>VWYH01008420.1:2298052-2951538 GCA_013399365.1 Pampusana beccarii
AGGGCCGGCGGTCGGCGGGGAGCGCCCTGCGGGGACACGGCGGCGGGAGCCGGACTGGGGCCGCCCGGGAGGCGCAGCCCCAGGGAGAGGGGCGGCCGTGTGCCGGGGAGGGAGCCCGGCCCGTGCCGGGGAGGGAGCCCAGCCCGTGCCGGGGAGGGAGCCCGGCCCGTGCCGAGTCGGTTCTTTTCGCGTGCAGGGTCAGTGACTGCAAAGTGAGCTCGTACCGGTGAGTTCAGCTGCTGGTGAATGCTTGCTCGCAAATACAGTTAATAGTTAATTTGTGGTGTTGATTTTAATAATCTGAGTATCTTGAATTATTTGCAGTATTTCGGCAGATGCCTGCAGTAGGCACTTCTCAGTGAAGACAATAATTATTAGTAAATAATTTAGCATTTTTTCTGTACTTTGCTTTTGGATGTGGAGACAGTTTGAAACTCGTTTCTGACGAACAAGAAAAGAAATTGCACTTACCCTAACATCACACATTTTTGCACGTGTCCTTCTTTAAAAATAGTATGGCAATGGATGTGAAAGCCTTGTTTTACCTTCTTCACTATAGCAAGATGTAGGTGATGTCTCACTTTTATCGCTAAATATAGCTTAAACACCAGAATTCTCTGAAATAAAGGTATGTAAGAGACAGCATGAGAGAGTTCTAAAAACAGCTTCTAAAAATCGCCAGTCATTCAGTGAATTGTATCCATTTTACCTGTTAACTCATATATTCAATGAGATTCTTTGAATATGGACTTGGAGTGAACAATTGCATGGCCATTAACCATGCTAAAATACTACAGAACAGATGTAATTCCTCTTTTTCCAGGTTATATTTCCATATCGTATCTCAGTTGCCTGACTTGGACCAAAAACTCATTGTATTTTACTCTACTGGCTCCTAAATTCTATGAATTTAGTGAAGTTGTGAGTTCATTATTTTTGTCCCATATGCAGACAGACAGCAGAGGTACCTCGTTATGTACAAACAGAACATTACCCACAAATTAGAGTTCGCGTCCCCACTGCAGTGCAGCACGATGCCGAGAGTAATGCCTACCAGCCAGTTCTACTTATTTACCAACAGTTCCGAAAATCTCCTGATAAAATGTGAAATAAAGCATATAGAAACAACAGAAGGACAAAAAATAAAAGCAGCGTGCAGCTCTGCATGTTGGGTTTCCATCACGTTGATGGCATACAGATGAGGACTGGTTGTCAATCCCGGTAATACCTGTTTCACTGAGCTGTCATTACAATGGATTTCTAAAATAGCCAAGTTCATAAAAGGCATTTTCTAATAGCTCTATTTTACACCTAGGAAGAGGCAATTGATACAGGAATTTCTGTGGGTTGTTTGGACGTGTTCTTGTCCTCCCGGTTTCAGCTTAAATTAAAATAAACATTATTACTTGGAAAAAAAAAAACTAAAACAAAAAACAACTGAAAGAAGATGGAATATTACTGGGAGATGAAATGACCTACATGATGGTTTGTCCTGTGCAAGAGCGATTGAGTGTGACAGCATCAGCCATTCCAGGGAGAAAAGCCACCAGCATGTCTGGGGGTGACCCATCCTGCTTTTCCACGCGGTGTCTAAGGAGAAACTGCAATGGGTCCAGCAGTTCAGCCTCAACTATGTTTGAAATACACACTCAGAAGTCAATTTAGTGAAAATTGCTATTTAATTTTAAAAAAAAATGGGGGGGGGGGAGTGGTAGAAGGAGTCGATGGCTTCTTTAACTGATATTGGAGGTGAACTGGTGGTCCTGAAAAGGGCAAAACCCCTTTACAAACCAAAGCAGTTACATCATGAACACAAACAGTCAAAGACAGGGTAAGATTAACTCTGTCCATGCAGCAAATGCATCACTTTGCGACAAACCAAAATATTGCTGCGTATCAGACAGTATTGCTGCTACCCCTGACCGAGATCAAGGTCTAAATCCTGAAATTGTTTGTTACTCCAAGCACATGAGGAGGCCCCACAGGAACTATTCACATGTGAAAAGAGCCAGGACCAGAGCCAAGGTTTTGCATACTGTGAAGGTCAAGCTTGAAACTCGCACTGAACAGGAAAACTCTCAGAACTCTGGTTTCCACACAGCACCTTTGGCTGATTCTTGGGGATGCTCTACGCACCGCGGCTGACCCAGAGCCGCTCGTGTCCTGGCAGGCGCTGTGAGGGCTGTGGCCGCCGGGCAGGCCGCTGCCTGCAGAACGGGGGCTCTCCCTGCCTTTCCCTCATGGCAGTTCTTGTGGTTCCTCTGCCCACAGATGCTGATTTTTTTAATAACTTCTCAAAAACGTAAGGAGAAAAGTCTCAGCGATATTATACAACTCCTGGCGTTACAGCTGTTGTGGAAGAGCCTGTTAATAAAAATGCCCTGCCTGTAGGACGAGTTCTCAGCGGTTTTGCAAAGGTCACACAAAATATACTGCTTGAGTAGCCTTGCTGTGGTCGCCCAGAGAAGTCGTGGAGAGGCCTCTGGAGATGACAGTCTCCAAGAAAGATCGTAATTCACTTTTACGTCTCTGTGCAAGAAAATAGAGACCCAAGTCTCCCCCTCACTGCTGGAAATGGGGTATGTGTGGAGGCTGGTGCAGGGAACAAAACGGAGCTGCTTTCCCCAGCTGACAGAAGGCTGGAGGCTTTCACTGCTGAAGGCCTCGCCCCGTTCTGCTTTGCTTTTCTGCCTGTCAGAGCAACAGAAGAACTCAAAAAACAAATTGCAACTGCACTGTACCACATCTTTTACTTACCACATAAAAGTAAGACTTTTATTCTCCATATACTTATGTGAACAATAGTTTCTTTCTCTTCTTTTTCCCTCATCCCCATTTGCTGGAAACGTAAAATAAATCCCACTTTGGATCTTTGAGCACTCGCACTCTTTTTAGTTCCATGTCTCAATAATGGAAATTCCCAAGTTTCGCCTTTCCTAGGAGCAATGTTTATCTAGTTGCACTGACTGATCCTGTATCTGGACTTTACCATGAACACAAACAGCAGGTCTCTCGAGTCCCCCCTTTTGCAGTGAGCCATAATTTACAATGGCTGATCAGTTTTGCTATAGTATTTGTAGATTTTTTTTTTTAAATTGACATAACTTCAGGTCAAATCACGTTAGCTCAAATATGGTGTTAACAAGAAATGATGGATATATTAAAAAAACCCCTACTGCCACAAATCAAGATGAACAATTGTCACATAACTATCTGGTACCTATTATTTTCATTCCGGGATTGGAGACGTAAAACATCTATTGATGACAAGTGGGAAGTTTAGGTTGTATTATTTTTGGAAGGGTTACAATATCTAAACACACATTTTTGAGGGGGAGCCAAGTACCAGTGGTGTTTATTGTCTCGCAGGGCTCTTGCCAGAACGATTACAACAGGGACCCTCAGAAGTCCGTACCTAACAGCGGGAGGTAGAACATACTAATTTTATAATCATCTCAGTTGTCAAGTGACAATGCTTTTGAAATGTCATGCATTATGTATAAAACATGTTAAATTTTATATTGCACGTTTTGGTTGTTCACACACGTGTACCAAAAGGCCCAGGTTTGGCACAGGTGCATGAGAGGAGATATTGGGAAGACTTGAGTGGGACTTGGTGCACAAGCAGGAGTTTGTGCACCCAGTTTCCCGCCTGACTGCGTGAGGCAGGAGCTGTGAAACCCATGGCAGTACAGGTGAGATCTTAGTACGACTTAAATAAGATAAACATCAGGCTGAGTTTTTAACCTAGGAATTAATGAAATACCTTTTGTGTAATAAATATTTGTAATTTGTCTTTGATAACAGGAAATTATTTGAGTTATAAAAATCTGCAGAAACTGTTCATTTAAATTAACTTTGTAAACTTAACAAGTGTTACACTGTGCTGTTCTCTGCATCTTTAAGAGTGTTTGGGGAATTATGTCTTGCAAAATAGAAACAAACTAAGAAAGCTGAAATACATTGTGTCTTTTGCTGTACTTTACAGCACAGCTTGTGTTTAAGAAGCAGTCTAGACATGCAAAAATGCTAGAATAAACAATATTTTTTTCATTATTTTAAATTAGCTTGTACTGGAAAGCTATAAATTTCAGAATGATACGCACTAACAGAATTGCATATCTATTCAAATATTCAAAACAAAAGATACTAAAAGGCTATTCTGTTACCTGCCATTATAAATGTAAATCTCCTTCTGAGTTAATGCAATTACAATTGGTTTCCTATAAAAGAAAAAAAAATATTGCCACAAATCTTCAGGGTATTTTACTCAGTATTATGAAAAGTCACTTCCTTCCTTCCTTCCTTCCTTCCTTCCTTCCTTCCTTCCTTCCTTCCTTCCTTCCTTCCTTCCTTCCCTTGTTTAACCCATTTTAACACATAAACATTATCAAATACTACTTAATATTCATTATAGGGCTTCAAATATTAGTTGGTCTCAAATAAATAAACATTTTTTCTTTATTCTCCTTTCAGCTGAATTGTGAGTGCAGAATACCTTGGTGTCACCACTTCCATCATTGGTCTCCAAATAAAGCAGCTCATTTCTATACTCATGGTCATAAATTGAAAATCTCAATCATTAATAAACAGATATACATCTATTGTTTGACATAGCTCACAATTTTCATGTTAAAAATTGTAATTGATTTAATGAGTGTTTTACATGCCTAGGTTTATTTGTATTGTTTTGCTAACAGAGTAAAGACCTGTTAAAATAAAGTGCTTTTAAATCTTCATCAGACTAGGATTTCTTAAGCTATTAAGTATATTGTATTTTGCAAAAGGGAAAAAACATTGCTTTTTAGTAATAGGGTATTTTTAGGCATCCTTTTTGCTATCACTTTAATACTAATGGTATTGGTGGCCATCTAATACTGAAGCGAGTTCCTTTCAAAAAATTAGATTTCTAAAGTTGCCTTGAATTGTATATAGTCAGGAGACTCGGGACACCATCTCAATCACACTGGAATCTGTGGTAAGTTCAGAGTGCATTGGCCTGTGTCATTTTTGGTTTGTTTTTTTAATTTGCTGACTGAAATCCGCATGTATGGAATACCCAGTATTGTGAGAGTGAACTGGAGGGGAAAGCAATACGGTAGTATATCTGTAAACCTCACACTACTGTGTGTTTATAGGTGAGTTTTTGCAGGAGCGTTTCCTTGTGCCCAATAGGCTGTGATGGTGCTGAAACTAGTGAACTAGTGCTGGACTCAGTAGTTCTATTTTCCAGTAAGGGTAAAAGTGGGAAACAAAGTACACAGCTCTTTTGGGGACTGGAAACCATAGCAGCTGTCTTGTGTTGCAAAAGATACATTCTATGTTAGGTGACTCAGTTCCCCGTAGATCCAGTAAGGCATGTTCAGGCCATACCTAAGCAAAGTTATTACGTGGCAATAATCATAAAAGAAGTCCAGCAACACCAGGAATGTAAAATCATAATGACAGATTTGGCCTACTTTCAAATTAATATCCAGAGGAATTAAGAAAATGAGACTCTTCCCATAAGCAGATGTGCTTAGAATGTTTGAGTAGTTAGGAAAAGTCTGTTAATGAGACAGTGATTTGATGAAGCCTCATTGAAAAATGATTCCTGATGTTTGATTTCTCCAAGTAGGAGAAGTGTGCAAACCAGGGTGCTTTGATTTCTGATCCATAATTTGCAGGGAATGATGATCCCTGGATTTCATGCTCTGTCATCTAATATCAAAAATGCTCATCAATATCGGTTTTTATTATAGGACCTGGGAAAGAAACTGAGGAAGTTTGGTCCATATTCTCAAAATACTTTGAACCTAACATTGAAGCATTTACTCCCTGATGGGCTAGAGAATAGAAAAAGTGCTTTGCAAAACGGAGTTGCCAAGACAGAACACTAACCCGGACCCAATCGAAAACTGTATTCGTTCAATGTAAGTACTACTGAGATAGGACTTCCTGAATAAACATCTGCTGCAGGGTCAAAATAATAATACTGGAGACTGGGTATGAATGCTTCTAGCAGGGTAATGCTCCCAAGCGCCCAGCAATTCCCATTCCAAAGATTGCTGTATTTCAGCAGTGAGTGAAGTTGTTCATTTTACAAATGCTTGGGATTATTCTGGAAGAGAGAGTTATGCAGAAATGGGTGCCGCTGGGGTACAGATTCCTTTCCTTCAATTTATATAACAAAATATCTATTATTAAGCTTTTCATGAGATGATGTAACACACTAGACTTTCCTTTCACAACAGGAACATGATGTGGTTTATTGACAAGCAAACTGAGGCTTCAGTACAGACTAATGTGGCGGTCTTACTTGGGTTTGGGGCTGACATCACGGGACATCGTATTCACTCCTTTCAGTTTGGGCTGTTAGCTGTGGACTCTACATCTACTTCCTGAAAAAGTATTTTTGCCAATCAAAATCTGGAATTGCATTTAGGTGGTATTTTCATCAAACATTAAACCATGAGATACCCGCATGCAGAAAATACCAGTCCAAATCCCAAATGATTATTGAATTATAGCAAATCACTTTTCAATAGTAACTACTTCTCATTTCCAGGGCATTTTTATGATCAATGAATAAATGCATTATTTCTCTTTTTTAATATAGAGCAAACCAGAGTATCATATGCCATGGACAGATGTTCTGAGCTCTCCTTCAGAGCTTGTGGCAAACTGGATGTAGGCCCTTGTTTAGAAAGAACTGGCCGATGATGCTTTCAAACCTGGTCACAAATATGATATACGATGATGGCAAGGAGAAATTTCTTTGTGGCAAAGGTTATCTGTATGTGGAAGAAATCCAATATTTGCAGCTAATCAAACTCATACTGTTCAAATGCTTGTGAAAATTGAACATCTGCTTGTAAAAGTGTCTTGAGATAGTGTAAGCAACTGATGGTAATGGTTAGTGAGGATCTGAAGACTCTAAATATTAATGCTAGTCAGAATGAAAATTACAGTTTCACACAGTGAAGTGGTGGTACATTGATCATTTTGTGACGTTCTGTCTCACTGCATCACAAACTGATGCAAACGAGTGATATACAAACTAATGCAGTGAGAGCATTAGAGTCATTTTTATGTTGGAGTTTCCCAATTATCCTGAGAAAAGTGCTTGGCATTTTTTGAAATTTAAGTGTCTTCATCAATATCAAGCTAAGAACGCACAAGCACTATGTATTCTACCATATAAACTTTTATTTCTATTTGCTTATCAGAGTTCTCCATTAAATAGAAGGAAGAAAAGCTCCTGGCATCAGAAAATATTTATTTGCTACAGAACATCAGTTTCCCAACACAGTGTATGCTCTACAGTACTTTATCCCACTGCTTATAAATCCCGATTAATTTATTAATAATACAATTGCCATTATGAAAAATTCTTTTTAGATGTGAAGAATTTCTCTAGCAAGGAATTGAGGTGATTTCATGCGGTTCTGTCCATAGCTCGCTGCATTTCCCAGAGCAGAATCACTAGAGGGAGTCAGAGGCAATGTTACTCCTTCACCAGCTCCAACAGCTTCGCAACCGAAAAACTTAGAAAAGTTTCTTTGATAATATTTAGCAGGAAAATACAGGCTAGTTTTCATCGCTGTAATTTAATTTCACTGCCTACTTACTGGTTGTTTATGAAACTGGTTTAACCTCACAAGTCACCTATCGCAAATCACGATCTCGCTTAACAATCACAACAAACCAGCAAGATAAACATCCCACATAAAGCTTTAAATTAACCTATTTCTCAATTAGGTATTAAAAAGCACAGATGCAATGCTGATAATATATTCACAAGAATCTTAGAGCAAACAGTAAAAGAAAAAATAAGATATAACTAAATATCAGTTTAAAATGTATTGATCTTACACACCTTTGTCTAGTTCAGCTTAGCTTAGGCCTCCTATGCTTGTGGGTTTAAAATGCAGATTTCAGTGCAGTAGAAAAAAAAAGTGGCTTATCCAAGTTTTATACAGCATTGCTATTGTTGCCAAAGGAAGAAAACCCATTTCGGGGGAAAAAAAAATAATAAAATGGAGTGTTTGCTGTCCTAGACCATTTCCAGCTAGAAACCAAGTTGTTAGCTCACATAATTTCTCAAAACTGAAGAATTTGAGGGGAGAAACAAAACAGACTGAAAATTGTTCTTATGTTTACTCTTAGCAATTGTGAAATATAATGAAATAATATGCAGAATTATACAGTGAGAATTTGCAGATAATGCATTTGATTTACGGTAAGACAATTGACAACAAACTATTGTTTTTCTTAACACATGGTTATTCTTTTTCATAATGAGTACTTGCCAATATAGCCTAAAGGTCTTAAATTTCCATTTATCCATTGAAAGTACTGTGTACTCTGTTCCAGAGTGACATAATAAATACAATTTAAAGAAAAAAGAAACTTTGTACTTATGGTACTTAACAATGAAGCACAGCTTGCTTTCGAAAGATGGCTACTTATGCCTATTATTGGAAAAGAATGTGAGACAAAAAAAATACACAGGTGACATTTTCTTAAGTGGCTTAGATATACACTTTAAAAATAGGTGTAATTAGCTGTAGCACTATGGCATTTATGGCTGTGATTTCTTTTTTACAGATATAATTATGGCAATAAAAGCTCTAGCAGTTGATCCGGTGCAAAGAGGATTTATGTGGGTAAGATTTCACCCTCCTGGACTCTTATAACTATTTTTAAAGTGATACTAATCAATGAATTTCAGTTTTTGTCACTTAAAGTGTATCAGTATAGATGCAAAACTTGAGCATGGAAGCACCCTAAATTTCATGAACTCTCTCGGAAAATTAACTAAAAAATGCAAACAGGACTACAGAGTACCTGGATAATTCATCACTTCAAAATTGTTTGACAAATAATTTATCCATCAAGTGTCTGGCAGAAAAAAGTATTAATCCCATATATGATACAAGTCAAATAAATCTTTATGCAACGTTTCGCTTGTAATGTGCATTACATGCTGCTAAGTTTTTGCTAATATTCTTAGCTGTGATCTTTGGAAACCTTTTAAAATCTTTCAATATTGTTGATGAAATGGATTTAGGAATAAATAAGTTTTCAAGACCACATCTTTCAGGTTATTATCACAAATTATTTCATTAACATTTCTGAATATATTTTGTTTTTTCTTTTACAAAATAAACTCAAGAACCAAAATAAACCTTAGCGTTATACTGTGAAGTTTGGTTAATCTAAGTGCCTCAGAATATTTATAATTTTATTTATGCTTATGTATAATATCGGCTATATATTAATGATGGAACATCACTTGTTCGAATAATATATAATAACATATATGCAATAATACATATACTATAATGGATCATAATTAGAGAGGAAAAATAATTGAGTTGTCTGAAAAGGCATAAGCAAGGCTGTTTCCAGCCCAACAATGGATCTTGGACACAACCTCGAAAAACTGCCTCTGCTTCAGTTCCAAAGTTTATCTTCATGAATAAAATTTTAAAATAATCCATAACTATTCATTATCATCTTCATTGTTATAATCATCATCACCATTATCAATAACTTCAAATGTAGAACTCAACAGGACAACCTCTGTCTGCTCCAGGTAGCTGAGATTTGTATTACTGTAATTATTCAGAGTACCTATATTTAAGTTACTTAACTTTGCTCTCATGAACACATGTTGGATGTTTGGCAGGAATGCATTTTGATATTTGTATTCTTCACATTGATTTTGTAGAGAAGACAGCTACTGAGAGAAGAAATCACTGTCATGGTTTGGATAGTTTTATTTGTATGTCTTGAATAAATGTGAAGGCAGGATAAGGCAAACTAGACAAAAGCTGCTCTTTCTTTATGACGTTACCACAGAGTGAGTTAAATTGCTGTAACTATATAAAGAGGGAACTCAGACTTGCTCACAAGTTATTGAAGCTTAACAAGGTAATCCATCATCTGACCTAAGCAGCTGACCAAGTCAGTGCCCCCTGCCCAGGGCAAGGGCCTGGGAAACTACATTCCCTTAAACGCTGTAACGCTCTCCGCTCCTGCATCGACAATGGTCCGGACCGCACAGGTAGTACTTGCCATGGATAAGCTGATCCTGCGCAATAATGTGTTCCTGTGGTAGTGACTGGTGTGCCTGAACCCCTGCTTATAGCAATATATTTCTGCTCATAAAATTCCCTGCACAGACAAGACCAGCTTATGCTTTTATCATTATTTCAATCGCTCTAGTGTAGATCCAATTACACAGGTATAAAATGTTTCTACTGGCATACCCTGGCTTCAGTACAACAGCAGTTAAACAGATATCTCTAGAATCAGGATACATGTGTGAATAACAACAGCTGATCAACAGCTATGCTGATAAAATTTAAATGAGATCAAGCCTAAATCTTATCCTACACTGATAATAGGAATGTCAGTTATGTGTCAGACTTACTGGACGTGAGAGGAGAGTAAGACCAGTGGCTGATCTCGGTAAAAGCTCCCTCAGGTCCTTGTGGGTTATCCTTTAACATAAGCCAGAGCTATCCTGGTTTCCAGCTACACTGTGGGCAGTTGTGTCCTAATCCAAACCCGCACAGGCATGGCTGCAATAAATGCCAGACCGATGAGCATATACATTGCGGCATTGTCTAACTGTACATTTAACTATACATCACCATGTTTTACAATTCCCAGTGACCCCTGCGGTGTTTCGGTGTGTGAAACAGAGAAACGGACTGTAGATCTCTTTAGAGAACACTGTTTTCCCATGGCTCAGCATATAAAAAGGCAAAGGCCAAGTATTGTAGTCTTTCTCCACTTCTGCTCCTATTAATTTACTTGCAACAAGTTGTAAAAGAAGAGCAGAGGCTGTGATCTGTGTTAGACCTGAACTAAAAATGTCTCCCATTGCTCTGTGAAGGAAAAAAAGCTCAACCTGTAATCTGTACTGCTATGCAATTCAGGGCATATTCTAGCCATAGTTAAACAAAATGGTTTATCTGAACTGAAAATAAAGTATCTGTTGCTGTTGATCTGTCTGCCAAATTTAAAGCATGATATAAACTAAAGCTGACAGCATAAGCCACTCAAACAAGGCCTCAGGGATTCCAAAATGCACCTTAATATTTATTTTTCATATTTGATTGCAGGTTATGCACAGGTAAGTGTGCTGCTACCCTGAGGGTTTTAAGTGTAACGTAGTCAACCATGATAATACCTTCCATATCTCAGAAGACAGTTCTCGCAATGACTAATATGAATTGAAAGCAAAGCTGAGTGGTTTTTGGACTAGTGTTAAGTTTCCTCTAGAGTTGTTTAGTAGATTTCTGAAACATTTTCAGTGTTTGCCTACTAATAAGACAAAACCAAGTATTACCCCATTTGTGATGCTGTATGTTCCAGCACTCAAAGCCCCCTAACATTAACTTCTTTCGATAACTCTGTAATACATGAGAAATTGCCATCCTCCTGCCTATCCACTACTTCCTGCAGTAATTTGCACTGGTATTTACCAGTTATTTCCTCAATAACAAATCACTAACCACTGTCACACATACGTGTAGTAGTGACAAAAACAAATAAGCCTGAATTAGTCTTCTTCAGGTGCTCCCATCAATTTTAACCTGTCTCTTAGTGGTGAAATATATAAGAGCTAGCCATACAAATAACGTGTGCTTACAGGTATTTTTCTTAGCCTTAATTATTTTAAAATAAAAACGCAATCTCATAATACATTTGAAGATGTTGGCACATATTACACAGACGTGCAAAACTAGAGTTGTGCCTCAGAAGAAAAGAGTCTTTGGATTAGCCTTGCCAGCTCTAGCTGCTTTCTGTTATTCAGCTGATACAAATAGATCTACGTCTGGCTTAACAGTGAGCAAATTTCAAGCAGCTTTATGTTGTTAGACTAGCACAGGACACCAAAAACTACTACTGAAATTAATTTTATCTCTGAAAAAGAGAAAGAAATGGTAAAGGGTAAAGTTAAGCCTAGGCTTCTTCCACAGTCTTTTGCTGGCAGTTACACTTGCAGAATGTGATCAACAAAAATTAACATGCTAAGTGGAAGAACACAGAACATAACGCTGTATCTTGTACTTCTATCCATCTTTGATGCTTACTGTCACCATGAGTTTTTCCCTTGTTTTAGCATTTATAGCACAGAAACCTCTCTGGAAATACACAGTTTGAGAAGCGAGAGGGCATATACAAGAAAGCAGGGATGACGTCCTCTTGCCCTTTTGCTGTAAGCAGCTCTGTTGTTAGAGCGTATTCACAGGAGACCAAGTTCTGTTCTTCCCCGCCTGCTACTGGGGCAGACTAGTCCCTTTTTGTGTGGAGTCTGAGCTTGGAGGATGTTCCTCTATTGTCACTGTAACTTCAAATCTGGCCGGTACCAAAAAGGGGTTCCTTCTGTCACATTTGTTTTAGCAGCCATGTTTGCAGGGAAAGCCAAGTTCTACTTGAAAACATCAGATAATCATAATTCTAACCATTGTGGTTATATCTCTGCATTGTGTTTGGCTGTAAGAATGTGCTTTATCACAATTCAGCATCAAATTTTGGAGGCGCTGTCTTGTGCCAATGGGGAGCAGCTCCTTTCCCCTTATCATCATCAATGGATTAATTATGTAAGCAAAACAAATGCAGATCTTAACCTATTGTAGTGTTTCAAGAGTACTGTTGGATTCAACAGTTATGAAAAATCTCAAATTGTACTCGGTTTTCTTGCTTTCTAAAAGCAGAATGCATGCATGTGTGGATTATAAAGTTATTCACCTTAAGGGACTTCGGTGACATTGTATTAAACAGAAAAAAACAGAGCTAAAGTGGTTTGTTCTGTCACCAGGGCCCCTGAAATGTACTTACAACCTTTTTCATAGTATAGTACTCACATTTTTATTTTATGTTGCAGAAGGAGAAAGTTAAAACCTTCTTTCCTTCATTTTTTCCTCCAGCCCTTGCTTCTTTGTCATCTTGGAGACCAACTATCCATGGTATTTCTTTCTGTTTTCTTACAGCTGTTTGCAATAAGATTTTTATAAGCTTTGTCTTCATTTTGAGCCTATGTTGTTTTGTAAACCGGTAGGGGAGTTTGAACAGCATCCCTCTGTAACTGAGGGTATTGAAGTGGTTATTCAGAGTTTACGACTCCATTCTTCTCTTTGAATGTTCCTAATGAGAACTTTGGTTCTCATTGTTCTTTGTCCATTATCTTGAAGAGCCATATAGTATTTGTTAGGCTCTCACAGAAGGGAAATAAGCTTCTTGTATTTCTTGTTTTACACTTTTTTCAAACCTCAAATTGTTCTGGTTTATCCTTTAATAATCTCCAACTTAAAAAATGCCCTGTTTTCCTATTTTAACCTGTAATTTTGCTACTAATGAGGCAGAAGCCATTATCCTAACCTTCACCTTCATCTGGCAGATCATAGACTTATCTACACAGACCAGTGCAGTAGAGTGCAGAGATCCCTGAAGCAGTGTGGCCTCATCAAAACAATTTGCAGCTGGGCAGATTAGCTCTGCCTTTCAAACCAGGCTAATACGATTATATTCAGCCACACTAACATGATTATATTGCTTCTAGGCTTTATACCTGCACTGCTGCACACTGCTGCATTATGGCACGCAGACCTACCTACTTACTTGGTGGCCACTGCATTGTCTTACATTTCCAGGCTGGGATAACTGCTTTACCATATTCCAGTGTTAAATTTACACTGGCAGTTAGAATACTCTGCTACAGTACAAATCCTTTCCTGTTCCCCCTCCCTGCCACCACGGCTGAACACAGCCTTGCATTATTTCCCCTTTATGTTCTATTAGAGTTACTAAAGATGTTCTTTTTGCACTATGAGAATGACAATGAAAGCTAGCCTGCTAGGGAGTATTGTACCCAAATGTTTCCCAGAATTAAAAAGGACAATTGCTAGTGAGTTGCAAACCTCAGTTTGAAGTAGTAAGTAATGATTTTTATTTCATGGCCTAAACAGTCAATCCCTATCTTATACTGACTGCGTGCAACAGTGACACATTTCTGCAAATAAGTCTCTTAATAGGGCACCCTTTACTCTGTACCAATCTCAAAATGCATTACTGCACTGGCTATTTAAACACTGCAAAGTAAAAGGCATTTCACAGAATTAATTTCCTCTCTTTCATGAGAGAGATATAATGCATTAAGTGATTTGAAAACAGAGTGAGCTTCTTTTCTAGCGTGGTCACTCACTGGGCAGGCGTTCCATAGGTCACAGGAGCTAACGTCAACAATCACTTAAATGAAGGAAAGTCTCTAGTGCTCTGCCACACTCATGTTTCTAGAAAAAGAAAGAAACAACAACTAACATTTCACTGCATGTTGAAAAGAAAGTGTAAGCACTCTGTTTAGAAAGCTTTAAAGCATAATTGAAATTCAACATGCAGATTTCTGTGTTATTACAATGCTGTGTGCACCAGATCATTTGCTGAGCAGCCAGCATTTTAAACAACGCATTGCAAGAACTTCGTGCTTGTACAATAAGAATGTAGAAAAATTAGGATGACAGCACAAGTATGCTCATCCCCATGAACATTCTTCAGCTGAAATGAGAACTACAGTGCAGTGGTAGCTTCTGTATTATGAGAATGGAACGTTTCTGCTTCCATGTACAGACGGGGCACAGGTCACTAGTACGCTGACAAACTGCACTCACAGCAACGAGGTAAGCTACATATGTACTGGCAGGTAAGCTCACTGATCTTTTTAACCCAGTGAATATGTGACGTGATGTGAGATTCACTAAATTGTATATTGCAAATCAAGGTCAGAATGAAGGGTGACTTAGTATTATGTAACATTCTCCCTGCTCCACTGACTGAAAGCTGTCGTGAATTCCAGGGTACTTTTTTCCCCTATTTTAATCTGGTTGCAATTTGAACATGTACTTGCCTATAGAACTAAGTGTATCTAAACTCTAATCTGCAAGAAATGGGAGGAAAAATAATTGAAACAAGTATTTTATACTTGTTCTTATCACGATGCTGCTGCTGCTGTGCACAAAGGCCGGTGTCTCTGCATGGAATTAAGGCACAACGTTCACTGCTAGGAGAGCCAGGGGGTTAAACTGGCGCTGTAATATTCCAGGCTAACCCTTTGTTTTGCCGACTACAGTCACAGCACAGAGTAGCATTGGTATGGGAATGTGTGTGACTGGCGTCTCTTCTTTGCTTCGCGAGATGGATGATGCTGGCAGAGCAGCCCAAAGCCACAGTGTAGAGGAGAATCTGGTTCATTGTGCTAAGTGTTAGCTGTGCCAAGTCATAATATTAGCGAGACGATCAAACCACTAACCTAAAAATGAGTTCCTGTTTGTTAAACGTCTCTCGTAAATATACAACGCAGAGCAACATTTATGGAGATTGTAAGCTAGTTTTGTATTTGTTCTCAGAATCAGTCACATTAAAGAAAAGTATGCACAGAGGAACAGTGTGTGGAAAAGAGTATTTCCACACACGGATGTGTAGTTACACTCATTGAGGTTTTTACCATTCATGGCATACTGCGGGATTCACTGTCACTAGTAGGACTCAATGAAATGCCTGTTCTCTGAATCAGTCTCCCATTTATCTACTAAATCTTTCTATTTCATCCAATCTAAAGAAGTATTTGTAAGTGGAAAATATAATCTATACATTGAGAAGAGGAATACATTAGCTCTTTAATAAGGACGTGAAAGAAAATGTGGCCTTGGATTATATTTGCCTGTAACTGTAGATCATTAGCAAGGCAGCCGGAGCGAAAAGAAAAGATTCCCTGGCAACCCGCCCCCCCTCTGCAAGTGCCTGCTCGGGCAGAGCCCCAAGCCTGCAGAGCCCCAAGCCTGCAGAGCCCCAAGGCCGCAGCACAGCGCAGCGAGCCGCCCTGGGCAGCAACAACACCACTCCCCGGCTACATGAGGGGCTCTGAGCAGCCCCTTTGCCTTCTCGGAGCAAAGGATACAAGGAAACAGTTCCGCCAAGAAAATCTGAACATTAGGATTTCCGTTCTTATACTATAAAATGCTATTAGGCTTCTTGGGAAACATCTTATAGATACACTTAGCTTTGACTCCTTCCACAGAGATGCTTGCATATACCTATTTCGAAGCTGTTACTCATTTTTAGACCAGTAAATGGAGGTTGCATGTGAGATACACAGGACTTTAAGACTCTATCTGGATTTTCTGTGTATGTGCCTAAACCCTTCTACCTGGGGGCTGAGTAAATAAGTTCTTTTCAAGTGATTATTCTCTGTGCAGGAATTTTTCCTTGTAAAGTATAGAAACCTCTGAAGATTAGATATTTTTGTGCAGTCTTTGTTCCTCTCAGGGCAAAATCTTGAGTGAACAGAAGTTATTACAAAAATTATTCTGTATCTTAAGGGTAAAAGAATACACTTTGTTCAGTTTTGGATGTAACTTGGAACTAGAATTACTGAGCTGCTTTGGATCCAACAATTCAGATCTACAGGTTCAAAATTAGATTAATAGCTTTGTCTTCCTTCTTTTATCCTAACCATTCTGTAGTTTTAATATTAATGAAATATGAAGAAATCAGCTGTTGTTTCTTTTTACATAGTACCAAAAGGGGAAAAAATGCCTGATTAAAGATCTCTAATTACAATCTGAATTTCATATAAATACAAAACTTCCTGTAACATTCAATCCAAACAGATATTGCCCTTCAGTGCTGCAGAAATTTTTACCAGATGAGCAGTGTATGCTGAAATACAGAATCTGTAAAACTGGAAGTATCATGCTTCAATTGAAGTGTTAGAAAAAGAGGATCAAGACATATAGAGAGCTGAATTACAGCCATGGCTCCTCAGTTACTCTTTGAAGATAATTTTCATTTCCATTTTGATCTTAAATCTTTCTCATAAGTAATTAACATTTGGGGATGCATGACAGATGGTATGTACCACCTTGTCTTTTTGGGCAGCGTTTTCTTGTCTTGGCTTTTCCAGATATATCCCAGGACTAAAATAATTTTTGGGGAAAAAAAAAAAAAAAGGAGAGAGAGATAAATGAACTTACTTTGGCTTGCAGACAGCAATGTGAAAAAGCTGAAAGTTTCTTCTGATATTTAAACATTATTCCAGCTTCATTTTTACCAATTCAGTTATTTATATTTAAATATATTTAAAATATTTGTTAGATCTGTTGTTTTCCAGATCTAGAATACCACTCCATTTTCACAAATTTGAGGCTATAAATTTAATGCAAGTAGCACCAGGAGCATTATTCCACGTACTTCTGTTCAAATATCCCAGCTAATGAATCTTACAGCTGATCCTACTGATACTCCAGGATATGAAAGATGATGTTGTCATTTCATCCGCAAACTGGAGATCCCTTGCTGATGTTCCCTGGGTTTTACAGCATTCACGGTACTCAGGTTTAACTTTATCTCCACAGTTTTCTTTGGTTTGCTTTACTTTTTCATTAAATGGAAACATCATGAAAAATTACGAAAAAAAGTATTTGGAAGTTTTATTAATTTGAAGATATCTCAGGGATTAGGCAGCCAGCTGAATTTTCAATGAAAAGACCTTATGTGTTTATTACTAAGCCTGCAAGGTGGCATTAAGCGTCACCTTCAAATTTTAGAGTTTCCCATCAGTTCTTCAAGAGAATTGCAGTGAGATTCTTGTGTTTATTCCTAAAGTGGAAAATGTTCTGAAGAAGATTAGATCCTACAATTTTGCCTCACCGGAGAAAGAAAATAAATGACAAAAAAGTTATGAAGTTGATAAAACCTATTCATTCTTATTCACCCTGCAGAATCAAGACTCTCATGAAGAGACACTGTATTTAAGCAGTATGTTAACAGAAGAATTAGGTGAGTTGCAGTAGCAGAATATTTATTTTGAGGTATGTGGAAATAGTAACTATAGTAACATTTTTAACTATGCTTCATGAGGCATCTCAGCTGTGCTAGTATTACAGACAACAGAGCACAAGGCGTACCAAAAAAAGGGAGAAAAGGTTTCCATTTTACCAGACTTTTCAAAATCAAGCAACCATTTATTTTACTGATTGGAAGTAGAACCATGCTAAACCCTTTTTTTTTTTTTCCCCAGTGGAAGCTCAAGAGAAAGATCACATTGGATTTTATCCCCTCCCAGCTTTGTTCCCAAATGAAGTTCACTCACAGTGACTGGGTCAGACAGGGGGAGAGGGAGGCCCCCGTGATGGAGATCAGCACCGTATGCTGGTTTTGAGACTCGGTTGTGGACCCCACTGGGGCCAACTGCTCATCAGGATTTTCACATTCCAAGATCAGTTTAAAGAGCTTATTTGTCTTGAGGACTTTGGGTAAATCACCTCAGTGATTCGACATCTTTTAAAATTGTCTCCTAATGATACTGGGGATGTTTTGTGGTTTTAGTATAAATTAATTAGTTACCCAGAACTAGCTAGGAAAGTGATTTTAAACAAGACCGGGAGAGTTTTAAAATAACCCAGCTATTTCTGCTACAAATTCAGTGTTTGTACACAAGTTGCATGTTTGACACCACAGGATTGGCTTTAAATTGTGGTTGGAGCTGGTGGAAGTGGGGAGGAGAGAGTGGGGGTTAGGCTGGTACTAGAATTCTCCTAAGCCTCCATTTTAATCCATTTTACTATCTTCCACTAACTGGCTTGTAACAGCAAATATGGGAATCAAACAAGCTGGGTAAAAGACTGTCAGACTTCAGAATCTTAGTTGCTAGATGTTGTTTTTCCTTCTTTCATGATCTGTTTCTTCTAAACACTGTGTTTAGAACTAGGGACAACTAGTCCAAATGTACATTTTAGTGGAAAAATTAAAGGGCCAATGTGAAAATTACAGGAAATGCTGGAGAATGCAATATTTTCTGAACTGTCTGACACGCACTCTGGAAACAAATCTGTGCTGGAAATACTGATTACATATACCAGGTATAAAAGCATAACTGGCAGTTAAAACCTTGTTGAACAATGCAGTGATACTGTATTTTGTAACTTGGAAGGTTGTTCATTCGGCCTGCTCAGCCAGGATGTTCATCTGGCCCGTTTACCATCTACGAGACATTGTGTTAGCAATGAATTAGCTTATAGATTGTTTTAATATGACTTGAAGCAGTAGGGTGTATAATTGTTCGAATGTTTCTTTCCACTGACTGCACAGCATTACTTCTTTCTGCACCTGAGAAGGCTTTTTCCTCCACCTGAACACTTAACAAGCAAATTTCCAGATATTCGGAAGCAAATGCAAACAATTTAGAACAAATCTCGTTCCTGTGACTAGGGCCTAAAATGAAACTCTACTAGAGCCAGTACAGCTAAGTTTTGTAACGTTTTCTTTTCAGTGGTTCTTGTTATTATTTTCTTCAGCAAGGCATTGCAGGCACAAGACACCCTTTCTTATCCTAATTCCTGTTTTCTGGAGAGAAAAGTAGTTTTAAACCCTCTATACAGTGAAGTGTGTGCATACAAAGGGTATGAAGACTCAATGGGATGAGGAACTTTCGGTACCATTTAAAATTTGTCAGACTCCCATTTAGTTTCTGCCACAGTTTTCTCGGTACTGTGTCATATTGTTGATGTTACGAGTTAAATTTCCCAATAATTGCTAAGTGGTCTTTACCAATGAAACTCTGGGTTGGGAATCCCTATGGGACTGTACTTTGAATTCCCTACATATATACAAAGTACTTGCACCAATCATAGTAGCATGTGATAACCACTATTATACGACTTAATGTCTGCATAACGTTTTCAGATTCATAAGCAGCAAAAAACATTGCCATGGTGTTTTTTACATCTGCTAATATTTTTTTTTTTTTTTTAATAAGCCAGAAACAAAACACTGAGTAAAGGTGGTCAGATGGGTTGGCAATTAATTGGAAAATCACCAAAGACTACATAGTGAGGAAAGCAATTACTGCAAAGTGTAGAACTGAGAAAATGCAGCCATTAGGGATATCCAGTCTTAAACCTTCAAAGGAATGTAAATATTTAATTTTTAAAAACTATTTTTGTATAATGCATTAGCTTGCAATGAATGGGGCAATGTAACGCATGCCAAAGCTCCTTGGTCAGCATGGGAGGCAGCAAAATGCCTAACATATTAAAGCTTATGTGTTAAAAGTGTTTTTATACCTAGTTGACTGGTGAGAAGACAGCACATTTATGTTATTCTAAATACAAAATACGGAATACTTTTAATTACATACTCTTCTTAAGAAAGTAATGTAATTTACTAAGTCATGAGTTTGGATCAATTATGTTTAAGCTAAGCGGAAGTTCCAGGAATGGACTATACGAGTGGCATTATGAGACCAAGTAAAGTAATTCGCAATAATGACAACTACAGGTATCTTTTGTTTAAAGTTTATGTTATGCTAAGGCTTGCAATGCTCTTGAATGAGGCATAATATGATAGGTTTTTTACATGCAGGTAATAAAGAAAGTTGAAGTAACCTGATCAAGGGCTCTATCTATGCTCCTTATTCTTTGGTCATACTTCCACATATGACACCAGACATGACAAAATTGTACAAACAAAGCAAATCCTGTTACAGATTAAAGAATCTGTCACTATAACCTTCTCACTCCACAGGTAGTCAGAAAAACTGTATCACATTCAGAAGAACATCAGGTACATGTCCATCAGACCTGAGTTCTATGATCATTCATAGAATATGATGATGAAATGTTTGCATTAGTGACAAAGGTCACAAAAGCGCCTATAATTACTACCCTTTGGGCAGATGGTAAACTTTGTAATGAAGAGGTCAGGGAACTGTGCATCAAAAGTTGGTGGCTGGCCAATTGTAAGTTTTATTTTGTACTATTTGGTAAGTAAGAAACCAAGGTTGTAAACAAAGCACAGAATTATCTATTTTAATCCACCTAGTAACACTGCAGCACATAATGGTCCAATAACAATGATGCCTTACTTTTGTAAGTTCTGAAGAACTTGCAAGAAAAGCAGATGAGGAACAGGATAGGAAAGAGGCCCAGAGGGACATGCTTGGGTCACACATGAGAGAAGAACAACAAAAACTCAGAACGCAACTCAGGTCTCCATGTTCCAGCTAGTACCTCAAATACTACGTCATGTTTCTTAGCTAAAACAGCACTGGGAGTTTCGTTACTCTTAGCACACTACAAGGTTATGATTGCGTATAAGTGCATGACAGCATTTGAGATCCATTGTGTCTCGTACTTAGCACTGAAAAACAGCCTAGGAGAGTTTTTTGCTTCTGTGTTTTCAGAAACCTACCATTGCCACAAGGGAATAGACATCAAGGGGCTTAAAATGATTAATTGAAAAATGTAGTTCTTGCCAACTGAACTAGACAGCTGAATGTAGAAGCAGCTCCACTTTTATTACACTAACATAAGAGGTGTACATAGTTCTGGAGTCTCTCAAAGGTCCCTTCATCAGTTAGCATCTTCCATTCTTCTGAAAGGAGCACTGAGACCCCCAAATCAAGTGTTTCAGCCAAATTTTCTCCTTCCCCCAATCTAATAAAGATCTCTTTATAGCAAAAATGCTACTGTCTCTGTCCCTCTGTGAAAAAAAATCTGCTACAGCTCCATTATGTGGAAGGATCTTAGAAGATAAATAGCTCTGAGGAGAGCTGTTTGTTTTTACCAGTTGCTTTTGAGAAGGAGAGGTTGACTGGTGTGTATCTCTGTAGGTACACACTAAAAAGAACAGCGGGTGACTCGTAATCACATCCAAAGCTGTATTGCTATTTGATTCCTTATAATGTGATATTTATTAAAAATAATTATGAAAAAAAAGTAAATGGCAGGACAGCAACGAAGGACTTTTCTAAATAAACATGCCTCATTTCAGAGTGATGCTCAAGAGCGATTTAAACACACTTGAGGTCTTACTCTCTTGCTAAGAAGAGGAGGTAGTGCCGACTTTAAGCAAAATGCATGTAAACAGCATGACAAAAATGAAGATATAGAGTAAGGGTAAATGGGAACAGTAGGATAGATAGACAGTAAATGGAATTGAGTAGGAACTAGGATACAAGACAGATGTTGAACTTCAGGAAAGACGCTGATACAGACAGCAAGACAAAACAAATACAGCCAAGAGAAAAAAAATAATAATTTGATCATAGTATCTTCCAGTAAAGAAAAAATCTAGGGTCACACTGCCACGGAACAATCCTAACAAAGAATTATACTTACAGTTCTGATCACACAGACTTGTTTCTGCTGTAAGGCTGCATGTGCTAATACTTAAAAACAATACATTGCTACACTAAATACTACTGCATCTAACGCATGATATGTAATGTAAAAATGAGTAAAGAATTCACAGCTTGTTCCTACTTTGAAACGACAGTAATATCTTGTGGTAAACTGCTAACTCCCTCTTTGGCTTTCTGCACAAAAGTAGGTGCTTTGTACTGTGCTTTGTATGAAATTGGAACACAAATGCTTCACTTTTTGGTACCATTTGAGGCCCGAATCTCAGTATACGTGGGAACTGAGAAGGCTGCAATAGGCTGTGCAGCAGAATGACAGGTTGCGTGCTGTAAAACAAAGCGAGAATTTTGGCGCATCATATTGGTGTGAAGAAGCACTGCCGTGGGGCTGTGTGAAAGGTGTGCAGGGACTGGGAAAACAAAGAAAACAGAACCAGGGAGAGAAGCCAGCTGTGAGCAGCACTGAGATTTTTACTCAACAACCTGGTTTAGAAAATGTGAAAGAACACCATCATATTTTAAAACCATTTAAAATCATTATTAATATGACCTTAATTATGTTTTCTTTGCCTGTACCCATGTGTTTACAATCTGAAAGAAAATGGTGAGAATGACTGCTAAAGATGCCTAATAGTGCATATTTTCTTGGAAGCATATTTTCACATTAAGCAAATGTCAGTACAAACACCTGCAATTTGTATTGCTTGTAACAGTAAGAAATAAATGTAAGGTGGATCATCACCACTCTCTTCAAATGAGGTTATTGTTACTTTGTAGCTGTTATTATGTATTGTTGTGCTTTGAAATGTAAAGAAAAACATGATGATTACTAAAGACATTGCTCCTTGTTTACAAAAAAATGAAATACTAATACACAGTCTTCAGTGCAGAACAGACTGGAAATTACAACAGATATCAAAGGGAATACTCCACCAAAATTCACTGTTTCTTTAAACTTAACTTGGTTAACACTTAATTTCAAGGTAAGTGCAGAAACAAACTGAAATAAGATGCTGTGAGAAAGACATTGAAATTAATTGAAATTTAAATTAAACTATTGCAGGTACCATGACAAAGAAAAAAAAAAAAAAAAGCTGTAAGACTTTCTACTATTAATTTCTTCTTTTTCTATTTTACACAGCTGAGTACCCTAAAATCAGTGTGTATTAGCCAGCAGAAGAGAACAAGATTCTGTGCTGAACTTTGACCAGCAGCATACTAAATTTGTATTCATTCCCTTCTCTGTTGGCTGACACATTGGAGTAGGAAACAAAATCTTCACATCTCTCTGCCTGAGAAATGTGGAAAAGACAGTAGTTACCCAACCTCTGCTCCATCCTTTGTGCCTGCAGTGAACAACTGAAGGGACTGCACAGAGGTATGTTTTTGTCTCCTCGTATTTTCATGTCACAGTTTGTCTCAGTAAATGAAAAACCAAATGGCGTTTTTGAGCAGATAACAGGTCTGATCTTTCAGGCTTTCTGGGCCTGAAGAAAAACCTACAAAACGATTTCTGTAGGGAGATGGTTGAGAAAACAGCCTGTGGGGCACTTGCAGATGCTGTGCTCAACAGTTGTATACAAGGTAGAATATCAATATCACTTTCTACAGCAGTAAGTAAACACAATCAATTTTCACAAAATCCACGAGAAGCTATATGGGCAGCCGTAAACCTTATTTAATTCCCTATTATTCTAATGCAAAGCTATTTGGTAGGCTCATGATCATCGCTTTTTCCTGTCTGGGATTTCCTGTGTTCTTTTCTGCATCTCTGGCTCTTTTTATAAGATCTTGGGTTAATCACAGCCTTTTCTATAGAAGACACTGGTAGACTCTTTCACAGGAGGTAAAACTGCAACTTGGAAATAACCCTTAAATAATAAATTTGAGAGTACTTTTATTCAAATACAACACCAGGGCAAGTGCACTGATTAGGTCAGAGCTGTGGCCCACCTTGTTGCCTGACTTTATTTAATATAATGCCCTTGTATCCGTAACACAGAACTGGCTATCAACTGAGTATTCCCTCATTCTTTGGAAAACTGTATTGTTTCATGCTAACCTCAGAGAAAATCAAATCATTTTGGTCCAAATTAAAAAGGATTATCTACTCACTGGAAATCATGTTTTAGTTTTACCTTTTCTTTACATAAAGTCTTGGAAATTTCTTTCATCAGCTTGCATAGTCAGGCTTCTGTTAAAACAATAACTGATGCAAACTTCTATATACCATAATACTATTTTTTTATTATAACTAAGTGGAAGACAGTAATATCGAACTATGTGATTGAAATCACAAGCTTCTCATAATTAGCAAGAAATTCCTGATCAATTTGCAACTAGCTATAAAAAGAAAGTATAAGAAACATGGTAACTGAGTTTTTCACCTGCCAGTATTATGGAATAGGTTTGGAAATCAGAATGTTTTTATTAAATTCCTAAAAGCAAATTATTTTTCTAGTAGTTCGTGTGTAAAAGTTATGATTGTTTAATTAAGGGAAAAATATTCTAATAAGTAATCCTGATATTTTAGGTGGTGATGTATTAAGAAATTAAAACAATACATTTAAGGGATTCATAACTGAGAAGTCAGAGGGAAGTTGTCATCCAGCTGAAGTCTTTCTGATAGGATCCTAACGTAATTGGTTCTTTGTCCTTCACTGCTTGACATTTTATCAATGAGCTAGAAGAAAACATCAAATCATCCAAGATAATTACTGTGGATTACATAAAGGCAGATAATGAAGAGGCCAGGTCGCTGATCCAGATCACTGAGGTGAATTCAGACAAATACCACGTATTACAGTACAGCCAGATAAACAAATCCCATACATCTAGGCCCAAAATTAAAGGTAGCATTTGTCTGGATAAATAAAACATGAGATCATTGGGATCATGGTGGGTACCTTGTTTCCCCGAAAATAAGACAGGGTCTTATACAATTTTTGTTCCAAAAGATGCTTACTTTTTTACATGTACAGCTGCCTGGACACTATATAAATTGACTTTTTTTTTTATGAACTGTAACTAGGGCTTATTTTGGAATAGGGCTTACATTTTGAGCATCCTCAAAAATCCTGAAAAATCATGCTAACGGGGTAGGTCTTATTTTTGGGGAAACAGGGTAGATGGCTGAACTTGAGCTGGCCAATGGAGGAAGGTGAAGTTTTGCCCTGAAGCTTTCCTGTCACTGGGGTAGAATCACAGAATCATTTCAGCTGGAAGAGACCCTGAGGATCATTGAATCAAACCATAACCTAACCTAACTCTAGCAGTAAACCATGTCCCTAAGAACCTCATCTAAACACCTTTTAAACCCCTCCAGGGATGGTGACTCCATCACTTCCCTAGGCTGCCTGTTCCAATGCCTGACAACCCTTTCTGTGAACAATTTTTTCCTACTATCCAATCTGAACCTCCCCTGGTGCAACTTGAGGCCATTTCCTCTTGTCCTATAACTTGCTACTTGAGAGAAGAGACCAACACCGTCCATGCTACCAAGGTCCGGGCAACGCGGGGAGCTGCGCTGTGCAGGGAGGCAGCTGAGGGTGAGGGGCAGCCCGAGGGGCTTCAGCAGGAGCTGCAGCCCCAGAGGAGCCAGGGCCAGTGACCCAAGGACAGCAACCCCAGGACAGTGACCCCAGCTCCCGCAGGCCAGGTCAGCCCCTGCGGAGGCGGCTGCTCTGCGGTGCAGCCAGACGGGTTCTGCCAGGCAACACCAGGGTCCGCGTGGCACAAACCCACATGCGGCCATCACTTTCACATTTCCGTGGATATGTTAAAGTGTGGTTTGTATTCACAACCTGGCAGTTCACAAGCCCTGAATCTCATTAATAGCTGGGTTACCTACCTCATCTCTACTTGATAAATAACTAAAAGGCGTAAAGCATACCACTAGAAAAAGCTTACAATGGTAACATTTAATTGGCAAGAAACTTACTGACCCTTAACACACACACATTTAATCATTCTCTGTCATCCCGTGAAGGGAAGAGGTCTTTTCTGAGTATAAACTAAAAGCAGCTCAAAAGGAAGAACACAGCAGCTGTGCGGGGCATCAGGTGAACAAGGAAGCTCAATGCACTGATATATAAAGGCGTGGCCAAGTGTTTTACTGGTCTAAGGCTGCTCCTCACCTGTGCTGCCGCAGAGTCCTCAGAAGCCCCGCACCACCCTCGTGTGGGCGCTGCTAAAAACGCCGCCCCAGAGCGGCCGCAGCTGCGTCTTTCCCGCCAGGTGAGGCCCCTGCGGAGCCGGCGGGCGCTGCTGTGAGGTGGGGCCGCGCCCCGCGGTGTGAAGCAGCCGGTGCCTTCCCCGTCTCGTGCCGCCTTCCAGAACCTTCGGCCGCCCGAGCGGGGGCGGAGCGCACGGCCGCCCCGGGAGCGCTGCCCGCCGAGGCGCGGTGGTCGAGCTCGCTCCTGCGCGCTGCCCGGGACCGTGAGGGAGCTGAAGGAAACGGGACCCGCTCATCGGCCGCCCTTGTCTTTCGAGGGGGACTCTCAAGGCGCAGAAGGGTGGCTGGATCTCCGGTGGCTCCTCGCTCCGAGTGGAGGTAAGGGGGGCGCGGTGGCATCAGCCCAGCCCGGCGGTGTGAGGGGCGGGGCGGGGTGGCACGGTGCGATCAAGGAGAGGTCTGGGGGGGCTGCTCCTGCTGGCTTTGTCCCAGCGGCGGTGGCATACCCTGTGCCTTCGTCCCTCAGGTCACTTGAGCTGCATTCACTCAGTCTGCAATTTTTTTGTGGGTCTGACCCAAGTCTCTGTCAGCTCTTCTCCTGCAGGGAGCTGTTTGCTGCCCTCCTCCCAGGGCCGTGCTCTTAGGGGTGTCTGTCTGTGGGGGGATGTCCTCGCCCTCCACCCAGTCTGCTTTTTTCGTTATTAACAAACATGCTAGTATCTACATGCCGTTCTCTGCCAGGTGAAACCTGTGCGGGTCACTGCATTCAGCTCCTGGCTACCTGCATCCTCTTTACTTTTGGTGGCACCTCCTCTTGCCCAATGAAACAGTAAAGAGTCTTGAGTAGGAGGTCCTGGTAATCAGCTTTTACTGATAAAGGGAACTAACAAATTAACACTTTAAGGGTTAACCCCATAATGAGTGCCTAGTCTAGTGATTGATGTAACCAATTATGTTAAGAAAGACAGAGCCTCGTTGAATGCAAAGATAGTAAGTTTTATGGCACCCAGCTGTATCCTTGAGGATACAAGATAAGGGAGATTTTCAGCAAAAGGAGGGCACCAGACTGGCTTCGACGGACTCGGCGGTCTGTGTTCCAGCCAATTCAACTTAATGAGCCAAAGTTCAGTGACGAAGCTGAAGGAGCCTTCATCCAAAGACCCCCTCCTCAAATCCACCAGGTGGCACTGCACAGGTGCAACAGGGAGGGGTCAAGGAGGAGTCTATGGAAATTATTTCCTGGGACTCATTTTAATAAGAACTGCCTTCTCAGGGAAAGGTTATGAATATGTATAGGCGTTCCTGGGGGTACTATGAATATGTAACACTTCACTATATTTAAGCACACCTTCTATTGTTAGAAGTTGCACGTGAAATTAAGGGATGACCCATCACGTGTCTTATGTCGAATAAACATACATGCTTTATAACCTTGCGAGTTGTAAAGTTTTATAACTTTATAGGTTGTAAAGTTGTTTCTGCATGTCATTAATTTCAGAAGACAGTAGGGTAGTTCTCGCCTATTTGAGTAATCCCGTGTCCAGAATGACAAGATACGTATCTCTTATTTAGTGGGATCACTTCATTGCTACAGGTAAATTGCAGGTTTGTTTCAACAGGAGCTGGTGTAGAGGGGCTGGGGCCTCTCACTGAAGTTCATTACCCGTAGTACACTGATTGGAAATGTGGCACTTTGTAAGAGGAAAAAGAAAAACAAACTGAAGATGTGGTTTTTGTGATCACCAGTGTGTTCTGGAATTCTTTCCATTTTCCTTGCTTTCTGATTGAAAGCTGAAATACTTGCAATTTATAGCTCCTTTACGAAATTGCTACTGTAATTACAGCTTTCTGACACTTAGGTGTCATTTGTGGCTGATAGCAGCATTTGAAAGGTTGACAAATAAAGGGATTAGATTGGTTGTAATGAGATTTAGTAATATTTAATTAGAATTAATTTTCTTTTCTGAAACACTGCTTATGTAATAATTTGGTATGGTTGTGTGTGGTTTGTGTTTTTTTTAACATATTCCCCACAATCAAAATATATAAACTAATGTGTTTTTCCATTTGTGCTGTGTATCAAACATGTAAATGGTTCCTTTAGTTTTTAAGTTTTGAAGTTATGTCACTGAAATGCTATTCTACTTCTAACTATATGAGAAATAGAATTTTTTTTTGCATGCATATGTATTTGTGGTTTTATTTATTGCATGTTTCAATACTGTTGAATTTAATAGACTTAAAACAGGTACCTGAAGGTAAGTGTGCATGCTGGGCTTGTCCAAATGAGGACCAGTGGCTCAGTGAAATTGAAGGATAACACTGAATATCGTGGACACTGAAGTTCTAGTTGGAAGAAAGAGAAGCTAAAAGGAGCTTACTGATGAGTAAATAGGGCTTTAAAAGTTGAGGTTATTCTGCTTACTGGTGAATTTTACAGATCTCCATCTTTCTGATGGAGCTGATAGTTAGCATTATCTTATGCTGGACAGGTGAGATTATTTAATGTTGAGAGCAGTAAGTCATGAGGGTGAAAGAAAATGTGTGATGGTGGAAAAGGAGGTGTGAGAGCTCAGGTAACTGTAGAACAGTTCTCATTCCAAAAGGTGAAGATTTCATTTATTTACTCCATGTATCAAAAATTGTATGTTAAATATGTAATTAAGACAGTCATTCGTAAGTCTTTATATAACCCCTTGGTGTACAGGGTAATATGGCCGTGAATTCATGGCTTCCAGAAGCTGTGAATATGAACCAAAATTCTGTCCAGGATGATGATGAGCATCAAACTCTGTTAAACCCAAGGTATAATGTTCAGGCACGTCATGTGGTATTGTCCATATGTTCTACTTTCCCAACATGATTCATGAATAAGCCACATTCTCATTAAGAATAGTCATTTACTGCTTTTCATTAGGGATCTTCAGTACTCTCTTACAAAATTGATCTACTTCCTGTTATTCTTGTATTTTGCTCTTCTGACTTCTTATCTGTTTATTTTAAACAAAGAAACTAGTTATGTTTCACAAAATGCTCTTTTCCCTTTGATAATAATTGTACCCAATATCCAAGTTGAAAGAAGAATACAATTGTTTCTGACAATAGATCTTTCCCTTGTACATCTCTGTAGGATACAACTCATTAAAGTGTTATGTTCCTCTTTGTTTTTCATCACTGTCCCCTTCATAGTAGCATGAACCCTCTATGCATGTGAATTGTGTAACCTTCTTGCTTAATACTAACTGGCCCTGCTTTGTACTTTAAGTGAATATTGTCACTGTGGTACGTGTGGCATTGTATAAATCTTGAGAGAGCGAAAAGAACCGTATTCATCTTAATATCGATTCTTGTGCTGCTCCTGTACTTGCTGCAGTCCTTCAAAACTATTCCCACTTGCAAGTCTCCTTTGATTTGAAACCTGCTTTTATTAACATACTCTAGTAACTCAGATATTTTAAGGTAACTTTGTAGATTTGCTCTTCATATTGGGCTGCCTCTAAAGCTTTGCAGAAGTGTAGATAAACTATATTGCTTCTGTCGCATCTTTTTTTTTAGAAAGTGTATTTTTCACTTAAGTCTCCAAAATGTCTTTGTTAATATCCTGTATTAATGACTGAAACAACTGAATGATTTTTGAGGAAAGGCTCCTGTATTATAGTATCCTCACAGTGTGCTGTAAAGGTAGGAAAACCAAAGGGCGGTGTGGGGAAGAGCTTTGGTTGGGGAGTTGAACTTCAGTGAGGAAGCGTTTCCTGCTTCAGCAAGCTCAGAGGTTGGTGCGTGGGAAGACAGATTACCACGTTAACTAAACATCAAGTGTCTGCAGCAGAATAATCTGGTTGGGAATCATGAAATTAAAATGCTCTTCTGTTTCTTGTTTGACACTTGTTCTGTGACCAGAGGTCTGTTAGTCACCACCTTCTCTACTGAGAAGACACGAAAGTCAGCTGTGGTCATAATGAATACTGTGTGCTTGCCTTATATACGCTATGTTAGTTATCTGTACCCAGATATCCTCTTGACACCCTTTCTTTTACAACCACCCTGTTCTTAGTACAATAACTATGTTTTAAAATAGTTATCATAGATTCATGTACCTTTTCTGCCTGAGGAGAAATTGATTTGCATATCAAATGAATATTTTAACAGGATACACACCTGTGCTACTTCATCTCATTCCTTGTTGCATATAATTATTTAACAGAAAATACTGTAGAAAAGCCAAGATTGGATATGCACAAGCAATATAATGGCAAGTTGACTGCAGTTCATCCTTTATTTTAAAATATCATGTCTGTTTAAAATTTCAGACTGATGCTGCATCCTCAGTGATTCTTTGGGCTAAACAGTAGCTTCAGGTATTGTCAGTTGAGAGTGAATAATGATTTTATTTTCCTTTGTTTTCCTGTCCAGTTCTGTAATTTATTTTAATTTTCTGATTCATCAAGCGTCTGTTCTTAAAAGTATGCTAAGAGTTTCCTTATGCTACTTTTGAGCCCCTACCAAAGAACTTGAAGTTAAAATCCTCATAATGGAAACTGATACAGACTTAAACTGAAATGGGTGTTAGCGTGTGAGCCAGAGAAATAGGCAACAGTCTCTGCTTTTTATTAAATTTTTATTAAATTTTATTAAGTTTTTAATTTCTTGAATTAAAGAAAATATTTAATTTTTATCAAATTAGTGCCCTGGAGGCTATAGTATTGACTGGTGTGTGTCAGGCCAGGGGTGCACTACTGGGTGCTAACTGCCTAACTGGTCTGTGCTATTATCACAGACATACCTGTTCGTAACCTCTTGCAAAGTCATTAAAAAGCATAATTTTGTCATCAAGCAAAAGCTCATATTGCACAGGTTACATGGGCTATCTTGTGTAAAAAGAAATGCTCTTTAAATTTGAAGGAGAGAGTTCTGCCAGCAGAGTTCCCGGGTGACATCCAGATCAGCAGTATTGCAGAGACTTAGTGGTCAAAGCAATAGGGATTTGATTAAGGAATGTTTCCTTTAAAGGTAGTCTTACAAGCATAAGCAAAATTGACAGTTGCCATCTGTAGTCTGGAACTTCTCTAGATTTCATTCAATTTCTCACGACCTGTGAATTTAGTATAAAGAGAAAAATCTCTGTGGTTCGCATACCTTAATGTATTTAGAGACGTGAAATGCCTGGGCAAAAAAAGCAAGAAGGGAGAAGGGGAAAGAAATAAAATCATTTGTAATGACATTTCTGCATGCAAGACTACTAAGACCTGGTAGAAGACTGTAGCATCATGGGAACAGTATGTTTTGTATACCCTTTTTGGACTGTTTTTAGGATTCAGAAGTTCTTTTTGAAGAAAGAAGGGTGCAATGAGTGAGAATATTTCTTCTTAAACTCAGTAAAAGCAAATAAGGATTAAACTCTAAAATATGAATTTATTTTTAGTGAAGGAACTATAATTATTTGACTGTTTTTGATTCCTTGACATGGAATTAAATCAGTCTTAAGCTGCCTGAGAAACACGAGTCATTTTGTAGAGTAAGACCCACAGAACTGTTTGATATCTTAAGTGTTCTGCAGCATTTTTGTGTATTGGTGCTCTTGTATTTGTGTCCAGTGCAACATGCTCATCCCTGGGGCTGGGGGAAGCAGAGGTATCAGTCTGGTAGTGCTGATGTGTCAAAAGAGGGGCAGGGGGAGAGGAATGTTTCTTGTGCTGTTTCTGAGGAGGTACAAAATAGCTCAAAATGGTGTGACATGAGAAAACAAACCACATGCCTTTGAAAGCCCCGAAGGGACTGAGTGTTTTGTAACAGTAAGTTTGCTTGTAAAACTCTCCTGTTATATGGAGGATGTGTAAGATGATAAAGCTTTTCTGCAGATGTGTATGTTTCCCTTCTGCTTTTATGGTGGAATACTGGTATACCTTTAGTTGAATCTCTGCATAGGATGAAACAGTGTCCAGTATTAGAAAGGTAGGAGTTAAAACCCGAAAAAAATATGTGATACAATGGGAATTAAGTATGCAATGAGTGAACTAGCTTTGTTTTGCTTTCTTGACTATATTTCAGCTGCTAATAAAGTGATGTTCATTATGTAAGTAATGGAGACATGATTTTTATTCACTCAGCATTTAATAAAACAAAAATTCAATGCTATATTGTGATTTCACTTGCACAGCAGATGAGCTTGACAGGAAGAATCCAATGGTAAATGGGCAGCTTGGCAATCTTTGAGGTTTTCATCATGTATACATAGTTTGTAAAATGCACACCATGTTTCATCTTTTATGTTTCTGTATCACAAAGATAACTATGGGAGCTCTCTGAGGGTGTTCAGCAGTTAGGGAAAAGTTGGAAAAGATTAGGACTTAAACAAAGAGTGTTTAGCTGATTAGGCTACAGTAGAATATTTTAGACAGCACACGCAACAGGGTGCTACTACAAAGACTGATACAATATTAAACTAACTAACATTAAAAGGAACAAGATTATTTAAATAGGGAATTTTTTTTTTTTTNTCACTTAAGTCTCCAAAATGTCTTTGTTAATATCCTGTATTAATGACTGAAACAACTGAATGATTTTTGAGGAAAGGCTCCTGTATTATAGTATCCTCACAGTGTGCTGTAAAGGTAGGAAAACCAAAGGGCGGTGTGGGGAAGAGCTTTGGTTGGGGAGTTGAACTTCAGTGAGGAAGCGTTTCCTGCTTCAGCAAGCTCAGAGGTTGGTGCGTGGGAAGACAGATTACCACGTTAACTAAACATCAAGTGTCTGCAGCAGAATAATCTGGTTGGGAATCATGAAATTAAAATGCTCTTCTGTTTCTTGTTTGACACTTGTTCTGTGACCAGAGGTCTGTTAGTCACCACCTTCTCTACTGAGAAGACACGAAAGTCAGCTGTGGTCATAATGAATACTGTGTGCTTGCCTTATATACGCTATGTTAGTTATCTGTACCCAGATATCCTCTTGACACCCTTTCTTTTACAACCACCCTGTTCTTAGTACAATAACTATGTTTTAAAATAGTTATCATAGATTCATGTACCTTTTCTGCCTGAGGAGAAATTGATTTGCATATCAAATGAATATTTTAACAGGATACACACCTGTGCTACTTCATCTCATTCCTTGTTGCATATAATTATTTAACAGAAAATACTGTAGAAAAGCCAAGATTGGATATGCACAAGCAATATAATGGCAAGTTGACTGCAGTTCATCCTTTATTTTAAAATATCATGTCTGTTTAAAATTTCAGACTGATGCTGCATCCTCAGTGATTCTTTGGGCTAAACAGTAGCTTCAGGTATTGTCAGTTGAGAGTGAATAATGATTTTATTTTCCTTTGTTTTCCTGTCCAGTTCTGTAATTTATTTTAATTTTCTGATTCATCAAGCGTCTGTTCTTAAAAGTATGCTAAGAGTTTCCTTATGCTACTTTTGAGCCCCTACCAAAGAACTTGAAGTTAAAATCCTCATAATGGAAACTGATACAGACTTAAACTGAAATGGGTGTTAGCGTGTGAGCCAGAGAAATAGGCAACAGTCTCTGCTTTTTATTAAATTTTTATTAAATTTTATTAAGTTTTTAATTTCTTGAATTAAAGAAAATATTTAATTTTTATCAAATTAGTGCCCTGGAGGCTATAGTATTGACTGGTGTGTGTCAGGCCAGGGGTGCACTACTGGGTGCTAACTGCCTAACTGGTCTGTGCGATTATCACAGACATACCTGTTCGTAACCTCTTGCAAAGTCATTAAAAAGCATAATTTTGTCATCAAGCAAAAGCTCATATTGCACAGGTTACATGGGCTATCTTGTGTAAAAAGAAATGCTCTTTAAATTTGAAGGAGAGAGTTCTGCCAGCAGAGTTCCCGGGTGACATCCAGATCAGCAGTATTGCAGAGACTTAGTGGTCAAAGCAATAGGGATTTGATTAAGGAATGTTTCCTTTAAAGGTAGTCTTACAAGCATAAGCAAAATTGACAGTTGCCATCTGTAGTCTGGAACTTCTCTAGATTTCATTCAATTTCTCACGACCTGTGAATTTAGTATAAAGAGAAAAATCTCTGTGGTTCGCATACCTTAATGTATTTAGAGACGTGAAATGCCTGGGCAAAAAAAGCAAGAAGGGAGAAGGGGAAAGAAATAAAATCATTTGTAATGACATTTCTGCATGCAAGACTACTAAGACCTGGTAGAAGACTGTAGCATCATGGGAACAGTATGTTTTGTATACCCTTTTTGGACTGTTTTTAGGATTCAGAAGTTCTTTTTGAAGAAAGAAGGGTGCAATGAGTGAGAATATTTCTTCTTAAACTCAGTAAAAGCAAATAACGATTAAACTCTAAAATATGAATTTATTTTTAGTGAAGGAACTATAATTATTTGACTGTTTTTGATTCCTTGACATGGAATTAAATCAGTCTTAAGCTGCCTGAGAAACACGAGTCATTTTGTAGAGTAAGACCCACAGAACTGTTTGATATCTTAAGTGTTCTGCAGCATTTTTGTGTATTGGTGCTCTTGTATTTGTGTCCAGTGCAACATGCTCATCCCTGGGGCTGGGGGAAGCAGAGGTATCAGTCTGGTAGTGCTGATGTGTCAAAAGAGGGGCAGGGGGAGAGGAATGTTTCTTGTGCTGTTTCTGAGGAGGTACAAAATAGCTCAAAATGGTGTGACATGAGAAAACAAACCACATGCCTTTGAAAGCCCCGAAGGGACTGAGTGTTTTGTAACAGTAAGTTTGCTTGTAAAACTCTCCTGTTATATGGAGGATGTGTAAGATGATAAAGCTTTTCTGCAGATGTGTATGTTTCCCTTCTGCTTTTATGGTGGAATACTGGTATACCTTTAGTTGAATCTCTGCATAGGATGAAACAGTGTCCAGTATTAGAAAGGTAGGAGTTAAAACCCGAAAAAAATATGTGATACAATGGGAATTAAGTATGCAATGAGTGAACTAGCTTTGTTTTGCTTTCTTGACTATATTTCAGCTGCTAATAAAGTGATGTTCATTATGTAAGTAATGGANAAAAAAATAAAAAAAAAAATAAAATATTAAAATAACAAAAATTAAAAAAAACAAAATTAATTAAATAGAGAATTTTTTTTTTTTTTAGTTTTAGCTCTCTGGTAGGGGTTTTTACGATGTGTAGCTGTGGTACCTCAGAGTACCAAGTAAATTGGCATAACAAAATTTCTAGTGAATCTTGTGATATTTTTGGCTGTTTCCTTTTCAACCTTCTTTTGCTATTATGCAGAAAGTAGTATCTTATTGTACATTTCCAGCCTATTTATAGAAGTGTTGCTATTTCTTTTTTCGAAGGAAGGCAAGGTGGTTATAAACTGACAGTAATGAAGTTTATACACTATTAAAAATTGATGATAGAATATAATCCTCATAAGAAATTTTTGGTGTTATTCCTTAGAAACGAGAAGACCAAATAAGTGCTAAATACTTTTGTCTTATGTAGCCTGAAATCCATTTGATTTCATTTATAGTACCAAGTTTCCCCCAGGATCTAAAAAGAAAGATGGCAAGAAAACATGAGATTAGTTTACATAAACATGGAGCTGTTAAGTTTTGGGGCCACTGTTGTGGTGATCGTTTCTAGTGGTTTACCAAAATGATTAAGTTTAGGACTTGGTGTGTTTTCAAGGTTTTGAATCAGATGTATTTTGGTTTTGTGAGTGTTTTAGTACTTCCAGTGTGGTTAAAAATCAATCCATTTTCTTTGTGAAGAGAGCATCAGACAAATCAAGCACCTGGACCAAATTTGAACTAGTGATCAGCTACTTCCTATTCATATGTTGAAACTTCAAGTGAAGACATGTGGAATAGTAGTCTTAAATGTCATTTTGTACTCTGTTGGAGTGGAACCGGCCCAGAGTAACTATGACATCTCAGTATGAGTATGGTTATTCTCCTTTATTCACTATTGTAGCAGAGTATATATAGGTTTACAGCAGAAACATGCATAGCAATGTTAGCATCCATGTGCTCTAACAAGTATTCTCTCATCCTCTGTTGTAGTTAAGCTCCCGATTTGTGATTACGGAGCTCTCTTTCTTCCTCCTTTCCGATGTTCAAAGAAACTTCAAGGGCACCACTCACAGGCTTCTACGCCTGCTTCAGATCCTGGGTTGCTCACCGTGATCAGATCATGCCCTTTATTCCTCAAAAGTTCCTCCACAGTGCTAGGTACTGGGTGGAGCTGCCATGAGACAAAATCACAGAGTTTTGCAAAAAGGGATATGATTTGGTTTTGATTCTTCTGAGAACTTGCAAGTTCATATGGCTGCATCACTTGCTGCCCATCCTGTTATTTCCCTTGTATGCAGGCAGCTCTAATGATAGAGATAGAAATGAGCTTACATTTTCTTTACCTGTTGTACTGATTTAGTTATTTTTTTTTTAAGTCTTCTGCATGCCAGGGCTTAGTGATCCTCTTTACCTCCAAAGGCTTGTTACTGTGCCTGTTTCTTGTGTGACACCATAAAAATGATTAAAGGATGGTCTCTTCACCACCTTTGGAGTCATGCTGAAGATTTTGGGGAATAATTATAAAACTTACCATACTTGGAACCACTACCTTTGTAGTCACACCAATGGTGTTTTTATCAGTGATCCTGCTGACCTCCTGTATTTTCTTACAGAGACAAATTTCTCATTAATAAATCTTGTGCCTTGTTATCTGACTCTTTGATGTCTAAGTCTATATTGCATATGTCATTTTGTTGTACATTTCTGTCTGACTTGAGTGGAGTTTTCTATGCAGTTTTCAGCTAGTTCAGTAAGTTGAGCTGAAAATAATGTTTTCTTCAATACTGGCTGATTACTTAAGATACATTATGAAAAAATATTTATGGGAATGCAGATTGGATGTGTCACTGATTTCTTTAAATTGGTTTATGTACTTAGAGGACTCATTGAAAATCTGACTAATAACTTTGTTTCTGGACTGAAGAGCTTGTGAAATTTTTACCTTTTGACTTCAAAAATATCTCTTCAGTGATTAGATCCACAGTACAATTCTGACTCTTCGTGAGTTGAATACAGAAAATTGTGGCTCAATTGCTAAATAAACTGTGTTAGGTATTGCATGTCAGAAACTAGAAGGAGGTCAAACTTCGGCAGACTAATTCCTTCTAGATCAAACGGCTGTACTATGTAATTCAATAAATCATTTGGGTTTTGTAACATTTGTATTGAGAGTAGGATGTCTCTCTGGGCTATCATCCACTTAGTACTAGATTGATATGAACCAGAGGCAAATAATACAAACTAATCTCCCATTCTAGATAAAAATTAGTATACCCATCTATTCTTGTAATATAGTGAAGTGATGGTGTAAACATACTTAGCTTTTACTTGGCTTATATATTAATTTCTTTCATTTGAAAGCAAGCAGTATACACTTGTGAAGAAAAAGGAAAATTAACATTGAATGCATGGTTTTATCCAAAAGTATGTATATAAAGTAGAGAATGGCAAATGGAACTAGTCAGGAACTGGAAAAAAAAAAGCCCTACTAAAGAACTATTAGAAATATAACAATGATATAAAAAGCTGTAGTTACTTGCATTAATTTATTCATGATAGTGCCACCCTGCTTAAAATCAGTACCTGCAAAAGTTGCTTGAAACCAATGCCTCGCTGAAATGCTGGAGAGTGTCCTTGTAAGCATTATATATGCTAACTCGGTTATCCTAATGCTCTGTTGTGCATTTTTGCTTGATGACCGTTGCCTGGGTCATTTAGTGACATCAGAGATAAGAGCATCACATCTTCAACACCTGGTAGAACTCAGTCTGATATTTTAGTTAGCCTGAGTATCTTTTTCTTGAGCTTCTTTCTTCCACCTTGTCCTGATGTGTAAGTCTACATCCTCTGGTTTTTGTGTCCAAAGGTATCAGCATAGCATACCATGGCAGTTGCAGATTGGACTAATTAGTGAAAGGTTCTATTATTTTTCTGTGGTGGCTGTATAATATTTCCATCATGACAGTGAAACCTGAAAGAAAGCCAAAGTTCTGGCTTTTGTAGATGAATTTGCTAACCCAACAACATGTTACTAAGATATGTAGTATAATGATGAGTGTGGTATTTTGGTTAGGGCCTTTTCATTGATGTGAACTGTTTCTACTTGGCATCTGGTAAAGATAACTGAACTAGTTTTGTCTAAAGACTATGAGTTAGTTCAGTAAGTAAAGGGACAGCAACACTTGAAATGTTCTCCAGAATTTGTCTTAATGCCATACTATGAAAGAGGTCTGTGTCTATGGTAGTGTTTAGCTTGTTGCTGTAATTTGAACAGCTTTCTGTTGGGTTAGATGAATGTGGATTTGTCTGTCTCATTGCCCACTTCAAGAGTTCTTTTATGATTTCTGGCACTGCAGGTGCCCAAGCCAAGAGTTTTACATTTTTGAATTTCAGAGGAGGAGAAACAGTCCTTTGGTGTGGGTTAAAGTAATGCTGAGCAGGGATCTGTGTGTTGAAACTGCTCCAGCACTGGTGGTTCTACTCTATTTGGCAGAAGATTAGTGTTATGCTTATACAGTGATGCTATGAGGAAATTTCGGTGTTATCTGGGAGTGGGTGAAGAGAATTCAATCCAATGACACAAGTATGTTAGTGTTGCCAAAACATAAGGAAAAGCAAAAATCATTCAGATATCTCTTGGGGGACAGTTTGTCCTGGAAATGCTTGAATGCTGTGTTCGGGCACTTTCCCTTGTGTCTATTTGTCATTACTCTGCTTGGTTCAATGAGAAGCTGATTCAAAGCACAGCATCATCTGCCCCTTTTTATTTCAAGGTGAGACATTTTTTTGTCGTTTCTAAGTGAAACTTCTATGATTTCCAGCTTCTGTATTTTAACTGTCTTATTCTTCATGTCTTCAAGCAGAAAAGCGTGTTGCTCATTGACTTCTCTTCTGTATGGTGGATAGAGTTTATGCTTTAGAAGTGCTGTGATTCCATTTCTACTGATACTGCTGTTGGAACTAATACTAGCCTGACTAGGTGCTGAATCTGACCTTTGGAGGTTTTTTTTATGAGGTATTAAGAACATCAGACACCTGCATTTCAAGTCTGTTGAATGTGTAAAAAAAAAACCAGAATAATATATTGCATTTCTTTCTCTGGATACTTACTGATTTTTGTTTTGTTTTGTTCTAAGTCTTTACATCTTCTGCATAGAGTTGGGTTCATGAGCAGTATATTCCTGTGCTCTGAAGTAGCTAAAATACCCAGACATAGTATTCTTCCATAAAATATATTTGATTCAAAGATCTTACCTGGAGAGAAGCATGCTTTAGTTGGATGTGAAAGGCCATCAGTTAGACTTCATGCATCAGTAACATGTAAAGAATGAAAGAGAAAGAAAAAGTAACATTAAATTTCTGATTATTTAAGTCAAGAAAGAAAACACTTAGCTTTGCAGACCGATTTCTAACACATCGAAGGACTGAAGTGTTTGGTGCTACAGCTTTGATCAACTTCTGTTTGGACATTACTGCTTATTAACCGTCATTTTTGTACTGGTAACATAAACTTTTAGTCAAGTCTGTGCTCAGGACAACGCTGACTCTGGTCATCAGGAGCATGTCTGGCTTCCTATAGCAAAGCAGCAGAGAAGCTGTATTAGTTGCACAAGTTGTGTATCCATGTGATGAATGTGCATTTGAAAAGTGTCATGTTATGTGTTTGACTTCCCCAGAGAATTTGTTGGCTTTGTTCCCCTTGCTTCTGTATGCAGTTGTGCAGGATATTCTCCGTATAAATGATCTGTTATGTTTGTGATACTGCATATAGTGCCTTATCTACTTCTAAAGGTTGTCTCACTGGCCTACTTATTATACTATAGCTTAAAATTATCTGTGGAAAAAATAGTCTCCTTTTGTTGGATTCTGCCACCTGTTGGTTTGTTTTGCACTCAACATCTTACCTGAGAAGGATTTGTGCATAGTCATTGCAGGTTTGTTCTTTTTTTTTTTTAAGTATTAAATCTGTCTTAGCCTTTTGAATTCCCTGTCTGAGTCCAAAGGATTCTAGTGTATCAGTCATGTTTAACGGTAAATTTAAGTATTTCTTAGTATATTGAAAAATTCTGTGAAGTATGTGCTTCAGTACTAGTTCACAGAAGTAACAAGATGTTTTCATTTGGCAGTACTGCATCCTTTTTGAATTCATTATGATTTAAAGTAAACTCTGGCTGATATTGCAGATGGGATTCCTTGGTGAGTCATTCACATATCTGTCTTAAAACAATTTGCAGTACTAGTTGGCCAGATCTGAGACAGAGAGCCCCTGGCTGTGTGCTGTTTCATCAGTGTAGGAACTAAGAAGGTCAGGTCTAGGGAGATCAGGAGCTGGCAAGGTCAGGTCTAGGGAAGTCATGGAGCGTAGGGAAGGTCTCAGTGAGGGAAGATAATCCTGTGTGCTTTAGGGACTCTATCCAAGCCGAGTGATCTATTGAGAGATTAGAGCAAGATCCAGGTGTCTGGAGTGCACTGAAGACAAGATTTGAGGTATTTGGTCTTTAATGTTCTAATGACAAGAGCAACTGGATTCAGAACATCTATATCTGTGGTTGAAATTCTAGAAGAGAGTATGTTTAAGCACCTGTGAAGCCCAATAAGTGTTACTGTGAGATCTTGTGTACTCGTTGCATTTTCACAGTAGTTTAAAATGTAATCAGTGTCCCGAAAGTGTTAAGAATGTTCCTTGTTCATCAATGGGAGAGGGTAAGCTTCTCTTGAGTATGAAGGAGTTAAAAAACAGGTATGTATGCGAAGTTTTAATAAAATTGGCTTGGATAAAGTTTCCTTCTTCTTTCCATTTCCAGCCAAAGTTTTTCCAGTGTAAGGTTTTTCATCTATGAATGGCCCAACTTTCTCAGGTGGTTGTTTACCCTTTTCTTTGCAGTTCTTAGTTTATATTAATTGGATGGATTGAGCTTTTAATCAAGAGAGAAAGGACCTGAGTGCTTTAGGTTATTTCTCTCATTTCTCCATGCCCTTCTCAAAAAAAAAAATTTCATTTCTTAAATGGAACAAAAACCATCTTTATGCTGTAGTGGCAAAAGGAAAATTCCTTTCTGTTTCAGCAGGATAAGAAACCTTTATCATATCTTTTAAAATGGTTTAAAGTAGAGTATTTTTTGTCATCTGTCAGCTTGAAAGGTCATGGTTTAGGCGGTCATTCCTAAGCCCCTTGGATAATGTTTACAGTGCTCTCAAATGACTTAAAATGGACTAAATTGTTTTCAGCCGACAGTAGTAAAGGTCATGGAGGAAATCTGTTTAGTCAGCCTTACTTTCTTCCTGAGTACACGTAGTAAAAATGTGCTGTAAACTGCAGGAAGAAAGAAGTTTTAACTTGAAAAGACACTGGAGGCTGAGGGAATGGAATGTACCTCTTGTGGATATAAATTGCTTGGCAGGGAATTTGCTAAGCAGGGGTTGTTATGGCAAACTTTTCTCCAGTTGCTGCTAGTTTCTACCTTTTCCTTTTGTTGTTCCCTTTCACTTCACAGTGCATTAGTTGGAGAATTTGTGGATTTAGGAGCATATTCTAATCTCAGTGTGGGTCCTCATAACTCCTAGATGCTCTAATGAGAGGCCGGCACGCTCTTAAGGACACCGTGGGGGGACAGACAACAAAGACTGCACCTCAGTGTCAGATTTCCTGAAAGTCTTTCTCAGCCCTCACTTGTAACCAGGATTTGGTGCTGTTGGTCACATTGTGTTAGCCCGAGAGTGTCATCATGATGGTTACAGTGACAGTTCTTGCTGAGTAAGGTATTGCCAAATACAATGATCGAATAGTACTACCATTAGAGAAAACCCAAATAAATTACTGTCTCCTGTTTGGCATGATACCATGTAGCAAGGAGTAAGTTTAGTAACTCCAGCTACAGACTAATGTTACTGAGCTGATTCCAGGCAGCTTCTGCTGCATTTGCCAAGTCTTTGAAAATGGGACTCTTCAATGGTGTTTATGGCCTGTTTGTTAGTCAGTACCTAGTGGTGGTAGCATGTATTCTATCTAAGGCATCTGAAATCCACACAGTTAAAACTTATCCTCTATCTATACACTTAAATAAACAGGATGTGCTTCTAACTGTTCAAATGGATTCTCATGATACTCTTGTTTTGATTTAGGCAGGGGGACAGGTTCTTAAGACTGAAGTTCATTAAGTGTAGGACCAGTGAAAGACAGAGGAAATGGCAGGTTGCCACATTCATGAGTCATCTGATCCTAGGGCTGGTTAAGAGCTGCTAGAACTTCAGTTTCAGGGCTTGTCTACTGAGCTTTTGTTTGTTAGGTGTTATGTGTGGGGTTTTTTGTCCGCCTGCCCCGCCCCCCCCAGCCTACTGTCTGTATTACACAAAGGGAATGAAGTAGTATTGAATTGCAGTGTTTGCCTTATGCCTTCCAAAGACTGCAGTATGGTGCAAAAGCACTCATAAGTAACTTGCCTGTTATTGGCAGTTGAAGAGAAAATAAAATCTTTAGTAGGCTAACTTTTGTGCCATTCTGTGCAATATTTTTTAAAAAATAGGCATGATTAACTCATACTGTACAAATTATTTTACTTCATAAATTAAATACAAGCAGACCTCTTTCGTGGAATTTAACTGGTTTGACACGATATGCAAAGGGAAACTGAAAAGACCACCTTGCCTGGTATAGTCAGTATTTATTTATTTTTATTGCATTTAAAAAAGGATTTTATCCAAGGTAGAATATTTTTGATCATTGCTGGATTTGTTTTTAGGCTGATTCTTCTGTAATCCAGATTATGGTTATAGGCTATGTTTGGCTGTAATTGACATTGACTTTCCTTTTGAAAAGGGTCATGTCTTTATCCAGACCTGGATCCAGAGATGTTGCATGCAATTTCACTGGGGCTCTGGAGAGAGTCATTGACGACTCAAAGGAACCCTCTCTCCCTTCTGTATTCTCTGCGGGTACAAAGCGTGCCAGGGCCTGGTGGAAAGAAGCACCAGGAACACTATGCAAAGGCAAGGGTCTGCCCAGGACTTTCCACAGAAGTCATAGAAATGTTTAGGTTGGAAGAGATCCTCAAGATTGAGTCCAACTGTTAACTTGACACTGGCAGTAAACCATGTCCCTAAGAACCTCATCTCAGTGTCTTTAAAACCCCTCCAGGGATGGTGACTCAACCACTTCCCCGGGCAGCTTGTTCCAATGCTTGGGAGAAGAGGCCAAGAATATAGCCAGCCTGGGTTTAACACCTGTTAAGTGACCCAGGTAGTCTAATTTGTCATAAGTTTTTTACCAAGAGTAGACATGATCTAATCTGAGGAAACTAAATGAAAGCATTGTATTCCTTTCTCAGATGGCATCAGCAATTGTGCTGTGTTTTTTGAAGTGATGAAGAGTAAGTAGCAAAGAATGTGGTTGCTTAATGTTTTTCCATAAAGATACAGTAGCAGAATGGAAGAGCTAAAATATGTGCTTAAAATGTGCAAAGTGCTTGCACAATATAGAGTTACAGAAAACACTATGTTCTATGATGGTAATTCTGTTATTTCCCAACTAAGTGGTTAATGCAGGGAGTGGAAGTGATACAGCACTATGAAAAGACTGACTGGGTTTCATCTTGTGCTTTTGAACTATGTAGAGTCTTTCTGCAGAATCAAGTGGACACTGAGCAAGGTCCTGTGATAAAGATTCTGTGGAAATATCATGTATTAAACGTGCTGGTCTTTCAGTGTTGGATAAATGCTCATTTGTGTGTGTAAAATGTGTGAGTGCATATTGATGTGTTTTTTTTATTACATCCTGTTGTAGACAAATTTGTTTATGTTTACAGTTGAGATGAAACTGAAAAATACTGCTTTGAATACCCAGAGACCATATGTAAATGGTGAAACAGAGAAGAAACTTTGTTATTGGTATTCTTAAAAACAGCAAATCAAAGGTGAAAAAAGCCATAAAGGCTAAATAATCCCTAAAATAAGTGAAGTCCAAAAGATTGTGGGATTTTTATTATTTAAAACCATTGAAGTTACTTTTATCAAAGTTTGAATTCCTTCTAATTGCTCTAATCTGGAAGTTAGGTAAGGAACTTTGAATGCATTTAACTTAAGCCAGTTCCAGACGGAATGTTTGCCATGCATGAAAAATGCTGTGTTTTGATAATAACTGTTAAGACTTTTTTCTTATAGTAGTATAAAGAAAAAATAATCTTCCTTTAATACCTATTCTCCTCTTCTACTCTTCATTTTTTTTTCATCTAATTGGTACTGTCCTGAAAGCTCAACAATTTAATAGTTTGTCCCTGGACACATAGCCTTCCTATTTATTTTGAATCTCTTTGTGGTTCTAAGCGTGGTAGTTTTCAAAAGAAATAATTCATAGCCATCACTTCCACATTCTGAGTAATCTGAAGTTAAACAGGTGTGTGTGGACACTAGAGGAAAAGGTTTGAAGAAAACACATTTACTATAGACTTGAAATCCTAACCCTCCCAAATGAGAAAGCTAATGAGGAAATCCTGTCAGAAAGTGCCTGTCTGCTGCCAAAGGTCAGAGCCATAAAACAAACAAAAGGATGGCAAAGTCTGTTGAGGTCTGTTGCTCTATAAATGCCAAGTAATATTAATTTCACATAACTGTGGGAAATGCCCATCTTACATGTACGAACTAAATTAAGAATGTATTTTTTCATTCAATACTTAAGCATAGCCTTAGAACTTCCACACTATATTTGAAAGTGTACATTTAAATGTATATGAGGTCACTATTGCACTTCACAGACCTCATTTTTAAGTCATATGACATGTGTAGAAAACAATTTTTTTTTTAATTTGAAAAAAACCCCAAACAACTTCCCTTGGCTTTGGTGTGAAAGGCTTTACTGTTGAGTTTAGCTTTGCCATGTACATAACTGAACACAAACAGGAGGATTAGAAAATCAGTCTTGTCTTTTCCTGGAAAATTTTGATTATAACCTCTTATTACTGTTTACATTAGCTTTACTTAGTGATTTATTTTCACGTTATTTACATAGTCTTTTCAATTCATGTTTACTTCCCATATGTGTTGATAATTGTCACAGTGTGTCTGTGTGCCGGTGTGTGAAGTGCAGAGGAAGCGGTGGGTTTCCCTGCCCTGTCACCGTCACCTCGTGCTGGCCATGTGGGGCTGGCAGGGCAGGTGTCCCCCCAGGCAGTGCCACTGCAGCTCCCCGACGGGCAGGAGCCACCAGCTGGGGTTGCCTTGGCTTCCAGGACTTCATGAAGAACAGTGACTGAAACGTGCTGGTAACTTTTAACTGCGACTGTGATAAACTTTACTTTGGGCAATCAAGTATCCTTTTTATATGCACATCTGTGTTGACCATTTTATAGTACCATAAGCTTTTTTAATGCCATATGAAATTCTGCTCCACGCAACTAAGAAGTATTTTAATGGAGAAGTATTAACACGTAATTCATTTGATTTATTGGTGGTCAAATTGATCTGCATGGATCAAGGGTTGTAGAAATGCAAAGCCTACTTTACAAAGCAGCGTGGTTGCTTTGGCCTTTATACTTCAGATGTGATTCAAGATGGTAACTATTAAATGCTGATTTTAGAGATAATGGCAAGAACACTTCTGTTTTCTGTAAAGCATATGATACCATTTGCTGTGTTTTTGGCATTGCAGATTTGTGTCTACTTGCATTCACAGAGACTTCAGCCTTAGCAAGACATACAGAGGCAGTACAGGATCCACCCTGTTGATAGTCTCATTAATTTAGTCTTATCCACTACTATTCAGTCTCTTGTTAAATTTTCAGATGGTTAGAACACTGTAATTTCCAGATCCTTATTTACTTGATGTTTTGTATCTTTATTAGTTAATTTATTTGGAAAAGTGATCAAAAACAAAGCAGAAGAGACATGCTGGGTGTTGATGCTGAGTGCAGCTTATTAATAAATAAGCCCATATGAGTTGGCAGATCTGTAAGCAAACAAATGAGAGAAAGCAAGCCTGTGAGCAAGAGAGGCTGAATTATAGAGTACACGCTTCTCAGTTGTCAGGGAAGAAACTTGTTCCTTGTGAATTTTCTCATCATAGGTATGCTGGTGAATTTTGTTCTTAAAATTCTTGATTTGCTTACTCACCTGTGTTGCTTATTTGTAGGTATCTTTGAAGTTGGCTTTTTTAAAAAAAATTGGTTCATGTTAAATACAGAGACTATTTTTTAAGAGGTCCGGTGGAAGGCTTAGTTTGGGTCAGTGTTAGCTTCTCTCAGATGGCTTGCCCATGAAGTGGAATACACCTTTTTGTGGGGCACAATCTGATACTGAGTTTCGTATGTTCCTTTGAGTACTGATGAAGAGCTTAGATAATCTGTGTCATGCCACGCACTAATGTGTAGATTCAGATTATTTGCAACTAAAGCATGTGCTTCAGCAAAAGAAACAAAAATTAAAAAAATCACAATAGTATGTTTGCATCTTCCTTGGGAATAGTAACTGGGAGGCCACAGTTATTAAGAAGTAGCAAACATTGGGGTTTGTATCTTCAGATAATTTATGGCAATGGTGGTATTTTCGTGGTGTCATAGCAATACAAGAATATAGGAAGATAAGCACATGGAAGATAAAAGACTGCAAGGCAAGGGTGGGGGAAGAAAAGGCTGGAAATAGTGGTATAGATAGTCAGATCTGGGGTCAGCTTGACAGAGACTGAATAAATGTGCAGACATTTGTGGCATAAAGAGAAAAGGCAGCAAATGGTTCAGCTGTGTTGATAGTTTGTTTATTTAAGCTATACTGTCTCCTTGTGATCCCATGAGAGCCATTTGAGGCTATTTCTACAAGTGAATCAGTATTTAGAGGGTTTCTATTAATTTTTCTCCCTGCCCCTTCCAAGGTTCCATAAAGAAATACTAAGCTATTTGTAGTGGAATTAGGATGATGAAGAAAATGGAAACCTCCATTTCTAGAGATCTAGACAGTACTTTTTGAAGTAAAACTGCTTTTTTCCTGGTCTGGAGTGGGGGAGAGGGAAGAAGTGATTTTGCTTATCTAAAATTATGGGAGTGAAGCTGTCTTAGAACAAGAATTTGAGAGCAGAAGGGAAAGTGATATTTAAAAATTTAATATTATTTACGTATGTTTTAGAGCTGATGCATTTCACCTGTGCTTTTTCCAGAATGACATGCCACTTGGGGAATGACTCTGTAAGATCTTTGGAATCAGTTCACAGAGGCATCTGTAACAGCTAGGCATATAAGGGTAATACTAATTAGACCACGCAAAAGACAGTTTGGGGGAAACAGATTTACATAAAATGTTTTTCAGATACCTTAAGATTTCTGTCACTTTGCCCTAATGGCTCAAAACTTCAGTCTCCTGCTATCAATAGTATATGCAATATCCTTGCACTACTGTCTGCCTGGGGTATTTTGCCCTCACTCTGTTATTTCACACTTTAATATACCTGAGCATAACTGTTTAGTTACTAATTAGCAGAATTAAACTAGACATTTGTTGATCTAACTTGAATTGAAAGGGATTGGACAAGCATTTTAACAAGCATTCAGAAACATATTTTCTGGTCTCTCTGACTCAATGAATCTTTATGTATTTTGTAGCAAGTAGCTGAGTTCTTCCGAGAAGAACTGAAGATAACCTACCCTAGAAAGCTTTAAGCTGGGTGTCTGCTTTGAAAGGTAGCAGATCTCAGTTAATTAATTTTTGACACTAATTAGGTAGAATGGACTGGTAATCTTTAGACTGTATAACACACAAGTATACAAATAGGAACAGCACCTCAGACTGCCTTTGAAGAGCCTTGCGTAGAAGGTTGTCTGGGATTTATTCCGTATTTCAGAGTGATGTGTTTGGTGTTTTTCATTTTTTTTATTTGTACAAAGCACAACAGTTCCAATAGGAGAGACTTAATGAGACTTTTCTGGGGTAAAACAAAGAATTTCCAGAAAAAGGAATGGAGTGGAAGCTTAGACTTCTAAAAGTGTTCTGTGATCTGATGCATAAAATAGTATAGAAGAATTTCTTCCCCTTTTAAAAAAATCTTAAGCTATTACCTTTCCTTTTTCTTGCTTTTCCCCCTCCCTCCTTTCATTCTATGATTTTTAAGTCATGAAAAAGTTATGTTGGATGCATAATTACAAAGTACATTGTAGAGGAATGAGGGGATGTTGGCTCTGAAGTAATTATTTGTTCTTTTTATCTTTACTTCTGGGGAACCATGAAGTGTCTGTTTAGTGTATATTGTTTTGTGGGGTTTTGTTTGTTTTTTCTCCCTCAACCCCTTGGTAGGTGCTTCATACCTTGCACCTAAGGGGGAATTTAGGGCCTTAGGACTTGAATTGATTTTGCATTTAATATTTATTAGTTTTCAGTAGACCTACAAAAGTTTTGTACCTTGCAGCTGAGACTGTATGTAGACTTCATGATAAAAGGTGTATCAACTCAGTGAAATGTAATTAAATATATATTATTTTGAGCGTGACATAGCCATATAGAAAAAGAGTACTACTAAGAGTAGGTCTAATTTCTACATTAACAATGATGCAAGATCTTTCAGTATGGTTTTTGTTTTCTTTCAGCAGCTTCCATACAAAAGTAAAAGTGGGAGTTCTGTATTAAATGCACTGATTCCTACCAGGCCTAGGTCTGTCACATGTATTCTGTGGATATGTTGCAAGTAAAATAACTTAGTATGGTGATAGTGGTGTTATGAATGTTTCTTTGAAAACAGGACAAGCAGGAAGTGAAATACTGAAAAGTAGAAAAAAATAATCCTGAGCACAAATCAAGAAGGAAGAGTTAGATTCACAAAATGATTACTTGTGATGTCATGGCTGTGGTTCAACAGTTGTGTATTTATGGTGATCTTCTAAAAATATGAGAAACCATTGGATACTCGGCTCTTTAATCTCCCAGGGCAGTGTTATGAAGTCCCTTGGTTTTAGATGCTCTAACCAGTCTTCCCCAACCTGGTAGCATTGTTCCAGTTTGAAAATGCTTGGTCACCGAAGTAGAAACATTGCATCTTATGCTAACAACCAAATCACTTTGTAGATGAGAAATCTTTTATTTATAGGAATTGACTTAGACCTAGATTAGAGGTCCTCAGCCCAGTCTCGCTGCAGACAGCAGTCCCTGCAGTGGCTGGGAAAAGCCTCTGACCAGCGAAGAGGTGAATTAAAATGAGAATGAGCAAGTTTCCTTTATATCTTGCTTAGCCTTTTGTGTTTGGTGGGATGTAATAATAGTATATATAGTTATAAAGTATGCATACTTCATAACTGTGTATTGTGACTGCTGGCTTTAAAAATTCATTTTAAGGGCATAAAAATGTATTGATTAGATTAAGTGGTTCCTGTGTAAAACACTGTAGTAAAAGTTTACTATAAAATACTGCTAAATTAAATGTTAATTATTTTAATTTAAAATTGTTATTTTTTTAATCTAACATTTTAATTACATTCATCTTTTTACTTTCTAGCTTTCTTGCCTTGTTTCTGTGCTTTTTATTGTGCAGGAATATAAAAATACATGTTGTGTGGGTTTTTTCACCTAAAAACGTATCTATTCTCCAACACAGAAAGAAGCAGAGTAACAAGGAATAGCATAAAGAAAAGCAGGAGCAGAGTGGTTTTACCACCATCTTGTGAGCTTCAGTGAACATGGATGTGTTCCAGTCCAAGAAGTCTTCTCTTGTTCTCTCCATTTTGACTACCTTTTCCAGTTTTTGGTATCGAACTTTAAAGAGGGAAAATAATCTACAGTGGGCTTTATTTTGTAAGGCAATGAAAGTTCTTTGAGCTTATCTTTGTAAAAGGCAGTTTTATTGTTGTAGAAGTTAAGGAATAGAGGTTATTTCCATCAATTTTAGTGGGAAAGCAAATGGATTCACATTCCAAGATCAGTTGGGTGCTTTAGGAGATCTCACTGGGTGGGCTGTTACTTCCTCCTGTTTTTTAATCTCTTCTCTCTTTCTCCAGAAGCCTACCTTCCCCTGAGCCGTCTGTCTGACCTTTCTGCTCTGCCTGTCATAACTAATTACAATATCATCCATCTGCAGTATGCAAACCAAAATTCCTAGAGCTAGTAAACTCTGGAAAAACCAATTGTTTTTATGATAGGTACAGCCAACTTGATCCTTTTATAGCTGTGCAGAAAAACACACATTTATACCTTTCCTTTTCAAAAAGACACATCCATGAGCATGGTGGGAAGAACGGTCTGTGCTCTGTCTACACTGATTGTTCCAGGATCTTGTGCAGTCTAGCATAAGTTGCTTAACTTGTACAGCTGTGATGCTTTATTTGGGATTGGAGGGAGAGTGTTACAGTAGATTCTGGAATATTAAGTTTTTTTTTTCTGTAACGTTTCATGTCCAACTTCTGTTAAGCTGCAGTGAATTTTGTTTTAAAGTTATACTGGGAAATGGAAGTGTCCAAGGAACAGATATTGTTGAGTTTTATATATAGAAAACGTTTGGAAAGAAAGGATCTGGAGCTCATGTTGACATATCCAAGCTAGGTTTGAATAAAAACTGTAATAAAACTATAATAATGGATAATGCTTCCATTGCACAAGTGCCCTTCCAGCCTGTGTTCTCTTCATAAGCAAAAATGCTTATAGTTGCTGCTCTTCTATTGGAGGAGATTTTAATAAAATACTGAGATGTATGTCAATAGAAGAATAATAACTGTTGTTTAGAAATTCTGTTTCTGTAATTATTGCACACCTAAAAGATGAGATTTGTATTCAGACTTAGCATGAGCAGCAGTTGCTTTCTCAGCAGAAAGGTTGCATGGAAGATGACAACCGTGGCACATATGGAATGTATAATTGTTAATTAACGAAGTCTTAAACTTGGTCATAGCTGAATGACTGAAACCAGGTCTAAACTGTAATAAGTAACTTTTGGCGAGCTTGGCTCTTAATTTGTAAAGTGGTGGTGAAAACATATTAACAGTTGTTACGTGTTAAACTGTCTTTGCTTCTGCCTTTGTAAGTGCTAGATTGTTACTCTTGTCATTAGTTAATAATAACTTTTTGATTAGAGTTTCCATGACAGGCTGGTATGCTTCCATCCCTTCCAAGGGTGAGTTTGACTCCTATGAGGATGCTGGTGCAGGTGCAAATTATAAATTTTCTTTTCAGAACACTTGCTAGTAATCCAAGACTTCATTGAACATTCTTGCCAATAAGCTAAGTGTTAGAAAGTCAGCAAAGCGTATGTAATGCTGTGAACGCACTTGAAGTCCTGAAAAACCCAATTGCGTGATAGAGTATGTATGATTAATATAACTTCAAGGAAGGAATTCAGTCTGTCAAACTCTGCTGCCAATTGCATTGATGACAACCTGGTGCCTTTCTGCAGAACAGTTTCCCTTACATAACACTGCAGGCATTTGCTGTCTGTGAAGTAGGAAAACTTGATAACAAAACAGCTTTTAAACAAAGCACAACAAACCCTGAGGGTTTGTTTTTCTTTGCTAATAGTTTGACTAGTGGGATATATTTTTTTTTATTTACTTATTTTTGCCAAAGTAAATCTAATAGATGTATCACTCAAGCTTGAAACCTCATCTTTGCTCTGGAGGATTCCTGACATCCTTTACCTGTAGAAAACGGCCTTAGGAAGCTCAGCAGTAGTCCACTGTTTCTGTATTGTTTTGTCCTAATATTAGATATTCTTTAGAAGTGAAGACAGTGGTGAAAGATCTTTTTGATGTGTGAGAGCACAGGCTATATTTCAGAATAGTAAACAGTTTTCTCATGCCACTCAAGCATAAAGTATTTAAACAGTTTTCCTAAAAGTATGTGTTCTTAGGTATTTCTGTATACTAGTTATTAAACTATCACTGACTTGTGACTCCCTGACTAACAATTATTGTTTCTAGGAGAGTCACTTCTGGATGTGATCAGCTCAAAATTCTGGGTAGTGTCTCAGCAGGAACAGATTTTTGCTTTTGGGGTTATGTTATTGATCATTCTTTTGAAAAGTACATATTTAAACTACACAGAGATGAGCACCTGAAGTGTAGTTTGAGTCAATCAAAACGGAAGCTATGTTTTTCCAGCAGCGCTCACTTCATGGAAATATTCACTGCATGTCAAGTAAAAGACAAAGCTTTATTTAATGTGTGGAATCCAGTAACTTCATGCGTTTTGACAGTAAAAAGCTTCCATATCTTCAAGTGCCATCAGCCGAAATACAAGCAGGGATTTCTGGTGTAATTTTGAGTTCATAATAGGTTGCAGAAAGTTACAAACACTGTCAGTATGCATGAAAAGGAAGAAATAATTATTGTAGGCTGTGAATAGCATCCTTAAGTAGAGTGGCTAGATGAAGCAACAAATTAAGGGCATAACCCTGTGCACAATGAATCATTTTATGTACAGTAGATAGAAATTTTCATTTGTAATAACTGTAGTAAGTAGAAGGAAGTACAACATAGAGGCAGGTTCTCAGGGAATAAGAAATATTTTGGTCTAATAGTATACTGTGGCTTACAAAAGACTGTGACTACTACCACAGTTGTTAGCAGCATGACTATAAACAGGATCAGGGTTTTTTTTATTGTGGCCAACCTACAAACTGAAGTAGAAGGCTGTTCAGCTTTTCAATACAAAGAAATGTCATGGTAAACATTCTAAAAACAATAGTAAAACCTAACCAAACAAAAACATTCCCAAGTGTTGCATCTTTGATATTCTATCATCTTTGCTTCTGAGCTGGTGATGTTTTTGTGTTAATATTTATGAACTAATCAATTTTTGTTGAAATTGTGGCTTCCTTGCAGATATGTTGAGATGTGATGTGTTCTTTAGGCAAAGAAGAAGTTTTTCCCAGATTTAATAATAACTTCTGTGTTGCCGTTTTCCTCCCAGGAGGAGTTTAACATTGGTAGCTATTATGTTGCTGCTATTTAGCTTTATATCCATAAGTGATCAAATATAATGAAAGAAATCCCAAAACGCCAGTAGAAGTTGGTCTCTAGTGTTAATTGCTTCGTATTCCTCAAGTAATTTAAAGAGGCAACCCTAAGTAGTAGAAGTAAAAATGCGTTTTACATACCAACACACTTAGCAGGCTGGTGGTACTTGTAAAAATAGCAACAGCAATCCATTCAAAACTACTAAAAATATCACATGGCTATTAAAGCTTAATTGTGCAGCACAAGGGGACTAAAATAGCAAAGTAAAGGTTTGGCCTTGCTCCTGCCATTCTGTGTGTGTGAACTGTAATCATTTTTACAAAAACCCTCATTTCTATAGCTGCATCTTGTATCAGCCACTCTTTATCATTCTGTGCTAATGTTACTAATTCTGTAAGATGTGGCATATTTTTCTGAAACTTGAGTGCTTGCACAGCTTTTGCAGTCAGGATAGTTCAGTGTATTCCTACTGACTTTAGACTTCTTATAAGTTTCTCTAAGTCACATATTTTAATATTTTTCTAAGCAGCTGCATTCTGGAAGTTTTATTGTCAGCCAACAGCACAGCTTCCTGCAGGTGCAATTTGTAGGATGAGGCAAATAGAGAAAGCTAACAAAGCTGGGATTTTATGTTGGGTGTCCTCAGGCATCACATGTGTGCAAACTTCCACTGTTGTTCTGGACCACAAGGTTGGTCATGTCTTGAGAACAGATGTTTCACTGTATTTACCATGCTGGTGATATTCACGAGCTTTTGATGTATTAGAAGGCCTTCTAGATTTTATTGATGTTTTTAGAAGAAATCAAATGGGAAAGCAGTAAGTTGAACTACTTGGGCTGTTCTGATAGGTATAGCTGCAAATAGTCTGACTGTATATCAACTTAAATCTAGTTGTGTCCTCATTTCTGGATTTTTTTTTATTCAACGTTAATTTTTTTAAACAAGTTTTTTTCAGTGCAACTTGGTATCCCTTGAAGAGATGAGAAAGAATACTTTTTTGTTTTGTTTCCCAGTGCAATAGTTGTTGGTATCTATAGAAGTAATTTAACTTTTAATTACACGGGGAAAGCAATATATATACTTCCATATATAAAATTTTTATATCTCATGCAAAATCTCTTGAAGAAAAGAAGAACTATGCCATTATTTTGTTTGCCTGATTGACACTACTGTCAAAAGTGTAAGGAAAACACAGTAGTGTGATTGCAGCAGAGCACCACAGAGTAAACTAGTGAATAGTCACTTCTCAATGAGCCTGTTCAGTGAATATAGAATCCTGCCTGTCTAAAGTGAGGACAATTGCATTTTGTTTTAAAATAATGTATTATTTTGAAAGTGTTATTTCAAATCATCTTAAAATGAAATGCTCTTTTGAAATTACACACACAATGAAACATCTTTCTGTGTTTCTGAATTCCGAGTAGGCTAATTTATCCAAGCTTTCAGCAATAGGTTTTCAATCAAAAAACAAAGCTAGGAAGATTTCAGTACAAAACGTGGAGACTGCTTAATGTGATGATAAACTGAAAGCAATTAAATTAGACTAGAAATATTGCTGCAGCCCTAAATGTAGTAGGAGTTGCCTGTTGAAGTGTTATAAATAACTCATACTCCCCCACTCCTCCTATTTGGCAGGGTTGTTTTGCCGCTTAGTTCTTTAATTTTATGAAAGTTACCAGATTTTTAGGTTGCCAAAATACATGTTAATTCATCTTGTTCATCTGGAGGTGGTTAAAAGATGGCAAATTAAACATGAATTCATTCCTAGCCTTTGCCTAGTGATAGTTGATAGTTCAGAGTTCAGTTCCAAAGCCTGTACTACTTTTTTGACACATGTGTGCCAAATGCCACTGTCCTTTCCTCAGAGGGGAATTGCAGACCAAGTGAAGGATGACTTTTATTGAGTAGCTGACCAAACAAGCAGAAATGAGAGCATTTGCATCTTTAATAAAAGAACAGCACACGTCTTTCCCCCTTGACTAAACAATCACACAACCACAGTAAATGCAAGCACTTCCATTTTAATTATCAAGCACCTGCCTGTCTTTAAGTGATTGTTGTGAGTCAGAGAGGAAGAATCTATCTTAAACAAAATGTGTTATTCCAGTTGCATGCAAGCCTCTGGGCAGCCGACTCAGCAGTTAGTGCTGAACTCAGTTCCCAGGGTTGGAATAGCAGTAAGCAAAAACTTGTTTGTTTGTTGGGGGGGTTTGTTTGTTTGTTTGTTGGGGTTTTTTTTTGTTTGTTTGTTGGGGGGTTTTTGTGTGTGGGGTTTTTTGGTTTGTTTTTTTAAATCAAAAACCACCAAACCTGAAAAGCAGAAAAGAAAACCCAAACTAACACCAAAAAGCAGTCCCCGACCCTATATTTATTGACATCTGATTTATATAAATTTACTTTTTTTAGTGTACAGTCCGCTGTGGAAAGATTAAGTTACAAAACACTGGATTAAAAACACTGGTAAATTGGTGAGGATGGCGTGCACTTAACTCCCACATAAAAGTAAATGGCAAAAGGAGTCAGTTCCCCAGCTTCCATACTTCTGAGTTAGACCAAAGGCAACAGACCAATACTTTGGCACTCAGTTGTGCTCTTGATTCCTTGAATGTGCTGTGTGTCTGAAGGGTCAGAAGCTTTCCTGATGCCCACAGCCAGTGCTTTGTGCTGGGAGCTGGGACATTCTGCTGCAAGCTGAGGCAAAGCAGATGCCTTGGCAAATATGTGCTGCTTAACTTCGGGTGGGCATGGAGGAGCGGTGTTGTGTAGGCAGCATCAAGCAGGTGGTAGTTGCAAATTATTTAATGGAGCTGTGCACCAGGAATATAAAGAAAATAGATGAGAGTAGCTGAAGGGAAAATAACTGTGCATGCTTCGTCAACAGTAGTTAGGTCAGAGCAGCCTGAAAGAAAAAGGTGGTATTACAGAAGACTTGAGAATAGCCTGACTTATAAATATCAGACTTTAGATACGCTTTTGCAGTGATTGTTTCCAGATAAAGAAGCTTGGTGGGCTGTTGCTGTCTTGATTTTCATGCCCACGGCTGTAATACTTAATTCTCATCCCACCATTAGACTATCAGTCCATTTGCTTTTATTGCGGTTTTCTATTTTTAAAAAAAGAAGTTTCCTAATTCTCTTTATTGTCACACTTACTCCTGAAGTGGTGTTCTGGTGCTCTGAGTCACATGCTTTGGCTGCAGATACGTTCACACTGTGTGTTCTCAAGTTGAGATTTAGTGGCACTGATTTTGTTGATGATCAAAACCACAAAAACGAAGTGTTTTAAGCACAAGTACCTCTTTGCAGGAAAGAAACAGGGATTTGCTGTTTCTAAATGTAATATGATTGCAGGAAATATGCTTAATAAGTTTGAGGATAGCTGTCTCTGAGGGGAAGAACTTAGACTTCATTTTCCCATCCCTTCCGAAAGCACCAGGCTTCCAGAGGGGCTGGCAGAGAAGTATTGCAACTGCGCTCCTGATAAACCTGGAACTGCAGAATGTCGCAGTGAATGCTGTTTATCCAGAATCTGTGACACTCTGAGAGCCTTAGCCACTGTCCCTATTGCTGCATGCCAGGGATGCAAATCCACTGTAGACACTCTCTGGCTACAGCTACTGGCACAGTATAAATTGAGGCTGTCCATAGGGGCAGGTTTAAGAGTAGTTTTTCCCTCTCTTGGTGGGTCTTACAAAGCATCTGTTATTGATGAGTACGGGAAAGAGAAAAATAGAGGATACTTAAGGACTTTCTTTTCTATGTTAGTGTCTACATCCAAGTGAGGCAGTGTCGAACCAATCCTGAATGTCACTTGTGTACATGAAAAGGGTCAGAGGTGGTTTAATGCTGGATGCTATTATGATAACTCTGTATGTACCTCCTCTGTCTAGATTTGTCATAGACTTAATCCTTGTATCTAAAAGATTGTTCCTTTTATTCAGCAATAGCCATAGTTATTTACAGCAGTCTTTTCTTTGACTCGTAAAGCCAAGTCCATATTAAAGGACACTCAGACTTTGCAAGGGTTTGGGTTGGGTCACTGCAAAGATAGTTGCTGAGATGGTATTGCTTCCTACAATGCTGAGTCAACAATTAAGTGTTAATTGCACAGTTGGTAGCAGGTGTTTTATAAATATCTTTTTATGCTAATGACTTCCCAAAATGATAAGTTTTTCAGGATCAATGAAGCTGTTAAGGGTTATGAGAGTGGCAGATCGCCACAGCGATGAGACCTTATTCATTGTTAGCAAAGACTAGAACAGCTATTCTAACCACTTATTTGATTTTAGAATGATGAAAGGACAGTTTCTTCAGCTGAGTTAAGGAAAAGAAGTAATTAAAGAAAAGGTATAGAGAGAATATAAATAGAGGAAGAAGAAATAGTGTGGGGTATGCATTTTTTTTTCTTTTTTGTGGTTTAGAATGGGTACCCTTGCTGTCACAGTTTCTTTCCACTGCTGGTAATTCATAAAACCGGTCACTTACTTCCTGCCTTTTTCCCATTCTCTGCATAGCAAGTCCCTTCACTATTTTATTTTGGTTAATTATTTGCAAAATAGTTAAAGTTTTATAACCGTGATGATACATGTCTGAAGATAATAAAATACAGTAACCGTCACACCTCCAAGCCATAACCCAGTTTTTTCACATAGTAGACCTTTTCTTTGATTACTTGTATTCACTGACATAGCAGCATCTCTTGAACAGTGACCTCTATGGTTCAGAATGTCTTGATTGACTTATTTACTTTACTAGCTATAGTGATTGTTAACTGTGCTATTTCAGTAGCTAAAACATAGAAAAGATGCTTACATAACTTGGAAAAGGAGGTTTTAGTGGCAATTTTCCACTAGAAGATTAATTCTGGCAGTTGACTTTCACCTTACTTTCAGGAACTCTTCACATATATATTAGCAAACTCTTAGTAAGTATTCATAGTCTGTAAACTAATTTTCACTCTTTTAATCTCTCTTTATAGGGTAGGTACCCAGCCATCCCATCGAAGTAGTAATGGAACATATTGTTTATTGACTGCCTGCTTGGGCTGTCATGTAATTTCAGCTTTGCAAGGAGATCCTATACCTGATGCCTTAATAGTTTTGGTAGGAGTGGGAGCAGGCTGGGTTTTTTAAAAAAAATTTTTTTTAAAGTCTCTTGAAATACTGTGAAGTAGTATCATAGGAAAAAGCTTGTCTCACTGTAGGCAGTTGGGAAGCATCACTCCTTTCAAGAAGGAACAGTGATCATTAGTTTTAACCCTAACAAGAAAATTGTGAAAGGCTGGGAACAGGAAAGTCTGAATACACTACATTTATCCAAATAGTTACTTAATATAGATAGATTTAGGCAGTTCTGTGAAGGCAGAATTAAACAGATTTTTCAGGTTAAGCCAACAAAACTAATTTAAAAATTAAAATTTATTAAAATATCTCCTAGGAAATTTCAATTATAAAATTACTTTTGTAAGTAATTTCCCATGCAAGACTATAAATGTGCCCCATATGTTTACTCAAGTACTAAAACCAAGGGAATGTTTAAATTTTCTCAGATTCCTTTTTAAAAAGAAAATGGTTTAGCGTGTGACTTTTTTGACTTTTCATACTGTTTTTAAAACATCTGGAAAAAAACTGAATTGCTGGAAGATTAATTAACACTATTATGACTATAGTATGCCTGTGTTTCTTTGAGTTGATTGTAATTTTATGTTAACAGTTCTATTGCGATCTGAGTCCTGGTGTAATGTAAACTGTCACCAGTGACATTTTTATGCCCTGACAGCTTTGTTTCTAGTGTGTGGGTAATTGTAAATTAGACTAATAGACTTTTTAGCTGCAAGAAAGAGACCTCTTGTTCACCTTGTTCTTGAATGTGTGTTAAATAGATGTGTACAGCAATTACTCATTTTGTTTAAATATGTAATATTTTACCCTTAATGTGGCACATGTCACTGTCAATAAGTAGTGCTGTAACTTCATCTAGATTGCTGGGAGTCATGTTGCCTAACTGGCTTTTTTTTTTTCTTGATGTTCTCGTAAGTGAGAGCTTTATTTATATGGGAAAGTACTATATGCCCATATTTGCAAGCCTGCGCAATAGTGACTTCTACAGCCTTTTTGAAAGCGTGTTTCATCTATAATTAATCAGAAAACATAATTCACTATCCTAAATCTTTAACTACTGTAACTACTCTGTACATTATAAAAATAAGTAATCTTCAGTTGGAGTATCACGGTAGATGTTCCTAAACTAATAATCATTTAACAGTAATTTTATAACCAGGGTTTTCTCACTTTGTCTTGTGTGATCTTTGAGTATTATTTACAATTTTCCCTATTAAAGCTTCATAATAGACTTTGAATTAGGGGTTTTCTCCTCAGTATATGAAACAAAAATTAACTGGAAATGACTCAGCAATTTATTAGATACCTCCTTGGAATTTGTGCTTATATGAGATAGATAAGACTATTTTGAGCAAAGACAATTGTTTCAACTAAAGTTTTGGGAATTAAGTTACTGGATAGTTTCCTGATGTGGTGTGTAAAATTGAGTATTTTCCTTTCCCTCCATTCAGTTAATCTTAGAGAGAAACTATTTTTCTTTCTATTAACGTCATCCAGAATAGGTTTCCTGTTAATGTGCTCGGATAAGGTAAGAAATATTTTACTAGAAAAATAATAAAACTGCAGAAATTGAATGAGCTAGGGATTGTCCTAAACTGGTTCTCAAACAGCTTTCACACTGTTACAAATACAGAGATGGGTTGTGTAAGACAGTCTTAGATATCTCATAACTCTCGTGTTTCTATCATGTTTGAGAATTACTTGCTTTTAATCTCCTTTCAGAAGTTTAGAATATCTGAAGAGTAATATACAGCATTACCCAATAAAGTATAATTACCATTTAAAGATTTTAATTATCCTGTGGAATAAAAAGGAAATGCATCCTCAGACTGTGTAGTAAAAGTAGAGTTGAAATGCATTTAGGAAGAGTTAGTCCTGAAAGATGACTTGGATTGTGACTGTGCTCATTGTAATAGCTTTCTCTAATTATTGGAATTCAGCTTTCATAGATAAGAATCCAATGAAAAATTTCATGGTAAGAGGGGATCAGTTATGCGAACTAACCAACTGTATTCTCTGTATGTAAGGCTGGGAAAGCTTTAGTTCTACCAGGCTTAAGGGTTTTTGTACAAGTAATACATAACTGGTAATAGACTCTTAAGAATCTTTCTTTATGCTCATTTAGGAGCATAACAATACCATGGTTAATAAAATAAAGTAGTAAAGCAACTGAAGGTTAGGACTTCTTGCTGGGGTTTCCTTTTGTAGGCATTTTCAGATATGTGGGCTGTGTACCAGTATTGAGTGGTTCAGCTTTAGAGGCTCCGCTTTCAAAGCAGGAGAAAGGGATGAGGACCTTATTAATGTTAATCCCTTGAATGCAAAGATTTTGTAATAGAAGAACAGCTTCTTCACTGTACATGCTGTCAAATGGTTCAAGTACTGTATTTTTCACTCAAACTCAGGATGTAACTATACTATTCATCTTTAATCTGGCAGTGTAAAATAAAAGGATGGTTTCTTAAGAACCTAATTGGAGTTCCATGCTGCAGGAATTTGATGTAAGATTACTGTATCATGACAAATGAAAGTGTTTGTGGATACATTTTCTAAGGGAAGACCTGATGTAGGTATCTGCAAAATGGTTTAGCAGGACTAGCTTCTGCTTGTCATTTCTGTGAATGAGCTTGTTACCATCAGCCTTGGAGATACTGTAGTGTTAACAAGAGTCATTAATAAATGACATAATGGTCTCAGTAATGAAGAGCTGTTGGTCTGTGTATTTATAAGCATAATCGTGCTTATGTAGTGAACATAAATTTACATTTTAATTAAATGATAATTTTGTAGCAAAAGTATGAGTTTCATACTAAAATGCACACAACTGGTCACCGAGAGCTTTGAGTTAAGGAGTTCAGAATCTGGACTGCAAGATGTCTGTCGGAGTTGTATCTTTGGATGAGAGTGCAAGCAGGGCCCTCGAATAGTGCAAAGACTGCAATATTCTGCTGGCATGCCCGGCCTGAGATCTGTTGGATCCTAATTGCGTAGGAATACATCCCAACACAGGTGATGCATGAGACCAGTAGTCAACAAGCGGTTTCCTCAAGGAGGGGTACCTGAGAAAACAGTCCATTGCAAGGCAGCTGAACAGGTGCAGAGAGATGGCCTTAAAACATCAGTAGAGTGAACATGGATTGCCTTTCCTTGTTTTCCACCTAGATTCTTTATATCTTTAGCTGCAATGGCTATTTAAAATACTGTAAATATTTTGATTTCAGCTTAATTTTGAATTCAGGGTGATTTAAGGTAGTAATAACATCAAGGATACAGAGAATGTAATACGTGTTATAGTGCTCAGTGTGCTCTTCTAGATACTGTTACTGCTCTATGCCTATATCTTCATAGCTCCTTACATTGTGGAAACAAGTACTTTGACAGCTTCCATTCTAGAGGTGAAGAAGCTGATGCTTAAGAAATGAGAGATTAAACCTTAGTCCTGAAGCACAATGTAAGTGTCTGGGTTTAAACCCTGCAGAATCTTTTCCTGCTAAAATCTTAGTCTATTCAGCAGAAGAGAGAATGAATGGGATAATTGCGTATCAGAATACTTTTTTCTTTCATTCTATGTATTACTTAGTGCTGCATTCCTTTTATCAACAAGTGGAAAACTTCGGTGGTGCAGCAGTCTATCCGGAACAATCAGTTTACTTTAGGGTATTTCACTTTGTTCCTTGGCTGTTTGCAGTGGATAACTTAGTATGTATTTTTAGATTTCAAAACTCCCTGCCTGTGTCTAAATCACACACACACTCCCACTGGCCCTTTAAAATGTAAAGAATTTGAGTTATTCCTTGATGGAGCAGAATTCTTCATTGAAAAATGTATCAGCATTTTGTGGATAACAGTGGAAAACAAGGAAAAAAAAAAGCAACAGAGCAATGGCATCACAAAATATAAGTAACTTATTTGCCTTGAGAAAACTGGAAATATGATTCTGAAGGGAGATGAAGGGTTACATTTTGCTTGAACAGTAAAAGACAAATATACTCTGACATTAAAAATTAAATGATACTGAATGAAGAAAAGTAGGTGCTGGATGGAATCTTTTTACTTGGTGATGGACCTGGCTTGTTGACTCAAACTGAGAAAGATAGAAAAGCATTTTTGTAATGATGTGAATGTGATGGATGGTAAGCACAATCAGCAGTTTCAACTCAGATCTACTATCAGCCCATGTAATGTTTGATCCCTGCGGGTTTGGAGCTTTCTGTGCAGTTCTGGAATCAGTGTCTGTGCCGCTGGAAGATGCGGTTTCCAGTGTGCCCCGTGATTACGTTGCCTGAGTCACGAAGGTGTAGGGAAGCTCCTGGAATGTACGGCAGGTTACTTTCATTATTTTGTCCTTTCTGAAAAGAGGGCTTGGTTTGCATGGGTGTGTTTTTCTGTATGTGGTGGAGACATAAACCTAAAGCCATGACTGTAGAATGGACCAGGGGAAACCAAACAAAAAGAATGTCAAGTAGAAACACCTCATAAAATCCAATCTTAATGCAAAGGACAGTTATTGTTTCTTCAAACAGAGGTGACTGTGGTCAAACATGCTAAGGAGGAGTCTGGTTTTCTTCAATGAGTAGCTGAATGTTTTGCTATTTTTCCAGTCTTAGCATGATTCTAGTTCTAGCAGACGTGAATGCTAAGATTATTCTGTGATAGCTCAGTGCTATACTGAGTTTAAGTCACCTGTTTAGGAGTGTGTTTCTTTGCCATGAAAGATAGCACAGTCTTGCATTTGTCTTTGTTCGCTTGCCTTTTAAAAATTTCAGCTAAAGCAGAATGAGTGATTAATATGAGTTGCCTTGATTTTGTTGAATAAGGCAATAGATTCCTTTTTCTTAGTGAGCTGCTGAGATCCTCTCTGTGTTCTGAGTATTCAATTTGAAGAACAGCATTTACAGTTTCTAGCAGCATCTTTTTCTGTGGACTCGGTACATAACAGAAAGAGACCATCGCATGCTGCTGCATTGGGAAATTACAAAGTGTGGTGGTTTTTTTTCCTGCTTGCTGTCTTTTAGGAAATAAAAGATAAATAATGGAAGAATTAAGCTTTTAGTTATGGATTTGTGTAGCCAGCACCTGGAGTCTGATATAGTAGTGGGATTGGCTGAGAACATGACAAACTCAATAATTTAAAAGACAGTGTTATGAAGTACAGCTGTGTAGGATTATCTGAAAATGGCCTGAATTAATAAAGGGCTTCAGGATGACAAGTATTGTAGACTACAGCAGCAGTTACCATCTGTATAAGATTCACCACTCAATTTTGTCTTGGAAATAAGTAGTACAAGTTCTGATCTACTCATGGAAGCTCTGCTATTGGAAGTTCAGTTTTACAGAGCTGACAGTGGTTCAGTAGAATTCAGTGAATGGTAGTAGAAGGCTCTTGGCATTTAATATCTCTGCTCACAAAATAGATGCGGATGTTTAAGGTGTTGAGGACAGTCATCTTGGATGAGTTCTGCATGAGTTGTCTCATTCATACTCTAGTTCCCATAAAGGTGATGTATCTTACAGGAGGATCTTAAACTCTAGAATAAAACCCTAGTCTGGAAACATAGCATAATAGGATGTCTTCTGGCTCCCAAACATTAATACAGCTTTACTCAGGAGTATGTGAAGTAGCTCTGATTTTGGTTTTTGCTACGGGCAGTCTCCTAGTCGACAGAAGTGGGTAGATGTGATTTTGTTGAATTAGTTTAGGCATTTCTAGTTATATAGCGATGTCAGAGCAAGTATACTTGCTTATATTACGACTAATCGTGTGATTTTTCTTTTTTTTTATTTTTTTGCCTTGCTGGTATGAGGATTACCCAATCACCATGAGTAACTTCCGTATCAGTGAAGATGACTGTCAACGGATCCAAGCACTATTTAAGGTGGTTTCTGATTTGACACACCAATGTGATGTGCTGGTTGTGATATTCTGTCACTACTCCTTTCAGATGCATTTCATCACAGTTTGTTCAGAGACAGGATTTCAGAGGTCTCCGGTTTTTGCTGCGCGCTCAGTATTACTCAGTGACTCAATAAATCTCTAGTTGAGTACACAATGATTATCTTTCTATTCTAGCTTACTGCAATTTTCTTTCTGTTTGTGACTTGGTGGTGCAGAGGTGATCTCAGATCACAGGCAGGGGGTTAATATGTTGTAGTGATTTGGCAGGACACAATGTCAGTAATTGTCATTGACGGATTGAGCTACTCCATCACTTTCCCTTTCTTGGTGTGCCAGAACTGTCCTCGAAGCTTGCCTCCTCTATCTAATTGTGTACTACCTGTACTGAGGACAAATGGACAACTTAATTAGCAATGACAAACTATCATGCACCTTTCAGAAGCACTGGTGTATCGTAATGTGTGTTGTTTTTTTTTTTTAAATAATTGCTAATATCAGGAATTTATTTGCTGATGTACAATATACCTGAATGAGTTGTACTCTCCAATTCTTTTGTCATGTGAACTCAGTAAAACCTGTTCTTTATATTGTTTCTCTTCGTCTGTTGGATACTGATTTGCAAATCTAGCATAATACAATAAAATATAGTGTTTCTGTGCAGTTGTTAGGGTTTTCAGATTTTCTAGATGTAGTCATAACTGTGTTATTGTGAGTTGTTTTTGCAAGTGATTTTAGGACTGAGACAGTGGTAGTGTTGAAGGTGGTTAGAGAAACACCCAGATGTTTGCCAGAAGTGGTTACAAGAGGCTGCTGGTCTAGAGGAGTTATATTTGCAAGAAGACATAGCATGTCTCAAAAAAATGAACGGAGTTTGCAAAAACAACAACTTGAAGTGATTTGGTAGTTCCCTTACAGCAGGGATCCCACCTGAAACAATTTCCTGTAAGGCCTGGTTGAGCTGTTACTGTGAAATTGTCCTTTAATAATAGGTGAAGTGCAGCAAATGTGAATATCTTTCTGGCTTTACTATTTAGGTTTCACTGTTTGTAAAGATGAAACATCTTCCAAATGTCTGTGCTAAACTCTTGTAATAGAGTTGTAGAAAGATGACAAAATCTGTGCCAAGCAGTCTTGAACAGCATACTACTAATACACTTAAGACATTTCTCCTAGGAAATTGGAGCTCTGTAATAGAAAGCATGTTTTCAGATTAATCTAAATGACTGTATTATTAGAGTGCAAAGGGATACTCTCAGCCAATCAAGAATACCTTTTTCCCCAATCAGTCCGTGGGGTGAAAAGCAGATGCATTATCTGGTTCCTGTTGATGGGAACCAGGAGGAGGGTAATCAGCCAAGAGTTATCCAGTAAGCATATGGATGACACGCAGATAAGGGTGGAAAACAGTGCCGTGTTTTCCTCTCTCATTTATACTCGTTGCCGTCTGAGTTGCTTAGAAGGGTCCTGATGAGTAACAGTGCTATATGGTACGCAAATTAGTCTGGGAATGGAATAGCATTATGAAAAAAAAAATTTCAGTACAATTCTGCTCATGTTTAAACTTAATCTGAATTAATTAAACAAATACGTAATTCGTCCATAGGACAAGTATTAGGTAATGGTATTGAGTAGAGAAATATATCAAGTGCCTTTTTAAGAAAAGGTAATGTAGAGGCTCAGTTTCAGTTTTTACTCATGTCCTTTCTTCCTACCTCTGTATTTTGGAAACAAAGAGGTATTTTAAAAGGAGAAAAAGTAAGTTTCTTCTTCCCGCTAACTTGTTTTTCAAGGAGAGGTCATTTGGCCAGTTGGGAGCTACATAGCTGTTTGTACAGAGACATATGTGGCTGTTGGGTATGACCATGAGCTTAGAGTAAAGAAAAGCAGTGCTCTGCTGTGTTGTAAACTGCATTTGCTGTCTTGCCAACACAGAGAGGGTAAACTGGCATCTTGGTGCCGGTGATGTTGCTGTGCTGGGATAGGTCATCGAGGAAGCGCAGTTACTGTAAGTGAACATGCTGTTTGTTTCTACAGTATCTCTTGGTACTTACCTGATTTTAGACAGCTTGTCTCTGCCTTGCATAGCTTTGCAGTAGGCTTGATGGAGTCAGGGGAAAAAAGTCTTCTAGAACAGACATACTACACAAGATAAAGACTTCTTGAAAAAAGGTTACTGTTCGTAGGACACAGCAGGTATTTTTCTTCTGCGTAACTCTTTGACATGCACCAGTCGTTCTACTGTACTTATGGATCGTGCAGCTGTAAAGTTAAATACAGTCCTTTTGGGCAGGGAGGAAGAATAGTCTAGAGAGGGAGTAGAATATTTATATAATGAATAAAGGCTCAAACATGCTGTAGGCTTTAATTAACCCCCCCGAAACATAGTATCAGAGAAAGTAGATAGCAACATGAACTGAGTACTGCTCTACTATTCAGAGATCATAACCTTGGTCTAATTACATTATTAGTATATAAATTATTTCATGAATTATTTATTTGAAATTAATGTTGCACATATTAGTTGTCATTAATAACTTGGAGGTGCCTTTTTGTCACAGAAGAACAGATTAACATTATAATTACTGCATGAAAAGTAGATATTGATGAAAAATTGCTGTTTGAGACATGTAATTGTCATTACATTTTTTTCTGTTCACTTTTATCTTTGTTCTGCATTCCTAATTATTGTCGTTTAGAAGACCCGTTACCTTTGTGATATATTAGTAGATATATCGATATGGGATATTTTAGTACCTAAAAGAATACAGATGCTTGGTTACTTGTGAAGGTGAAACAGAGACAGAAGAAACTCTGCAACAGCTGAATGGACTAAAGTGCAAGTATCGTGGCTACGATTTTGTGACTCTTTGCCGACTGTGAAATCCCGGTCTCAAATGACTTGCTGTTTTTCTTCCTTTGAATATTTTTTTCCTCTTCATCTTCTCAAAAAAAGCGAGAAGAATCAGCAGCGTAATTAAAGGCATGATACACATTGCAAGAAATTATAGGTGTTGACATTTTACTTTAATTGTTTGGTGCCAACTGTTGGGGAATACTAGCTAGACAACAATTTAACACAGAGAAAGCTTCCCAGTTTGAGATCTTCAAAACAAATGTTGTGCTTGTGTTGTAATATTTGTGCAGAAATGTTAAGACCCCCTATTTGCTGGTGACCTCCTGGAACTGCTCAGAGGTGAATAATAGCTATAGTTAAAGGCTCGCTGAGGACTGGCCCTGCGGACTGGCTGCTGGAGTGGGAAGGTCTGTGCTTGAATCAAAGAGTCCTGATTTATCTTTGGTTAGATAAACATTTGATATCTAATAGCAAATATATAATAACCTTCGATAAAATTATTTTAGTGAAAGAAACGGAGATGTCATTCTGTGAGTAGCTTCTCCACAGTTTTGACTTTCTTCGTGTTAACTGCCTGTTACTTTACTGCGTTCTGTGTGTGGATGCACTTTCAGATGTCCTCTGGTCAAGAGAACCTCAGAGTTAGGCTAAATTTTCCTGCTGTGTAATTGTATGCTTTTCTTATTTTTCTTATCCTTCATGCATTATGTACATCAGCCTTAGGTTTATGGGTGTGGGTTTCTTTTACTGTCACCAAGCAGTCATGTTTCTGTTGTTTCTGGGTCATATGTGAATGGCCCCAATTCATTATTTTCTGGCTTTGTAACCAGAGGAAAGAGAAGGTAACAGGAGAGCTCTTGTGCCTTTTGTGGGAGGCTGCTGTTATGAGCACAACTGTTTTATGAGTCTAATAAACTGTTGCTTACTGTTAAGCAGTTGCATCACTTATTAAAGATGCTTTTGTGGCTGATTCCTGAGAAAACAAGGATTGTACTTGTCCTACATTTTTTAGATTAACAGAGGTTCGTGAGTTTTAACAATTCTTGACAGGTTTCATCTTGCACTGCGAGTCCGATGATGATAATGATGTTTTAAAGTACCTAGCAAGCAGCAAGTACCCTGTTTCCCTGAAAATAAGACAGGGTCTTTTTGCTCCAAAACTTATTACTTTTTTTCATTATAGCTGCCTGGACATTATTTAAACTGACTTTTAAAATGAACTGTAACTAGGGTTTATTTTTGGAGTAGGGCTTATATTTTGAGCATCCTCAAAAATCCTGAAAAATCATGCTAGGGCTTATTTTTGGGGTGGGTCTTATTTTCAGGGAAACAGAGTAGATACAAACTGCTATTTTCACCAGTTCAAACATCTAATATATTAAATGCTCAAGAAGGGACATTGTGCTTTTCTGGTACAATAATTCATTGTTTTATGAAGGTCTGTGCAAAGTTACTTTCCTGTCTGGCAAAGCTTCTGTTAAATTTATGCTTAATATGATAAATGGCTTATACTGTGAATAAGTGTCACTCAAATTAGTGCACTATTTAACTTGAAAAAATAGATGAGTAAATCCTGTAATATTTATTCTGCAATATTTATTTTATTTTTTCACTTGTAAAGGAAAACTACAATTGAAGAACTGTGAACAGGGAGGATGAAATCTACAATAGCAGATGAGTTCTTGTTGAATTGCAATGTGTTTATGCTGTGCAATGGGCAGTTTTCTTTAAGACTGCAGGACGGTTTTCTTACAGATAGGGATGCAAGCATTATGTACTTTGTGTTTTCTTTGTTGTTGTTTATTTCAGCAAAACATGAGAGGCAGGAACTATCTTGTGGGGATCATCAGGAGTTGTGTTGCTCAGTCACTTGATCAGCTTTTGATCACAATCATGTTGTGATTAGGACTTTAAAAAAAGGTGGATTAAAAGTAAGAGTATGAATTGTATTAATCTGAAGATGTGATCAGTGTCTTTGATATTTTGACTAAGTTACCTGGGAAAGGATAACTGCTCATTTTCTGTAGGAGCAGTCACTGCCATGTTATCTGCTGAGCCTGTTATGATAGGTGTGTGTGTCACAGATCAAGAAGGAGGATTACCTTGTTTATCGATCCCAGCAGGGGACACGCGTCAACAGTGTTAGAAACACCGACAAGAACCACTTCCTTCTGAGTGTGTGCGAACGGATTAACACAGCTACTTCAGATACTTAGTGATGAAAATAATCTTCAGGCACCATACCTAGTTGACTTAAAATCAGGTGTTGTGAACTACCCTATTAATGGTTTCAAGACTCCCTAGAAGCTATTATTAGTGATAGCTTCTGGTGCCTGTGTGCCACTGTGGTTCCAAGTTTTAGTATTTTCTAAGTGCTTCAGTTCTTTGCCTATAAAATAAGAATAAAATGACTTTTCTAAATTACAGTAATTGTGCCAGGTGCTGGGACACTACTGCATCAAATTACGGGAGAGTGCTATTCTGATACTTGCAAAGGTGAGTCAGACAACCTGGCTTCTGTTCTTGCCTTGCCTACTTGTCTGTTGCATGACCCAAAGCTGTTTGTGTCAGTTTTCTGTGTCTTTCTGGGCATGTGTGTAGGCTTTTTCTTAAAACACAAACACATGCACCCCTATACATACAGAGAGAAAAAAAAATAGTATTCAGTCCTGGTTAACAATTTCCATATCTCTCAATGGAAAATACTATAGAAGGCAGAATGCATGGAGGGAGGTGGTGGTGTCTGGAAATAGGAAAGAAAATCCAGAAAAATAAATTTTTTTCTTTCACCAAATACGTTGCTTTGATAGATCATCCACAAGTAAGCCATCTGTACTCACGTTGCTTTATGGACTGAACCCTGTGTCTGGCTAAGTCTAGTTCTATTTCAGTAGAAATATTTTTATGTACATCAGTACAAGCACTTCAGGAACAGAATCTTTCACTGGGCAGACATTTCTGTATTGAACTTAGCAGCAGAATATCTCTGAATGCAATTGAATGAGAATGATTGCTCACTATAGAATGTATTTTGAGAAAAATACCGTGAAGTATAAACAGTTGCAGTCAGAAGTAGAGGCAGTCATTATTTTTCTGGGAATCCGTTTCTGCCCGTGTTTGACTAGACCAGCTGATTTTGGAATTTCACTTAGATTGCAGCAGTTCAGTGGCAAGCCACAAAATGTATCTACAAACTGAAATACTTGAGAATAAATCCTTATAAATTAATAACAGCAGAAGGCAATTATCTGTATTGTTCTTTTGAGAAAGAGAAGACTCAGTTAAGTGAAGAGCGGTTTGATACCGAGGTGCAGCGGAAGTATTTTTTTTAAGAACGTATTTTTATCCAAACAATCTAAAATCAATAGATTGTGCACTACAATGTACTCTGTGCATGTACTTGCTTAATACCAGTATACTCTTCTTTGTATTTGAGATATACTGTTATAGTAAATAGTACTCTAGCATTTAGACATTTAACTCTGTCAAAAGGAGTCACACACAGTCTCTGTCAAGACAAGCTTTTTTGCTCTCATCTTAGACACATGTGCCTTTATATTTTTTGTTTATCTGCAGATCTGTTTCCCATAATGACATACATGTTAAAATTAGGCTTTATTCTCAAACTATACTATAATACATGGTTCTTCTAGGAGCAACAGAGTTTGTTCTAGATCTGGGAAAAGTTTCTCCTTTTCCATTTACTAAGATTTGCAGGTCAGATCTTAGACTGGAGGAAAAAACCAAGGGGAATTCCTTTTCTGAGTAAGTTGTCACAGATGGCACAGACTTCTTTGAAACACAAGTTGAACTGATAACACTTCCATGCTCATTTCCATTTCCAGCACTTTAAAAATGAGCCCACTCCGAAAAGGTGAATATAGAAAGTCATCTAGGAGCACAGTGTATCATGGATGTGTAGTCATGTATACATTCTATATGCACATAGTCAAACTGTGCAACTCCTCTGGGTGGTTGTGTATAAAATGTGGAAAAATTTACTTGTTCATCATTGAAGAATAGATAGACATAAAATCTATGAGCACAAAGTGATAATTTGTTTGCATCAGCTACATACCTGACGAGTTTATCTCCACAAAATATTAAGTCATTGGATTTATGTGGACATTTGTATATTGGTAATTTTTATTAGGAAAGTCTTCAACACCTTTAGAATACAAGTGAGAGCATTTTTCTGCTCTGTGCCCTATACATTATCATATTCTGTTTGTTTTCTTCTAGAAAGATGTTTACTCAAACAACCTTGGCTTCCTTAATGATGAATGAAGACTTGCAAGTTGTGACCTTCACCTAAAAATTAAAAAAAATATAGTGTTTTCTACTGCAAGAACAATGGCTTCCACTAATCTTGGAATAACTGGCAGAAAAGTTGAGTTCCTTCATACTTTGTTGATACGTGCCTCTGAATTATTTAGCTGTATCTGGGAAGTCAGTAGATGTGCAAAAGCAGAGACATTCTAGTGGAGATGCTCAATCACAGCATGGAGAACTTTGTGCCTGCCTTCCCATTGTTTTTTCTCGCTTAGCAATTTGCAAATTCGGCTGTTCTTTAGGGAAATAACTAGAATCACTGATGTTGGACTGTGGGGATTACTTCTCTTATTACTCATGGGTTAGGGCAATCCTTTAAAACATGAGAGCAGTGTGCTTCGTTTCTTTTTCTGCCTGAACAATTCTGAACTGTTAATCTCTTTTGGTCATGACACTTCTGTGACCTCCATGCTACATGTTGTTCTGTCTCATATTCTTTCTTGTTAATTCTTTTCTGCTTGGCATAAACAAACACCTACTGACAACCACAATCTCCTGCTATCCAGACGAGTGTTCAAATCATCAGAAAATCACGCCTGTTTTTTTTTTTTAATTCTATGAATATGTATCCATTTTAATACAAAGTGGGGCAGTGATTTTCTGTTACAGATGGGAGTCTCCCATCAGCACACCCCAGAGCCTGACACTGAGGTCAGTTCGGTGTATTTCAGAGCCTGATTGCTTGTGTGAGAAATGTTGATTGGAATCTTTGCAATTAAGTATGCAAAAGAAGAAAAGCCAGATTTAGCTCATAGTTGCTAAGAATGTTCAAACTCTGGAGTTTGATCTCCTGGAAGGGAATGGAGCTATTCCACCCATTCTCGGTTCCAGCATTTATCTGCGTTCTCTGCTTTTATGTCCTGAAAGTGAGTTATTCCATTTCAAATGGAGTGATTTGATTGTTATAACTACTGTTTGTTTTGGCAAAATGGATCAGAATAAGCTTTCTGTTAAATGTTATGATTTTTATACACTGTTTGCAACAGGAAATCAGTTGTTGGATGTAATTTGCTATCAGGCTAAAGGAGCTGCCTTCAAGTTCTGGCTTTGTGTGGTGCTGGGAGGGGGAGAAAGGAAAATGCCAGCTAGATTATTGGAGGATTTTCTTTTTGCATGCTGTGAGCATTGGTTATAAGAAATCTGGGGGTGTGGTGTTTTGTTGATTGCATTTCTATTTGTTTGTTTTGAAAATGGCAAGTTCTCTAGAAAACACTATTTATAGTGTTGTTATGCAGTTTGCAGAGCTGACTAAAACTTATCTTTAGAGCTAGCAGAATATGAACAAAAATTTTCACCAATAGCTTTTTCTACAGTTAATGAAATAATTGTATGCAATTTACTTAGCAGTTGTGTATCAGTCACTGTTGTGGTCTTTGCTGTAATCCTTCTCCACTGAGATTCCATTAGCAGTGCATATCCAATGTTTTCTATGTGAAGATCTACAGAAGGTAGAAACCCTGTCGGGATGAACTTAGTTGACACTTCAGCATTTTAGAGCACTGCATCACACCAAAATCAATCATGGTCTGCTACAACTGAGTCTTTACAATTTGCCAGAGGGCAAATAGACACTCCTAGCGCTAATGTACAGCTGTTAGGAGCTGTAAGAACAGTAGTGACTGTGAAACTCAGTGGCTGAAATACTAAATGATGACTCCTGTAGTGTGTTTTGTGACTCTTTGGAAGCTGTCAGAAAAACATGAATGATGCAACATGTTCATCTTTTGAAAAAGGTAGGAAAAGGCAGCTCTCTTTTTGTTGTGTGCAACATTAGGGTGGGGGGGGCAAAGATAAGTGAGCAAATGTGTATAAATGTTTAAGAGGGAGAAGAGCCCACAGAAAGATGTAAGGAATAACTGAGAGGAAGGGGTATGTGGGAGTTTAATTGAGGGCCAGAATGTGAATGAATAGACAGCTGGTCAAAACTAATCCAAGAAGTGAAGAAGTACAAACAGAACAAAATAAAGGAAAAACTTTGGGGTAAGCACTCCTAAGAAGTGCTAGTTATTTACTGAAAGCCTTTTTTTTCTCTTTTAAGTGCATAGATAAGATGGTTCTGCCATTTTATCTAGGATAGGATATCCTAAGAAGGAAATTTCCAACCCCAAACTTCTTGTGTTCCCACTGAATGTGAAATGTCACACTTGAGCTTGTGCTGCCAATCCAAGTTTCCCCTTTGTGCAATTTTGTGAACATATTAGCAGTACTTGAGACGCACCTAATCTTAACTGTCCGACTCGAGCAGCCCAAATACAGAACGAGCATGGCTTCAGGAATTTTCTGCGCATTCAAAAGGTGCTCATGCTTTTCTGGAAGAATGTCCTAAGTTAACAGAAAACAGTTACTTATAAAAATGGCTGGAGAGCTTTGTAACGTTTCTCTGGGGATTTCTTATGTGTGAGCAAAACGTTGGCAAGGACTAAAATTTTGTCAAGGGCATTTCTAGCACCAGATACTTCAGAAAGCGGGCACTGATATTTTATTTTTACACTTTGGCCTGCTTCTTTGTGTGTTTTTCAATACAGAGACTTTTAAAATTTATTTTTATTTTTTTTCCGCCAGATCAAGTCACAGCAGTGACATGCACACATTTGTGTGATAACTGGAGTATTTTAGGGGATGGAAGACCTCCAGGATTACAAGCCATAATTACTGAAAAAGATATTTTCTTTTTCTGTGATCTATTCTACCAATTTTTCTGGAAGTTAATCTCTTCTGTAGGCAATCAAGAGTATTTAATTTTAAGAAAGTATATTACTCCAGCTATAGAATGCACTGTGTTCTCACTGTGCATCATAGTTCAAGATAAAATTGTTTCGTTTGGTTTATTCTTTTTATCACGATACTCTTTGATGTGCACAAGTGTAGAATACTTGATAGCTGGGCAGCCATAGGATACTGGTTCATCCAGGTAATCACTAATGCTTTTCAATCTGTTGATCTGGGAACTGTACATGTTCCTGTAGAAATGAACTTTCTTCCACTGTATGTGAAGTTAAGTAAGATTTAAGTTTTCACTTGGCACAGCTTCTGAGTTGATGAGGATTCCTTACACATTCCAGCGTTACCATACTTTGCTCCAATTATAAAACTAGTATCTGTATTGAAAGTGTCTGCAGATTTTTGAACTTCCTGGAATTACAGCGAATGCATATGCAGCTAAAATGAGCTCAAGATGAGCAGACAGTGTGGAGAAGCATACAGTACTTGCAAAGATTAATGCAAGATATTCAGGGTAAATTTGTACTACTTGTGTTTGACCACTATGAACTTTTCAGTGGTGGCTTAAAGATTTTTAAGGATCCATTTTGGCTTCCAATCTGAGGAAGGGATGGCTTTAAGGAGAGGGAGGACACAGAACGTAAAGCCTCTGAAGATGCAATAGCTTACTCTTGGATACTGCTGCCTGGGCTGCTCGCTCTGCTGGCTTCTCCCTGGCTTCTTGGATTTCTGTTCCCTGGTGAGTTACATAATGGATGTTCTCTCAACTCCCACACTTTACACATGCCTGCCCACACAGCCTCTTTCTTTTGCTAAAAAGGGATGGAAGAATTCAAACTCACTTGTTGAAAAGCTTCACACAATGCTGCTGAATCACATCTCAAAATAGGAACAAATTTTCAAATGCTCTTGAAGAAACACACCAAAACCACCACAAAAACCAGTGAAACAAAGCACAACAACGAAAAAATAAAAAGCCCGCAAAATACCTAACGCACTCTCCAATAGAAGTGACAAAATATTGTAGAAGCGCGAAAAACGGTGAATCAACTCTCAATTCTTGCAGCATCAATCTAAAATAAAGCTTGTAGGTTAGCTGTCATTTTAAGAGTAAAAATCTGCGATGTAGTTCACATAGCTACCAGATGGCAGCAGCTAACAGTGAACAAGTAGCACAGATACTTGCTAGTCAGAAGAGAATTGCATAAGAACTCACTTTACAGTAAATATAATCATGAAAGCTGGAAAATTTCCAGTTGACTCTTGCATATTTGTCTGTGTGCTTTACAGCTAGACCTGAATGGAAGGAGGTGAAGCCCATTAGCAAGACCTTACACTTGCCAAATTCCAGTAGCTGTTATCTTGAAGATTGTCTTGATATTTGGGGGACATCAGAATCTTTACATTGCTGGGGACCAAGGTATAGCAGTGTGACAAAAATGTACTTTATAGCCAGTTTTAAATATACTTAGAAAACCAGTGCAAATTCACATTCTCTAAGTGTGAAAGCTTATTAGAGCACATTTGAAGTGGAAGAGGACCTTGCCAGACTCAAGTTGGAACCTGTAAGCTTTATTTGGTTGATACTAATTTGCCAGGTGTTATCAAAGTCTTCCAGTGTCTTAAGCATCATCACTTTTTAACCAGGAACTTTCACTGGTTTCTTCTGGTGAAATAAACTACACATAGTCTCATTTCTTCATTTTTTGCTTCATTTTCTCACTGCGATGACTAAGACTTCGGTTTACTCCTTGTGTCTTCAAGGTCTGTATCCTTGTGTCTCTCTGTCAGAACTTTAATGCCTAATGGCTCTTTCCCTGCCCTGTATTTTGCTGTCCAGGGAGTTTCATAGGTGGGTGTACTTGGTTGGTTTTTTTTTCTCTAGGAGAGACCAATTCTTCCCTCTCTCAAGAACATAGCAGCTGCACCACGTAAGCTGTAGGCATAAGTCCATAAGTCTTTGTGTTACAGAATAATTAAGATATACTGAGGAGACTGGGGGAAGAAAAAAAGTCATCCTACTGTACCCTTACAATGCTGAAAAGCATTTTTTTTTCCGCAGTAAATGTTTTCAGGTGGCACATACCAGACTAATCTGGGAGGAGTGACTCAGTGCCTTTGGAATCTGTCTGGAGTTCAGTTATTGCTCCTTTTTGTCTTCTGGGCATACTTGTTGTAGAAACCTGTTTGTTTTCTCCCGAGAAGCAACGTTCACGGAATAGTTGCATAGTTCCTATGTTAGTACAAAGTCTCTTGATGTTTTTTTTCAAGCATTTTCCATGACATATCCAGGGAAGTAGCTTATTCTTTGTCTTTTCTAAACATACATTGTACCAGCAAAAGACAAGGCTTCCTGCATACCATCGTTCTTTAGAATTGACAGTATTCTTCAGTGTATATGTTTATACATCTAGCACTGTGCATGAATAATGAACTATACGTGTGCTTCCCTGCAGTCATTTTCCAAAAGGATTTGGGGAGTTAGGATCCCAGTTTTTCAAATTTAACTCCTTCTTTTTTTTCCTTCCTAGCTCTGAAACTCTCATTCTGAAGTTCTTTATATTTTTGACCTGTGTTCTTCTGGTATTTTGAAAGGTTTCAGGTAGATCTGTTCTACTGCTTGTAAGTCCAAATGTGTAACCCACCCTGCCTGAGTTTTTCTTATTAAAGTTTTCATTAGGTCTCTGTCACATTTGTCACCTGAGTGTATGTGGAGAAAATGGGACCTTAAATCACCCAGGACATATTTTTTTACAAACTCTTTTCTAGCTAGGATACCACATGCAAACAATAGCTGCAACATCTTAATCCCCACCTGTTGCACGGGCAGACAAGGATTTCTTCCCTACGATCTTACTGCAAGTGATCAACATACAAGAGGAATTGTTCTTCATGACACTTGAATTATTTTCTTGGTCATCCTTAAATTCTAGTTGGTTACTAGTGTTCCTTTTCAGTACTTGAAGAGTCTTGCTTATTTTCCCCAGTATGGCCTATTTTTTTCATTGATAGTCGAGAAGAAGCTTTTCATGCTTTAAAACAGTGCAAGGAGTTAAAAGCACTGTGACTGACTCACCCGCTGGCTACATCTTAACGAGTTTACACAAAATCAGAGTCCAATTATACACTGTGTTTGTTATCAACTGCAATGAGAAGATGATAAGGAAAGAATGGCCCAGAGGGTAGGGACTGCATATGCTATCATGGTTGGTGGTAAAAACATTGATAACATTTGAGTTTTGTTTTCAAGTTTAAAAGGAAACTTGTAGTTTTGGGGTGGGTTTTTCTATGTACAAATAAAAATCCCTACTGTTGTGTAAGACTCTGTCAGACATTTTTACTGATTAACTGCAGCGATCTCTATGTAAAGACTACCAAGTATGCCATTTGTCAGATGTGCTGTCTGATTATTTTGTGGGTCATAGCAAAGCGTTGACCTGTGAATTCCAAACTCATGTAATGCATGTTTTGCTGTTCTGGAGTATCATATCTACATGCTCCTTGTTTTAAAAAAATCAGTAGAAAAATCTACACTGACCTTGAATACTTCTATTTGTAACTTCTCAGTTAATTTTGGAATGCAGGAATATATTTTGTACTGTTTGGCAGTGTTTGAAACTTCCTTTTGAGGGCATAAAATGTGATTTCATTCTTCAATTCTGGTTCCTTGTAACTTATTGTTTAAGACCTCTTGTTATTGGTACAGTTAGCTGCTTAATGCAGGATGCAAATGAAGATCTTTCATGTAAACTGCACTCTAGGAAACAAAACGAGTAAAAGAAATGTTTTTTTTCTCATCTTTAGTATTGATTAGTAAGTCTGGTTGAATCTGGCAGTAACTTTTGACTGCCATGTAGGACTGATCGGAGCAGTCAGTTTGCCATTGGCAGGATGTTGAGAGCCTCGTGTGGCTTCGTCAGATGCAGGTGTCGGCCAGTTTAGGTCCATAAAGGGAAAAGAGCTGCTGTCATTACCACTGAAGAACTCTCTGTATTAGAGAGACAAAAAACCGCATTAATTATGAGGCTTGAGTATAAGAATAGCAGGAAGACAATGGGAGATGGCTGTAAACCCTTGTCTACCTTGTGTGTTGCTGGCCTACAGCATTCTGAACATCCTTCCCATCTACCTACCATCTGTTTATCAGGAATCTCAAAAGTACATTTGCACAGCAGAAGGTATGTATCGGCCTCAGCTGGCTTCTGCTGCCAATAGATTTTCCTCCTGCAATAATTTGTCATATTAATATAATTTTTTTCTACCATATCTGAATGTCTTTGCACAAACTTAACTAAACTATGACTTGTGTCTCTGTCTCATATTCTTTCTCTAGTACCAGCTTCTCATAGCATTGCTAAAACACTTGACCTCATGGCAATGTTTGCATCTTCTCTGCACCCTCCCCTGCTTCAATTTTGCTTCCATGCTATTAGTTCCTCTTCAAGTGTAATGGTAAGATTTGATTAGCTGAAGCAAACCCACAATGTACATATTAAATGGAGCCCAGGAGCAACTCCAGCCTGACACATCACAGCTGCTGGAGATTCCTGCTCCAGAGGGTTCATGCCCTGCTGTCCTGCAGGGAAGGGACCTTCTGTTGCTGCAGGCGGAGATCTAAGGTTGAACATGCCAAACTCCTGGTGCTTGCTGCTGTTGTTTTGTTTTCATTGAAGTCGGTCTTCTGGGGTATATTTTATTTATGGCATAAGGGAAAAGCACAATAGCTCTATTAGTCATATCTTCTCCCTTTAAAAAAGTACCCATACTCATAATAGGGAAGAAGTCTCATTTTGGATTAACAATTAATGGAGTGCCATGTTCTCTATATAGTGTGATTTAGATTCAAAGACCACTGAACGCCTTACTGTATATTTTGAGACATAAACCGATTAGTTTTCCAGTGCAGCTCCATTAGGACATTCTGGTGGCTCAAGGTAGTGCTACAATGTAGATGTTGAACAATTTGGTGTGTCAGGAGACCTCAGTAGACCACACAGTCTGTGCTGTGAACTTTGTCTGTGATGAGCGAGAGAAGCTGGGCAAGAGCAGTGCTGCTGTGCTCCAGCAATACCTGGATAAACAAAATCAGGACTCAGGATGAGGTGGTGTGGGTCGGAACAGCACTGAGAGGTGACCGTCCTGTTGATAATGCAGGAGCTTCATTCTCAGATCTGATGAGGAGCACAGTGTATCTGGACCTAAAGTGTAACTGTTAACTTGGCATTAGAAAACAGTGGACAAATCAAGTAAGTCTACTGGAGAAGTTGCTGTTTCTTGTGTCCTTGGACACTTAGATATCCAAAGTTAGGTGTCAATTCATGTTTAACTTGCTCTGTTTCTACCCATTTTTAGGTGTTTTCTACAAGCTGTGCTATACACCTATCTCAAGTAACTCCCTCTTCCATGCATTGCAGTCTCTTATTTGTAGTGCACACTTCTTAACTTTCTCTCAATTTCTTTCCTGACTCTTTATCAGTGTAGTGATTTGACAATTTTCTGTTCAGTTTGTATGCCAATCTAGTGATCTCCAAAATGACGGAAGAGCCAACTCCACGTTACAAGGAGCAGTATTTTTGTTACTGTTCTCCCATAATGCTTTAAGGAAGCTCTTAGTAATAAAATGAAAATAGTAAACCATTTACTGTTTTACATAAAACTATCAACATGAAATATCTCTGGGGAAAAGTTCAAACAAACAAAACCCACAAAACTTTGAGTTATGTTGTTGGTTTTCTGAAGCACAATGAATGCAAAGCTTCCAGTTTCTCTGAGGTCTGATTTTTGTGCGAGACATTGGTTTGTCCAAATAAGCCCCCAATAGGGGCTTATTTCATCCACAAGTGTATTGTAGGTGGAAGAAGCACCTGGTGGTTAATTCATTATTTCTAAACCAAACAAGATAGTTACAGGGAGTGGGACAGTCTTGATGTGCTGTGTCAAGTCTCACCCCTTTCTTAATTTCCTTAAAACATAATTTAGAAATATGAAAAAAGCCTTCTTCCCTTCCTTTGCTCTTGAGAAAAATCTCAAGGTCCAAACCAAATGTAAGGCACAAACTTTTTAAATTAGAAACACAGAGGAATAACAGAAATGTTTAGTTTAATGTAATGCAATTATTTTTACTCATGCAGGATGTATTTGTAAAATTAATTTAATTGACTTTGAGGGTGAAAGGACTTGAACTTGCAGTTTATTTTTGTTGTTCTCAGGAGGAAATTCTGTTTAAATTCTCTCAGTAGCAATGATTCATGCTTTTGGAGTTGGGTCCTTAGCTTAAATTAGTGTGTCATTGATGTTTATATCCTGTGAGTTTCCCATCCTCCATGTTTTGCATTCTCCTTAATTAAGCCCAGAGATATAATAGCAAACCCTTTAAAAAACCCCACAGCCTTGGAACCCAAGGACAACCACATGGTGGCAACTCAAAGGCAGAATGAGAAGAATCATTTGCCTCCAGTCACTGAATCCATGTTTTGCTACAGCTGCTTCTCCACAGGAATTTCTTGCCAGTGTACAGAACTGGAAGGACTGGGAGTTTATCTGTGTGGGGTTTTTTTTCCCTTTTTAAAGTCGTTTGTAATATCCACTTGTTACTTCTGATACTTTCTACAAGAAAATTGGGAGTCTACTATTTATGAACATTTCTTAAGCTGCAAATATGTTGGTCTGATAGATACTTCAGGTACATCTAATGCAATTGTTATCCTCTTAGAATATGGAAGTTAATTGGTTTTAATATGTATATTTTAAATTCAGGGGGCAAATTATAAGAATAAAAATAGAAAATAGTGTACCTGTGATTGTGTCCCCAAATCAGAAACAAATATATTAGAGTTCTGTCTACCCCAAATTAATTCTGATAGCTGACAGGAGCTTTCTTACAGCCATCTGTTATTAACCTTCAGAAAGTTGCATTGGTCAAAGTTTTTGAACTACCAATTCAGGGCAACGTGATTTTTCAGTACTAAATTTTGATGTAGTTCAAGTCAAAGCTATGTTTTCACCATTTTTTATATTTATACATGCTTTTGAATAATATAGCTATAAATTTTTCTTTAACTCGTTCCGTTTTGTTTTTCAAGTGGAAATGATTCTTCTCTTTTTCCAAATGAGAGTATGTACTACTTCACTTAAGTCTCTGATGACTATCAAAGACTTTGATAGAATATAATATTATAAGTTCTTGTCAAATTGCTTGTTACCACTGCTAATGGTGTGAGTGCAAGAAATAGCAAACCACTCTAAAACACTGTAAAGAACCTAAAGCAGGATCTAGAGAATTTCCATTTTGAAAATATATTGTTCAATTGAATTCCTAATTCAGAGATGATTTCAAATCTTAGTCCCAGTAATGTAGAGAACTTGCTAGTTTTTTTTCTTCCTTTCTAGATGCTTATTTCCTTAGAGTTCTGACCTCACTTGAATATGAAAGACTTGGCTACTGCTTCAGGGCACTCCCTGCCCTCAGAAACCACTGGCTTTTTTGGCAGGATGAGTTCCGACTTCAGGCAGCTATGGCTAGAAGGCCCTCCCATCACTGACCAGTAATCCGGTATCAGACATTATTCTAGGCAAGGCGTTTAATTTTCCTTCTCTAGGATGGTTTCTGAATTGCAGTACACTGTTTTACACGCAATATGGAAAAGCTGCAGTAAGTAATAGGCAGTTCCTAAGCTGGTTAGCAGTGCTAGAAATTAAATTTCAGTCTATCATTTGTAGTAGGCACAACTTTCTGTTCCAGCTCTGTGTTCTGTTGTATAACTCGCTTCAGCTTCTAAGGGCATCTGAAATTGCTGATCAGATTACCCTGTTCTCTTGCAATATTAAGTTACTTATGCCGTCAGAAGTTCTTGTATTCCACTTAGACCAATTTCCACATTACCAGTCAGGTAGTAAGTAGACTCAGTGGGGGCTGGTCATCTGTTCAGGTTAAAACACACATGGGGAAAGCATTGTGATGGAAGATTGAGCGAAGATGATCTACAGCTTATCAGTTCATGTCTTTCAGAAGTACCTTTGGCATTACTGTTGGTCAGGGTTGCTGGTGAGCATGAAGTTTGAAAAGCATAGCTTCTGCAGGAGCTGAAACCACAGACAGGGAGTAGCACAGCATCCCAGAGTCTGTCTCCCTCTGCCAAATGAGATACTTTAATGAGACAAAGCTACTATCTTGGAAGACTGCTTATACTGGGTGATAGAACTGATCTGGACTAAACTTAATGTGCTATAGTGATAATGTCTTGCTCCACAGCAGCAGTCCTCTGTCTTAAGCCTCAAAGAACACCAGTCTCCCATTCCTGTAACCTTAGTGAGTAGCTCCAATTTTGTACGAATACGAAAGGTGTAGTATAAATGCAAAATATGTAATTAATGTGTAATATGTATATATATAATACATGTAATATAAATGCTTAGAACTACGCACAGTCTGCAGAACTAATCATAATTTGAATATGATCTGTCAAGCTATTATATCAAGGAAAAAAACAAGCTCTTTCTTTAACTCTTGGCCTGCTGTAATCATTAATAGGGTTTTTTTTGTGATTTTTTTTTTTGGGGGGGGTCTGACATACAAAGTTTTAACAAACAAAAACAAACCCCACAAACATAGCGCTGTTAAATTTGATACACACTTGAGGGAGAACAAAAGTTGAAACAAAACTGAATTATTGTTTATGTATTTAAGGTTGAAATCCTGCTTATTGTATCGTGTCTGTAAACTTTGTGGTGAATGTGCAGGTGAAGTTTTGCCCCTGGTAGAAGCTGCACAGGGAGCAGAGGGATGTTAGCTGTGTGTTTGCTGTAGTGATGGAAAAATAATCTGAAGTGTCTGCAACTACGTGTGCTGTGTATGCTTTTACACTGAAGTGTGTGCCGTGCAGAGCAGCCATCAAATACAGAGGGGACTGCGAGGGTCATGACATGTCGGCATGGATTAGAATCACGGAGATATTCCTTAGTGCTCTGCAGAGCCTTCTTGTTTATCTTGCACCATTGGTACGTCAGAGAAGCACAGAGTACTCGCTACTCCATGTGCATGTAATACAGAGATACTGTGTTCTCAAAGGAGCTGGGGATTCAGATCGTGTCAGATAATTCTTTGCTTATATGAGCAAAGTGCAGAGCACAGTTCCTTCTCAGTGAGGAGAAAGAAAAGAATAAAATTAAATGTGTTTTGAGCAGATGATTCAAACCAGCAGGTTGTAATTTGCCCTTATAGCTTCAGGATTGTGTGGAGAATCTTTGGAAAACAGATTTGATCTGCCTTTTTATACATTATTTTCTGCTTTGTACTGCATTCTGTTTAGTGCTCACTCACTGTGTTGTATCTAAAGTAGATATTTTTTTTATTTCCAGTTCCTTGTCAGTTAATGTTTGTGTTTGATTTGTGTCATCGCTGTTGTTGCTGGGGTAGCAGGTTATGATTTCTGCTGTTAATAATGCTACCACTACTCCAGTTGCCAGAGAAGGAGGATTTGCTCAATAGTACTTGTACTATGGATTGATTATCTTCAGGTTAACAAACAAGAATAGTAAAGTGATTATTTAGTCGAACACTACAGAGAAGACTTTCAGGTGTAGTTCAGATTGTAGCGTTAACACTTATTTTGATTTTTATCTCCAAATTATTTTTAAAAAATACAGTTTGTGGAAGACCTCTGGAGGAGTATGTGTGTTACGTGTGTGTGGTGTGGGGTTTTTTGGGGTGTTTTTTTTTGTTTTTTTTGTTTTGTGTTTTGTTGTTTGTTTGTTTGTTTTTTTGTTTAATCATCACCACCACTACCCTGACCACACCCCAGAACCTCAACCACCCACAACAACCTTTTTAGTCTAGTGGATACCACTTCAATTTAATCTTTACTTGTGGAACTGGTCTCCATGAAGATGTTGAAGGCCTGAGGAAAAGCTGGTGCAATGGTAGGAGTTTTAGCTCCAAGATGTTTTGTTGGACTGAGAAGTGTGTAGATGTCTTCTTTTTATTCACCCCCTCTCATTTTTACTTCTTCCTTCACTGTTTTTTCTCTGCACAATGTAATTTCAGGACATAGATAGACTATGCATCCAGTTCTAATACAGTCAAGAAATGATAAAACTGGGCAGATAATTGTAATAAATGGGCAAGTTAGTTTATGTCTAGTGACAATATACATCCTAATACAGAACAATGACCTCAGAGAAGCAGTTCTGAAAGTTGCAGTAGTAACAGGTTTATATTTATAAGAATATAAACTAGGCAAAAGAGCTAAATTTTAAATCAAATTCATTTCTTTAAAATGTCACTGAGCCTTCTTGATTTCTGTCTGTGGTGGTGGTACAGGTTGGTCTGAACCAAACTGTAACCTCTTTCTTCTGTTAGCTTTGTTAGTGGAATATTTGGCTCAAGATTTGGATGGGGTCTGACAGTTCCACATTAAGATGTTTTTCCTAATTGCTGTACTTAAGAATTCAGTGTTCTACACTAAAAGAAAACAGAATTCTCTTTGGCATTCTCCTTTTATCGTAACCAGTCTGACTGGGAAGATCTGTGGCAGAATGACAAGCCCAGCACAAATACAGATTCTTCTGAATTTTTTGCGTTTTCATGATCAAGTAGCTTTGTATCGAATAATGTGTGTACGTAGTCTGTACACATATACGGTTCATTGCTGCTCTACCTTAAAACCTCAGACGTACTACTAAGTGATGTGACTAACAGCACTGGGCAGTGGTTCTTGGTAAGTACCACACTGAGCACTGGTGGTCACGGGAGGGGTTTAGGAACTGGGAACCCAACAGGCTGAGTGTCGGGCTGTTCTCAAGCAGAGGAGAATTGCACTGTGCTTGCAACAGTAGGAAATTTATTTCTCCAAGTCCTGATAAGTGTTACAACACCCTCTAGTTCACCTTTCAAAACTGAAATCAGGTACAAAGCATCCTGCTGATAACCATGGAAATGGGCAGTGTCTGTGGTGAAAACCCACAGCTAGTAAACTGAAGGAGATCATATAACCAGGACAGAAAATATGAATTATAATTACTACATTTCCTTCACAGGTAAGAGCCATCTGTGAGACAAACTTTTTGATCTACAGTAGATAGGAGAGGGCATATCTATTCAATTGTGACAATGTTTAAGTGCAAACAAAATCTGTGAGAGAAAAGAGTAGTATATTTCCAAGTGTTCATGCTTTGCAGATGGGCTAAAACAATAAACAGAATGCTGAAGTGAGGATAATAGCTCCTGAAAGCATACTGAGATTGTAACTGTTGACTGAACTGTGCTGACTGTATCTACCAACACAATTTTATTCTTAATGTATTCCCCGTTGCTTTACTTGTTTTGTTCCATTGAAATATCTGTGTCGTGGAGGAAAGTTTAAAAATGCTATCCAGACTATGATTCCAGCTGCTCACCTAGTCTCAAATAATTTTTTAAGGTGAATGCATTTGTTTCTGTCTGACGTTTGGTATTTTTATTCTAACTGAAAAATAAATTTGTTCTTTTATTGTGGTTCCAGAAGCGAGTACTTTTAATCAGATTCAGAGCTCTCTGTATGATGAAACTTTGATCTCTTTGAAGACACATATTATTTGGCATGAATGTGAATAGTAGAATTTCCTATTTTACCAAGTTGAACGGCTTGCTGGTCTTAGGGTATGACTCAAAGTGGAAGCCCCAATGTTGTCTTTGCATGGTGGATTTGGAGAGGTATGTAAGCCAACAATGGGGACTCCGCTGCTTCCCTGTGTCAAAGGAATACTGTTTATTTTGTTATTACAGACTAGTTGCTCAGTGCTCCACCTTCCATAAAGAACCTCACAAGTATCCTATGGTGACAGTGAGCTGTTGCCCAGCACACAGTCCACTCTGGTTACCTGTTGCTATACTTCAAGTAAGTAGCGGTTTCATCAAACTTCATTACTACGTGTAAGAGAAAATATTGGATTTGTGATTTTTCTGCACGAGTCATTTTTCTGCATAGTCAGCTGTTGCTTGAAGTCTCAGACTACTTTCCTCTTAATATCAACACTTTTTTTTGTCTTCACATGTACCGTTGTTTGAGTTACATCAGCATGAAAGCATCGTAAGAGCAGTTGCCTTGAGTTTGAGTGTTAGAATTCAATAAATAAAACTAGGAAGATTTAGGCTTAATTCAGGAGAGCTTGTGATCCTTTTTAGTAATCTTTATTATGTCTGAGTTACTAGTTTTAGAATTATTACACTATTCTAGTCAGACCCTTTAAAACTAAGACCACTTTACTCACCAGGCTCTTAATGTTTTATAGTCCCTGCAAGATCTTCTTGCCTGCTGATGTTAATCCCATGCCAGAATTCATCTTTTTTTTCCTCAATGCTTATTGCAGCAATTTTTATGAAATACCTCAACTGCCCAAGATGCTTCTACTGAATTTTACAAAATCTTGTAAGAATATGTATGTCACTTATTCTTGCCTGAACTACTTCAGCAGTGGGCTGTCAGGTAGAAAAAGACTGCGGGAACAATGGGGTTTGCCATAGCCGATACCTCAGCACAAATCTCTTGCAACCAGTACAGTAGCAGCTGGGGTAACTTTTCTTTATGTAGCTATGCCTGAGGTACTTCTGGATTTGAAAGTACTTTTGAATTTGTAGAATGGTGTGTGGATCACTGTCTGGTTATTGTTTTTGGAGTTGATCAATATTTTGTATGCTTGAGAGCAAAAACATACTTGCTTCAAGCACTGATGACAAAAAAGGACTCTGACGCTTGAAATTTCATTAATCATAATTCATACAGAAATTTGGATGTCAGTCAGTGACTGATTAATTAAGGAAATGTCAGGTTTTACGTGCATGAAGTCAACTGATGTTAGATGTACCACCAATATCTAGTAGAAGTGATAAGTGGAAGGAAAAGGTATTTTGTTACAGGAAAGTGTTCTGTGGTGGTATGTCTTGCTTAAATGTCAGTAGGTCTTTTAGACTTCATAGACTTAAATTGCCATGAGCAGTCAGAACAGAGCTTAACTTCATCTGTATTTCTATGTATATTCATACGAAGGAATGGCTATTCCAATCCAGCAAGTCCATTGGTAACTAACATTCAAACCAGATGTGAAGAGTAGAAGCAAATAAAGAAGCTTCCCCCTAATAAAAATGCCAAGTGGCTAAGTCCTCATCTCATGCAAATGGAGAAATGTTAAACCACCATATTTGTGTCTTAGAATGGTCCTTTTTGATCTGAGACACTTCTTTTAAGGCCTCTAGTTTATACTGTTAACACTGTTTAAGAGGATAAACTCCAGAAACTCTGCAACTCATGTTGTTGTTTGTTTTTTTTTTTTCTTTTTTTCCTCTTCTTTTTTTCTTTAAGGCTCTGTTTTTGAGTGCTGCTTAATGATTTGAATCCATGTAAACTTTGAGAATCTCAGACTGTGAAACTCCTTGCTGCAGGATGTTATGGATGTGAAAGGTCTGGATTGGGTTCAGGAGACTGAAAAGGTTAATGTAGTGAGAGCCAATATATAGACCATTTCTGGCTCAGGCTCTGAACAAGAACAGAGTCTGAGGAGCAAAACTATTATATTCTTTGCCTTGGCCTAAGACTCTTCTGTGGACATCTGTTTTATGCCACAGTGGGGAAAAAAGGAGAGACTACAGTGCTACAAACTCTATGGTGCTACAATGGATTTAGGTTCAAGTACAGATGTTGCTACTTTCTTAAGGCTAGGCAGAAAAAAGAGAAGAGAAGGGTTCCTTTGCAACACCATAATGCTCTGCTGCTGATTTTTTTTTTTTTAATGGGGATCTTGGAGTAAGCAAAAGCTACTTTTTGTCTCCAGTAGCTGAGAAATTGCAGGAACACGTATCTTGTAGTAATACAGAAATGTTATTTTAAAAACTATATTAGCCTTCCAAGAGAAAATATTTGTATTTGTTATCTCTTACAAAGCACATGGAGAAACACGGGAAAAATGCATCTTGCTATATTATTGTTACATAATATATAAATATGAATTTCTTTGTTTTGAACACAGAATATTACAGGAGTGTCAAAGGTGCTGTGGATTGATAGCTTTTGCCAGCAGATAAATGCATCCTGATTATATTTAAGCATAAGCAGTAACTGATAGCTTAGTGCATCTACATATGTGTAACTCATCCTCCCTAGGTGCAGGTACTTGTGCACAGATTTTCCATATTCTAAGAAAATTTTGGGAAAAAGATCTCTGAACCAAAGCCCACTCTTTCCCTGTTATCTTAGAAGTGGTGGCAGCTGAATGGTGGCAGTGTGACAGAACTTGAGTGATGGGAGGTGGTGATGACACCTCCCCTGGCAGTGTCTTTGGGGGCTGTTGCCTGTCAGCGGCTGCAGTTTCCCGTCTCTTTTAGGTGGTGGAATGGGAACATGTTCCTGCACTTCAGCTGTGACCCACTTCTCAGTGGGGTTCTTGGTGTAATACCTGCCTGTATGGGAGGTAACAGGCTAACTCCTTAGAGTGTGGAGCAGATAGCAAACTGTAGCTGTTATAAACTGCTACAAGACTTGCCAGAATCTGATTTCTAAATCCATTTTGCCCATCTATCTCGATTCTGGAACTAGTACATCTTGTCTGCTCTTGCTTCTTCTAATACATGGCCTTGAGAGTGTTGTGAGAATTGCTGTCTCCCCAGTGAAACCCTTAGCACTTATTTCTGCTGGTTGCATATCCTGTTCAGATGGACAAAGCAGAATCTGGGACCTACCTGAGGACTTGGGCAAAGCAGGGAAAGTGTCATCTTTAGTGTGCACCGTTTTTATTGTCTCTAGACTGACTTTCCAGGTAAACTGTCTTTAAAACTTGTGTTTTCTACATCTCTTTTTTTCTGAGTATTCCATTGTTGGTGACACTGTATCTGAGTTGGTAGATTCACTAGAATGCTCTTTATCGATGTTTCCTCAGACATTTCTGAGGAAGAAATAAGATACTGTTTCTTTCACTAATTTCTCCTCCAGCTTTCTAGATTTCAGCTCTTAATAAAATCTTACTCTGAGCAGATTTTTGAAATCAGTTTCTAGCCAATATTGTCACGGTCTTTGCATCTGGAACTCGAAGCAGAGCTTGGAAAGGCTGCTAAGATTTATGAACCTACTTTGCAGACCTTTGAAGTTTTTCTTGGCTAACATGCGTTTTCTCCCATGTGAGAGATCAGGAGATTGTCTCCTCAAGTCTTTTTTTTTTTTTTTTCCTCCCCCTCTTATGTCATATGTGACTGAAGAACTGAGTAAATTACCATTTTCAAAGGGTTTTTTTTCTAATCCATTTTGGATTTCATATGGAGATAGTTCTTTCTCAACTTTGCAAGGCCTCTATCAACATACTACTTTACAGGAATTTTGTATCAACAGTCTGAAGAAGCCCCAATGGAGTAATGAGGAAAAAGAGCCCGTTTTAGAGAGACCACTGTGTTACTTAACGAACATTGTGCTAGTTTTTTAATGAAGTATTGGGTGAAAGATGATGACCATTAGAGAACTGTAACACCCAAGTGTTTAATAAAATAGTGGAAATCTGCGAAGATCCGAATTTCTGCTTAAGGAGGACGTCAGGAAGCCCATTTTATTCAGCTTAGGTCTTGTAATAGCTTCCTCCGTTGTTCCTACCAATACATGACTTACCTTGCATGAAAGCATTGGTGGGACTTGTTACTTATAAGTACCTTAAGACTGCAAATACATGTTAAGCAAAACTTACAGAAAACCCTTTTTTCCGTGTTTCTGCTGTTTAACAGTATCTGCCTTTAAAAGAAAAAATTCCTTGAAATTTGTACAATGTGGTGTTCCTTTCAGATGTTACAAAAAGACACAAGTGTGAAATGAACTGTTTAGCAGAGCATGGAAAGTTTGTTTCTTCTTTGAATTACTTCATTAGAAGCTTTAGTGCTTCCTGGGTATGTTGTGTGTGCTTTTTCAAATAAGCTGCAATCTTAAATGTTACCATGTACCCCATTTCCCATTTTGGTGATGATTTGAGTTTGTGTTGTTCTACTTGTCTGCTCTAAAATTCTCTGTATCAGTGTGTTTAAAATTCCATGTGTTTCCATGTAGGATATTTTAGCTTGAAATTTCATTTAACAATTAGCATTTACTAATGTTATTTTCTGCAGGAGCCAGGCAGTCAGCCTGTCTGACTTGCAGCGACAATTTTCAAGACTAATGAAGCCAATTATTATGTCAGTGTAAAACAAATTTAAAGTAAAAAGTCTCTAGATCCTATATGAAAGTTAGTAAGCATTGATTACATTTTACCTTTTCTATTTTAGTTATTCGTATGCATTTCTGTCTCTGAACTCTGATTTCTTTTATGTTTTTGCTAGTATCTTACTGTGGAAACAGACTGAAGACAGCTTAGGCATTCAGTTAAAAAGGAACGGTGCCCCAAATGTATCTTCTGTGTAAGTGAACAGAAAGTGTTAGCTGCAGAGACACATAATATGAAGGAATATTAGAATTTTTAAAGGAAATAATAAAAAAATCCAGCAATGGGAATGTGAACTGGCCTGCTTAGCAAAATGAATCAGGCAGAATAAGTGGCTAGATTAGGGAATATGAAATAATTATTGTTGTACAGTTTGAAATTTTTAAAAGGTTTTACAACAGGGGGCATTTTACAACTAACAAATAATAGTGATTCATGCCAGCTCAGGGAAATAGGAGAACAAATGTCTGTAGTATTTCAAAGTGAGAGTTTTCAAGCAGGGATAGATCAAGTGTGATATCAGAAATCAGAGTGTAAATGCATATGTGTTACCACTAATGTTCCCTGAATTTTATTCAGTTTTCAGGAGCCCTTTGCTCCCTTCTGCTGTGGGGATATTGAGGTGCCAGATGCAATGGAAGAGGAATAAATGGCAAAGTCAGTACTCAAGTTCACAGCAGTTCTGCCTTGATTTTATTGTTGGGTCACTGTGAGATTTCAGGACAGAACTGACAGATTGAAGAAGCAGCTATAGTGTAAATGTCTCTTTCAGAAACTTAGGCTATTCATTTTGTGGAGATGTTTTTGTAGCTGCTTTTCGTATGTCTTACCTAGTAACAATTATCTTAAGTCAAAATAAATGGTTGAAAGAAGTTCATAAGGTTTATGCCTGCTGCCTACTACAAGTGATTCCATAATGATAACCGTCAACGTTTGAACATTTGCTAAAACACTGCCGCAGTGTCTATTTGATGCACTGTAACATCCTCTATGTATAGAACAGCAGAAGCTGAAGTGTGATGAATTTTACTGCATAGTAACTGTAGAAAGCTCTGACTTGTGGAATGTATATATAGAAGTTAAATGCCCCAAATCCTCCATTTAATTCAATTTCAGTGCTGAATACATCAATACAATGCATTTTTTATCATAACACTCCTGTCATCTACAATTTATCCTTTTCCAACATTTGCTATAAATTAATATTGATGGATTTTGACATACTTATCTAAAGACAATTTGGGAGGAGGATCTACTGAAAAATCAGAGTTATTCTGTACATGGTGCATGGACCATAAATGCCGATCGTTGTTCCGCAATTAACTTATTTTTCCATTAATTCCTAAACACAATCTTTTCTGCTTTTGTCACTTTCTCAACTTATTGCTATGAATGATGCTTAGAACTGAACATCAGCCTAATGGTTTGAAAGAGTTTTAGACTTGAAATACTTGGTACTTCATATAACGACAGAAATGTTCTCATAGTAAATTTTCAGAGATTGTACATGCTTGATCTGAAAATGTATGCAAAGTAACTTGATTTTCGTTTTGTGGTGTGTGTTTTTATGTTTTTGGTGGTTATTATTAAAAATTACAGTATATAATAAGTGCTTCAGCCTGATCTGGGAATCTGTGCAATGAATTGCATTGTGCATCATAGGTACGCTCCAAACTAAAATATAACTCTCTAGCCAACTTTCTATTAAAAACATACGCAGGTTTTTAAAATCTGTATAGAAGTGATGTTGCTGAAATTAAAACATATACGAAAAGGTGACTAGAGTGGCTTAGCAGACCCAGCTCTTATAATCCAAGGAAATGAATAACTGCTTTCCAGTCTTAACTTTCTTCCCATGCATAGCAGCAAATAAACTGTAAATGCATAACAGAAATATTGTTGGGATAAGACTCTTGTAAGGGTCAAACCCCTTTGATAAGGAAGGCAAAATGGGTTTGTTTTGAGGGATATTATTCTGCAAGCTTGAAGTTACACAGAATGTTAGTGCTCTGTGTCTGAACGCCCCAGAGTGCATAACCAGCATAAGTTTATGCTCTAGTGTACCCAGATAGCGGAAGATCCAGTCTCCTATAGTGAATTTTCGTGCTGGCACTGACACAATTGTTACCTCTGTTTGTGAATGCACTGTGGGATCCATGGCTGGCTCAGCCATCGGGCTGCAGCTCGTCCTTGCATTCCAGACTGAGGCTTGTAGTGCAGAAGCCCTTCTACAGGTCTATGTGCTATTGCTTCTTAGAAGAGAAGGGCCAGGAGCAGGTCTAATGGGAACTCTTCTTGCCCTGTAACCTCTTGACCTCTTTTCTTCTGCCATCCTGTTTGGTTGCAGTACTACCTACACATCCGTGTCTATGTAAGAATGCATGGGATTTGGCCTTGGTGACCGAGGGGCTTTTAAGAATGCAAATTATATCTGCATGTGCTTTCACTGCTGCTTCAGAGTAGCAGTTTTGAGATATGTAATTTTACGGTGAGGGAGTTGGGTGGTGTTCGCCTGGGGAGAAGTCCTTTCGAATATTTGGTCATTGATGTGTTATCTAAAGTTGCTGCCCTATGGAGAAGATACTTTGAGCTTTCAGTCCATTTATTTGCGTAGTTACTTACATAAACAAATGCAGTCTTTAGAGTTCAGACTCATTAGGATAACGGAAAACTTTGAGTTGCATGAGATAGGGCTTTTTAGTACTTAATTATCAATACTATTAAAAGACACTAAGAAGGATGCTGGCAGCACTGCATTGGAGATCCTCTAAAAAGGTAAATCCTCCTTTCTGTATTTACTCTTTTTAGCTATTTCAATGTTATTTAAGGAGAATGAGGCCATCTAGCTAGACAGCACCTTCCTATCTGTGTTGAAAATGTAAAAGGAAAATAATCCCTAAGTTATCTGCAGTAGTTGTTTGAGCTTGTTTTTGTCTCTGAAGTCCCAACATATTATTAAGCTGTCATGTTTTTCACCTCTAACAATAAGGCTCCCTGTACGGAAAGTACTTTGTCTCTCTAAAATTTCAGAAGCAGCTCCAAGAAAGTATCTTTCCTCCAACAGAGGCATTTTAGAAAATTTGCCTGGTCTGATAAACAGAAAAAATGTTGGTGAGAATGCTGGTAAATAGCTGTTATGTTGATGAATTAACTGTAGGAAGACTGAAAACTGTGTGGTTAAACACTGAAAATCCTAAACACAAAACCACTATGGTTTTGTTTGTGGGGTTTTTTGTGTGTGTGCACGTGTGTTGTGTGGTTTTGGTTTTCTTTTTTTTTTTTAAACACAGCACAAATCTCTGGTTTGTGTTAATCTTCAAATAACATGAGAAACATTGTCAGAATTGGAGCTAAAATCATCACAGACTGATCAAGTGAGACAATGCATAGCGAAAGGGAGATTCCACTTGTTGCATCCAAATTTTCAGAAAAAGTTCCCAAAGCAACAAGACCTGAAGTTTTTTACTTTTTAAAGGCAGCAAAACTGCAGCAACTGCCAGCGGCTCCCTGCAGCACTGGTTCCTGCTGCCATTCCATTGCCTGTACAAGTCTGAAGGCACTTTCAGTGTGATGGATTATAATGGTTGTAAGGGAATGTATAGCTCTGTTCAAAAACTAAAGTCTGCTGTTACGAAGAGAGAAAAGCAACACACACACAAAAAATATCATGTAAGTAATATTAGAATTATAGGTACATATGGCCAGGTATTCTGCAAAGAAAAACAGCACGTGAGTTTACTGAGATGTATGGGGTCATATTGTTACTTCAGCCAGAGTGATTTTTTTTAAAAAAAAAAAATATTTATTTTCTATATGTAGTTACATCTGAAGTATTAGTAGTTACATCTGAAAATTTGCATCAGGTCTGTGGAAACGTTGATCCCTTTGTGTGTGTGAAATAAAGGCTTGGGAGCCCCACAGAGATCGGAGCCCCATTTTGCTGATAAGAACACATTTGTGATTTAACCGCTTCTCCAGACAGCACGTAACAGAGGCAAGAGACTGAAATCTCCAAGTGGTTGTCTGGAAATGCCAGTTGCCCTAGCTCTTTGGTATGTATTTACAATAAACCATATACTTTAAAAGGCTCAGTTTAATAATCTGTCTGTGCTGCTAAAGAAAATATGATTAACAGCATAAGTAAGCAAATCCAAACTAATTCCACTTCAGCTAGCATTAGTAAATATATGATAACGGAACAATGGGAACTCCAGTGACCCATGTACAAATCCAGAGTCTTTGATGTGTTGTACAGGCTATGCTGAAATGTGGACTGCTGTGTCCCCATGGCACATGTTGCTCGTGAGAAAAGACCTAGCATTAGCAAGACCCAGTTTGAAAAACTTCCACTATCACATAGGTCTTAAAGTGGTAACTCAAGAAATTTGAAGCGTGGAGTATAATTGATCTTTCTGAATTCTGTTCTATAGAACTCGGCTTTGTGTGATAGGCCTGTGCCCCGAATTCAAGTCAGAACTCTCCTACCACTTGTGCTTGGCATGCTACACTGAGATTGGAAGCACTGGGTGATTAGGTAATGCAGCAAATATGGCTTACGAAATCATCACCCACATCATGTAGCGGGTGGATAAATTACAAAGCATTTAGACTAATTTCTTTGGTGTTTATAATAGAAGAGAGAGAGTAATGTTAGAGGAGTTTGTGAGTAGTAGTAGATCTCTTTACTACGTTGGCCGAAACAGATCATTCTAAAGGTATTAGAGGCATCCAAACCCTGTCTCTAACAGTAATACAGGCTAATTAGCAGTACCCTTCTTTAGTGGATGGACTTGCTGTGTGTAATAGTTCTATTGCAGTTCAGCATCAAAAGACTGCAGTCTAAGCTGGCTGAAGTGTGTTTTTTGTTTTGTTTTGTTGTTTTGGTGTTGTTTTTTTTTCTTTTCTTTCCTCCCTCTGTGTATTATACTGCTTGTAAATGTGCTTTTGATTGTTTATTCTCTAATAACCAGTATGGAAATGCAACATAACTTGCTTGTCTTTTCTGAATGCTCCAAATCTTTTTCATGATTTGTACCGATGGTCTTAAACAGATCTGATTGTTCTGCATTATGTGGGAAGTAACTCTCCTTCTGGAGCTCATAATCAAATAATTGGAAAAAAATGAAAAAAATGTTCTTCCTATTTCTGTTTTATAACAAATTCATGCTAGACATCAAGTCTCGCTCTGCAGATGAAAACAATGCACTCATAATTCAGGTAAGAAAAATAACTATGTTGGATTCCACTAAGAATCTCCAGAGTAACTTAAATTTGCCATTTGCAGTAAAGCTGCATTTTTTTAATGTGTTTTGTTTTGGTTGGAAGCCCACAATATGCTGTGGTGCTTCTGAGATTGCTTTCTAGAACAAGGCAAAATACAGTTATATTGGTAATTAATTTAAAGTGGTTTTTGCATGCTTTGTGTTTAAAATGTGGTTGTTTTTTTTTAAAAAAACCCTTTAGAATCTACAAAGGTATCCTTCTTTGCATTGACAGAACCTCACTTGACAGAACTGAGAATCTGATCGAAACTCAATTTCCTCTTAGTAGCTGCCAAGTTCTTGTACCTTATTAGTTTAAAATATGACATGGTGATGGAGCCCATGAATGTCATCTCACTGTGAGGATGGCACTGGCTATAAACTGGAATTAGCTTCCATCCTAAAGAGATGGATTATCAGCAGCATTCTAAACACAGACACAAACACCAAAATTCAAGGGAGAGGAGGGAAAGATCATTAAGCTTATTCTACGAGGCATCCGGAGCTTCTTTAAAGTCTTCAATATTATATCCATTACAATTAAGTTGAACTTCAAAGATGTTTTAAGTAATTTGGCTACGGGTCATTAAGTTAACAATGTCACTGTGTTCTTGCTATCTCGTTTACCTTAATTAGAGTGCACTGTTATAAACGATGGCAATACTGTGTAACAAGCTGGATTTGATAGCCACTGCCAAGTGCTGGTTTTAAGATGTTTTTATTTTGCTGGCTGTATCCTTGCTGAGTAGTAATCTGCATCAAGTTATTCTTCTAACAAGCTCATCATTGCTTTGGGATTTCATTTATGAGGGATATGCAATATATAAATGTTTATATAGGAAGGAAATGAGTGGTTTGGGGTATCTGAAGGGTGTAGATTAAGAGGGTGAAGCTGAAGCTGGTACTGTGGTGTATGTCTGATTTTTTTCCCTTGAGAGATTTTACATTATTTTTAAGGAAATTTGTTGTCAGCAAAAAGTTATTATGAGTAGAAACAACTAAAAAATTAAATTACTTTGTTGTTCTCATCTTTTTCATGGTTAGGGTGGAAATATGCGTATGAAGTTATAGTATGTCTAGGCAAGGTGCACTTTTTTGCTTCATGTTTCTGCAGAAAGCTGGAATGATGAAAAATGTACTCTGGAATATCACAGTTATTCTTTTCACTTGTGGGTAAGTATATTGCTTAAAGATAGAGCACAGTTCCATGCTTTAGCTGATACAACTTCTGTAGAAATGCTACTTTTTAATCTAAAAGCTACTTTTTAATCTAAAAGCATCCTTTTGTTTCTTTGGGGACCTTTTGCAGACAGCTGCTATTTGGATTGGGGATAGCTCTTCCTGAAGGCTTATCTAAATGAAATAATTCAATTCACTGATGCCAGTTACATATGAAAGAAACATGAATTACTAGTTCTTTGATTTCTTATGTTTTGAATGCCTAGGCTGATGCTTCAATAATAAAGTTACTTTTGATCTGTCTCTACAAACATGGTTTACATCAGTTATCTGCGCTGTTGCGGTTCCTGTTAGAAAAGTTGATTTGTTCAAACACCTTGAGTTCTAGTTTTCCCTAATCAGACAAGTTCCAGAAGATGGACAGAGCATTGGGTTCAATGTGATTTTTTTTCTTTTTTTTTTTACCTTTAATACTTTTGGAGATCCTGATATCTGCATAATTAAAATAGTCTTGATGAGGCTGTGCTGATACACATTGCTGTTCTAAATGTCTGTTGCCCAAAGAGCATTGAGGAGGATAAAACATGCCCTTGACATTGATTCAAAACAAAAAACCAAGCAAACAAAACCCCCAAAAGCCGAACAAAGCAGAGTGCAGGTCTGAGGCTGGAGGTAATTGCAAAGAATTGACCAATCCTTAAAAAGACAAAGAGGGCTGTTCCAGAGGGAGAGGAACAACAAGTGAACTACATGAACAAAACAATACTTGTTGACTGATGATGCTGCAGAAGTATAAATAGGGTATGAATACACAGGTATGACATACTAAAAACATACTGCAAACATGCTTTAATTAGCTAAATCATAGCAACCACTGGTGATGCTTTATGACTGAACAGATATGACTAAATTAAAAATAAATAAAGCTCGCTTATCAAGCATTAAACAATACCCGGTTTATAATCCAAAAGGCCTTCCCTACAGTTGGAAGACACTCTCAATGCTGGCAATGAATTTCATAAGTCTTCTAATTAACCCTACAGGTTACAGAACAGAACTAGTGTCACCCACCTTCTATATGCATTATGCTCCAAGGCTTCCCCTATGAGCTGCTCTTGATTTGGTCACTAAAGGATGTTTTATCAGGTGTAGAAAACATCAGTGCTGCTCAGCATAGTAACTGGGGGCCTCTGTTCAGGGATGATGCACATCACTGATGGGTGTGCGTGTCGTTTTTGTCACGGCTGGGGGTACATGGCCTTTTGGATGTATCCCCCACCAGGCAGTATCATTTCCAGACTTGGCCTTTCAGCTGTCCTGCTCACTGTCGGTGCCTTTTACACGTGAACGCTTGAGATGACGAGTTTATGTGAAGACTTGAGTTTTACTGTGAAATGTTGAGACTGCCTTTAAAGAAACTGTTGCTCACTGTTACTTGGAAAATCACTTAGTAATAGTTTATATTATGTACGTTTACTTTATGTTGTATGAAATCCATGAAAAAAGGTTGCAAACCAAAACAAATGCAAACCCAACAACAGCTATATCTCCCTTGGCGAGGTAACAGATGGTAAAAATGTGGCAATACTGCTGTGCACGTTCAAAGCAAACATACATATCTATACATATGGGAAACAAATTATGCTCTTACCTGTGAAAAAGCAAGAAAAATACCTTTGTTTTGGACATGTATTGTCTCACATTGTCTGGTACTATCCCTGGGCTGAGTGTATGGCAGGAGAGGTCATCGGCTCTGGTGGGATGTGATGGGAAATGAGGTGTGAATGTTGATCCACTGCTCCCTCGCCGTTCTGCTGAAATAATCATACATACCATCAATAAATCTGTTTAATAGCTATTCTGCTGTGTGGAAGAGGGGAGGAAAAACAAACAAACAAAAAGCACAACACAGAACAGGGAGGCAAAGTGTGTTTTCTTCTGTTGATAGTGTTCTCAGGAATATGAAGTCTCTTGTGTTCTACACCGCACCGCAGCTCACCTAGTTTTCTATGTATACAGAGAAAAACGTGTTTGCTAAAACTGACACCTGAAACTGAAATTGAATGGATCTTACAGAATCTTGTAATGTTGGAAGCCACAAATATATACTTACAGACATGAGAAATAAAAAAATCATAGAGTAAGGGGTGAAATACAGTGTTTCTTTTTCCAACTCAAGAACCTCTTTCTGTTTGACTTCTACCTTGGACTACCCTTGATTAGAGGCAGGACAAAAACACGGCAAAAATAGTTTTCTCTNCGAACCTCTTTCTGTCTGACTTCTACCTTGGACTTGGTAGGTACTTGGACTACCTTGATTAGAGGCAGGACAACAACACGGCAAAAATAGTTTTCTCTTAGAGATTGGCGAATCTAGATCTTATCTCCCCTCTGCAAGTCATAGGTTTTCATTTTTAGGTATCAAACTTGAGTGGCTCTTGTCAAGTTGAGCACCTAAGCCCTGTGGGTATTCTGTAACATGCACACTGTTCTTGCTTGGCTCTCAAGCTGATCAACTCAGCCTTCTTCACATCCACTGACTGTGAAATAGCAGGTAATGCTTATTTAATTTGGAGCGTTGAGGTTTGTGTACTAAGTTGTATTACTTTTTGCAAAGTTGATTAATGCTATGTAATGGAAAATACTGCCATAGAGCTAAACTATAAGCGTATCTGTAGATGTATGTAGTTATCTAACAAATGATGGGTTTCTCTTGACCATTATATTTTACTTAATGTTTCTGAATTACTTTTTAATGATTTAAATTTAGGTTTAATTTTCATGCTTCTCTAATGGATGAATGATAAGAAGGGAGACCTTGGAACCAAGACCATTTGAACTCTGTTCTCTAATGAGCAGGTAGTTTTACATGTAATGTATTAACAGATTTCAGCTCTTACATACAGGTATGGAATATCATGTTAGTTGTACATTTACTAGCATACAATGTAGAAGATAAAATTACAAACTGTGCAGTTTTTAGATTAATAAGATTAGATGTCTACAAATCACCCTCTAGAGTAAATCAGATTACAAGCACTGTCTGGCCAAAAACCCAGGAGAGAAGATGGCTGAAATCAGACATGTAAGTCCTACATAATAATGTGGAGCCAGACAGAATCTCAGATGCCCTACATTGCCTATACTATTGAGAGAGGACTGAAGCAAAATTTACTGACGTGTAATTGGATGGATAATTAAAGGAACAAGGAAGTTTTGGCTACCTTTCTGATTATCATCTCCATTTTTTTCTGTCTCTTTTTCCCTTGTAACTACCTGAATGTGAATGTGGCTCCATCTGGAAAAAGTTTGTCACTATGAACTCTCCTTTAAACAAAGCGGGGAAGTGGAAGCAATGTTCAGTACTTTGAGGAATGGTGCAGACTTTCCATGAAATATCAATCTGCAAATGTGTTTATACTCTAATGGGGGGGAGGAATAGTCATGCTACATACTTGTTAAGCTAGTTGAGAGCAACTGTTTGCCAGTGAATAAAGACACATACTCTCTTCATATCAGAAATAATGATTTTTAAAATTGAAGTCATGGTGTCTGTGGAATACGTGCTTGCCTGTTTACTGTGCATCATGTCCACTTTACTAGTATTCAAACTATTACTGAACTGTTTAGTTGCTGTCTCACAACTGCTCTTTGGCTTGGCTATCCTCTAGTGTATGCTTAAGCAAATCAGCTCTAAGCAGAAACTGTAATACGCAGCCCTAATGAAACAGAAGTCCAAATTAACTCTAGGAAAAACTTCTATTGCTAGGAGCTCAGGTATTGCCGCGATTCCTGTATGCTAAGTGTATTCTTTACAGCAGTGGTGTTCTGGAATATTTTCTGTCAAAGATGATGAACATTTGGTTTATTTCTACTGGAATTATATTTATTTCATTATATTTAATAATTTCTGTAGACATTCTCATCTAGGAATTAAGTAGATAGAATGACTTTGAAGACTACCAAGAAATAAAGTAGAATTGGGTTCTGTCTGTGATTGTTAGGATATGTCACAAAAGCAGGAAGGTGTCTCAGTTATGTGTAAGAAACTGAATACAGGCAGGATTTGGATTTGGACCTGGAATTCTTCAGGTTCAAGAAACAATGAGTTTAGTTTTTTAGTTGCCCTGGGTATAGGAATCAACATCAGAGAGAAGAATGGTTTTGGTCTTGAAGGTCTCTAACTTAATTTCATACCTGGTTTATGTTAATTTTAACTGATCTTTATATGGTGTGCGTGTTTAATTTTTTTCTCCGTATTATTACACATTATTGGCAATTTTATGTTGATCGACAGGACAGTCAAATTGGTTGACGTCCTTGCTTTTACTGGCCTGAAGTTTAGCATAAGACCCTATTCGATGTATGTAACTCACAGTTTGCATGAATCACTGAATAAAACAGCAGTACAACATAGCTAAAAAGAGAAAAATAAACAGAAGTGTGACTTAAGTCAGAATGAATTCACTGGTAGGGTGAGGGGAGAGCCTGGTTTTGAAAATTGGAGTGGCTGCTGAAGAGCTGTCTTATTGAAAAAAGATTTAGAGCAGTTTGAATGGGCTGTTGGATATTATTGTGCTGACAGATGTGGGTGAATGTTTGTAGAATGGACTGAGAGACTCTGCAGTTACCAGTCAGATGTATTAATTGTAGAACTGAGATTTTTGTCAAGTTCATAATAAATCTAATCCTGGCCTGCTGTTTTGTCCTCTGACGTTAGGATTTAAATTCTAACCTATGATGTGCAGTGAGAGTGTTGACACACTGATGAAAATGATATCCCCATATGTGAGAGATATTGTGCGATGTATCACAATTCTGGTATTTCTGCTGTTGTTTTTGGATGGTAACTAGTGGCAACACCAGCATTAATCTTCCAAATATAAGTTGTTTTCATTGTAGTTGAGGTACTACAGTTACTGTTTAGTGAAATGATGAACATGGCAGCATATTGTGTTTTACAAAAATGCCTTCAGAATTCCATTATTTATTCTATTTTTCTTTCTGGTAAGGGTCAAAAGTGGATGGGGAGGTTCTAGAAGCCTGTATCAAAATATAAAGAAAATGAGGATGTGTCATTGTTTGTGCTGACATGGACTTTCAACCAATACTATGCAATGACCTTAGACTTTAGAAGCTCCTTTAATTTATCCACAGGGAGCATTTTACTCTTCCTGTATGCTTTTAATTGCAATCTCATTTATCCTTTGCTACAGGCCTGGCAATAATTTCATCACAGTCTGGCAAGCAATGGTTTCTGCTTTAAATGAGATCTATGGGCAGCGAAACTGCTGACTTCACAGCCCATGCCAGGAAGTTTGAGGGGGGTTAAGACGATGGCTTCGGAGGCTCTTGCGTGTTGAATGTTACCACCCTGTCACTGAATGTCTTTCGGATTCAGATTCTTATGCAGAGGGCCAGTGAAAACCATTTTTTCTTTAAAAAAGAAAAAAGGTACTGTGTGCATAACCAGTGCTGTATAAGACAGGGAAAAACATTTCCAGAACCTTTTTTTGTTGCTAACATGCTGCTTTTTGTGACTGAGAGGTGATGACAATAGCTATGTTTAACTGTGTCACAGTTTCCTTAACGCAGACAGCATACCAGCTGTATTGCCAACAATGGAGTCCTTGTACTCCAGGGAATACCCGTTGGTTAAGCAGTGGCAAGTTGTGGAATGATGGTGTAGTTCACATGTTGGATTTCATTAGTAAATGGCAAACTGTAGCTGCTTAGAATACCAAAGTTCTGGAAGTTGAAGATGATTTTGTCAAAAATTTTCCATCAGCTTGTACGTGAAAGACCATTCTGCTTGAAAATGTTCTTCTTATGAGGATGTCTTGAAAAGATGTTTCTTTTCTCATGCAGTATTCAAATGTTCTTTCATCATTTTGCACAAATAGCATAAAGCTTTGTCTGAGACACTGATGTTAATGATTTATTCTGAGAGTAAGGGGTTGAGGTCACAACGTTTTTTGACTTTGAGTAAGTGGCTTCCAAAGTAAGAAACCTCGCTCAATAAATAAACTGGATCTGTATGCAAAGAATAAAATTCTAGCTACATTGGTTGTTTCTGTAAAGTATGGAAAAGACTGAGGGAAAGGTTACCTGGTTACACTGTTTCCCCTTGCAGGCACCTGAGTTGTTCATGGAAATTCGCTTTCATCAAGTCCAGTGACAAACCAATAGTTCATAATAAACATATTTTGAAAGGAAATGGAATATGTTTAATTGAAAGGGCTGTAGGAACTCAGATCATCAATCACTTCTCCCACAATTCTGATTTTAAGCTATCTGCCTAACAAGAAACATTATAGTGCAGTTGCACATTGAACAGTTCCCAGGGAGGGGACGAGGAGTGTACATTCGTGAAGTCCACTGAAGCTGTGCTGTTTTATTTTCATTGCTTGATCATGATGAGTGGCCCACAGGAGCCAGTACAAACTCCCAACTATTCCATGCCTCACAAATTAAATCACAAGAATAATTACCAAACAACAATACTAATGTTTGTTTCTTCCTCACTTAGAATTTTAGAATGGATTTAGTAGATATCGGTTTCTGATGTTACGTCACAGCAGAGTTCCTTTGACTTTGGAAATAATCACTGCACGAGAGAGAGAGATCACAGTTGGACTGTCTGGCTTATGAATTACAGTGCTGTAAAAATAATGCTTTACAGCACTTGGTCCCAGCATGGGAAGCAAGAGTGACACGAGTGATCCATGCAGGGGCTGTTGGGTTTTGTTGTTGTTGGTTTTTTGTTTTGTTTTTTCTACATTTTAAGAATAACTTCAGTATTATATCATTAACTTTCAAGTCAAGGTTAGAAGAGCATTTGCTTAGCCTCTGCTTTGCGACACATAAAATAGCTCTTCCTACTTTTTATGGTACAGTTCTAGCAATATTTAGGGATTTTTTTTTTTGTTAATAGTCTAATTCTTAATTTCAAGTAAGATTGTTTTCCTCTTGAGGAGGGAGAACATTCATCAAAACTAACTTTATCTTAAGAGAAATTACTCTCTTATTTCTGTCTTCATGATCAAGAGATTCTTTTGTGCATTAACTCTGAAGGGATTAAATTAGCCTCTGAATAATATTATGGAGTCTTCTCCATACCCTCCTTGCATATTTTGTTCCTAAGTACAGTTACAATCTTTTGAAGAAAGCCCTTCACTTTTCTTTTTTCTCTAAATATGGGGAGTCTTGTGCTGTCACACTATAGCACTGCAGAAGGGAAGACAGCTGGAGAGGATATGTGCTTTACAAAGGAAATGTGCTCTTTTTCTTCCTCTGGTTGGGTTTTCTGAAGTCATCCTTTTTCTGTCCCTTGCCTGATTTTAATAATGAGATTTAATAGGAATACAAAATTTGTGGTAACAAAGATGGACATTAAGCATGCCTCTTCTGTCTACAGATAGCCTCTAAATTAGGTCTGGATAGCTATCTAGACCTAATTAATTATCTCGTGGCTGTCTAGTCCGTGTTGCTGTTGGTACTCTGACTCCTGCACGCTGATATGCTGTTATTAGACCAGCTTTGATCCCAGGGTGCGGACTCCATGTGTGACTTTCCCAATCCGTGGCCCACAAGCCATACTCCACCGATACTAATGTTTCTGAAAAAAACGCTGTAAACAATATTAAACACTCCTGAAGTATATATATATAACCCATTTTTCACAAGAAATGTCAATTTCATAAACACACATATGCACCAGCCCACGTAACGTGCATCAGACTTTGAATGTGTTTTCCAAAGGTAAATTTCTGCTTCTGCTTTTTAAATTCTTGCCACTCAAACCAGTTCCATTCTACTGGGGTGCAGGATGCAGCAAGGTGCTGCCCAGTTCCTTTGGGAGGCTTGAGATGGCAGCGAGGAGCCACCAGAGACACCGGCGGGTGGCTGTGCTGCCCTTACCCAAAAGCTGCTGATGCTCCTGCGCGCTGCCTTGCGCTTCGTGGCTTGCCAAGCTTGGCGTTGGGTTCCCTTTCAGCCTAAGCATGGTTTTCCCTGCCTATGTTAAAATCTCCTGCCGTTGAAGATATAATTTTCATTTTAGTACAAATAGAATGTTTTAATGTGCTTTCATTTTTAGAGGTTACCAAATGAATAGTTACTCTCTTTATCTATGAGTTACTTGCACAGATTTCAAGGAAATATTTTTTTCTCTCTGAAGTCAGCCAGTGCATCACTGCATCTCATTTACGCTTCTAATAAAGCTGACCATAAAATCCTATTGGTGAAGCAATCAATATTTGATACAGTGAACACTTCTTAAACATGAAATTTCACCTTCTGTAGTAAGATCTGAAGGGTTCATATGAACTTTATAGCTTTATACATTATCTTTTCTTGCTTTGCTTTCATCGTTAACTTCTTTAATTTGTATCATGTACTCCTGTCATGAATGTGAAGTTACACTCAAGGAAAACAAAAGTGAAGAAGATCAAAAGAGATCCTTGTCTAGTTTAAAGTCTAATTTAAAATGGTAGAAAAATCTACAAGGGAAAGGGGGAAAACATGTAACGATGGTCTGGAGGCTTAGTACTGTAAGTTGTGTTTTGCTCATCATTTCTTTTTGGTGCTGATCAAGCCTTAAGGTTTGCCCAATGAAAAAATCCATTGCAATCCATCCAAAACAAAAGCTTGACACTGAGCTCTATTTTTTTCAGTACCTAAAGGGTCTTTTCTCTAAAGCAGTTTGGGAATTGTTCTTCTTGTTCTGCAGCAATATCCTTCATATTCTTTGCCTGGCGTTTCATCTTTGCAATGAGATGAAAGTACACATAAAAGCAATTTGAAAAATACTGTCTTATCCTGTTCATGTTGGAGTCAGTGGGAGCCCACTTAGATTTGAACTGTAGCTCTCTTCAGTCGTAATGCTTTTGCGCTATGAGCTGTATAATGTTACCTGGGAGATGTTAATGTATGTATTACTGCAACTGCCCATTTGCAGTGGTGGCCAAAACGAGTTTGGGTGTCTAACGTATACACTAGAACAAAATTAGACAATGACTAATAGCTACTTCCCCCCCCGATTTCTAATCTCAAATTGTACTTGCAGTAGTGTGCAGGACCACAGGGATCCTTGTGCCGTGCCCTTTAAAAGAAGCAAGGGCAGCGTTCCCTTCCATGGAGCACGTATGATCTGGGTGTAAGAAAGGGCTTCATTGCTACATAGAACATTAAACTGGAAGTAGAGGCTATAAAAAGATCCGATGTAGCGAATATCCAAGTCTTGCAGTTAAGCCGGCATTAACAATTTGAATTGTCTATGGCAAAGGTGGGTTCCTCCCTCCCTTCTCAGCAGTGTAGCAGGAGAGCTGGCTGGGTATGGAGGAACCTTCGGGGGTTGTTTCTAGCAATGACATCTCTCTACGGTTGGTTAAGGTGCCATTCCATGAGCAATAGTTGAGGGATGGCTATAAATACAAGGCTGACTTCAGATTGTCTGCAGGGATCTTGACTATAATTCTCTGCCATTTGTCTCACCTATAGTTAGAAATGTTCTGGTAAACATGCACTGAAGTCTTTGAAACAGACCTTTTTTCTTTTTTTTATAATTATCAGTAGAGAGTCTCCGAGGCTAGTTTGCAGTAAGCTGGGATTTAAATGAACAATCTTCTACATTTCTACAACTTCTGTTTAAAAATTAAAGGTCTTTATATAGAATTTTGAAAAAAGCACTTCAAGATAGAATCAGTAAAGACCAGTTTTTAAATCATAGAATTGTCTTGTTTCTGAATTTCTGTGGGGTTTATTTTGCACAGCATTAGTGCCTCTGCATATGATTTTGGTGTCATTTGCAGAGAATAATAGATGATGATGAATATGTAATATTTTACTTTCTTTTTAAGCCATTGCTTCGGTTTTTGCATTTTTCAATGGTTTTAGCATAGTTTGAGCAATGATTAATTCAGCTATTTATACTTCGTGGTACTTTGAGGCATTGCAGAAGACGGTGTTCACAGACAGAAGGGTTTGGTAGTCATCTTTATTTCATTACTGAAGTTTACATTAAATTCACTGCCATTTCCATAGTGGGCAGGGCAAGTAAGATCCATGGACATTTCCTGTAACAACTTCAAAACTGATACTGGTTTCCATGATTTAGGTAGCTTTTCAGACCAATACTTGGGTACAGAGGTAATCCTAATGGCTTTGTAAGATTTGTTACGTCTTGGTGCACCATTGTGTAGTGGGATCTGGAAGGAACCGTCTCCTGTCCTTGCTCCCACTGCTGAGCACTGTTCTGCTGGTGCTGCTTGTGCACTGCAGTAATGCTGCATTGTGGCATAGAACGGTATTTCGAGTTTAGAATAGAAGTATAACATTATAGGAAACTAATCAGCTATGAAGAAGCGTAACTTTTACTGTCTGCTTTCTAGAAGCAGCCGTTCATTGTCAATGGAAAAAAAAAGCTCCTAAACCACAGAAATATATGTAGTATTGTGACTGCATTGTATTGATGTAAAGCTGTTACCTTTATTTTAATGTATGCATGCTTGTGCTTAATTTTCTTTATTAGTAGTTACCCAGCTGGATTATTGAATTGAAAGATGATTACCTCCTATTAAAAAAAAGCAGCACAGAGTGCTAACCATATGTAATCTCTTGTATAGGTAGCTTGAGATGCTCCTTTTTTTAGCAGCAGATAAGCCTCATTCCTCGTAAAAAATAATCGCAGTAAGAGATCCTGTCTGTAGTAATGATCACTGGTTGATTCTGCAGTCACAGACAACAAAGCTGTACCACATGAATGAATCACTGCTCAAGTCTGAGGGCTTTAGGGCTTTTTGCTCTGCACAGGAGAGTCTTACAGCGTCCAAAAGATGAAAAATAACCTTCTGAGAAGATGTGTTATGCTGTAATGTTAAAGAGGATTGATGCTTTTTATCTCATCGAGAGTTGTTCCAGGTGCACAAGTCTTCTTGCTACCTTCCTGTGATGAGGTAAAGCTTTGTTGTCAATTTGAAAAATGAAGATATGCAGGATATGCATATGTTCTCTTAAGAGATGTGTACTGTACTACATTTATTCCTCAAGATTTAATGTAAGTAAGTTAAAAGTCACCTAGCATTATTATTGAACTTTGATCACCAGTTATTTTTTTTAATTAGTTGTTGCTGCTCTTGGCAGAACATCTATTAATAGTTATTGTTATCTGGGTGCCTGTTGTGTCATTCACTGTTCGCTTGTTTACAAGTAGTCCAGGGGAAACAGGACTGCATTCCCAAATCTGCAGTGATGATGGGAGTAAAGGCACTTACGGATCCAGGGAGCTGAGTCCCTTCTGTGAAGGGGACTGAATTCGATTTTGAGTTGTTGCATTTGGGCTGGGTTGCGACATGAACTACCAATGACAATTGAACGTGTCTCTGAAGCCAAGATCTTCACTGTAGTGCTCCTCTTCTTTCCCTGAATGAAGAGAGTGAAAAAGTCTGAAGTGTTAAGTATTGAAACGACTCAGATGTGATCAATAAACTCTTCTCCTTCTCAAAATCTCCCAACAAACAAGCAAAAACAAAATTAGATCATCTTTGATAACCAAATCACAGAGAGGATAAAAAAGGTAGGGAGCGAAATTGTGAGGGTTTACTTACCTAATGCAAAAACCTGAAGCTGCTCTCAGCAAATACAGATGTCTGCATTTATTTACCTTCTCCAACCTTAAATGCAGTAATTAAAAAGGTTTTTAAATATCCAGCAAACAGCAGCACAAAGTAATGTGCTGACATACCTTCACTAATTTCCACTTTGAAGAGGTTTGAATATCAACAACATGCTTTAGGTATTGAGCAAAATAATTGGATTCTGCCTTGACCCAACTTCAGATGTTTTTGAGGCCGCACTATCACTACAGCTCAGCCACAGAATGCCTATGGGAAAGTCACATCCATCATCACTTCATTACTCTTCATAGTCTGAGGTTCAAACTAAGAGCTAGGAGATGTTTTTAAAACATTCTGCTTATCTGCAGCACTTAATGTTGGCTAACAGCAAGCTGTAGCTAGTGTTAGTAGCCTAAATAACAGGTAAATAGCTCAAATGTTATTTCTAATCCAAATATGTTCTGATCCATAGACGTAATTGTGGAAAATGTTGAAGACTCTTCAATGGGCACTTTTCATAGAAATTAGCAGAAAAATAGACCGTGAATTGCAAAGATGAGAATTAAAGTCTGGTGATTTTGTATGCGGTGAAGTCTCCAAGGCTGCCCCTGAAGAAGCTCTTCTGGGTGGTCAATTCTGTGCCAGGCGGACTACACGAAATGTAATGAATGAGCATGGAAGTGTTGTGTGAGTCTCAGTGTAGATAAATTTAATGCGGCGAATCTGGAGAAAAATATTATCTTACCCTGGTTAGATACAGACATATTTCAGAAAGCTGGACTTGAAGTCATTGCTAACCGTTCTTGAAATCGTTGGCTCAGTGAATACCTGTTCTCAAAAAAAACCACCCTCAGTGTCTTTGGCTTTATCAGGAAAACTATTGAGGAGATAAATGCTATTTAAAGTGTTACGCTCACATGTCAATTACTCGTAGAAGTACAGTAGAGGTAGGGTGAAATAATCAAGAAGATGGAGAAAACTACCATTTAAGTAGAGGCTAAAAAGATTGATGTTCTTCAGTTTGGAGAGGAGAAGGCTGAAATGGGGGAAATTTGAGTATTACGGAATCATAAAAGCAGTGAGTAAATACAGAATTGTTCCTCACCAGATCTTGATACTAGAACTAGGAGGCACTAATTAAAACCATTAAGAGATCAGTTTAAAATAGATGCCATGAAGTTCTTTTACACAGAATACTTTGGAAATCTGTTGATGTGTGAGGTTTTGGAGACAGATGGTTCCACCTGGTTCACAATGGATGGCAGAAATTCCTGGACAGGCAGCCCATGAACAGCTACTGAAGGGAAAGGACGGGCATGGACAGCCCTAATCCAGTGATTCCTGATGACTGGTGAGTGTGTGAGGGAAACCAACTGCGGGTACCTCAGCTTGCCCGTGCTCTCCTGCAGTGGCTTCTCCTCCAGCACCTCTTGTTCTCTGCCTTAGGTGAATTATGGACATTTGTGGCTGTAGAGCATTTGTGTGGCAGGTTCACTCCCCAGCTTGCAGCGCAGGCCATACACGCTGGGGAGATTCCAGTTGAAGTGACTGGGTATCTGTTTCTGTCATCAACGTGTTCTCCCAGTGTTACAGAGGCCATAGAATGCGATGTATTCGGCCATGTACATTTATAGTTGCTTACTGTAATAAATGGCTATAGACCAGGAAGTACAGAAACATCAATTTAATTTGACTTAATGTAGTTACAGGATGCCATTTGTTTTATTTTTAGTATTCAATTCTGTTTGTGTGTAGAGCAGTGTAGGACCAAAATCATATGATAGAAACTTCAAAGATACTAAATTAAACTTTGATTCTAATGATTAATGTTTATGGACTTGTAGGATTTTCTACGTCTAACATCTTGTTTCCACTTTTTTACTATGAAACATTATTTTATGGTTTCCTAATTCATGTGTTATATCTTTTGTTTTCATATCTATGTGCCTTAATGTAGCATTGGAATACCATATTAATAAATGATGTCAAATCATCTATATCTGTCGTATCTGGTGGGTTGCAGGAAAGCCAGACCGTAATCTAAAGTACTTAAGTGTTCGAAGAAATACAAAGGGAGTTGCTAAGTTTTGTGTAGCTGTATCAGCTGGTTCCAGATACTGTGTTGCTTAACAGTCATTGCTATTTTTCTCTTCTGATCTTTTCTCTTTTCCCCATTTTTCACTTAGAGTTGCGTTTGTTTATGTTGCTTTATCCTGGGGCCCATTTTCTTGCTTTCCTTTCTGACCAAGTGTGTTGCTGTTCCTTTAGAGGACTTGCACAGATACCTGCGGCAGGGATGGACGCTACCAGCACCGAGAACAGGAGGATGAAGTAGAGAATAGATAAACACACTCTCCTGTCATGTTAAAAAAATCTAGTAATCTTTTTGGACACTTCATATATTCCTTATTCCAGCAATTAAAGACCACAAAAAAAGGCAGTAATGCAATGAAACTCAGAATTTCTCAAGGATGTCTGGGGAGGATCTTATTGTATACTTAGAAAAATCGTAAGAAACTTCTTTATAACATTGAAATGAATGACAATGGATGTATCCGCAGGCTTTTTGAGGTTCTGAAAGTAATATGCAATTTCATGTGAATATATGTATGTATTTTGGTAGTTAATTAAATAGCGATTTGATCACCAGTATTTTGTGATGTTCAGGTAGAACATTTCATTTGCAAATAATAGCTGGATGTTTTCATCACTTGACAGATTTTCGTCAAAGTCCCTGCTGTATGTATACCCTAAATTCTTAACAGTCATTATCTAAGAAAAGAGCTTCACTGAAACAGGTCAGTTAAAATACTGCTTTGTTCAATAGTCACAGGTCAGGGCTTCATAGTAAAGTGGCCATTGATATTATCTTTTAATAGCCACTTAAAATCATTATCTATTAGCAATACTAAATCATACACTTGCTAATAGTCTCTATTCTGAAGGATTACAGTTAGCTGCTTCTTGGGGATGCAAGCTGGTTGTTTTTATGCGATCAATGTGATTGCTGCTAATGGTTTGTGATTTAAGTGATTACCGGGCATGAAGAAGTTTTGTAATTTGTTCTCCCCAGTGAATAATCTTTGGTTTCCTGGATACATTTTTTCTGTTTATCAGTTGCTTAACTTTGGTAAATGAGAGAGAGAAGAGTGCATAAAACGACATTAAAGTACAGCTCAGTCTGTCCGAGGCTGCCTTGCTTTCCTCTCTGCACTGAGAAGTGCTTTCCTTTTGGAGCTTGGTTCTGTAGCGCAGGGCTTCTTTGAAATATTGCGTTTGACACAAGTGGTGGGTAACTTTGGAATTTATTAAAGAACCAGAGTAGACTGAAGAGCTGAAATAGGGAGATATATAGGCTATTTCTGGCATAGTCCCTGTGGAATTTGGCCCAGTGTGATTGTTATCTTCATAGACATTATGAGGAGAAAAAGGTATTGTTGCCATTACCAAGCTGTAGTTATTATCCACTAACTGGCCTTACAGAAGAGGTGGTCTATACAAAATGCATGGTAGTGCTCTACAATACAGAGGGTTTTAACGAACTCTTGGAACAGGTGTGCTGCTTAGTACTGACTAAGCTGTGACGAGCTGTTCTGGTCTTTTGAAATAAGCACTGACAAAAGCGTTACAGTATACTTTGCTCTGGATTCCACCTATTAAAAAAAAAAACCACCAAAACTCCCCTGTTTCAAAAAGAAACAGTAACTGTTTCAATGGGAACAGATTTTTCTACCTGTCCCTTTACGAAGTGTGCAGTAGGTCCAACTGTCCAGTTGCCATGTAAAACAAAAAAATGAATATTTTTTCATGTTTTAAAAAAAACTTTCTGAATAACAGATCCTTTAACATAATATTCTGTTTTACAGTTTCAGGTAAAATCAGGGATTTTATTTCTTGATGAAATAAAGTTCTTGTTTATAATAGTTTTAAGCCTTAGAAGGTAAATTATTTGCTGGTTTAAATATGATTTTTCATCATGAGGAACAGCTTTTGGACAAGAAGTGCCAGGACAGAGCTAGCTGGTTCTCCCTCACATGCAAGACATTGGTTAACCTTTGTAAGTGTTAAAAGATTGGAGCTTTATATGTACTTTGCATGTACAGATATACACATATGTCCATGTATGCGTTTTTCTAATCATGACACTGAATGTGTCAGCTGTATTATGTTAGAGGAGGACTAAAAATAACTTTGTTATACTTCCAACGTGACCTTTTATTTTAGCGATTTTAAAGCCAGTATGAAATTTATTCTGGCATATGGAGAACCCAGCCCGATCGTTAATGCTGCCAGAATACACTGTATCTAATTAAGAACCCAAATCACTACACAAATCTCTTCTTGACAGAAATTTCAATTCCAAGGTAGATGAGAGAAAATCTTACAGATGGCGTCACCTGCAAGAAAATACTGTGTTTAGATTCTCAGTTCTGGGTAAAACAAACAAAAAAAACCTTCACAATTTTCATGCTTGGAATTAATTTTGAAATTCTGCCTTTGCAATATTCTTACATTCCCTTTCCATTACTTTTATAAACAGTGTTTTGTTCTTCTGAACAGCTTCGATAAAATATATTAAGGTGAATTTTGTCTTTCTCATGATCTAATGTAGCCGGACTCGTCTATTCCTTGTACATCATTAGTGCTGATAGATTCTCCTGTTTAGAAGCGATCTTTTTGGCCGTGGCACATGAGGATAGGCAGTGCCCTCAGTTCTTGCTTACCCTTGAGATCAGGACTTTAATCGGGCACGCATTGTGCAAGGAAGAGGACGACTGTAGTGTCACCTCACATATGATGCCAGAGAAAGCTCATTTCCTGGGCTGGGAAACTTTCTTTAGTGCCTGAATGTATTTTTGTAGCTTAAGGCTGAATTTAGAGGAGCTCCAGAATAACCCTTTATTTCAAGTTGGTGAAATTAGGTGAAATTACATGTTGGTAGATGTAGTTGTGCTGTATGGTTATCTGAGGGCATGAGTCCTGCATGTACCTTGACATTTAATACAGTACCCTCTGGGCTGACCATTATCAAGCACAGGATGATACCAGAGGCCCCAGGGCTATAAATGACTCACGTTTATAGTCAATGACTGGTTGTTAAATCAAAGCAAATTGGAGAGCCAGGTTACAACCTGCTTTAGAGGTAACAAACCGAACAGAAAAAGTATCCAGCAGAGAAAAATCAGACGTTATGTGGAACTGTAGAATAAGAGAGAACGAACAACTCGTCGTTCTCTACGTTCCCCATCACTGCGTGGGGCTGTTCCATCCCGTGTGCAAGGCTTTGTGCTCCTCTGTGCTCAACTTCATGAGCTCCTCCGTAGCCTGTTTCGCCAGCCTGTTCAAATCCATCTGAATAACCTTTGTCTGCCATTTACCACTCACCAGCTGTGGACTGATGTATTGCAGTGAGTGATTTGAACCAACACATATAGGTGGACACACTGATGTTTTGCATGAGGGACACGCTGTTTTTTCGCATGAGACTTACACATTTTCATGTAGGTAAATTTTCGTGGGCCATTCCTGATGAAATATCAAAATTTCTTGATCTTTTTGTGCTAGCTTTGCTGTAATGGCTTGGAGTTATTCCAAATCAGTATTTTTGCATAAACAAGCCTTAGGGAATTCTGCTTCATTCCAGGAGGCTACTCTTGTTCCTTGGCTAACTTCTGTAATACACAAGAGCTGTATAACCAAAGAAAGGAGTATAAAGATTACTTGTAACAGTGGGAGAGTTAGACTTAGAGGGATGCCTAACAAGGAGCAATCAGAAAGAAGGATGTCAGACAGCTCGTTGCAGTCTGAACATGTATGTGGCCATGGGGAAAGAAATTTGAAGGAAAAAGGTCTCTGTGCAGGAGTTCTATAGAAGTGACTTAAAAAGTCTTACCATTTTTATTTCTACTTTAAGCAGAAAAAAGTGCTTGCCTCACTGCCTTACGGAGTGACTGGAAGGGTCTTTTGAAAGTCTAGCACATTTTTTTCAAGTTCCTCTCGAATTCTAAGGTTAATGCCATTTCTTGCAGCTTAGTTCACTATTAACTAATGCACACTGTTTGATGCCAACACAGTTAAAGCCATATCACTTTAAAGTATAGGTTGAGAAGGCTTTTATTTTATCTGCAAATACAGTATTGTGTAAGTCAGCTGGTTTTGATGTTGACTTTCTTAATTTTTTTTCCCTTTTCCATTGGCTGGCGAATGAGTCTGTATTGACTTCAGTGAAGTAAGGGCAGAGCCCCAAAGTGGAACAAGGGGCTTGGATCAGTGTGAGTTACTGAGCAGGAAATGTTGGTTAAAGAAAATCTTTGAAGCCGCATTTCTGTCTTAATTGCCAGTTGCAATGTAGTAACTGCTGACTATGCGGTGTTAAAATTCATCAATGTTAAATGGTATTATTTTATAAATTTAAGATTTATGGGTAGTTATTTACAGGCCTGTAAAAACTGATGCTAAAACCAACAGATAGTCAGGTAAGTAAAATGTTGCACTGAAATCCCAGTATTTCCTTACGTTTTTCTCTCTGTTTGACACTATCAACAATTACTGTCTGTTTTAGGCCTCTCTTGATTAATTTTACACCAGACAGTAATGTGGGGATTTGAAAATGGCTAAAAATTGACTTTTTCTCTGTATGGCTTGTTAAATAAATATCTGAAACTGATAGCCCTGTTCACATAAATCTGTAAAAGTAATAGTGAATACAGTTTTATTACTATATTTTCCTTTTTTCCTGTCATCCACCTCTAATAATAATGAATGTTATTCTATTTTGTAAAATTGTTAATTTCTGGCCAGAAAACTATTTTAGATAAAAAACATTTTAGCAGTGGTGTGACAAGCAATTATTATATATTTCATCTGTGGCCTAATAAAATGAAGTATCAATTTAGTGGAGGAGGGGAGAATCACTATTGTAAGTCTTCATTTTACTGTAGTTCTCTGTGTTTCTAATGATGTACAAGTTACTCAAGATACAGACCCAAGCCATGCTTTTCTAATCTAGTTATATATTTCTTATTTACATGTTGTCTTCATTCTTCTGCTAATTAGCTGTTACTACCAAATGCCTATATTGTCTACTAACTTATATGCACATTAGTCTTTCAGTGAGATTTTGAGCAAATTTCTCATCAGGAAATCTTTTGCAAACACACTGTAGGAAAGCACGTGGCGGTCATGACTGAGCAGCAGATCTAGACACAAGTGTAAACCAAAGTTGCTTTGGTTTATGTGGTTTGCTTCATTCACCTACAAACTTACCAATGAAACACTCCTACCATGAGCTTTATGGAGAACAGCCAAATTGCTGCCATTGTCTTAATTCGGAGCAAACTAAAACCAGTGATCACTGGAGAAGTCAAGGCTGGAAGACACAGTGACTTCCAAAAAATATAGTGTTTTAAAAAAAGGAAGGGCTGGATAAATAGAACAACTGTAGGGGGTGCAGCTTGAGACTGTTCTCTGTTCTAGGAAAGGCCTTTACAGAAAAGGTCATTGCAGAGTGTGTAGAGGGAAGGGAACTCACAGTGGAAAAAATACAGGCAGAAGTGCCTGGGGTTTTGTACATGAGGTGAAACTTTCTTCTAACTACAGGTTTATTCCTGACCATTTCCTAATTTCAGCTGATTTCAGGCTTTGCATTGGAGGAAATTTCTTTTGTGAAAGAAAGCAAGATGCTTGGTTGAGCCCTAATAACTCGGAACCAGTTCTAAAGATTATTACCAGTGAGATCAATGTGTTATTAGATTTGTGTTTTCTACATTTATATTGATCTTAATACCCATCTAATGAGGATTTTCAGCAATTTATATAAAGAAAAGAAGGATCTTAAACTGTGTTTATGTTAAAATAATACAAGTTAATATCTTGACTTGGTCTTCAGTCATACATAGCCGATTTATCAATAAGTCATTTGTTGCAAAAATAAAATCACTGTAAATACATGAATCATACAGAAAATAGAAAGTGAAAAATATAGTACAAAATGTTGATTTATGTTTTCTGTCTTAGATACAGTTAAATAATAGAATTAAAAAGTATCTACTGCAAAGCCATTGGAAAATAGAACTAAAATTAAACAGTGTGAAAGAAGTGCAGTGAAGTGTGATTAACATGAACACAGAAGTTTTAAACATAAGATAAAAATTATTTTAACATATGCTTAAAATTGATAGAGAACATTTATGGAAGACAGAGTGCGTTTTCTTTTCCAAAACAAAGGAAGTTGATATAAAAATTTGTACTGACAATAATGCTACTCAAAGGACTGTTATAAGATACCTAGAGTGCAGCTGTTAAAGTTACCATCAACAGAATTGAAAAAGCTTATCATAGTTGTTAACGAATACCTTTTGACATAAATGTTTATCAGTTTTTGACATCTGAATGGTTAAGAGCCTATGATGCTCATACTCAAAATTTTAGGAATATTCCATTTCTGATATAGTAAATGATCATTAAATTGAATAAGTCTAGATTTATCTGTATCGAACTTTTGTTATATACTTTTTGTATATTTATATGTACTATGCATTTATACAGTGATTTTTTTTTTTAATTTGGGGGCTTTATTTGGAGGACATTATGAAATTATATGTGCTTTTATATTTTAAGATACAAAATTGTCATGGAATTGGTTGTGCAAAATGAAAGGGCAGGCTATTGAGTACACTCAAGTATACTCAACAGTCAATGTTGTGTATGCTGCAAAATTAACCTTCAGACCTTAGCAGTATTAAAGCAGAAAAGTGGGGCTTCTACATGTTATGATCCAGCATCCGTTTGTTAGAAAAGCACTTTACAAATATTTGACAGCATGTCATTTTGGTCTGTTGAATTTGGAGCTCTGCCTTTGTAGCTGGAGAAGATCAGTGTTTGAATATTTGTAGTTGGAATCTATTTTCAGAGTTGTGTCAGTGATATTCTTTGACATTAGTTTTGTGAAGGGATTAACCAAACAACATTCCTCTTGTCACTTCAGGAAGCAGTGATGAATGTGTGGCTGTTGTCTTAATACATTAGAGTTTTCAGTTAGCACGTTAGTATTAATATAATAAAGATTCCTCTTCTGTATTCTATCATGCGTTTGCTGCACTGTAATCCAAAGATCTGGTTTGCTTTGGGGCCCCAGATTGTGGGCAGATTATAGGTGCTACATTTTCCCCCTCTCAGCTTCTTTCCGAGTATCGACATAGCAGTTTGATTCAAAGGACTACTGCACAAGGTTGATTGTCTCACGTTTTCCATTTGCTAAAACACATTGAAAAAAGATACTGTCCTTTCAAGTCTGTCCTTTCCAGGGCTATATGACAAGTAAATCCATAAAGACTCAGACTTTGCTAAACTGTTCTCCTTTTACTTTAGACAGAACAAGAGAAAAATGAAACTATGCAAGATAGTGAAACACTCTGTGGAATGACAAAAGAAAACCCACACGTAAGATTTTTCCATACTTCAGTTTCTGAGCTCCAATGTTGGAATTCAGACAGTGTTTTCATGCATTTCTGACTTTTATTCCTGCAGCATGGGGTTCTCTTTTATGTCATTATCTCCTCTTTGACTCAAGCAACCAGCTTTCTTCAGTCCAGCATATATTAGGGTGTAATGTCATTCATTCAGTGTTGCTTCTGAACAGTATCATGTAAAATGAATAACTGTCCACAAAGGGGATTATTCAAGACTTGAGAAAGTCTTTGTGGATAACAAATGACTTCAGTTGGCTTTGGGCTCTGCCTGAAATTTTACAAAGATAAAAACTCTGGCCAGTCAAATCATAGAATGAAAGTTTCAGAAAGCAACAAGTGAAAGAATCATTTGAGGAATGAGAAATCGGGTCCTGTGTGTTTTGTTCAGCTGTGATCAATGAGTCAGTGCCTGATACTGCTTTGTTAGGGCATTATAAATAAGCGTATTGTTTTGGGGCTGTGCTGTCTCTAATCCATTGCTGGTTTTAGCTGTGACATAGTTTAAAAACCAGAACAATTGGCTAATCTGTACTGTCACATCGCTGCCACTAAGAAGTTTAATTTATTGGGGGCCGATTGTAGTAATTACGTAAGACTTGGTGTTCTCTGATAACCTGGGCTAGACACTGGGTGTTCAATGTGGAGCTACAGCAAAAATCGCTGTTCAAGTGGTTTGTCGGGGATGTGGTTTTGCTGGTCTTTCAGCTCATTCAATGCTTCGTTTGTGTGTGTGCCTAGAAACTAAATGGATGCCCTGATCTGAAAACGTGCCTAACATTTCCCAGGTTTCTGTTCAAGGAAACCTGTTTTACCATACTTGCTTAGTACATAGCTGCTTAAATTAGTTGGTCTTCAGTTTCTGGAGTAGTAAGTAGTATGAAGTAATACAGCTAAAGTTCGGCTATCATTGGTTAGCCACAACAGGTTTTTAATGACCAGTGTTTGATAATGACTGTTCATAGGGCATATATTCTTTCAAGGTATTCATAGCAGTGCAAATTAAAAAAGTAATTAAGCATTACAGTACAGTAAAGAATGCATTTATGTTGAATTTAATAGTTTTGAGGAACACTAGGCTCTGGTCTGGTTTGTAGTACCTTGAGGACTTGTAACTAACTCTGCTTGCCTGCTTGTTTATTGCAGTGTTTGAATTTGAATGCATTTCTTCTAATAAAAACCTTGGAGAAATGAATGTTTGAGCCTTCTAATATCTCCCTGGAATCCTGAAAGAGGCTCTGGAGACTGGAGTGGTTGTTTCATGACAATACCCTAAAACAGTGGATGTGTTTCCCATTTCCCAGAGGTGGAAGCCCGTCAACAGCTATTTCCATGCCACCACTTTCCTTATATTCAAACTAGTCACACTTGAAATGAAGTGACTGCATAATTTTGGAACAGCTTGGAATAAACTGATTGTCAGTCTGCTTTTTCTTTTCTAGCTAGAATAAGTAGATCCTATAAATAAAAGGAGTTGTGAGACTAAGAATCCCATTTTCTGCTTATAAAAATAAGTGTTTGTATAATATTAGACAATGATTACATAGACATATAATGAATGTAGACAAAACTGTGCTCCAGTCAGCAGGTCTTACCTGTTTATATTAACAGCTACCTTGGCTCTAAGCTTTCAGTCCACACCACAGTAAAAATTTTCTCTAAGTGACTCATCTCCACCTCTCCAGTATTTTAATTCTAACATGTTCAGAAAGAACAAGTTTGATATATATCAGCTTATCAGGTAATTTGCTAGTACTGCCTTAAGACTTGAAATACTTACATCTACCTACACATCATTACGTAGACTACCTAACATGTAGGACTTCTGTTTTGTACAAAGTGCAGGACCGAAGGCTAGAGCTACTTGATTTTGCACATTTGACTATTTGCCATTCCGTATATTGATGCAAATCCTCATCTTGAACCTTTTCTATGGCTATATACTGTTTATTTTACTTATGGATATAGGCAAACTTCTGTGTGTTATAAATCAAATACACTGAATCAAAGCCTGTATTCAGTCAAGACAGAAACTTTGCCTCTTGGAGAAACCGATTTTTCCTATTTGTTATTGCCTGCATTTTGAATGCTTTTTTCTTTTTTTTTAAATTGTTTTATTTTTTTTTCCTTTCCCCTCCTCTTAATGTTCATGAGGGATAAACTGCTATTTTGAATGAGAGCTTAAATTTCAGAAGAACTGGATTACGTTTTTATTACTGATTAGTGATGTGAGATTTTTGTGTCACATAATGTCCTTCACATCAGCATCCTTTGTTGTACAATGAAGTAAATTTTGCTTCAAAAATACTAGAAGAAAATTTCTGTCCTTTACAGAATACATGGAATTCTACTGGCATTGAGTCATCATTAAAAAAATACTTAGATTTCTAAAAGCAGTACTTGCTATTTATGCTGTCATATTTTCAGGTAGTAACCATTAATTTCTGAAGTTCTTGTATGATTATCCTTTTAGCAAATTCTGTGAATTTAACTGTGTTTGGCATATTAAATAAACACATATATGTAATTGATGCTATTTTGAGCAATGCATTTATGTCCAAGTGTTGAGCACGATATAGTTTGTGAAAAGCGCACCTGTATTAGGAAAGAAATATAATTAAGTAACATTATTCAATGTACAAAAGCATTTAAATTTGGGTTGGTGTGATTTAGTAAAACCAAAGGTAAGGCTAATAAAGGTAGGAGAAGTAAAAGTATTTCCTCAGATATATTTGATATATTTTTAAGGTACTCCTATTACTACAAACAGCAGGAAGAGACTTGGAGATTTAAAACGGACTTGATATCTGTACAACCTGTTATTTGTAAAAGTCACCTGGCTGGTAATTTTAAAAGCCTCATTCTTCCTTAGTCTTTCAGAATGAAAGCAGCGCCTCAGGCATTCCTTCTCCTTTTGTTTTTTTTTTTCCTTTTCCTTTAAGTCTTTGTTTTGTGAACTGAGGCTTTAACCTTTCTTAAAATCTGTGCTTTCAGTAAATGGCCAAAACATTTGGTGTGTTTCGAGGACTGAAGTGTGTGTGACTGAAAATTTATAGGGCACATGAAAATAATCTGACTTCAGTTTGTGTGCTGGAGACTGGGGAAGCCGGAGATCGACTTTTGCAGTGCTTAAAAGTGTTGTGAATCTCACCATTACTAACTCAGCAATTTGCACATTAGACAAATAATTTGTAGTGCTCTGACTGAACCGTACCAGAACCAATGACCTTGCACATGTTGATGCTGCTCTGCTGTTGCGTTTTATCTTCACATGAGCAGGTTTTTTCATGTTGAAGTGTTAGAGGGTTTTTTTCAGAGAACATACTTTAAGTGTTCTTAGGATGGGGACAATTTCAGTTTCAAATATGCTCATGTCTTCGTAATAAGGGAGTAAATTTAATTGGAAGAAAAGACAAACTTAATAGTTTACCTAGAAGCACTCCTAATGTTATTACTTTTTAGAAGGCACTGCTGTAATGAAGTGGCTTTAAATTACTGAGTGAATAGATGGGGAAGCTTGTTCCTTGTAGTGGCCGAATAGCAGTATGCTTAATTTCAGCTGATTTTCAGAATGCACTGTGATATTTGACTGAATGGTGTGAAGGAAAACCTGTTACATTTAGTGTGACATGGTCTCAGAAGTAGCCAACCCATAGTGTCTGGCACTTGTAAGTGCCCAAAAGTTTTGAATTGCAGACAAGATATCGGAATTTAACCATTAACTGAAGAAAAAGAGATGTGACCATCTATTTTTCAGGTGTTCTTCCTTTCTCTTCCCCAAGGGATCTCTGAGGAATGTGGGAATTTAGTTGGATCATGAGCCCTAATGTGAACTCAAATAGAAGGTGAAGTTCTGCTACTGTCAATTTGTTCAGTGCCTTTCTTGCTTGAACTTTTGCTTATGTTTTTCAGTTGTAATCTGCTCTGCTTTTGGTTTAAGATCAAAGTAAATATAACATTTTGAGATGTAAATAAAATCTACCACAAGAGTTTACAAGGGGAGCGAGCATGTTTACAGTCAGCGAAGGTTTAAAAAAACCCAAACAGCAAAACAAATATAAAAAAACAAACAAACCCCAACCAACCAAAACAACAACAATCTCCTATTCTACCTATCAAATTGTGGTTTCTGAAATTGAGAGTTTCTCATTAGTAGCCAGATGTTTTTATGCACATCTCTATTGAGAAGAGCAAATAGATGATTTCTAATTCTTGGTGGGATAATGTTGAACTCAAGTGTTTTCTGTTATTTACAGAGACTTCCGTTTTCTGTTAAATTTTATAATAGTTATGACAGAACAACTGCCTAATTTAGAATCTCTATATTCAAACTGACCTTTTTCATTCACTGTGTATTTCTCAATATCTTTGCTAATTTTTCTATTAGAAATTAAAGCTAGTGCAAGGTCTTTGGAAGAGGATTTCCTCGCCAATACACAGCCTGATGATTAAATTGAGCATTCACCAAGATGTGGGTTGTCTAGACCACAGTACATGTGCTTGATTCAGATGAGGAATATGAATCAGGATCTGAATGGATCTTCTATAACAAAAAAAAATTCTGTACTGCTCCATCTTTCTGAGCTGATTGCTACTGTATGGCTCTACTTGTGTGACATGTGAAGACAAGCATGGTGCTGCCATCATCCATCACTAGTCTGGAAGCATTTTTGAGTGTTAGGGAGAAGGAGAGGTTGCGTTTAATTGAGTGCATCCTATGTATACTGTTCTTGCTGTGTAGAGGGATAGTGCTGGTTAAATAAGGATACATTATGTACTATTAGGTATTGTGTGTAAATATGCTGCAGCTATAAACAATGTAAAATAAATCTTCAAAATGTTTTCCCGAACCTAATGTGGTTTGTCCTGCAGCTCTGTGATGTGTACACCTTTGCCCCCTGAAATCTCCACAGGTACAAGAAATATTTATCTGTATACAAATGGTAGAGAGAGAGAGGAACCTTAACCAGAACTTCAGAGGCAGGTCCCATGTTAATTCTCATGAAAAAGTTTCTGTTCATGTTGTTTTCTCCCTTGAGCTGTCATCCCTGGAGACGCTGGGCTAAAACTGTGTGCTGTTAGACGGAGCAGCATCCCTCATAGCTTAAGTAAGAGATGGTGGTAATTCTTGTTATTCTTCAGGAGTCAGTCAGTTACACCAATGGAGTGCAAACCTGTTAGAGCAGAAAGGAGGTTTTTATCAGTAAAATGTACAGGTGGATGAGCTGACTGTCAGTTTTCAGCATCAATTATGGTTCTCCTGATCCATTGTAATGTATTTCATTTACAACAAATCGAAACTTTAACACTTTCCACTTGCTTTCCTACTGAAAACTTTTTCCACCTAGTAGGGTGACATTCACACCAATCAGGCGTGAGGTGTCAGTCTCCTTTATTCTTAAGAAATCAGAATGTTTGAAGATTGTTGGCTTGTGTGTGAAGTTAAATTGCTTTATTATTTTCCCAAAAGAATAATATGTTAAACTCACAGCTGCATCTCTAGACTATAGCCTGTGGGTCCTGACCTGCATTTTTTACTCTGCAGAGCATGAAATATCTTGCTATGTGTGATGTCACAGTATGATTAGAAATTATATTAAGTTGTGCGGTTCTGGTATTTTGAATTAAAAAGTGACTTAGATCCATCTGATTGTAATAGGAAGTAAAGAATTGATATATTGTAACATGAATTTAATGTTTATTTTTCATTTCCTTGTGTTACATTGGTAGGTACTTTTTTAATAAACAGACTTGAAACCTTAGTATTTATTCTAAGTATATGGGAAACTAGTTTTTCCTGTACTTTCTGTGATCTGATGATGACGGGTGTTTCAAACACAACTTGAATGAAAATAAATTATGTCTAAAGTTTCAATGTCTTGGAAAATCAAAACTCTTGTGCCTATTTTTTCCAACCCTATAATTAAATAGTTCTATTCCCACAACTCAGTAAATAGAAATAATTGTAGTTGTATGGTAAATGAAGACTTCCCCCCCACCCTGACAGTGTTTTTTGCTTAAAAATGGGTTCAGTCTCTTACAAGTGAGATCATCTTCTGTATGTCAGGTTGACATGTTCTGGTCGTCAAGTCTGAAATTGTACACTCAATGATATTGCTTTGAGCTACACTTATGGCTTTTAAATGCTACCATAACCCTTGTAGCTGTTTCTGTAACTACAAGAAGTTTTCCACAGGAACAGAGGGGGTGACTTTTTCTTGCCCTTCTCTGCATCCCAGAATTGAGAGAAAAGTAGCTCCAAGTAGTAATTTCAAGAAATATGAGAAATACTGAGTGGTATTTTTTGAATTTTTAGTGAAATACTTTCAATTTCTCATTCCTTATCTTTAAACTGAAGCCATTTGAAGGGATGAGTATAAATGAGTGTAGTCCTTGCTCTGTGAATGAAGTGTCACAGTTAGAAATGTAGCTGTTGTGCAAGAAGTGACTTACAGCACAGCCATGGCACTGAATTTACTGAATATCGCAAATTGTGTAGTGTCTGATATGTTATTAAAGTAGTTAATGATGAGAGTTAAAATACAGGGAAAAAAGGCAAACTGAAGAGCTCTAAACTTGATTAAAATTAAAAAAAAATATTTTTAATAAGTTATTCTAGAATGTTTAAGTTGGCTGAAGAGGTCAAAACAGCAAGAATTAGTGTTGTCTAAATAAATCTAGATTGGTTACATTTTAAAGCAGTGTTGAAGTTTCCTAAGGAATCCTGAAATAGAGAGGTGTAAAGGTAACAGAAATATCATGCAGTTTCTGGTTTTGGTACCGTGAACCTGTAACGTTATCAGCAATGTTACAGGAGTCACTGAGCTGCTCAGAAGTAGGCCAGAAACAGAGGAGGGTTTAAGTTGTGTAAGACTTTATCTTTGGCCACAGTCCTACCTTAGAGAATTCCTGACAGATTTCCCATATATTATTGTCTTTATAAGTTTGGATGAGGATAAAGAGGACAGCACAACTGTCTTGAGTGGAGCATTTATTTTCCACTAGTTTGCCTTGTAGACAGAACGTGTAAGTGAATGGGCTGTTTGAGAAGGGGGGGGTGTACGTGTCTTCTGAGCTGTGATATCTCCTGGGGATCCGTACAGGCCCATTGGGGATCTGGGGTTTGATAACACCCCAAAGAAATGATCTGAACTGTGCGAGCTATCTTTATCTTGTGAAACTAGGAGAATATAGACTGTCCTTCAGAATTCTACCTGAAGTAAGTATGTAAGTCCTGCCCGACAGGATATATTCAGAGAGAGAAAAACACTCTGGATATAAAAAAGTGTCAATTAGAAGGCAGGAGCATCAAGTCTCCATAACAAATTGTTCACTAAAGGATAAGGAGTGAGTTTTCAGTGTAGATACCTTTATTAAAGATACTTTTTGGGTTGATTTTTCTTGTTGAGAAATCCTGACAGTTACATGAACAACAAAAAAGGTTTTTCTGTGCTGTTACTAGTTTCAAGTACTTTTCCCCAGTACTCATAAAGGCAGGGCAAAATTCTAGGGGAAGACTACATGTTTTGATCTTCCTTTTAAATTGCAAGCAGAGCCATTTCTTTGGGCTTCTTTTCACTTGGAGATTAAGTGCTTGGAAAACACAGTAACTCTGTAGATGGTAGACACTTTGTAGGCAAAAAAACCAACCGAATATTAAAATGTATTTTATCCAACCAGTTAAAGTAGTTCAAGAAGAAACTGGAATTGCCAAGGAACTTACACCAGTATAACTCACCAAGGCATTTACTGGCCTTGCAGAGTGGAGCTCCCACATATAAGAGAACAGTGAAGACATTAAACAGCCTTTGTAAACACACTGAATCTGGTTCTTCTGTAAACTTCATTTGTATTACGCCAAATAAAAACGTCTGAGTTACAACAGCATCTCTAGATTCAGAATTTGATCTACAGCATTTGGTTAAGAAAAATTTCTATGGAAGCTTGAAGAAGTGCTATAATATGCTGCTGCTGACTATCATTTTTACAACTACTAAGATTTCATTGTGTAACAGTTTTTTCCTCCCTGTCCTCCAGACAACCTGCTGACTCTTCTCTTTTCCAGATTATGTAGTTTGTTCATACATGTACAGACTCATTGGGATGTTAATGGGCACCTCTGCCAGTCCTGCTGATGTTACTGGGAGTTTGGGGTCCAGGTAGAACCAATACTTCTGTAACCTTCTGATTAAGATATACTAGTGGTTCCTTTTTTTTTTTTTTTTTGCTGCCTCTTATGTATTTTGAAAAGTCAACATTCATATAGCCTTGCATATACTTAATGAATTGTATTCTATGTTGAATTTGACTTCTGTGGAAATAAATCAGCATTTGCAGCATTATAGCATTTACCAGTACTTTTTTGTGGTATTTTATAAACTGCGTTATTTGCTTCTGAGGTGTTGAATATCTAGCACTGTGATGGATGGGTGTTGTCCATCACTGGCTCACACAAATGAATTTGCGAGAGGAAATTTTTTCGCTCCACCACTCCTGGAAATGAGCATGTAGATTGCATCAGTGAAACTAATTGGAGTCTTTATCGTAAATGATATCAAAATAAGTCTGTATTTTCTTGCTAGAGATCATTGCAAACAAATCTTCCTCATGCAGTACACAGAGGTGAACAGTTGTTCCTATATTTGTCCAACAAGAACAATAATGAGAGTAAACCAGCAATTTATTTACTTCTGTATTCAGATATACAATGCCAAGTTCTGAAGTAAATTCAAATTCCAGATCTGCTTGTCTGGTGGGGAAAAGAGCTGAAACAAATCAGTTGGATCTGCGGCGACAACTGCATCAGTGTTTGTGACAAGCTGGAGCCGTAGGAGAGGGTTTAGAAATACTGCCTTGAAGTAGGAAGACAAATGCTTGGATTGCAGGTGTGTGTATACAATACATGACATAGGCTGCTCTCAGTTAATTACACTTGTAATTCTAAACTTATTATTGATGCTCTTCTTTATTGTAAATTCAGTAACTAGATGCTAGTTTATGGTACTTCCACGTGTGTTTCAGTGGGCCAGGAGACTGTTTCATTGTGTATCCATGTATTTCATCTTTGTGTCACTAAGTGCTTGCATTTCCTTTGTGTAACTAGTGATTTTTTTTTTTTTTTCTTTTCCTAATACATGAGGGTGATCAATGTTTTGACCCCGATGATGATAATGAACTATTAGATAAATGCATCAACTAGCAAATTTTGCTCATTACTCTTTCATGTATTGATACATGAGAAGAAATCCAGGAAGATTCTGGAAGAGTCATCCTATATAGGAAGAGTTAAGAGCAAAACTGGATTCAGATTTTCTGAAGTTTTATCATTTTTACAAGGGTAAAGAAACCCAGACTACTCCTTCCAAAGTTAGGAGTTAAGACCATATGCTCAAAGAACTGTATTTTTAAATGAACGCAGTCTCCTAATCAACAGAACTTAATTGTCTCCAAATACTTTGAGTTTTTGTTTTATATGTTTTGATATTATTTTGATATTTTGGAGTCTTTGCTTAAAGAAGAGCATGAGAAGAAGTTTATGTAATCAGATAACAATTTTTCAGATAAGTGTGGTTTATGTTGTAGTGTTTTACTGAGCTAGGTGTCAGTAGGGGAAAGACACCTAAAAAGTATAACTTGCACTGGGGAAAAAAAAGCTGAGCTCTTTCCCACAGGTGCAAAACTAACTTGATAATAAATGATACTAAGAAATCTCCTATTCTGGCTTTTATCTGTGAACAGGCTGTGATGATTATTTACGTAGGCAGGTTAATTGAAGTCAATGTTCATTTTCAGAGGAGGGTGTGCTGGAGCTTTGTGTCAATGCCAGTCCAGCACTGTGGTTCAGTTTTCATAAACACTGGCCCTGGCAACCTTTTTCCTTAAAACCAACAAAGTAATGTCTGGTTTGAGGAACATTTCTATTTACATTTGAAATTATCAATTAATTTTGTAGCGGAGAAAGGTCTTTCTTAAGACTTTGTGCTGAAACAAGCTCACAATGTTGGCATTTTCCATTTTTCTTTAGCAATTAAACTCTGTCAATAAACAGCAGATGTATTGTGTGAGCCACAGTAGAGGTACCAGATTATCGAGAAATACTACGCGTGACTCATTGAACAGAGTTCTGAGTTTTGTTACAAGTCGGGTGAGAGCTTGTGCTGTTCTTTTCTTTACCATTCATGTTTTTAGCCTCTTCCCATTAGGGAAGGTGCAGGTGAGATTGCCCAAGATTTTAATTGCCGATTTACACTTAAAATAACGTTTTCCTCGAAATTATTATTTTCGGTTTTATGTATTTCCTGACATATTTTGGTGCTTATAATTGCTTATTAAGTGTTTAACTGTACTTGTAATGAAGTATGAAACTTAATCCCTTGACATTCCATGAAATCCCTTTAGTCTCCTGACATTAGGCCATACTCGTGATTGGTGAAGCATCAGGATAATCTTTGCAGCATTTCTGGTCTCTGATTTGTCTGGTCTGCTGAACTATTGACTATATTCATTTGAACATGTTATGTGCATTAGAAAATCAATGTGGCAGAGCAGATGGAAGCTTTTAAACTGATATGACCTCTGTGACCAAAATGTTTAGTTTTGAGGTTTTCTGGACTGAACTAAAAGAAATGTAGGAATAGTGGACAGCCTTGGCTTATGCAAATACTTTATGTATTTTTATATATATATTTTTTTACATTGCAACAAGAAATAAACATTTATGTTGTGTTTGCTGTTAGAAAAGCCTTTTATTTATTGGATTAAAGTCTGTGGCAGATGAGTAGAATGTACCTCACTCAAAAGACAGAAGTAACAATATGTTTTATTGAGGTAAAATAATATTCTTACAGAGTTCAGTTCATTTGATGGAATTTAACAAAATTTAATAGAGATTTGACAAGGTTCAGTAAGTTTGAGGGTAAGTTTTACCTTATCAGTTACTGCATGGAAGGAACCTACAAAGGAAAATTGAGGTAGAATTGAGTAAGAATGATTCACACAGAGCCTGGAGACATAAAAGAGTAAGAAAAACCCTCCCATTGAGTCACGAGATTCAGAGTGGACTCCCTGGCTTTCTAAACTCCTTCTGGAGCCTAGGTGTGGCTGGGTCCAGACTTAGTCTCAGCCTTGGTCAACAGTTCATGTCTAAGGGTAAAGAGTACAAAGGGTATAGTAATTCACATTGAGTGGCTACATCGGTTAGTAATGTTTCATTAGCATCGATTCAGTGTACAATCAAAGTCACCATGCTACAAGGTTATGTGTGGTATTGGTTGTTAACCAAAGATCTGCTGTTGGGAGGGAAATGACTTGTCCATTACTGACAGAAGTAGCTTGTTTTTTACTAGGTTATGTCCTCATTTGACACGGAATGACCTTCTTTCTTCTGGGTTTTGAACCATATCAATAGATTGGACCTCAAAACTTAATATTGATTTTTCTAATGCATCTACTATGTTAAATAGATCAATATTTAGCAGATGAGATGAGGTCAAGTACAGAGAACATGATGAAGCTTCACCGTGCAGAGCTGAGTATCTGAGAGATGAAATACACCAGGGAAAAGTTGCAGGTGAAGTGGTGGTCGAATGTCCCAATGGCAATAAGGGAGGAAGAGGAGGCAGCAGAGGTGAGAATTACTGCTGCCAGGGTACTGAGGCATGTTCAGGATGTATTTGGTCCAGCTTGCAGGCATTACAACTTTCCACATGTCCTTTCTTGTGATCTCAGTATTTATTAGGCTCCTGCTCCGGAGTGTTCAGACGAGGTTAAAAAGCCCCTTGCAGTGGCTAATGCAGCTGGCACTGGTGGGGTGGTGTCAGCTCTTTTCCGTCACTGGTCGGAACGCTGCTCTGGGCTCTGGTGATACTCGCGGTGTCTGAGGACCCCAGGGGTGAAAAGCGGCAGGTCTGAAGCCCCAGGATTAGCAAACTGTGCATAACTTTACAGAACCATTTAATGCTGCATCCAGATTTTAGACAAGGGTGTTCCAGTTTTGTGAAAGAAAGCTTACATGTTACATTTTCTGTGTTCTGAGTGTAACATTACAGAAGAAAGTACATTAATTTGTTATGAAGGAAATTTCATCTCTTTCCATTCTGGAAGAATGTTAAACATAGCTTTGTAGTTTTTCATCAATAATAATTCTAAATCATAGTGGAAATGTCTGTGTCGTCTATTTCTAAAAGCTGTAAGAAAGAAAGAAAAAAACTGAAATGTAGATATTTTCCCTATTCATAATGACAAGAGTTATTAACACTCACAAATGATATAACCGCAAACCAAATGACTGATTTGAGTAAAAAAAGCATGCATAGTTTTGAATGCTAGTCTGTGAAACTGGTGAAAAGCTGAACAGTAATCCGTTGTTTAAAATGGCAGCACACTAATGGCCTAAGGAAAGAAATAGGCCATTGTCCCTTTTTAAACAGATTGAGAAATGTTATTTAATAAAATAAATTAAGTCGATTGCTGCTCTGCTTAGTAACATAATAAAAATAAACATGATAAGACATTTTGAAATTGAACTAGTTAATAATATCATCTTATTAGAATGTGCGTTACAATGAAATTAAATTAGTTTAATGGGGAAATGTAATAGTCCTCTCTAGATTTTTCCTGTTAAGTTAACTTTGTATACTTTAATGAATACCTTAATTAGGCACCTTTATTGATGTAGACATATCAGAAATAAAATTTGGTTCTATATTCTCCTTCACACACCAGCATCCATTAAAATAAAAGTAATCTTGTAATGACTAAAGGGCAATTATTTTGTAAACTTCCTGTGCCTGCTGAAGGGACTTGGATGCTGTGGTTCATCTGTCTGTGTGCAGGGATGATCTGACTTCCATAGGCATAAACCTGTACTGCTTATTTGGTATTAATTAATGTGAATGAAAGTTCTTTAAGCATATTGCAAATGGTCTGTTACACTGTATATGTAGTGCGTGTGTGTATATATTTTTAAAATAAGATTGGTTGTTTCAATCAGCAGTTATGGTATGTTAGATGTGGGATATGAAGCTATCAAATGATTGCAATCTGTGCACTATGAAGGGAGAATTGATTGACTGACTGAATAGATCTGAACACATTCTGTCAAAAAAAGCAACCATATGCTGTGAATGTAGTAATTTATGTCACGGGGTTTGTGGACTTCAGGTCTCATGCTTTGGCAGAAGTGTGAGTTGGTTTCTTTAAATATCTCATAATGCTAAAAGAACTATAGAGTTAGGCATGCTAAAGCAATTAAATGCCATCATGTCTTTCCTCAGTTAAGAGGCAGTAATGAGGTATATATATATAGTTAAATGCACGTGTCATGTGTATCTTTAATGCTCAAACTGATAAGAGAACACTAAGGTCTAGTGAAACATTCCAAACAGTAGCAAATGGGCCAAGGGAAGGGAGAAAGGAGGAACATCATTCATCGGAGTGAGACGGGGGTTCGCTGTTGTGGATGAGTTTTAGTTTAACAAGGACACACATAAAAGGTGGTTTCACCGATTTTATTTTATTTATTTATTTCTTTTTCTTTAGGAGAGTGCCTGATAAGCTGTTGAAGCACTGAATATTTAATTACACTTCTTGGAGGAGATGGGGATGTTAAAGCCATCTGGACAACTCCAAAGACTTCAAAGAGAAGACGAGCCACAATAACCCCAACTGGTAAAGGGAAAAGGGTAAGTGCAAATCCAAATCTGCATGAGAATTCAGAATACACAAAGGAATACACAAAGACTCAAAATGATATTTTAAATTTCTTCTGTAATCTCCATAAGGGATCACAGTTCTTCATTTCTAAAGTTTAGCACTCGGGGGATAAATATCTTCAAAATTAGGTGGTGCTCATTTCCAAGTGTTTTTTTCATTTTGAAAACTTCTTGTATTTGCAGAAAGTCAGCACTCAAATTATTTTGCTTAACTTAGGAAGAGTTTTTATGCTTCAAATTTGAAGTAGCTGCAAAGAATTATGTGTAGCCCACATGTGGTTTCTATTTCCGAAACAGTCCCTTGAATGAGGCCTCAAAAGTAGCACCTTTACATACCTGCAATGAATGAGGTTCCCTGTTATACCTGTGATTTACCAGTTCCTGCTGTGTTTTAGATAAGCTAAGTGAAGCGAGCTGTCTTGTAGTGATGATAAAAGGAAGAAAGAAATAGAGGTACCTCCTACAAAACCTTGAAAAATGCAGTAGATTGTAGTAGGAGTCTCAAATGCCATAGTAATGTTATGTCTGAAGTGTTATTACAACTACTGTGCTATTGCTGTAAAAATACTTTATAATTGCAGATTTCAGGACAATGCTGCAAAAATATTTCACTTGCCTTAATTATCTATAGTCATGTGAAATTTCTATATATGAGATACTATAATCCAATCCTTTTACTTAGTTTTTCTTTTACAGTATTGCTTCTTGACATTAAGCTGTTAAACCCATGTATTATAAGTTCAGAAAAACTTCTTTTATGTTCTGGCACTAAGCTAGAGTTCTTGCCTTGTCTACTAATGTTGAATAATGGAAAATAATTAACTTTAAATTAAAAGTGTTGCTTCATATTATGTGACAGTATTAGTTATAATATGGATTTCAAAAGACATTTTTAAGTGCAGGCACAAATCAATTATACACAGAGACTAAATTATCTCTACTGTAGAAAGTAATATTTGTTTGATGAAAAGCTTGTTCATAAAGTGAGTGTCATTTCTGTCATAGACTTGTATGTTGCCTGTGTGTATCAGAAATGAAGACACACCAGATAGTTGTGGGATCTTGGGAGGCTGGAGAAATGGCCAAACAAGAAAGTTATGGAGTTCCCCAAAGGGGAATGTGGAGTCTGTGCCTGGGTGGGAATAATCCCCTGTGCCAGGGCAGTCTGGGGGCTGAGCAGCTGGGAAACAGCTTGGCAGAAAAATACTTGGGGGTGTCTTGGTGGACAAGTGTTCCTTGGGCTGAGGCAGCCAGCACCACCTTGGTGTGTTTGGCAGAGCATTGCCGGGGTAGGGGAGGTGGTGCTGAGGAGCCCTTTCTGCTGTGCTGTGTCTGGTTCTGTCATATGGAGAGAGGAGGAGAAAGCCGGGATTGCTTAGCATCAAAAAGAGAAGGCTCTGGGGGAAACTTGGCAATATGTGTAAGTACCAAATTGGGTAAAGATGGGGCAAAGAGGCAGCGGGACTAAACTGAAATACAAGGAAGTCGATATAAGCATGATACAGCACTTTTTTAGGGTGTGAACGGTCAAGCACTAGAACAAGTTGCCCAACTTGATCATGGTCTATCTGTCTTTGGGAATAGTCATAACATGACAGTACATGTTGGATTTAGGGCTCTTAGCTTGAGATCAGCTGTTTTCAGTAACATCTTAGGAGACCGTGGACAACAACTAGAGAGAATCCATCTGCTCGTGGGTGAGGACGGTGCTAGTGGAGGACGCCAGCCCTTGTGCGCTTCTCCCTGTGGGGCCTCTAGGGAAGAGCTTGTAGTTGTCATTTGTGAATCCCAGTGGCTTTGCAAGGATTGTGAGTTAAATACACAATTAAAAAAAACCCCCAAACATATTAAATGCAATGCTTTTGATGGCTCTTATTTCATTTACGACTTTTTCTTTACAATTATGTTTATATTTTTAAATGCAGGGCTTCTGAATTTCTTTTAAGCAATGCTTTTGTTAGAAACGGAAATCTCTAGTGATGGTCACTATAAATTTGATGTTCTTAACTGACCTGAGTGTCTTTGGTAAACTGTAACTCTAAATGTAAATTACAGTTACTGAGAGGTTTGAATGGGAAATCTCATTATCAAATAGAAGATGATTTATGAACAACTAAAGGAGTATAATTTCTTTAATCGTCTTTATTTTCCAGGACAGAGAACAGAAAGGTCAAATTACTTGATTTGTCTTTGGTTCTGTTTTTATTTTTTTCCGCTCTTCATTTCCCCCTCTCCTATTTGTGAGTTTGTATGATGCACCAAGAAAACAGTGTTTTGCAGAATTTGTATACACTTTCGTGCTTACTTATAAAAGAAGAATATCCCATATGGGGATCAGCACCTTTTATTTGTATAATAGTTACCATTAGTAAGATGTCACATGCATTCAGGTTGGTTTAGATCAGTATAGAGCGTTAATAAACCATGAATTTGGAGAGCATTTTTTTCCGTGGAAAGAGGATGTCCATAAAATGTAACATTATTTCACGTTACATAATAGGGTTTGTATAAAGTCTAATGCACGGCACATCTGAAATGTTTATTCCTGCAGCAATCAATATTCTGTCTGCAGTGTTGCTTTTCTCTGCGGATCTGTTGGCAATAAATTCTTTTGTGGCATTTTTCCATTGTTATTACTACTGAAACAGCTCACCTGGTGGCTTTTTAGAATAGGGAAGGACAGAGATTTAACAGCAACATTGACTCCCTGTGAATATCGCTAGATGAACCAATGATTAGACTGTCAGGAACCGTGTCCTGCTGTTGTATCTGTAGTGTTGTAGTTGGGATGGTATTATTTTAGGGGGAAAAAAGATTAATGCAGCTCTAGCCAAAGATGATTAAAGCTTTGATTATGTAATAACTCAGACAAACATACCAAACAGTATTTTGGCACCGCTGTAGCTTTTCTCTATTCAGCAACAAAAGTTAATTTTCATTCTTGCTTAGCATTAAAATGAAATAGTTAACTCTGTGTGTGTCTTTAGTGTTTCTCAAAGTTTATGTGGGCTTTATAGGAAATCAATAATGAAAAAAGCCCAAAATACATAGGTTAAATTTTGGAAGCTTATTTATCTATATTGAATAGTTGCATGTTTGGCCCTTCAGAGATAAGGAATTGTATATGCTTCAATCCACACGTCATAAAACACAGCAAACTGTAGTCAATGGTAGTTCTTCGTTACATTAACTTTCTTGGGAATGATGCTTGATAATGAGGGTGGGTTCCACAGAGGAAATGCTGGCTGTGGATCCACTAGAAAAGGAAAGGGCTGGGTTGCAGTCTCACAAAACTTCTTTGAGCTGCATGAGCCCACAGGACTGTCAGGAAGGGATAATGCTCAAGCTGTCCCACCTGTTAGCGTAATACTCCTTCTCCAACACATACTAAATACAAACGAGTTCTTCTCAGCTTTCTTTACTGTATTTGCAGGGATATTCCCAGGAGGAGGTAGCTAAGTTACTTTTGAGTATGGTGCCAATCATATATCAACTGCAGTAAGCATAAAAAGTTGTGACTCTTCATGCACTCATGCAAAAAGTCTTCACACTGTGGCTCAAAAGTAATTTCTTCTGTGAAGCAAGGGATTCCCGTTTCTCCCCAAATAATAAAATTCAAATAAGGAGGAGAATCCCTGGCCCCTGATTTTCTGCTGCAGCATACTCTGAAATCATTTAAACCTAGACACTCCAAGGTCAAACTTGTTATTAAATGCTGTCAGAGCAAAAGCATTTGCCTGGGCTGAAAAAGCTTAAAAATAAAGATCCAAGCAATGAAAAATTGGGCCCAACAGTATTCTCTGGTAGAAGAAAGTGTTTTGTTCTTTTGTACCGTGAAATAGCTCATTGGACATTTTCAGGCACTGCATTTTGAACAAAGATTGAAAACAAAAGGTATGGCTGTGTGCAACTGCTGTCCAGCCCTCTAGGTGAATCAGTCATAACTTTTAGTTATTCCTAGGGGTGTTTCATTATTGGTGATATATGACATAATGTTAAAATTTTAATCAAGTTGAACAAATCTAAGTATTTTGAGGGAAATATGATATTTGTTTAATAATTTTTAGCTTACAGACAATTCTTGGGAGGTAAAAATGTCAGAGCTTTCCATTGGGAGTTCTCTATGCGCTTAAAAGAGGTGGAGGATACAGGATCACACGTAATTTCAGGCACCAGATGTGCCGGTAAGCTCAGAGTCCTCTCCAGGGCCTTCTGTGTAGTGAACAGCTGTAGGGTGCCTCAGTGTCTCTCTGGGAACCTCAGTGACCTGTCTAGTGCTAGTTGAGGTGAATCCCTTGGATTCAGGACAATGTAACTTTCTTCCGTCTTCTGAAACAGCATTCAGTCCTCCTTAGGGTCTTTGGGTTTTACTTAATTTATTTAAGTTGTCATGACAGAGGGTGGAGTAAGGTTATCATGATTGGGATTTTGATTTTTGAAATTTAAATTGAAAACAATCTTTCTCCTGGGGGTAGCTGGGAGGCAGTTCTCCTGGTCTGTGTGGCTGCCTTCTCCAGGAGGATTCGGAAAAGAAGTGTACCGGAGCATGAGGCAGCAAGGTCAGGCTTTGTAGGGACTTGTACAGGTGGTAGAACAGTTCAGTACAGGACAGCTCAAAGGCTCTGTAGGAAGAACAGAAGGAAAGAAGGACAAAACCAGAAAAGTACGTGGCACTGGAGCAGGGGAAGGCATGGACTGATGGTGAGGAGCCATTTACCGTTTGCGAGATATATATTTATCATGAAGATATTTTTTCACCTCATTCTTGCCTGCTTTGCGATGAAGATACTGATGCAGTGGGATCAATCCGTGGAATAGCTGGTACATTTTATCTGGTGTGCATTTTATGAATATTGGCAATTGCATTGCTAACCAGAATGGTACCCTGGCCTTGACAATTTTGTGCCGTGTGCTTGTGAAAGGAAAAGAGCATGTGCTCCCAAACCTCATGTATTTGTCACGTTTGACAGTAGGCTTTTAAAATTAATAGCATTTTATTCTGAGCTATTATATACCATGATCACTCCTCTAGCTGAATCCTGTTGATGCTTATTTATATTTCCTGATATTTTTAATTCTTTACCGGAACCTTTCCGAAATGGATAGTGATCGTGAAGGGTGGATAAAGGCTTTTTTATTCTTGTTTTTTGTTCTCAGACATTAGATAAATTACAGCTTCTCACTTCTGATGGGAGAAAAGACTTAAAAGTTATTCGAACATTACACGAGAGTATCTGTGCGTCATCCTTGAGAGTCGGTGGGAGTTGGCTGAAATACCAGGTCAAAACTGTGAAAGGCAGTTTCACTCTCTGTGTAACACAGATAGCAGTAGTTGAGGTTTGAACCATTTGTGATGAATTGGTAGTAACTCCAAAAGACTAAAAGTAAGAGTTCTCATGATCTGTAAATTGCTATAATATGCATTGAATGTCACAGCCTGGAAGCAGAGTGTCGAGCCTTTAGCTGCGGTGGTGAGCAGGGCTGTAATCTCTTCACCAGGTTTGAAAATTGATCCTGAAAAACGATTCTTAAAAGCTATAGAAATGCAAGCACTTCTCTGTTGCTTCTCCATCGGCAGATCAATATTTACAGCAAATAATATATGCAAATTGTTCCCTTTTAGCTTCCTTTTTAGAATGTGTGAAATATCTTAAGGCATCATGTAAGACTAAGAAATTATAGCGGAGCTCATAAAATGAATACCTGTTATAGAAATATATCCTATATGAGATGTTTGCTTGTGGAAGATGTCAAAAACTTGAACATGAGATGAAGTGAGTAGATATGTGAAGAACTATTAAGTACCTATTATAGCAGTAAGATATTTTTACCATGCAGAAATAGAAAATAGTGAGTCTGCTTTAGAGGAGATTCCTCCATCCTTGATGACAAAGCATCACTCGAGCTTCAAAGTATTTAGATCTTTATTTCAGAATTTGTCATTTACAAGATGCTTCTCCAGTCTTTTGTTTTATATGAAGATGTTCTGCATGAAGGCTGAACTTTGCATTTCTCTAGCTTCTCTGGTACTTGAGATATTGACAGATTTGATGCTGCAACGTGTCACAGCAGCGTTACACATTTAGTTCCTTCTCTCCTGGTGTTAACACTGTTCAATGGAGTGGGCACATACACGAGAATACAGTAAGAATGCAGAAATTAAGATAAGCAGGAATGTCTGGAAATAAAGATGAATGCCTGTTATAGTGCTGCTGACTTGAATTATAATTAAAGATATGAGAAATGAGTCCAAACTTGTTTGAAATACCAAAACCCAAACCCTAAACTGAGATGAGCAGGCTTTCTTTACCCAGGATACTTTTCTCTCCTGAAAATGTTGTAACAGTAGCTGTAGAAAATTCAGGAAATTGTTATTTATGAATGGTAATTAGAAATCTCAGGTTAGGTTACTCATTAACTCTTGTGAAGGTTTTAGCTTAGATTTTTGTAAGTTTATGGAAAACCTTTTGAATTCTTAGTGCCTGGTCTTAGGCGTCCCATTTTGTGTAGTTGGAGTATTACCAAATCTATTCATCAGCTTACAATGTTGTATCAGTTCAAAATCTGTTAGTTAACAAATCATAACTCATAAATCATGATGTAGAATATTTTTTCAGAATGGATGTTTAGTATAATCAGCTAATGTATTTTTAATTATGATTATCCTCGCCCCAAAATTAAAATTGTGTTCTACTTTGCTAGCTAGAACACATAAATTAAAGCACTTGCTGGCATGATTTAATCAACATAAAGTAAGAGCAAGTAATTTTCCTTGAATCTGAGAAAAATACACTGGAAACAAAATGAAGTAGCAGTAGCTACTCTCAGAAGACTGCTCTGCAGTCAGTGTAAAGTTACTTTCATTTTCAAAGAAAAAGGAGTCAGCTATACAATACCAAATGGTTGTATCTCATGAGGAAACTGTGCTACTTACCTGAATTTGCATCCTGGTAGTTTTATAGGGGTATTAAACTCTGCCCTGATCATTTCTGGAAGAAAGATCAGATTTTAATTGGATTCGGAGATGCGTACTTCAGTTTGCCCATTGGTGAGCATATGCTTATGTTCTTTGTTGGCTAGAAGTCTTTATGCCAATGGAGGTGATGTTTTGTTTTTAAGCTGCGAACACCTGCCTGTTAGGAAATGAACTAAACCATCAACTCATTTCACAAAGGCCAGCACAAAAATCTCAGATGGCAATGATACAAACTTTACAACAGCAATCAAAATTCTTGTGGAACTGCCCAGAAATGGTTCTGAAGGAGGCAAAAAAAAGGAAGAAAGGTCATATGAGCAGCAGTGTTGGAAAAGAAGCAGCTGTGTCAGCAGAAAGAACAGTGCATCGGATATGAACAGTTTGAACAGTAAGACAATGCAGAAAGAATATGCTTTTAGGTAACAGTTAAACGAGCCTTTCCTTGCACTGCCAATGTAGACAGTAGTTTCTGTCTCAATTATGAGAACTCATTGTTAAAACACTGAAAACTCTTAATATTATGCCATATAGGATATGTGCTGCTATAACCATGTTTGCTCGTAATCCTCCTTTCACTTAATGCAGAAGTTTCTTCCTGTATCTCTGAATAGATGGATAGAAGCCTTCAAAGGAACAATACAGAAGATGGAATAAAAATAATAATAGCAGATAGACACTGTCTTTAGCTGTAGCACGTGTTTCTTGGCAGTAAATTAATTCATGAGAAGTTATTAAGCCAAAAAAGCATTGATGATACTTGAAAAGAAAAGTGACTGTACTCTGTGTAGGTTTACTTTGTTCTCTTTCACAGGTCTACATCAGACATTGTAAAGCTACCATCAGAGAAAGCCTTTTTTCTATTGTGTATTTCTGACAATCGTAAGTGTGATATTACATGGTCAAAGTCATGGAGAAGGAGAGATGCAGTGAAAAAAGTGATCTGTTCTAACTGTACCGAGGGTGCCCTCTGCAGAACGTTACATTGTGATAGTTTGTAAGGAAGACTGACTTTTTTTTTTTTTTAAACATAGAAATACTATAAAATAACGTATTATTACATCGTTTAAATGATAATAGATGTGTTCATATTGGAAAGAAAGGAGAAAGAGGAAACCATGGAAGTAGTAATGGGTAAATTATCAACCTTACACTAAAGATAACCTTTTCTAATTTTGGTATGATACTTTACAGTTGACTGTGTTATAACTATGATCACGGATGAAATTTATCTTTTCATACATGATGTCCATCAGGCACATTCAAATTGGCACAAGCTGGATTTAAGTATATAAATTGTTTGGCAGTAAATTTGATACTAATACAAGGTTTTGCACCCAGGCTGTTTCAAACCTTGTGATTCCTTTGAAAAATACCATTAATTTTGTTAATATAAACAGTGCTCCCTGTGTTCAGGTCAGGTACCATGCAGCTTCCTATGTGAGGTCTAGATACAGGATTGGGGAGAGAAGGAAAGTGAAAAAATGTTTAAAAATAAGAGAACATATGGTGAGTACATTTAAATTTGTATTATATACAAAATACAAAGTACTTATCCTTCTCCTCCTGTCATAACAATATGAAGACTTACTTGATATTGCAATTAGTAACAAGCTTTTATGTTACTGACTATGTGGTAGGAGAGACAGGATAGGTTAATGCAGGTAAATTGTCTTTTTTCCTTTGACCCGGTGGGTTTTCAAAATCATTCCCTCCACTTTCATCTGTGAGATAGCAGGATGGAGAGAACTTTGATTTGTGCTTCTTTACACCTGGAGGGTGACACACTGTGATTTCATATGCAGATGTTCAGTCATCTGGTAAATATATCATCATCAGTGACCAGCACATAGTTTCTTAACAGGATTTTTTTTCCCCCTGTCGTTTACAATGAACTGTTAGAACTTTTCAGGTCTCTTGTGGTGAACTTTGAGATCGACTTTACTTGGTCTCAGATTTTTTTTGACAGAACCCAAGGATCTGACTTAAGAGTTGCTGAAACGTTCATTATGTGTGATTTCTGACATTTTAAGTAAACACATGTTAAATTGCAAAGGATTGTTAGTGCAGCTTAAAACAATTTTAGTGAAAGCTAAGGAAAATGGCCCAATCATTGATAGCAGAATATAGAAAATATTTTACGGATTTGAAAGGGTTGTGCTTTGTTTCAAGTGTGTGTTATCACAGTGCTGGAGCTAGTCTAGAAATAGCCCTTATTTGGTATTTACAGTGCTCAAGCTCTAGGTTAGTAGTTGCAGTATAATCACAGATTGTATGTGCTGAATGTGAGGTAGCAAATATTGTACTGAAGTTAGACAAGCAATATCTAAAATAAACTTGAAAACACAGGAATGTCCCTGTAGGTCATCTAGTTCAGTATCCTGTTTCTGAAAGTGGTCATAAGTAAAAGTCTATGGAAAAGGGAGGACAGGGTAAACATACAATAAATCCACCTGATACCAACGGATACCAATGATGTACTTGATTCAGCTCCCTAACTTCACACTTTAGTTCATTTCTGTGTATTTAATTACTTTATGAAAAGAGAAGCTAGGCGTTTTGAACATGTGTAGAACTGTTGCATCTAGAGCATCCTTCAGCAGAAGTTCCTGATGTCTGGTACGCTACTTGTATAAAAAAGTCCTTTTTCTTCATCTGCTCCCCCACCCTCCACCCTTTCTTTTTTCTTAAACTGAGTAGGAAAGGGAAAGAACAGCCACTTCCCACCCACCTCCTCCATGCCCCAAATGATTTGTAGGCCCCAGCTCGGCTACCACCAAGTCCACGTTCTCATTCATTCAGCAAACTCCAAGCCTCTGTTTCCTGCCTTTCCCCCGTGCTTTCCATGCAGGGACCTTTCTTCCTACATCTACACCATTGTCTTGACAACCTTTGGTGACGGACTTCATCTAACGGACATGGCTTAAGGGTGGGCAATGTCAGTGTTAACCACTGCAGACAACATCAGGAAGTTCGTTTCATAGGGTTCTGCTTTACACTTTCCCTTGGCAAGCAAAATAAACTAATGTTAGATTCTTCCAATCTGACTTTGGGATTTCAATCTTGTAGAGATTTTTGTTTGGTTAGTTTGTTAAGTTGATTTCTCTTAAAGCTTTAATATCTGGCAGCACATCGTAGTTGATTTTTACTCTACAAAAGTACCTACATGGGAGGCAAGAGGAAATTAAGTATATGGAAAAACCCCTCAAATCTATGAATGATTTTATAATTTAATGTGTAGCTTGAACATAGCCAGCAGGACTTAAAGGTACTTCAGTACTATGTTTAATCTGTTTAGGAGGTCTAAATCAGGTTCATTTATTACTTACTTATTTCTAGCATAAACAGTTTTTCTAATGTTTTTGCTAACATGTCTTTGCTGTCCTTTAAATCCACTATTTCATGTACCGTGCCACTGGTTGTGGCATTTAAGTTGTTTTTTCCTCATTTTACATATATATGTCTTCATCAGTAATTGAAGAACTGTCATTGCTACTTGTTTTTTATTTCAGCTCATTGTAATAAAAAACTTGAATTTTGTTTTATTTTAAAATAGAAAGGTACACACCACTCTATAATGCTTAGTTACAGAAGAGGTATTTCTGTATTCTTCTCTGGTGGACAACGTTATCAACATCAAGCCTGTCTGGTAATTAGAGTTGTTTATAGATAGTTTCAGAGGGTTAAATAGACCTTGTAAAAATGTTTTAGAAGCAGTTCCTTTAAAGCTTCACTATAAAAGTGTCATCAATAAACCTTTCCTTTATTCAGCAAGAATTGCCCTTTCTGAAAATGCTGCATTATGATAAAAATAATTTAAAAGAACAAAGGCTTATCAAAGATTCACTTTAAAGCTTATCCAAGCTTTCCTTAAACCAGTTCTTTAGAAATGTAAACCTAGATTATCAGCACTACATCAGGGGCATCTCTGGTGGACTTCTATAATCAAAAAGTAGAACCAAACAAAGACAAGACAATGAATAACAAGAAAATCATATAGAATATTAATAATGTTAGCTCCTAATTAAAAAGGATAGGTATGATGAACTTGCATGAACAGTACACAGGATTTTAACAACACCTTGTGCTGAGAAGGGCAGAATGACCTCTGCTCATGACAGCTGAGATTTCCATCTGGCCTTGGCAGGTTTCCCATGTCAAAATCTTAGGACTTAACTGCTTCATTTCACATCATGGAGTAAAGCTCAACCATTACCTTGTTCTTACAGCATTCACCCTGTGTAACTGCACAGAACGCATGGCCACAGAACACAAATAGCAGTTTTCTCCCTATCTTTCCAAATACTTTCAAAAGGACCCTCAGAAGGCGATGATTTTTGTAATGCAGATAAAAGCTGCAAAAGCGATCATAAATACCTGCTTATCTCATATTGCTGGTGTCTGTCTCTGTCATGTAAAGTGCTTCTATCAACAGCAAGCCTTCTGCTTTGGTAGACTCTGCGATGAAGTTTGTGTTCAGTCAGGGATTCTCGAAGATGAGGTATAATTCTCAAAGCAAAGGAGCAATAGAATAGAAATTAGTTCTTCTCTTAATCGGTAAAATGCCATTATTTGAATTGCAGTATTTACACTAGTTGCTGACTAGCGAGACCATTTGAAATGTTCTCATCTGTTCTTTTCTTCAATTATATCCCAGTGCTTTCCAGACTCACTGTCTCAGTTCTCTAGCTGGCGATTTTTCAATTAAGATGTGAAACCTTTCTTTTCTCTTACATAGATTTAATTAAAATTCTTTGAAATATAATGCCTGGGTGTTGGGTGTGTGTCTGTTACAGTTCAGGGAAATTGAACTACTGCTGCTTGTTCTATCACTTGGAGAAAATGCAGTTAATTATTTTCAAAATATGGGGAGTATCTTTGGAATCTCATACAAAATGCTCTGGTTGTTTTAGTATCGTAAGGTAATCCTGCCAGTTTCCTAGATTTTGAATAATAAACGTTATTATCTAAACATTTTAATGGCCACCAATAAGAAGGTGTTTTTGCAGGATTTTAATTTCCTTTCTTTACTGGATCATGAAGTATGTTCTATGCTAGCATTTTTAGAATTGTTTTCTTAAAGTTCAATATTTAATATAAAAATTATAGGACAGTCAGGTGAACAAGATAACAGGACACTATTTCTACCTTGGGTTTTCTCTGACATTCCAGTAGTGTTAATATAAAAGCTGAAAGATCCAAAATACCTCTAAAAATAATACCCATTTTTAGTTTACAGTCACTGCTTCTCTACCCGACTAATACTATTTTTAAGTTTATCGTAAGGCATAGGAAATGCCAAAAGGAAGAAGAACTGAAATTATTCACTTATTCCATGCAAGTTCATAGCAAAGTATGAAGATTAATAATTGTTTCTAAAATTCTTTGAGATGGAAGGCCATACTAAGTATTGGCATTATTTTATTATGACTGAATATTGAGCCTTCACCTCAATATGACCTATTTCTATCCACTGCTATATGGGCAGAGGAATTTGCTGTATGTCAGATTTTGTTGTGTAATGAATGATTCAGCCCCCTGATTCCTGGAGAGATTTGCTTTTATGAAATCAGAAGAGTCAGGAGAATAACAAAGCTGATATTTTAAAAAGCACTCAAAAGTCTGGTGAGTGAAGCAGGTGGTGCAAGCACTGCCTGGATCTCTTGAACTGTTCTTGAACCTGGTTGTGTGAGTGATGAACATGTATGTTAAACAGCTGTGATAATCGTGGGTACGCTTTAATATGCGTTCCTGGATAAAAATAAGTCAGTTATTCTCAATTTGCTTTTAATTGTCATTACACAGTAATGGATTAATACGATAATGGATTAGTTGTTTAACACATATCTTACATGCAAGAAATTTAGTATTTAGGATAGATAATAGTAAACAAAGTGAAAATATTTTATACCTCTGCTATGCTAAAAATGATTCCCTTTTCTTCTTATTTTATATATTTAAGTTTCTTTACAACAACATCACAACCTGAGAAAAAACATTATTCCCACCTTTTTCAGTGCATTGAAATATTTAAATGCAGGAGATTCCATTTTTGAATGGCCTAAAATACATCTCCTGCATACCCTTTTCAGTGCTCTCAATGGGATAGTGCATCTGTAGCATTTTAATTACAGCTACGAAGCAGAATTAGTACTTTCACATCTTGGGTGCTAACCTCAGCTTCCAAGTAACATGTTTCAATAATATAAAATTGTAATCTAAAATTGTAATGTACTGCTTTCCCTTAGAAACTCCCCAAACAAACAAATGAAAGGAGGGATGCAAAATCCAGATTGTCATTGACATTGTAGTTTCAATAAAAAAATCTGTTGACAGAGGAAATTATTAATTTAAGTTCTCTGTTGAAGTAGGAGGTGTGACAAAGCTTGGAGAACGAACTACAGGCCACATTTTTGCCTTAATATTTGGCAGGGGCAGTGATGCTGGTTTGTGTGAAAGGAACTGGGCTCTGGGGGTTTTCCGGCCTCCTTCCCACAGGGCATCAATTTTGCGGGTCCTGTGCCTTGTTCTCCTCTAGATACCTTCACAGTACCGTTAGCTGGTGAAATAACATCTCAACTTATAGTCTTGCAGAGCTGGCCAGCACAATGGCCAGACACAGTTGTCTTTATTTACATGAAGGCCTTTTAAAGTGTACAAGAGAAAGGGGACTGACCAAAGAAAACTTGATGCAAAATCTCCTTAATCTTTTGTGACTTCTACTTTATCATATAACGACAGTATCTAAACAGCTTAAGAGTTCAAAGATTTTAAACTTTGTCAGCATATTCTGCAAGAGCACTGAGCAGTAAGATCCTGGTGTAAGATAAGTCCTCCTGCCTTTTGCAGTAGGCCGGGGTAAAATACCAAAGCTGTTCACATCATTTCTAGCAGTCTTTGTCTTGGTTGTTCAGTTAATGTTTTGAAACTAAATAACCACCTGCACTGGACCTGAATAAGCATAACAATATTCTAATATCAAATAAAAAAAGAAAAAAAGTGATTATTTGGTTCACTTAGTTGACAAGATTAATAAATGACAAAACATAAGCTGTGATAATTAAATGAAATTATTTCCAAACTTCATTAACTACATTTATCTCTCTTCATTTTCAAATTGCTCCAAGCTTTTACTTAGGCCCCCTTTGGGAGATCAAAAATTTTTCTAAGATCAGAATTTAAGAATTCCTAGTTCACATCTCAGATGGATCTCCATTTGCTGAACTGAGCACACTTCTGCTGCAAGACTGGGGAACTTCAAAGCTTTTATTTCGTATGTATGAAAATTACTGCACTAAACCATAAATGTTTCTTTTTTTTTTTTCAGAAGGTAGATTTTAGGGAAAGAATTCTAGAAAAAAGAATGTTACGTAAGCTTGAAGAATTTTTTAGTGGACAGTGGGACTAGTTATGTGTATGAGGTAGAAATCTGCTGTCTCCCACTTCTGTGAGGAATAAAGAAAAAATCATAGGCATGATCTGCATCAAAATCTATTCTTGGTAAACTGTATAGAAGCCTTTCTCAGTATTCAGTCTTTCCTTGGCATGTTTTTTGTAAAACGGCTCTCAGGACACCTTTGAGAATCCCCATTACAGGGTACAATGGCATGTGATTTCAGAATTCTGAATATAAGCAGGGAGAGGGGGGAGATTGCTGCAGAAACACATTGTATGGGAGTCTTGGGACTAAAAGCAAAGGTCACTTTAAGCAGGTTGGTTTGGGTTAAAGGCCTAATTAATCTGTCTTTTTACTTTATTGACATATCTGATGTCCTTGTTTTTAAATCCTAATGCATTTGGAAAATGAAAGGGCTGTGAGACACATCTCAGCTATCTTTTTCCAAACAGAGATTGCAAAGCAAAGGAGTTGGGGCAAATTGACAAGTGGGGATGTACGTGTCCCCAAAATCTATTTACTTCATGCTGTGTCAGATAGCCAAGAGGAAAGTAACTGTACCAGAGTAAGCTGAAGTAAGTAGGATGGAGTGCCTGGGTTGTTCTAACCGAAATAAAGTCTTGGATAAAATGTTGATGCTTATGGATTACAGGAACTCATCAAAAGACAAATGAAAACTTTTAATTTCAGGAACTTTGCATCCGGTAGCTGATAAATTTGAGTATGTGTGTTCAGAAACTTCTCCAATGCTTAAACGTTTCAACAGAATGTCTAACATGGGGGAGCAGTATAGCCAGCTAAAACTGAACAGCGTGGTCACAGAGAGTGATGGAAAGTGGAGATCAGAACGGATCAACTTCTGAATGTTTTATTTCCATGTACTTTCAGAGGTAAATATATTGCACCTTTTCCAAAGCTAATACACCAAAATTTCAGTATCTAGCAGTTTCTCAGGTGCATCTTGGGATGCATAAATTATGAGTATGAACAATAGAATGAATGTGTGAGAGAGTGATTAAAAAATTAAATTGATCTGAGCCTTGAAGCAGACTGCTCTGCTTTGTGTTTCTAACACATCAGGTTTTTTTTAATTTCCTGCTGACACCCCAGGTTAATTTTTTTGCTGGTAATTAACTTGAAAGCTAAATGTCCAACCTAAATATCTATGTATAATTACTGGGTTACTTACCTGTTCCAAGCAGATAATTTTTAGCACCTGAATATAACAGTTACTATGTATTAACTCTTCTGCATGCCAAACGCATGTTATGTGTCCGTTCCTTCCACATACTAAAATGTCTTTAATTCTTTTCTCACAGCTTTAAGTGATAAAGTATCTCCTGAAAGAAAATATTTCTTAGATGTAATAGTAATTTGACATTATTTATTGTTTTTCCACTGTTAATATTAAGCCACATAGATATTGTTGAATTTTATTGCACTCTCAGGAATTACGGATGCACTCAGCACTTCAGGGAGAGATACAGCTTGGAAGTGTGAACCATATTTTTGTCCGAGAGGTAAAATTTCCCTGTCTGCATGCAGTGCTTTCTAAAATATTGGAATAGTTGCCCTGGAAATAGCAGAAAGAGTACGTTTTCAGCCAGTAGAACCGCAAAATTAGAGATTAATTTCCAGATACTCTTTTCCCAGAGTCTGCTTGTTAGTGAACTGCTTGGAACAAGAAAGGAAGAGAAAGAAAATAAGTCAGAGGTGGTAACAACTATATTGTTGTCTTTACTTGCAAGACCCTGTTTCCACTGATAAAACACTGTGGCTAGCAGAGGTATAATTCCAGCTTTTTGTATTGAGTACAAAAGCTCCTAATCTTTTAAAAAAAAGAACTGCAAACTTTTATTTGCAAGTGTCTTTCTCAACCTTATGACTTGGAACAGTAGACACAGTAAATTAGCAACCTCAGTTAAGATTTTTAAATTATTATTATTATTAACTGATTACTGTTCATTAAAAATACAAAAGGTACGTAGTAGTATAAAGTGATAAAAATGATGTAAAGTGACTTAATTTGGCAAGGGATCTGGCCTGTACAGTGAGAACAGAACGTGAAAGTCTTTTAGACCTATGTTATATTATATTGAAGAGATGAGAGATGCAAAGGCTGTTGGTTTTTAGGTTAAACAACATTTTTGTTCTGTGGAATAATGGAATTTTAGTCTCCCACAAAGAATTTTATTGCCCATCAGCATAACTGTTTCATTTCCGTTCTACCCTTATGTTATTCTGTCCTGCAGGCTCTTCAGAACGATAAAGTAAATAATATCTATCAAAACCGATGGGACAACAATGATAAGAATTTCCTGTGTATTATTTTGTTCATATTGATTCTGTTTAGAAATATGAAGTGGTTTTTGTGTTTGTGAGCACATTCTTCTTAACTAAATTATTCAGGACAAAGTTAAATAGATTCTCCAAATTCTTTGAGTACTGTTCTGTAATAGCAGCATTAGCAAAGACACTCCCCTACTGCTTTCTTAATGCCTTTACTACTCATTTTCCATTAAACAAATGTGATTTCCTGTTTTGCTGAAGATGACAATCCTAAAGAACAGCATTTGAAAGCATGAATTACAGAGACATGATCTATTGAAATAATTGCCTTAATTTCCACTAAGCTGTCTAACAAATCCATGTGGTACCTGCTTAAGTATTACTGTTTAAAGAATCCAACCCGTTAATAGACAGTCAGTTCTTAATGGACGGTAAAGTTAATTCTCTGTCACAGAGCATGGATAAACATTATAATACTGCAACAGTTGAAAACTCTCTATCGATATCTGGCTCTAATGTGTATCTACTTTGGATTTGTTGCAATTTAGCCTGCAGTGCTGCAGAAATGTCTGCGGTTTGCACAGTAAACGGAAGAATCACAGAAGCTGGTTCATTGTTCTAGCTGGCATTTGAAAAGTTTGGGACCTTGTGTCTCTAGTTCTTTTAAACATGACCTTCATTAAACATGGTGCTACCACACCTGTGCTTGTTTGTTATTTATCTGCTGAAGATATCTTTCAGTTTTCTATAACAGGAAAATATCAAAAGCATTTTGTTCTCATGAGTATCGTGGAATAGCACTGAGCACTATTGCCAACTTGAGGAATTTTGATTGTTGGTGTGTTTGGTGGGGGATTGTGGGAGAACTCCACCCAAAGAGATCCTGAACCAGACTGAGCAGGTTTAGCCATGACTGAGGAGATCCTTTGATAAGTAGCCAGAGTGTTCAGCTTGTTGTCACTCACAATAAAAGACTTTTTGTCCTGGGACTGACATACAACTATTTTTAAAATAGAAAGTGGAGGCGGAAAAAAGTTGCATTTGCCAGTATGTGGCCAGAAACCTCCAAGTAAATTGATATTGTTCATTGTGTGAAGTTTATTTGTTCTATAAGAAGAAATCAAACCTTGGGATATAAGTAATATATTCATAAATATATTATATATAAAAATATATATAAGTGAATAACATGTTCACTTAACTATTTTCATTACTAAGTGTGTGTGCTTATGTATATATCTCCCTATGTAAATATATATAGAGAGATATTGATATAAAACACTCGTGCTAGGGTTACTCGATTTTAAAATTCATTAACTTACTGAATTTTACATCTGGGTTGCTATGTTTTCTGAAATGTAGGGAGAGTAGAAGGTCCCATGAGTTACAGTGACTAGCAAAGCAAAGATAACCAAAATTCATTACTACTGAACTGATCATTTTATCTCTTTTATCAGAGGCAGGTAGATGGGCAGATTTGTAAGACCAGTTTAGCACCATCATTTCACTGACTCTATTTTGTCAGTTCATCTTTTCTTTTCAGTCCATGCCAAGAGTTTATAACCACTGATGAAATGTATTGACTTACTGCAACCTCCAAGTAGGCAAAGTCCTTTCCAGAAATAAAATGAATAGGTGTTCTTTTAGATGAATTAACATCAACGTTCTGCAATAACTTAAAACTAACTTCATGACTTTGGGCTGCTGCTGTCTAGAATATAAAGGCTATTGTGACCTTGGCAGAACCAAGAAAGGAATGCTGTGTTCCCTGCTGCCTCCAAACTTAACACAGATGTGCACTAAATAACATTGCTATACAGCAATCAGGTAAATCTTGTTTATTGGTTACCACTGTTTTTTTCCCCCACTTAAATCTTCCAGATGTGTTAGGCATGGAGTTAGTCTTTGCATTCATATTCTTCTGAGTTACAGTTGATTAGAAGAGTATAAAGAACTTTGACTCTATGAAGTGGAACATTGTTTTTATTCATTATTTGCCTTGATTTATGATGGCATAGCAAGGCACCCATTATTTACTCTGAATGTCCCTGCCAGTATTTAAAATAGCAAGGCATACCAGACGGGATTGACAGCATACCTCTGAAAAGAAACTCTAGTAAGACTGCATACCTCAGATAACCCACTGAGGTTTTCTTCAATAAAATTCTGCTTGAAGAGAACATGTAGTTCTTTCTCAATGCCATGTGAAACTGAACTTGTAAAGATTGACCTGGAGGTCAGTGATCTGGTATTAATGTGTGCTCAGCTAACAAGTCCGGCTTTGATTAACGGGGGTCAGGATTCCTGCTGCAGGATGGGGGGAGGGAGCGTCAGAACCATGGGGGCTTGGAAAGCAGCAAATGGCAAATAGTGATCTCATGCAGTAATTACCGAGTGGCCTGTCCCTTTTAACACCATCTCACTTTCCTACAGTAAGCAAGAGAGTATAGAAGGGAATGAGGAAACTCTTGTATTTCTACATTAAGAACAGTATCTGAATCAAACAGTGGAATGGTAGAAGAGCCTTTTTGTTTCCCGGATGTTCCCTCTTGAGTACTTAAGTATTTGCTAAGACCAAGTTCTAAGAGATGTAAGAGTGAGAATCACTGGAGTGTTGGGACAGGTGTGTGGGAAGCACTGAGGGAAAAATCCTTAAGCCAGACATTACTGCCCAGGTTAAAATAATGGACTTTGTTTTTTAGCCCTGGGCATTTTGTCAAGGCTTCTAAATCATGTTAATGATTCAAGGGATCATTTAATGAGTAATGAGTAACCGCTGCTGGAACTTTCTACCTGTGAAGAAGTAATTGAGCTGTTGCTTGTTTCCTTGTTTCAACTAAGCTCTGTTCTTCTTTCTGTCCCTTTCTCCTTTGCTGGAATATTGCATCATTAGTGAGAGGAGAGAAAAGGGACCAGAGCAAGGTCAGAGCTTAATTCTTTCATACCAAGGAAAGAAAGAGGAAGGGAGTGACACCTGTCAGGTAGAAGAGAGGCAGAAAGAATTAGCTTTTTGCGTGTGGTCATCCCAAACACCTCCCAGTGGCAGTGGTGGCAACAGCAGAGCGCTACTGATTAGAAATAAGGGGGGATGTTCAACCTGTATCCTCAGCCATTTGAAGTAGGAGGTGCTGCCCAGCACCTGCTGTACCCCGCAGGAAGTTACACTCAGTAATAAAAGCTGTTTCTGTGATGCTCAGACAGTGTCTTAGTTGAAGACTGTATTGCCTCATTACTTAAGAGTAAGGTGTAATGAATTGGGGGAGATATTTGCATGTCTCGCATGCAGTGCATTTCAACAAACTGCAATTATGTTTTGCTGCCATCTATAAAATCCTGGGAAATGCTAGCTATGACCCATTGCTACTATAACAAGAGAAAATGTCTTGATGAAATAATGTGTAACCATTAAACAGAATCAACTAAATGCACTGGCTTCTAATTTTTGAATGCTTTATGCTGCACAGAATATTAACATTAGTAGTCTTTTCCATCACACTACATTTAACACGTTTGAGGTGTGTTTTTAAAAACCCCACTGGAGAAAATATGATTTGTGTTCTGTTGCCTGCACATTCCACTAAATGCTCATTATTTATAAAATTCTATAGGGTCTTTCAACAAAAACACTATCGATCTTTCATTTTAGAGTGCCAGCACTTTGATTCATGCTCTGAGATGTAAATGTCTCCAACTAGTATATGATCCCACACATTATAACTTGCAATCTCTACAAGGTGGCAGACTAGATCATCAAAGAAAGTTTATGCCTATAAAGACTACTTCTTGAAAATATTTTAATCAGTGTAAGCACAGGACTTTTGTATTTTTGTAGGAATACAAATTTCTTTTATTGTTGTTAGTGTTAATATGTTAAGAATCAGCAAAGCCAGGTTTTAGAAAGTTTTATAGGAAACAAGTTATTAGTCTTCACTGAACACGTTCCATTTGTGTTCTGAGTTACAGTTACAACTTGCTTGAAATTTGCCACTGAAACTTTTTGAAGGGAACAGAACACTGAGCACAACTACATTTTTAATGGAAAATGTCTGATCATCCTGAAGATTTAATTTTTTTCTTGATGAGCCAGAAACTGACATTTTGGGATGGGCATGCTGGAACAGCAGATAGGTTTTAACTTAATTATTTTTAGTCTAATTAGGAAAAAAACTCCACAAAACTAAAGTGTGGCAATGGAATGGGGATGGTAATGCAAGAGAAGAGTTTTATAATTGCTGTTGGTCATCTCAATTATGGTATCATTTGGTTATGATATCTAGACAATTTCTTTGCATACGGAGCTGCACACATAAGAAAATTCTTGGCCCAAGGATCACAAACTGGCACTACATGAGGGTACAGTGCAGTCCATTCCTAAAGAAGGCTGGGATCCCAGTCCTTTGTGATGGTGATCATAGTGTTACTTAACATTTTTTTAGTTTTTTAACTCTTCTGCAGTGTTTGGAACTGGCAGAGAACTGGGGAGAATGGAATCATCCCATCTGTTTGGTGGGCTTTGATTTGGTTTGGGTTTTTTTTTTTGCTGCATTGTAGCAGAGGACTATCTGCCTGTGCTCCTTATTTATGTGCTTTCATGCATTAGTATTTTGTTTGTTTTTTTCTTATTACAGAAGAATATTCTCACCTTCTTGCCATTTAATCAAGAGGAAGGCAAAGTGAGAGAATGTGCAGATCTTTTGAAAGGTCAGCGATCCCTTTGTGTAAAAAGTGCAATTTCTGCCGTAACTTTCCCTCTTTGTGGAGCAGTGGGATAAGGATGATTTCATCCTCCTCAATATTCCCCATTTTAGCATGCTGCTTGCTGTTAGAGAATGATTCCTGCCCTGGAAAACTTTTAGTGAAGATAGGGTTGCATTTAGTGCCACAGAAGAAAAGTCAATAGGGCCCCGCAAATGGAGGGAGAATGGAGTCGTAAAAATAATGTGTTTGTGCTATGGGTCTGTGGAACAGGGTAGTATTAACCAGAGGGTTGACAGGAGCAGCGATAGAAACCACCATGGCCAAGGTTAAGTATTTGGAGAAGCTTTGCGGGGCAATGAAAACTGAAGTTGTTCTTTTAACGCTACATCCACAGATTTGTATCAGAGAACTTGAGGTTTGTTTTTAAGTAGATAAAGACAACAATGTGCGTAACTAAATGTGATGCTGAGACGATGGGATNACTGACATTTTGGGATGGGCATGCTGGAACAGCAGATAGGTTTTAACTTAATTATTTTTAGTCTAATTAGGAAAAAAACTCCACAAAACTAAAGTGTGGCAATGGAATGGGGATGGTAATGCAAGAGAAGAGTTTTATAATTGCTGTTGGTCATCTCAATTATGGTATCATTTGGTTATGATATCTAGACAATTTCTTTGCATACGGAGCTGCACACATAAGAAAATTCTTGGCCCAAGGATCACAAACTGGCACTACATGAGGGTACAGTGCAGTCCATTCCTAAAGAAGGCTGGGATCCCAGTCCTTTGTGATGGTGATCATAGTGTTACTTAACATTTTTTTAGTTTTTTAACTCTTCTGCAGTGTTTGGAACTGGCAGAGAACTGGGGAGAATGGAATCATCCCATCTGTTTGGTGGGCTTTGATTTGGTTTGGGTTTTTTTTTTGCTGCGTTGTAGCAGAGGACTATCTGCCTGTGCTCCTTATTTATGTGCTTTCATGCATTAGTATTTTGTTTGTTTTTTTCTTATTACAGAAGAATATTCTCACCTTCTTGCCATTTAATCAAGAGGAAGGGAAAGTGAGAGAATGTGCAGATCTTTTGAAAGGTCAGCGATCCCTTTGTGTAAAAAGTGCAATTTCTGCCGTAACTTTCCCTCTTTGTGGAGCAGTGGGATAAGGATGATTTCATCCTCCTCAATATTCCCCATTTTAGCATGCTGCTTGCTGTTAGAGAATGATTCCTGCCCTGGAAAACTTTTAGTGAAGATAGGGTTGCATTTAGTGCCACAGAAGAAAAGTCAATAGGGCCCTGCAAATGGAGGGAGAATGGAGTCGTAAAAATAATGTGTTTGTGCTATGGGTCTGTGGAACAGGGTAGTATTAACCAGAGGGTTGACAGGAGCAGCGATAGAAACCACCATGGCCAAGGTTAAGTATTTGGAGAAGCTTTGCGGGGCAATGAAAACTGAAGTTGTTCTTTTAACGCTACATCCACAGATTTGTATCAGAGAACTTGAGGTTTGTTTTTAAGTAGATAAAGACAACAATGTGCGTAACTAAATGTGATGCTGAGACGATGGGATTTGAGCTGATATTACTATACAGGGGTGAGATTTTGGGGCTATAGTAGTCACATAAAGCAGAGAATTCATTTGAGAGATTACCCTGAGGCATGGTACAGAGAAAAAGTGGGGACAAAATCCAGAGCCGTATTCATTTCCCTCAGTAAACTGGTGTGGGAATGCTTGGGGAACATCTGTAGAGGAAAGAACACAGAAGTTAATGATGATAAGCTACGGTGTAAAAGGAAGTGGCTGATGGGTCAGTCAGGATAAAACAAGTACCGACTGTGCAATGGGAGCAGGAGGTGTGCTTGGAGACTCTGCGGAAGCCGTGGCACGTGGGCAGAGCCGGGGACTGGCTAGAACCGAGTTAGAGAGTTTGTTTCCCAGGGAGCAACTGTAAATAGTTAATTCAATGAGCACAGGGGATGAAAAGAGAAGAAAAATGAGGTGATAGTTGGTAAGGTGAATGGGAAAGACAAATTACCCAAGAGTGGGTTTTATATAAGATGGGATTAACTAAAACTTGTCTTAGCTTCTGTTTTTCTTATTCCTTGGGGTATCTTTTATGCTTTTATTAATGTTTCAAACATAATTCCAGCTAATGGTCATTAGAACCATTAATAGTGAATATAGCTCATTGTCATCTACTGTAGTTAATTTTATACAGCTTTGTTATAAAACTCACAGTTCTAGTCTTCAATACATAAGATTTATCTGTTCCATAAAGGATTTTTACCACAAAGGTTACTCGATGCTCTCTTCAGCATTGTATAGACTTATTATAATGATAATATTCTGTTTAGGTTCCATAGTAAGTTTAGGAATCACTGCTATAAGACTATAAAAGTGCTATGAAAATGAATTAAGTAATTATTTGTAAACTGTTCAGATACTACATTGATGAATATTAAGATAACCTTACTAGAAAAACTGTTTCGTGTGTTTAAGTGGAGGGTACGGATAGCAAGCAATTCATTAGAATTGGGAGCATGAATTGTGTGGGGAGCTAAAAGTAAATATTAAATAACTCATTCTGTGAGGCAGGGGACAAATGGTGTGTGATCATGGAACTGGACTTGATCGTAATTTGTATTTATACACACTAATTTTTGTGTGCCTGATGTTACAAATTTAATTAGTTAACATATATTGGAATATGCTTAGAAGGTGTATATACAACATGCATTTATACACAGAATTATGTAGGTGGAAGATGCTCTCTTAGAATTATAGCAGTAGTATAGCCTGTTAGATTAGCTGCATAATGTGAACTGTGCGAAAAAGTGGTAGTGAACTAGCAGTTACTATTCACTGAAGATATCCACTACAGATTACTTTAAATGTTTTAAATTAAATATTAACTTCTAAAATGAGAATTTTTGTAGTAGCAACTGCGTGATAAATATTTTTATGTCAATGTTTTCAGAGCAGTCAGAACATTTTAGATCAATATATGTTGAAAATGCCTGAATGCCTTTTGAATGCTTCAGTTTGACTCCCTCTCCTCCTCTTTGTCTGTTTTTGCTTTGGTTTTCTGTTCTGGAATTTGGATTTTACAGAGATTGAAGAACAACAACAGTAGTTGGGTATGAAACATAAATGGCCAAAGTCCATTAAATCTATTTTATGTAACAGTCTTCTTTTACTTACATATAGAGATTTTCTTGCTGCATCATCTATACGGTAATGAGCACTGCTGAAAGTCATAGGAACCAAATGTTTATTTTCTGCTGCTGCCATCAACAGAGTCACATATTCCTTTTGAGATACTTAGATTAATCTTTTGACCTCTCTTGGTTTTGAATGAAATGTTCTGTGATGGTCACTGAAACGAAATTGTTTTTTCACTTAACATATTTCTGGTAACTCTAGGGAAAGGATAAGTTAAGTCAGAATGGTTGTTGTATAAAGTCAATACAGTTTGGATTGAATTCAGAATGTACACGTTGAATTAAAAAGAGTGCGTGCAGCCTGTCTACTGGAAAAGAGAGACCTTAATGATATGGATTTCCAATAACTTAGGGTTTCTCTTCACCTTTTCTCTTTTCTGTACTGAGGTATTGCAATAGCAGACTAGTTCATTAAATTGTGAGGCGAAACCAGAGACTCAATTCTCTATCTGGCTGGTTGTATAAATGAGGTATACCTTATTTTGGAAATTTATAGTCTCTTAATCTCTATTACAGTCCTTGTACCTCTGACTGGATTTAAGGAAAAACTTCTTTATGATGAGGACAATCAACCGTGGGAACAGGCTGCCCAGGAGAGGTTGTGCTATCTCCTTTCTTGGAGGTTTCAATCCAGACAGGCGAAGGCCTGAGCAACTCGATCTGCCCATGAGTTGGCCCTGCTTATCAGGAACTTCCACGAGATGATTTCCTGAGGTCCCTTCCAACCCCAGTTATCCCACGGTCCTCTTTTGTTTCTGTGTTCTTTCTTTAAAATAATTCTTAATTCAAGTCTGTTTTTTGAACTTCCGTGAATTACATGTTAGATCATATGAAGGGGAGGAAGATAGATCTGCGTACTGTTATCACACATTTACACAAATTAAAAAGCAAAAGATGAATTTTGTGTGGTATCTCTGCATTACGTGTCTTATTTTAGCTATATAGCCTTGTTTTTAACAATCTTTTGGTCTAATGCAGTTAATAAGTTCAATATGTGTAGTATCAGTTGGATTATCCCTGTTTTCCTATCTTCATCTTTGCTTTTGCAATAAAGTAGTGCATAAGCCTAAATTAGCAATGGTGGTTATTAATTCTCTCTTTAAATCCCTTGGCATCCTCTCTGGCTCCATTTAATAAAAGCTGCAATACTTGAACAGTAAATATTGTGCAAAAGTTTCATATTTGAAATGAATTTCCTTCAGGCAAATAGCAGAAGTAAGATGATATTTTGTGGTGTTGTATATTAAAATAAACATACAACTAGTTAGAATAGAACATTTCCTTGGATGTAGAGCCAAAGAATGTGAAACTGAGCTTGAATTTGATTAAACTTTGTGTGTTTTGAAATACGTAACATTTACCAGTGTTTACCTATCCCACTTTACATTTGGAGAAGGAAGTGAGTTGCATCTGCCCCAGAGTTTTATTTATAATTTAATATTGAACTTCCACAGTGGATCTCACCAATTTTTAACTGTTTATACGGATTATATTTCAAAAGCTTAATTTATCCTGGACTGTAAAGCCATGGAGAAATGGGGGAAAAAAGTTAATATCTGATTTTCAGAAAACTGTAGTCTCTGCATGTTTTGTTTTCCTCTGTAAATTGTGTTTAATTTCTGTGATGGAGGAATAACTCAGCAAAAAATAATCACTTATGCAATCAAAAAGATGAGCTCACATAAAGGTAACACCTTGGTGATCATGGGCTTACCTCTCCTTTGTTATCCTCTCTATGCTCTCCTTCATGCACATGAAAACTTTGGTTCATTTAGATCCTAGATTTGGATAATTCCCCTCTCAAATATCAAAAGGTGGAATGCACTGGAGCAATCTGTTTTTAATTAGAGGAATAAGCTTGCAAATGGAGCTGCCTTACCTGTTCACAGTTGCATCATTTAACAGTTTTCAATTGTACTTCACAAACAGTTTTATAATATTTTCAATTACTAGGGATCGATCAAGAATCCTTGAGAGATTCTTTGGAAAGATGGCAGAAATATTTTATCTACATTATTTCATGTTATTAAAGGCCTTCACAAGCCTGGGCGTAATTCTTTACAAATAACTATCAAATACTTTCAATTTCCTTTGCACAGTTACAGATTCCCTTTGGAATCAAAGGTTATCCTTCTGAATACTTCTTTTACAGTTTGTCAGACTGTGTGAATCTTTAAAGTTGGCAGAGATTTTAATACCATATCAAAATATTTTGAAACGTTTCGAAGACACTAACACAACTGCTAACATAAAACTTTCTATGGGCCTGAGCTATGTGAATATTTATTTGCTACATGGCTTTCTCCTCTTCCACATCTTTCCATCTGTGTATTCTGTAAAACACTGTGCCTCAGGAATAAGTTCCAGCAAAATCAGATAGAATGTTTTTCAGCAATTAATAGGCAGCAGCACCTGTTAGATCACAAACTTTGTGATTGAAATTGCTTACTGTGAAGGCAAACTATAGGTATTCCGTAATTACTTCATTATAGTATGGCAAACTTCACTGTAATTTGCTTCCTGATTCCCATGATAACTCCCTTTTTCAATTATTGTCAAGGCAAAATCAGTCTAACATAGGCAATCTGTGTTATGTAGGAATGTTTTTAGAAAACACATTGCAAATACTAGAACCTCAACTACAATTCTGAAAGTCACTAAAGGAAAAATAAAGGCACTTTTTTTTTTTTTGACAGAACATAGCAGGCGAGTTTGCTACTCAGAAATCCAATATGAAGATACTGTTTAACTGGGGACTTCATATCAGTCTTGCTATCTGAACTTGTAATTACACAAGGATTCTACATTATATTCTAGTTAATTTATCATTCTATATTTTCTTTATTAATTTGCTGGATAAGCTGGTTTTGTAATTCATAGCCCATAATCCCCCAGAAGTATTCTTCTGCATCCAGAGCATGGCCCTGCATTGATTTGGGGCAGGGGGAGCTGCAAGATAACTGTCTAAATTCCTCCTTTCTGATAACTGCTGTGAAATATTATGCCCAATGTGTGCTTGTACAGAAGGCCTCAGAAGAAGATATTGGAGCAAAAAGAATATATCAGGCCTTCTCAGTTGTTGGTTGACTGCACAAGACCATATTATTAAGATGAATGTCTCCGCAGAATCCCCCTCACCCTTTACTTGCTCGTTTAGTTAGACCTGCAGTGCCCTGGGAAGAGCAGTGACAGGCACGTCTCGGCTGTGCTCTTCAAGGGCAAACATTTTGTCACTCCTGCAATTCCACTCTGCACGTACAAAGTTCTGGGGAGGTCTGGCAGTGTTTGGTTTTTCTAGTGACATTAATTTCTTTTTCTCATTTTAGCCACCAGCAAGTAGGTGGGGAGGAGATGAGCTTGGTTTGCAACTTAGTTCCGTTATCAAGTCAGTACGTGGGCGCTGTTCCTATAAACTGAAGAAACAGCAGTGTTAAGAATAGAAACAATATTCTTCCGCTGTATTGTTTCCTATAGCAGTATCAGGGATGCCTTTTGGAAGTTATGTATTTCCCCAGGAAATGTATAGAAACTAGAGAATTAGGTGTAGTTTAAGAAATGAAGCAAGATTAGTCTAACTCTGAGTGATTGCACTGGTTTATATTAGCATAACATCAAATAATTTAAATGCAGTGAATAATTCTACCAAGAAAAGACACTTTTCATTCTGCATTGTTATTTACTGATACAGAATGTTATTTTTCAGCAATAATTTTTTTGAAATTGAGTAACAGAAACAAGTAGCTTTTCCCTCATTTTCTGTGTGTGTATCAAAGAATGGAGGGAAGAAAAGTTGAGCTTGAACCCCAATGACCCTTCCTCAGCTCGATAAACACAAAAATTATTAAAATGCTCTAATTGAGCATGTGCATTTCTGTGTTTACTGATTGCACTGAGATAAATAGCTTTCACTTAAATATACATCACATTAAACGTGTGCTAGGGAGAAGTGTTATCTAGAAAGTGCCATTCTCACTGTAAAAGCAAAGGTTTTACAGATTGTAAATTCAGTTTCACAGTTTGTTTGTGGTTTTTTTTGTGTTTGTTATAGAGAAAACCAATGGCAAATTTACACTGGCAAACCAGGAAATAAAATAGATTTTTTTTTTTTTTTAATATGCATGCTTTTTGGTGTGTACTTGAAAAAGTTAGTTGTTAATGGAGAAATGGGACTATAAGAACTGTAGCAATAAGCTGGGTAGGAACTAATGAGCCAAACCCAGTAACAGCGTATTTCCGTCTTTCAGCCTCATTGTTTCACCCTATTACATGCGTTTCCCTATAGATCCCGTGCCTGTGGTTGTACTGATCTACCTTTCAGGCAGAAATGATTTTTCTGGACAGGTGTGCAGTACCAGCAGAGGTATTTCTGAGCCTGTATGTACCTTCTGTTCCTGCTCAGACACTACGTGGGGTGGGAGTGTGGTTGCATGGGTTTCCACTTGTTCAGCAAGAACACTGGATTTTTAGGTAGCCGTGCAGCGTCGCCCGGAACCTGGGCTGTTAATACCCAAATAGAGATCTGAAATTTGATTAACTGCTATTGTGAACACTACTATTAGTAACAGAAACATCTTCACAAAGTGTCCCCCTGGCCTAAGGAGGTTGCTCTGAGCAGCCCGCGCTGTCTCACACTCTGGGGACACGGCTGTGTTCTTGGGCTGCCCCAGCGCTGGCTGCACCGCGTTCAGGAGACTCGCAGGGAAAATCTCTGAAATACAACTTCGAGCGATTTTTAAGGGAACTAACACAGGGGAATATCTTTGCCAAATGTGATTTACTGCCAAAATATTATTCCTAGTCGTGATCAGTATTGCTGATTTATGAACAAGTGCTGAGATTTACATCCAGATTTCTGATTTATAGAACATGTGACTTACAGGACAAGAACTGATTTATTGTAGTGAAGCTGTATTACAGTTATGTCAGTGTTGCTGTTATAAACTCCTGGTTTCAGAGATTTATAACTTGCCTATAAAAATTGCTCTAATTGAAACTGTTTGCTCTCAATTGCCTGCCCATATTTAAAGGCCTGGGAAAGGCAGAAGAAGAGTGACTTCAGTGTGGGTCTGATTCTACACATGGGATTAAGGATATTTTGAGTTTTAAGATCTTGAAGATGCTTAACATATGATATTCAAGAAGATTTCATACTTCTGCTGTTGTTTCTCCAGAGACTTGGTGATTATCCTAGACCAAAGTCCAGCAAGTGATTTTTATTCATGAGTGTCTTTATGAATTCTCTACAAATGCCTTAATCAACCCTCAGAAGTGCTTAATTTGCACAAAAAGCTATGCACTCTTTGTCTTGAGCTGCTAAACATTTGTTCTGCATTAAGCTTATTTCAGCCTATTCCATGTGGGCTTCCGTGCAAATTCCTCTGCAGAATTCCATCTGTGCTCCCAAAGTTCCAGCAGGGAGCTCCAAGGTGGTGGCATCAGGCAGTCTCTGGAGTGGGGTCATCCTCCCCAGCCCTTTGCAAAAATCTGGACAGCAGACAGCAACGAATGTGATCCTGTGTCTAATTTTTAAGGGAGTGTCTGACTTCACCTTTTACATCCGTGTGGTTGTAATTCTGCAATTGCAATTATCATGTTTGAAATGTAATCTCAGATACTGGCAAGTAGAGACCAGACTGTCTGGCCAAGCTGATGAAAAAAGTTTGCAGTGCTGTTTGTAGAGACCAAAAGCCCGGCCCTCCCTTCTGCTCCTGTCTCATCCCCAAGAGCTATTGTGAGGAGGTGCTAAAAAGTCTTGCACAGAGCGAAGATGGGAATATATTAAAGTGCCTCCTAGAACACGTGGCCCTCCCTCTTAAATTTGTCTTAATGGCTTGCTAAAGGTGCAGGTTGGGCTAAGTCATTTGAGGGCTGCAGAAATGGCATATAGAAGAGGCTTTAAAAAGTTTGTTGCTTGCTTATGTATTGGTGAAGGTAGATATCTTACTGAAAAAGATTAAAACAGTAGGAATTTATCTTTTCCTTGTGTTTTGTGTTTGGTGGGGGTTTTTTTGGTTGTTGGTTGGTTGGTTTTGTTTTTGTTTTTTAGTATCCAGCTAGTGACCAGTTAGTGAGTTAAATTCATTTCTCTGATTTTTGAGGTGGCAGTTACTGAAATGAAGATCAAAACAAGACAAGGATATTAAAACAATTATTACTCTTGTGACTTTGGCATGCCTACTTGCTAGAGGCAGTGAGGCCAATGGATTGCTTCAGGTAACATTAATAAACCCAACAACACATTTGTTCTTGGCAATGCAAGCGGTGGATATGTGCCATGTTGCCATAGGAGGCTCGGAAGGATGACATTTTTGTTGTTGAAATCATTAACCCAGTAAAATGAATTAACTGATTGAAGCATGATGGGAAAACTCAGGTCAATTCTCAAAAAATGCCCCAAAAGAATCTCAAATGTTAGGATTTACCGTAAAAGGAATAACAAAAAACAAAAACAAATGACAAAGAAACAACGAACCAAAACACACAGGGAATATCATTAAACTCTTTCGTAAATCTTAACAAAGAGCATAGTATAATGAAAGTTGTGGAGAAAGCTGAAATTGATGTCCAAGTGTGTGGCAAGGCTTCCATGCAAGGACTAGTGATACAGCCAAGATGCTTCAACCAGGAGAAAGCATGGCTGAGACACACAGTACAGGTCTCAAAGTCATTCATCGCTTAGAGGAGACCTCTTGGGAATAATGTTTGTCTCTTTTCAGACGAGAAGTAGGACATGGCAACCAAAATTAGCAGGTGCCAGGCTGAGGAGAAAGAAAAGAGTATGCTCAACCCGGGGAACTGTCACAAGGACAGGATAGAAGTTTGCGTGTGTCAAAGATGGTGTACACAGACACATACAACTCTGTTGAGAGCTAACTAAGATTTTCTGGCTCAAAACCTCCTTGTCCTGCAGTTCTGTGAAGGCTGGGAGACCTGTTTTAGAGAAATACGTTACATAGCTTGTTCTGCAGCTGCCGTGCTGAATAACGGGGTGTAGGCACAGATCGCTGCTGAGGGCAGATCAGAGGAATCTGTAAGTCTGTCTCACTGCTTATGCACGCACAATTCTCTGTATTTAATAGGACCCACACATGCACTAGCAAGGCAGTGAGAAGGTTGAGCTGGCAGCAGAAATGTTTTTTACATTTATATCATTTACACTGTTTGAATATTTATTTTGCATGGTCTTTTTATAGTTGAGATGGACTTTATTATTAGAAGCTTGCTGCAGCATGAAGGATTTTTAGTTTGTTTTGTGTTATAAAACCCAAACAATTTTGCTTTCTCAAAAAGTTTTTTTTTAGAAGTTACTGGCTATTCTTTCAAACCTCAAAAGGGAAACTGTCTTATATTGTGTGACTCAGATATCTTACTGAAAGATTGCTGTTCACACTTGCATGGTTTCTTATGTGTGGGAGTAAATGAGGTTGGTTTTCCATCTTAACAGTCAAAGAAAAGCCATGCTCATTTGATTTTGGTATCCAGAGCACTTAAAGCTGTTAGGAAACAAGGCAAAACTTTGAAATTGTTTTCACTACAATTCTTTCAGTTTTGGGAGTATCCAACCTGAAGTCAGCTTTCTCTGATGCTGCCAGTGTCTGAATTAGCACGCTTAGGTTGCTTTACCTGTTTCTTCCATCTGTGGAGCACGTATGGTTATAGTGAGCTAGCTCACAGTGGCGGGTTTGGTGGTTATTACTCAGTATGTAATGAACTCTTCGTGTACCAAAACTCTTAAGCAGCTCTTTCTTAATAGTTCTAAGAACACAGAGTGAGTACCAGGCCCTCGTGCACATCTGAGAGAGCAGCCGATTCAGTAGGGCAGTACCTGTCAAGCCAAGTTACAATAGCAGGTTCTTCCTTTTTTCCTTATAAAACAATGTCATTTGCCGAAAATTCCTCATTTTGTGTGTGGATTTGCTTGTTTGTTTGTTGCTATTTTCTGTCATCCAGACAGAACCTGAATATGTCTTATCTGGTCCTTTTAATGCAGGTTTAATGTTGCTTTCTAAAGTATATTTAATAACAGGTACTTTGTGCCAGAAGACATTTGATGGCATAGACGTGTCAGCCTGAAAAATGTGTGCTGTAATTGTAAGAGTCAATCAAGGAGGCTGGAATGATTATTGCAAGATGTAGTGAAATCAATGCAGAGAAACATTTCACGTTTCATACTTCATTTAGATTGATCACAGTGTGTTTCATGGAATCCTGTTCCTTGCCATGGAATTGTCTTTCCCTGGAACTTGCCAGTGGGGCAGACACATCACTTCAAACTGTGAGGATTTGGGTATCTTTATTTGTATAATGATTTGCATAGAAATGTTTTGAAGTGACTTTTCTGAGCTGTTGCTTTGCAATGTAGGTAGGGTTTTCAGCAATCTTTCCCAGAGTATCCTGGCCAGGGTAGGACGGAAGCATCACTTTTTAAAGGCACTTTCTGAAAGATTGATTACTGTACTCAAAGCAATACCAATCATGAAATCAACCTCTGGATAAAGCTCACAAATTCAGAATATTCTCATTCTATTTGGTAATGAAAATTACTATTCTTTAATGTTTCTAGTGGGGGTCACAAGAATTACATATGTAATGAAGTCTATTAATAAAGAATCAAGTATGTAGTGACTCTTTGACATCCCTTTTATTTTTGATTTGATGTCCATATTGTAATAAAGTACCAGTTACAGTTATGTCAACCAATTAAAACTGAGATTCTGACCAACTTTGAACCCATTTGTTAGGGTCATCAAAATGCCTTTTTTTTTTTTTTTAATCAAAAGAAGGTAACATTTGCAAAAAGGTGAGTTAGAAGAATGTTCTATAACCACTTAAAAGTTAATCATTATTCTCAATCCTTGACTTTCCACTTCACTTCATACAGGTTATAACCCCCTTTTTCTGATTCCTTTTGTAGTTTTCAGAGTCCCCGAACATGCATATAGCAGTGTTACTGAAAAATGATATTACTACTGTATTAGAAGTTGAAATTAATTGTCAAAGGATACCTAATTTAAGCACAGTCATTATTATTTTATTGTGGGCTTTAAGAGTTTGTTACTAACAGGGTAGGTGGAATAGTACTGGAAATCCAACTTTTTTCCCAACCATTAATAAAAATCTCTCTTAAACTATGCAGTAATCCATCGTAAATAGATTGTAATTGGTTATTTGCAAATCCACTATAAATGAAGTTTAGTTTTTGGTTTATAATACTCTGAAATGTATTCCATTAATCACTCTGTGCTACTAATCTGAGTGATTTTTTATTTGATAATAAATCGTTAATCCCATAGCAGACTGTGTTTGATAAGGCATCTCTGCCAGTATATTAAGGGGATTATTTTCCTTAACCACAAATCATTGGAATCACAAGATGAGCTGTCTTTGGAAGCAGCAATAAAGTTGAGTTTCTCAGCTGTTGATGGTTGTGCAAATACCCAGAGGAAAAACACAGGGAGACTATAGAATTTTTAAAAATTATTATTTTAAATTGTATAGCTGTCCATCCAGGCCAAAATTGCCCCTCTTCTGTTTGATGGAAGTAAGCAATGGTTTCAAGTTCTTATGTTTGTAGGTTTTGTAGCTACTTTGTAATCAACGATTCATAGCTATATTAAAATATGGAAGAAACAAAATACATGATGTCTCTACCAATTAGGGAAAGTTCCTACAAAAAATGTAAATCTATAAAACCTAAGTGTCACCGATACGTTTTTTGTTGTGAGCATACATTACCTCCCGAAGTTCGTATAGGATAGGATGTTACGTGAACCAGTTTTTCTTGTATGAACCCTTCTTGTAAGTAAATTTGGTGCAGTTTTGCAACATTTGAGACTAGTTGTCATGGAAACACAAAGCTCTGTGATGTTTTTCAACAGTGCTGATTGGTTAGAAAAAATATTTTGACACCATGCTATTTTCATCTTGAAAACTTAGTTAAAAACCATCTTAACATTGTTGTGTAAAGTCAAGAGCATAACACAGGAGAGGCAGCCATTCAACGCAGCTGTCATGATAACATATTACCTTCGTACCACAATTTTTAAAGTGGATTATTGTTGCTATGGCATCAGATAATAGAAAACCCACCATGACTACTGGAATACTTTCAGCAAAACAGCATAGTTTGCTTATTTTGATTGAAGAACTATTTTATATATGCCCCAGTTTGTATATCTAGCATTTCATGTTGTGTTCATCTTCTATGCACTGTGTTAGAATAGAGCCAGTGGAAAGGGACTCTTTCAATTAACTTCTTTTATCCAACCATTTCTAATGTGATCCTTCACTTATTTTACTATAGTTGCTTAGTAGAGACTTGGTAAGTATGTTAAAATGACTGAATTTGGCCTCTTTCTTGTTAAAATGGAGTGAGGCCACGTAACACGTGTGGCTTGCTGTGTCTGGGCACTTACTAAGGGTCCTTGCAGCTCTTTCCTGGTTTTATGCATCAGAATTTTATAGTTGAAGTAAATGACAGGAATTCTGCTGGCCTAATAAAATCATTTTGAATTAAAGTAGGTAGAAATTTTGCTGAGATTCATAGAGCTTGAAATTTGACTGTGGTCTGTTGAAGCCAAGGTATTTATTACATGTGCCTTTTTTTTTTTTTTTTTTTTTTTTTTTTAAGAAATGGTGTATAAATATCTGGAAATTAGTAAGAGCATGGCTAGAGCTCACTGTTGTCTCTAGAGAAGTGAGCTAGAACAATTCCCTTTCTAATCCTGCAGGCTTTAATCACCAGGCGACAAGCAGTCATACAGCAGTTTGCTATGAGATTAGTTCTATTTGCTTTGGAGATTTTGATGTAATAGTTTGGTAATGTGGCATTATATATCATAAATGAGTTAGCATCATTCCTGCTCTCCAGGTGGGAGGGCTGAAGCACAGAAAAAGGAGGTGTTGGGTGCTGGTTGTGTGGCAGAATAGTAATACGAGGTGTGGGCTCTGCTGTGCCCTTAGGGCAGGAGCACAAGTTCTGGTCCCTGCAGGGCACAGAAACAATATTGAGGTCACAGACTTAAGTCCAGTTCTTCAAAGCCTTTTCCTTCTCAGCAATAGTATCATTGCATTGGAAAGGAAGCCCATCCCCACATCGTAGGGAAATCAGTTTGTGTGTCTGCAGGGTACCTCTTTGTGGTGTATTTTACAACAATCACATTGCTAAATGTTTTCAGACCTCCGGATTCTTTGAGAGGTGTAGCACAGCGCAGATTCTGTTTTTTCTAATCATGTGTAGTCCTAGGAGAAAGGTCTTTAGATGCAAAGACCCTGACTTGAAAGTTTGTTAGTATATTGGCTGTGAGAAATAATAGGTGAAATTATTTAATACAATTTTGTATTTTCACAATATCCTCATTAGCCATAAGAAATGCTTCATCCTTTCATTTAAGAATTTCCCATGTAGTGGAAGAAAGTATTGTTCAGGGTGTGTTTTATTATTTGTAAAAACTGAAGCACTTGACCTCTCGTGGCTGTGGAAGCACAGCTGAAGTTGGCTGAGGTTGCCTCATACAATGTGGCAATGATATTATTAACCCTTCAATCTAAATTCTTCACCTGCGCTTCACCCATGACATGTTATTAATGTACTGTCTTGTAAAATACCACCAAATTTGGAAACCGTGTTCCTTCAGAGGAGTTCTTTTGAGGTGTTTGTCTGATCTTGGTGGGATTTCTGTCATGCTCTGATATGTAACTATATGACTAATGTCTTTGAAACTTCTAAGTATTTGGTTTATTGTTGAATTTGTACAATGAAGAAGTGAAAATAAATGCTGAAGATGAAATAAAAGCTCAAAGTAGATCATAATCCAGCTTTACACTAGTTGTAAGTGCCGACAGTAGAAAGAAAATAAAAAGGACTGAATTGGGTCAGAAATAGTGTAAGTTATCTGGAAAATAATTAAAATAAATGGTTTGATCATTTTTTCCCAGTAACTTTCTTTAGCTGCACTTTAGTACACCTGGATTTCAATTAATCCTTCATGTAAGCAGCTGAAAATAGATTTAATTTTGGTGTTATGTATTATTCCAGCTTGCATCAAGACTGTGGTTTGTCTCGTGTAGACTTCAAGCATTAGGAAAGATTGTATATAATAGATTGTACTGCTTTTTAGAGATAGAAGATTTCAGCATCAGTGACTTGGCACAGTAAAATAGTTGTAATGTATATACTTATGGAAAATACAGTAAGGAGGACTAAGGTATTCAAGATACACAAGAGAAACTCTAGATAGCAGCAGCCCAGATAAAGATTTGCAACTCAGGCTTCACTAATAAGAACTGGTGTCCCATCTCTGACCTCCTAGGTTGTCCCTTTTACCTATATTTGTTTTTCATATACAGAATGCTTGACAGGGCAAGAAAGTAATGAATATTTTCTCTATTAACATACCGTAAGATGATAAAAATAAACTTAATGAAAAATTCAGTATTTGCTGATCTTTGAAAGGGTTCAAACTACTAATAAAAACAACATACCTTTTAATGACATTTATAGTAAAAAAATATTTGGGTGCGTAAGTCATATTTATTTTCTTTTACAGTATAAAATTAGGATAAAACCCAATCCAGGCCTTTTGTGAAATGGTTAACTAAAAAAATTCCTTAAGGCATTTTTGTCCTTGATATTATGGCTATAATAGTAATACTTGTTTGGAAATTCTTAGCAATTTTATGTAGAAATGTTCCAGCAGTTAATCACCTCTTATCTATAAAATATATTAGAGAAATAATGTATACTACAACAGTACGAATAGCTGTGTCTCCAAACTTCGGTCATGAAAGAAAAGAAGGAAAACAGTTGATGCGATGAAGTTTGAATGAGTGCTAAGGAAGCAGTTGATTTCTAGTGAGACTTAGGCGGCTTGACAAGGTGTTTGAGTCAGGAGCTGGTTGGCGGTCCCGCAGGTGACGTGCTGGGTGGCAGCTGAACGCAGGGACACGCAGCCCACCCGGGCCTGGCTTCTCCTCAGCGGCGAGTGCTGCTCCTGGGGCCCATCTCGGGGGAAACAGCAGCGGAGGAAGCACTGAAAACACTGGCTTTCTTTCCTTGGAGAAGCAGGAAATACATCTAAATCGTAGTGTATTGCCTTCGGTACTGAACCATCTGGAGAATATCTCTCTTACGTGAACTGTAGTCATTTCTGATATGTGTGACTTTATACCTTTTTGTCTCCATGTTTATAGTTTCTTCCTTGTCTTTAATGTATCTATTTATTTTTTCCTTTTCCTTCCCTCTTCTCTTGAAGTTTGTAATCTGCTCTGAGTTACAGAGAATTCTCTGGAAACACAAAATTCTCAACAGTATCAAGGAGATTACTCTAAAAAACACGGTTGTGAGAAAAGTAAATGATACGGTTTGCTGGAAATAGACTTGGAATTAAATTTTCTCTAGCATTTTCAGAAGATGTGAAAAAATGAAATTAAATTACTATTGTCAGCTCTTAAGGTTTTAAAATGTTGTTTAAAAATGTGCACAGTTCTAAAATTAGTTTTGGTATAGTTCAGTATATAACAGGGACAAAATGTGAAGTGACATGCTGCATAGAAACAGCGGGTACAGACTTACATTTCTGTAACTACAATTAAATTCAAGTTTTGGTGTTCACAGAAAGCAGCTCACCACATTAAAACCAGAAAAATGGAAATGCTCTTAATAAGGATTATTGAATTAAAACTTGGGCAAGGGAATAATTTCTTGTATAAATGTATTTTCTTCTAGGAGTACCATGGTCTCTCAAGTTACTTACCATCTTGAATCTCAAATTTAGGACAACATTATCTGGTAAACCCCATCTTTACTTGCTGTATATTACCCATTGAAGTCAGTGGCGTAGGGACTTTAGTTGCTGATGTTCTCACCTGGTTTACAGGGGTTTCTTTTGTCTTACAGTCTACTGTAAAGACTTTGGTACTGAGAATTAAGACTGCAAAACTTTAGTTAAACTTAGCTGGAGTTCAAAATGTACATATTTTTCGAAGTTTCATCCTGTAGAGTCTCAACTGCCAGTTTTGACAGCCCCAGATGTTGTTATGGCCAATTGCACAGATAAGTTGTTTTTTTTTTTCTGTACTGTATTTGGTTAATTCCCTTTCTCACTATTCTTTTGTGATTAAGGCTCAGCAATTAAAATTAACAACTGTGCTTTTCTGTCTAAATAGTCTCAGGCTGAGCATTGACTAATATATGGTGTGAGGTCCCTATCACGTATGAAAAAAATTGATTACCAGTTGATAATCTTCCACAGCATGAACAATCCAACAAAGGAGCTTTTATTTCTGAAATTAAAGTCTTATTAGGTACAGGTAAAAATGAATTCTGGCCACAAGGATGAACAAGTTATTTGGGCTATAAAATGGACAAATATAATCATTGGGTATATTAGCAGTACTGAAAAGTCTACCATTGTTTTATGTAGCTGCTCTTTTACTGAGATGCTAAGTAAGAAAAATACATTAAAAAAAGCCTTACCTCTCATAAAGCTTTTTAACATTTTTATGTTATTTATTTCATATCTACATGGAAATGCATTTGGTTTTCCAGAAGCAGTGATCTAAATTGAGATACATGGAGTGTTGCTGGGCTGCCACTTTGGCCTCTCAGACTGAGCGCTCTGTCTCTGAGCCTCAGCAAAGGGAGCCGCTGGCATTTTGGGATTATCTTGGAATTATTTTAGTGTTTTACTTTCTATAGGTTATACTTGTGATAAAATTTCCCTTTCATTGGAAAACACTGAAGCAGGAACACCCAACACTCGGGTGATGGGGGCGCTCATTTCAGTGTGTGTGTAGGTGTCCTCAACTTTATTCTCCAGCAAAAATCAAGCACTGTAGCAACTCCCACCAGTCTTTCATCTCCATTTCAGAGGAGTCTTCTGATTTCTAGTGTCTTTATATTCCTGCATAATTTATGCAACTGTATTCAAACAAAACATATAGGAAAATTTTGCATCTGGCAGTATTTATGATTGTTGATGTTTAAACACTGGTATCTGTATCTTCAGAGCATTAGTGGACAGTTTTCAAATTCAATCTACATGGAAAAGTAATTTCATGGATCACTGATTAGGGAGTCTCCTTGGCAAAGCTGATAATTGTCCTGAAGAAGGTGATTTGATCACCAAGCTTTTGCAGTCAACACAAGATCCTTATACACTGTCTTCCCTAGTGTTGAAAGCTCACTTCTGAGCCAACGATAGTACAGATACGAGCAAACTGAAATCTCAGCTGTTTTATCCAGGATTATAAGATTTGAGAAAATCAGTCATCCAGGGTAAATTTGAGAGTACTGCCATGGTGGAACTTTGGGAAAGGTTCTCCTACTGAAGATGATGTGTGAGCTGATGATAATTAAAAAATTATGTTCTCGGTAGCTGGAACATGAAATGCCAGTTTCCACAATTATGAGACTGTGGGCTGACAACAGCAAAGTAATCATTGCTGCTTCACCTCTGCTGCAGTCCTGGAAAGCACGGTGGGTATCTGGTGTCATTAAGGGAGAGACAGGTGTCTACAAAAGCTAAAGCTACTTCTGGAAGATGTGGCGGTTGTCTTGGTAACAGTATTCTCTCTCCCCACCTCTCTCATTCCCCAAGTGAAGAGGCAAGGAGGTTTTCCAAAACTTCCTTTTGTGGCTTTTTCAATTCACTACATCTCTTACCATGTATGAATAACTCATATTTTTTGAACATATTTTGCATTTTATCCTGTTTAGAGACATAAAAAAGTGGCTAGAAACAGACAGCATGATTCTTATCTCTGCCTGCCTCTTAAAATTTAAGTTTTCAGCAATCTGCAGTATCTGTGGTGAATCTTCTTGATTCCACAAACACCGTAAAACACCATCAAGACACCCAGGATACTTACACCTCAGACATACAGATGATAACGAGTGCTCTAGGAATTCCTTGCAGCAAAAGATGACAATTCTTTAAGCAACCTCCCGCTCTATGGAGCTGAGCATGGTTGGTGGATTGCCAGGTCCCCTGGTGGTGTTAGGACCTACATCTGGGGACTCACATCTCTGCTAAGATGCCTCTTCACGCAGAACTGAATTTACTGAGCAGCCCTTCTTACCGACACAGTTTTCACCTCTTACACAAGAGAGTGGCAGCAACCCGGGAACATCTCATGAATGATGTATCTCTCCTGTATCAGTCATGCCCTGTTCTGGAGCTGTGCTGGTGGCTGCCAGATCCCTCGCTGGGAAAACAGGAGATGCAGGATATCTTTGCTTTGCTTCCCAGAAAGTAAAACAAAGCATAACTACAGCGGCAGGCAATCCTGAAATACTGGGAAATCCATTCTGCTCTGATGCAGTATGTTTACTTCATCTCTATATTAACAAGTAAAGTATCTGGGAAAATTTCTGCCTGCTTTAAGCCATTTCATCCTGGCAGATTAGAAAAAAAGGCTTTAATTGTAATGTGTGGTGGATCTTGATTAAAACCCTAGCAGTCTTCAACCAGAAATTCTGTTCTGATTCCCAGGCACAAACATACATTTCTCTTAGAAGAACTGGTTATGGTCGTGCAACTGATATAAGCAGCTGTATTGTGCTGATTGCAGCTTACAGATTGCCCAGAAAGCCTCAAAATACTACAGCATATATGCAATTAAATGGAATGTAAAATCCAAATTGATTTGTGCCTCCTTTCCTTATCACAACAGTCCATCAGAACATAGTAAATGCGTTGGAATAATGGAAAATCCACTTGCTCTTTTCTGTGCCATCTCTTTTAGATAATGTCTGTGAAATACCTAAGGAATGCTTTTACAGTCCGGTTGTTTGGTTGGCTTTATGCAAGCAATTTGCAGAGCTCTTTTCAGATATCCACCTACTAAACAGAACCTTTCTGGAAGTGAAGCTAAAAGGAAGAATGTAAAAAGTATCTTTCAATCTAGGAATTTTGAATGTTCTACATTTTAAGTCTGTAGAAAACAGGTGGGTTTTTTTTCACTCTTCTTCCCCCGCCTCCTTTTTTCCCTTGAAGTTTTTTCAGCTCTCAAAAAACAGTGACATCCAGTGGCAGGTTGATTCATCACATGTCTGAATTTCGGTGTGTAAACATTACATAATGCCATTTTCTCTTATATTGAGACTTTAAAAGAATGTGGTCTTTCACGTTGTTTTAGGTTATCATGGTCATTCATTTACCATAGTTTGTTTCTAAGAGCCAACGAGATCACGTATGCAAAATTAGTATTGCTGCAACACAACCTCTACCCCTAGCACAACTAGGGTTCCTATCTGGATCAAATCACAAACAGATGTTTTTGTTCTCTGCGGTTAGTTCACACAATTTAGTGCAACATCATCAGTTTTAGTAAAAGCATCTTAAGAAATAGAATGCCAGTGTTGACAAACAGATTGCTGTGAGTTTTTATGCAGGCTATGGCATCTTCATGGAAGTAGGGAGTCTCGTTTAGTGAATCAATTCTGTTAGAATTTCAGAGTTGTTGGTGTCTGTGTAAAACTCCATATGCCATTTCTCGTTAGGAGGGCTGTATACTGAGGACCTGTCATACAATTTGTTCTGCCAGATGCTGTCTGCATTTCTCTGTACTTGGCCCATATCGTTGTTGCCTCTAAGGTTTGTTCTGCCACCTTCATCTCATAGCACTTTGTGCTTCCAGTCTTTCATCCTTCCCTGTGATTCACTTCTCCCTTTCTCTAATTCATTTTGCTGCCCTCTTCCTTTTTCTACTTCCCCACTCCCATTGTTCTTTAACCTATGCATGCTTCTGTAATGAAATTGAAACAAGTACACAGAAACGTGAGCCAGCCTTCATACTTCAAAAATTTCATTTCTGTTCTGCATCCTTTCCCCTTCATGCTTTTGTCTGTATCAAACGAGGAGCTCCTAACCATTCTGCAGCAGCCTGATATAATCATTAATAATGTTTTTTGTTTTTGTTTTTTTTTTTTACTTTATGAACTTATACTATGTTTTATAAAAGTGGATAAATCATCACAGACAAGCTAACCACATTTTAATGCACAGGAATTTATTTCAGATGCTTATGTGGAAGCACATCAGAGCTGATTCATACATGTTCAGGGTACCCGTAAATTCAAAGAAATGAACAACTACATGACTGCTTTATGGTCAAGTTGCTAGAATCCCAATGAATCAAAAATTAGTGAATTTGAAGACGAAACAAATAAGTTGTTTAACTATACTGTGGCCAGCAGTTAATTATGCTGTCTGCCAATGGTGGCACCAGGTCTGGTGAACAAGGAAAGACAGCGGCACTCAGGAAGAAGTGAAAGGCCATCTGCTTCAGAAGATCCCTCAAACACTTGTGAGTCAACAGAATTGAAATTTGTGCCCTCCTTCTTAGCACTGAGAAGAGTATCTTCTGTGCTGAATATAAATTACCATTTATTGCTGGCTTTGGATTTACAGATACACGAGACAGAGACAAGTCTCACTGGCTCCATGATCATTTACAGAATTTTTCTCTGACTACAGCAGTTGTGACCCAAACCTGATCCCCACCTGCTTTCTCCCTCCCATATTACCTTACCTCTGTCTCCGTGCTGTATCTTTTACCCTGTCTGTACCCCGTAATAGGGATAGTTTATGCCTGAAGAGAAGCAGACTGATGTATTTGGGTAAAATACTGCTACTGTTTCCCTTTATTGTTTATATTGTCACTTGTTTGAAATTCGCCCAGGAGTTGTGCTGACTGAATACTGAGGAAGGTGTGCTGAGTATTAACTGGTACTCCCAGGAGACCAGCGCTTCATTCTTGATGGGATGTTTTTTGAGGATAGGCTTAGACCAAGTCCATCTGTTTATGACAGACTGTCCATCATGTTATGGCATCTGCCATGAAAAAAAAATATGTAGTGGATCGGCCTGAAACAAATGAAAGTAAGAAAATTCTCAACACAAAAAAACCTTATTTGATGGTAGAGTGTCAGAAGTAATTAAACTGAGTGAAAGTTAAAAAAAACACAACCAAACAAACTTGTAGAGCTAATGTAGCTATTAGAATGAATGTGTTTATGCCTAGATGAACAGCTGTCCAAAAATTTCAGTTAGATTTATGAACAGCACATGAATTTAGTGACAGCTGGTAATTCTGTTAAGCATAGCAAACCTACAGGCAAAGGATATACAACAACAGTGTTATTAAGGAAAGGTTAAACAAGCCCCATTTTTATACAAAGAAGGTGTGTGTCTGTGGGTATGTGTGTGTACAAGTGGATGAGGTGAGTGAGCGTGTCGGTGAGGGCACATTTTGCAGACATACTCACAAAGTCACTCAAGTGTTTTCAGAGCAGGGGGAAGGCTGAGGTAGGTAAGACATGGCACAGAACACTTCTCCTAATGAATGAACAAAAAGTAGATGAGAAGTAGGATGGTCTGCAGGAGATGTTTGCCTCCAGCAAGCTCCAGGCATATCTAAGGCACTTAAGGCCACATAAGCTTAGGAAATAACATTACTTTGTTCTATGGTCTTATGAACTAACTTGGCTTCTTGCAAAACTTCCATAGCTTTTGATCTTTTTTTCTTCTCCTCGTGTTCTTCTGCTAAAGTAGAAAAAGGGGCTGAATCAAAATGCATAAATGCATGGCTTTTATGTGAACTGCATCTCTAACGACTTCCCTTTGTACTTGTATAAATTTAAGCTACTCTGACCAAGTTGTTCTTATTAAATCTAGCCCTCTGAGTCTGTATAATGCCTGGAGTGAGTTCAACAGGACTAACTTTCCAAATGCAAATGCAGTGTGAGGTTAACGCTTGCAGTGGAATAATTTAGAGAGTCCATGAAGTTGCTATCGCACAGTCTTTGCTGTTGACTTCTTCCTGGTCTGGTTCCTGGCAGACGTGCTGCAACAGGAGGGGAGTGGCTGTGTGGCTGCAGACTTAAATCGGGTAGAGGAAAATTGTGCTTTAGGTCTACCAGAAAAAGCAATAAACGTACAGATGAATGTATTCATCCTTTAAGGGAAATGGAAGAGGTAGTTCAACTAGAGATTAAAATCATCCGATGAACTGACCGAACGAAGTCTTTCTGTAAATTAGAAGTGGTGTCACTATAGCACACAGGGTTGTTGTAATGTCAGGAACCATTGTGTTTAGCACAGTTGCTAGGTACTGAAATATGATGGTACTCATTGAATTAAACCACAAGTCTGCTTTGCCAGTCTACTTAAAAAAAAAAAAAAAGTTTGTTTGTTTTTTCTTCTTTGTTTTTCTCCAGATATTTGAAAAGAAGTTAAAGCTGCATGAGTGAATTTGTTTTGAAATGACAGATACTTTTGTCATCTAAATTTGAGTATGTTATTTCAAGTAATTTATTTTCTGGCCTAGCTGTTCCTGATAAATCATTAGGTAAAACAGAAAATTCCACACTGTAATCATTTTGTTACTTCATGGAAACAAAGCATGCTTACGTTTTCACAGTGACTTTCTATCATCCCTTCTTTCAGACTTCAATTACTAACTTTTTAATGAAAACAGGGTAAATTACTATAGCTGTCTTTAAAATAGGAAGGTTATAGCCTGAGAAGATGAAACCTTACAATATATCAACTTCCATGATTCTCTTATTTAAATCAAAAGCCATCTGAAGGGAGAAAGACTTCTTTTTCTATTTCCGGTGAGTGCATGGATTATGTGTTTTTGTGGAATATCCGATGGTGAGTCAAAAGGCTGAAGCACACACAAGGCCTGGTCTTGCTTGGTGTCAAGGTACTGGTGGTTGACGTTTCTTGGCTGCTGTGATGTTACTGTGATTCATCTCAACATATTAACATAACAGAACATGACTGATGTAACAGCGTGTGACATATCAAAACAACGCTGTCAGAGGCCAAGGAATTCCATTTTTAATACTGCTGCAAAGAGGCTATTAATTTTTTGAGAGTTTGTGTTTGCTCTCAGGCTTGCTGAATTTTTGTCATTTTGATCTGAATCCAAGTGACCTTCTGAGATGTTACAAGCAGAGTCTTTATTTTAAAAGCCAGAAGGTCCAGAGGCAAGGCCCGGAAGCAAAATCAAGGTCTGAACATTAAACTTTTATAATGGACAAAGCAGAAAGCAAAAAAAACGGTATTTAAATTGTTGGTTTGTGGTGGTGTTGTGTGGTGGTTTTTTTTTTTTCTTTTAACCCCTAAATATCTTGATTTCATATCAACATAGTTCAGAAGTCTGCTTTCAGGGATTTTGCTCATTATGAACATAGGACTATATAATAATCTTCAAATTATATTTTTGACCCACTAGCCATCGCTCTTTATAAAGGCAGAATTTCCCTGTCTACAGCCTTTTACCACTTGCCTTCTGGTTGCCATCCGTGGTTGGAATTGCAAACCCGATCAGCCACTTTTTCTGCAGGAGATCCCACCACAGACCAAAAGGCTGAGAGGCCAGAAAGAGTAACAGTAATTTTCTTCTATAGTTAGAGAAAAGAAGAGGTGAAAATGTCAGGAAACTTCTGGGATCTTTTCAGTTCAAAGATGAAGGTGAACTGGTGTGATTCCTTTTTTTTCTAGTCTGTGTGTACTTTCTCAAGAAATACAAGTATTCCTTGGAGAATTTGTACAAAATTTCTTCAGTGATGAAATAGAAGGCTAAAAGAATTTAAGAAAATATAAGTAATAAAATATTTCCACTATTACTTCCATACTAGGTTATTAGTTGTTTCTTCCAGGCATATCTCTGAAGCACATTCTTGATTCTTAAGAAAACAGAATTTGCATTTCATTTATAGAATTTATTTTAAAGGCTAGATTTCTAATTCTTTTCTGTCGTCGTGAGAGAATCATTAGCAACTGCTGCAAGATTTATATTCTTGGAAATGTCTACAGTAGATCATAGTCTGTAACTTCTGAGGATGATGCAGGGAAAACAGAATGTGTGTGTAGACAAGATGAATTGTGTTTGTCTTTCCACTTAGTTTTGAAATATTTATGTATATTCTTGTAACATTACATTAGAGAATTTGCATGTTATCCACATGCCACATCACATTAAGGATGATTTGACCTTAAACTATATTAAAACAGAAGTGTGAATGGCAGTAGGAGTACTTTACATATAACACTTTCTACTCACAAATACAATTAACAATTAGCTCCCCCCCCCCCGGAAGATTGTATTATTGTGTTCATCTTTGTACACCACCATCTTTCATTGCGATATAGACACATAAAATATAAATTAATTTCTGTGCCAGATCAGCTGAGGAATCAGCCTAATCTGGTATTCCATTTAGTTAGAATCAGTACCAGCGTTTTTAAGGAAAACTGTGAGAAATTATTACGTGAATAATAAGGGCACCTATTACCCAGACAGTAAATTGCTTCCTCAAATCTGTTGCTGATTGATATACTGTATAATTATATACTCCATTTACAAAAAAAAAAATTATTGGGGAAAAAGTAATTCTTAGAAAACTCCTTGATTTTGGAACTCCAGATATTTTGGGGTTTGGTTGTTGTGCTGTGTTGTGTTTTTTAGTGTTGCTGAGTTTTAGTTGGGGAAACAATTCCAGTGCTTAGTTCTGTACAATATGAAACAAAGACCTCTTTTCACGTTTAAAATACATTCCTTTTTAGGAAATGCTTCAGGAGTTTGTCCAGAAAGATAATTCAGATGGAGGAAGTAATGAAATTAGGGTGTGTGGGCAATAGAAGTACAGAAAACAGTCATGTTGAAAATACAAGACCTCATATATTTTGAGTAAATGTTAAATAATCTCTGTTCCTGAGCCATGTGCTGCAGGAGCCCAGCCTGTAGGTCTGTGCCATAGGGGATCACCACAAACACTGAATGGCACCTGCTTCGGATTCCCAGTTCTTCTGATTTTTCATGCTGCCCAGATGAGTGACAAAGGCAAAAAGCAGCGTCCGAAGCTAAAATATTTGTGCTGGAATGCAGTGGAGAAAATAATGGCAGTAAAAATCTTTTTATTGCCTTCATTATGGCTTTACTGCTGAACTGAATGCTAGACAAGCTGAGCCCACTGTTTGGTGATTTCTGAGAATGGAAAAGAGGCTAAAAGTGTCACTGTTGGTCCCCTCTGTTTTTTGTAGACTGAGACTTTTTTTTTTAAAAAAAAGCTCAATTATTTCTCACTTGTCCCACCTGTATTTATTAATGAATCAGAGCTGCCACTGGTTGTGTTACCAGTTGGTTCCCCAGGTTGTTGTGCCTCACGCAGTTCTCAAGTAGCAACACTCATTTATCTCACAGTGGTATAACTGATATTTAAAGGTCAATATTGGCTCAAAACGTCTGTGGGTTTGAGTGCTTAAAAACAATGGAGCAATGTACACACACACAGGGAAAATCCCTGGTCAGCTGCTTTACGTCTAAATGATTACAGTTATCAAAAATGAAGATGACTTTTGGGAGCTGGTATTTCCTTTTTTCTATAGGCAGAAAACTTTGCCATATGAGGAACATTTGTGATCTGTTATTTCTTTGCGAAAATAGTGATTTGTTTTTGAGAAACTGTCTTACATTTGATCACAATGAATGTGTCAAAAAGTTATATTATTTTTCTAGATAGACATTATTAATATAAGGCACCTTAAGCTTATGAGAAAAAAAACTAAAACTAAAATGATCAGTAAAAAATATTCTTCAGTTTTTAAAGAAAATATTTATTTGATTTGAAATGTTTTAAATATAATAGCAGAGATTGCCGAAAGGCATAATGATTTAAGTAAATAAACATTATCATACATCATAATTTATAGCAAAACTTTCACCAGTATATTCAGTGTAAGGTGTATGAAAAGATAGGATTTGCCCTATGCTGGCTGTCACGGTTCTTAAGGTGGAGATTACTCCTTTCCATTATTTCTGTGTGTATATATATGTATGTATGTATGTGTATCTGCCTATTGTGTATTTCTGTATATGGAGCTACGCACCTACATTTCAAATCCTAACCAGCAAGTTAAGTCACAAAAAAATTAAAATGATATTTTTGTTACTTCTTTCAATTATAGGAAAATCATTTGGTTTTGCAGCTAGGAAGATAAGGTTTATCATGTAACTTTAAATTCCTAACCCAATTCTCTCTATCAAGGAGCCAAAAGTGGAGAAAAGCCCACAGAAATGTATGTGTGTGTGTTTTTTCCCCTCAGTGTGTAGCTGTGTGTTGTCCCCTGAGTTTCTGCTGCATAAAGCCTGGAACTTTCTGATCAATAGCTAATTAATAAAATGCTGAGTATCAGGTGTCACTTATAGTGGCTTACATGCAGGAATTTCAAAGTTCTTATAACATTCCACTCTCACCACACCACAGAAATAGGTTTGGCTTTCGTGGCTGATGCAGATGAAGCGACATGTGTCCAAGGTCAAACAGATTTAATGTCTCAGAAGGGAGGTGGCTTCTGCTCCCTTTCCTTACTGCTACAAATATTCAGCTTCTACCAAGAGAAGAAATATTTTCTGAGCTCTTCTCTTTTTAATAGAGTGATGTGAGATGATTTTTCACAAGAACCTTTTGTTATGCAATATGTGAAACAGAATTCATCAGTTTTCTTTGTAGCATTTGAGTGTATTCGTCATCCCTTATGTATTCCACAGCTGAAGTCAATTAGAACCTTCCACTGACATCACCCGTAACATGACAGGGCTCATGACAAGAATTTCTTCATGTTTAGCCAAGAAAGGAAGGATTAAAGGTTTTTCAATCCCATGTATTCCAGTAAACGCTTCAAATCTTTGAAATGTAAATTCAGATGGGTTTTGTTTTTGGGTTTTTTTTTGAGTTTTTTGCACCTTATTTGTCACAGGAATCTAGAGCAGGGCCTTCGCCACATGTGCAATCCAATTGGCTCAGTTTGCAAAGTTTTAAGGGATTATGCTGTGTGTTCTGCTGGTTTGTACATGTGTGCGCATCTCTCACCTGACAAACGGATCTGCGTGACCGTGAAAATTTCTTCTGGACGCAGACTTTGGGGCTCCGTGGGGCCTGGAGTTCTTGATATTATGCTTGATGTGAAATATTTGAATTGAACTGCCAAGTATTTGTTAAATGTGTTATTCTGGTACTGCGACAGGTGCTGATTTTCTTTGTTTTGTCAAACTGAAATGATCATTATCATAAGGAGTTCAGCAATGGTCAGCTCTGGAAGTTGGGATACAAGTCTGACAATACTACAGTGAGGAAAAAAGATTAAATTCCTGGTCTTAGATTGAACTTTCCCTTTCCGTACAGACACATGCCTGACTCCACATGGTGAAGAACTCCTTTATCAGATTAAGGGATAAAACATGATTTGAGTAGGACAGCTGCTCAGCTGGTGTGAATTAGCATAGCTCTGTGGGAGCGAACAGACATATGAAGGATTAAGAACAGCTCAGGGCCTGGCCCAGCATCATTCTACACATCATTTCTTAACATAAGCCTTAAAAACCTTTCTTTGACATAATGCCAGGGAAAATACTAGGTAACAGCACAAGTCTGGCAAAACTTGCTGCCCATTAAGAAAATATCTTACCCTAAGGAATGAGCTTTATAAGCTTCTCCAAGCAGAATGATAAATAACACTGGGGAGGCTGACTGTGCCAGGGACAAACGTTGTGCATACTTGCATTTTATGGATTTGCATTTGTCTGGCAAAAGGAATGGTTGGGCTTTTTTTGTTTTTCCCAATGAGTTTCACAATGGCAGGGTTGCCAGCAGTGTTTTAGACTTCAGAGACGTTGTCTGATCCGTGTAACTGAGCTGGTCAGTGTCTGTGAGCATGTGGCAGCTCAGTCTGCTTGAACTCTTATTCTGTCTTATTCCGTCCAGCATCTCATCTTGATATGTCTTGTAGCTTCAGTTCGGGATGGAACATGGGCTTTCTGGGCCTAAGAGACTCAATATTCAAGTCGAGTCCTTATTTCCCACATTCTTCCAGGTTTCAAAAAAAGCCCCAAAGGTAGGCAGAGCTCAGGCAGTGCCAGCAACATCTCCTTTATTTACAAGCTTTATTTACAAGCAGCTCCTTCAGGCAGACACCGAGTGCCACTCCATTTTCGCATGCAATGAGTCAAGCCACTTGCGAATAGTACCGTTTCTAACGAAAGGAATCCATGTTTTAGTCAAGTGTAGGCTTATCACTTCTTTTCTTTCTAAGAGCTTAGTATTTTAAACTACCTTGTATATATTTGTATATTTTTGAAATACCATCACAAAGGATTTGTCAACATTTACTGATTTACAGAGATAACGAGAAGCATCTTACCACACTCAAGTGTTACTTGCCATTTAGACGGCTCTAGTGCATGATAAAATATAAATTCTGGTACTTCTGCCAAGAGTTCAAGATTAATTAGTTAAAGATGTAGCACAAATAATGGCCATTCCATATTATCTAATATTTTCACTATTATATATATGGAAAAAGACTAGGATGTTTGGGGCTGGGGAAGGACCAATTTTTGTGCTTCAGACTTTAGTAATACTGGAATTTTACATCAAAAGTTGTGTTGTGTGTCATCCAGAGTCCAGCATCTTTATTCTGATACACTTAGTGTAACTACCTTGATACAAAGTCCACAGAAATTCACACTATTTTCATTGATTCTAACGCCTTGGTTTTTAAGAGCTGTATTCTAAAAACGAACGCAGGTAGAACATGGCCTAATGATGATGCTGATCGCTTGAGATCATTTATTCAGTCTGAGCAATACGGAATTTTTGCAGTTAAGTGGGGTTGCTTATGGAATGAAAAGTATGTAGTGTGAAGGCAATAGAGGATTTCCCTCAGCAAGTATATATAATATTTCTTTTCTCTGTGTTTTTTTTTTTTCCCATCAATTTATATTCTATTTAAATCTTCTTACCTAAACTGTTGCTTTCTCTATGCTTATACATTTTAAACATTACCACTGTATAAGGATTCACCTCTGTTTTATGCAGGAGTAAAATCCTGTGCATCATCCAGGTCAAAGGAGAATGTTCCCAGAATGTCATGGTTTTTTCCTTCTTCTTAATTTTAATTTAGATTGTGAAAGATCAACTCCTGTTTTATCTCTGCAGTAGGTGAAGCAAGCAAAGGGAACGGTTTCCTTTTTTGTGTCAGTTTTCCTCATGTAATTTGGGTTTGGTCGCTAATATGCAATTTGTTCTCTGTAATGATGTGATTGATGATTACGGTGTCTGCCTCCCTTACTTTGTTGGAGGATCAGAGTTCTCTACTTCAAAAAGACACACATGAGAATCAGGTGCTGTTATATTCACTATTTAGTAAAAATAGGCTGTTTGACTAAAGGAATAACGTTGTTCTTCTGATTTCAGCAGTTTGGAAAATCACTTGCATTTAGTGTGACCAGAGGGCAGTATGTTGGCTTCTAGTTCGTGTAGTGTTACTGATTTGAATTGCATTGTCGCAATATGATGGTAATTATTCATCAGAATATCTCTGAAAATTATTCTGATATGAAATTGCTCTTCAGTGATTTAAAAATTAGACACCATTGTGTGTTTATTTGTTGATTTTGTCTTTTTGTTTGCAAGTATGAAAGGAGAGGCGTAAGTAAAACAGTGAAAATCTCTTTGATTGCTGTCTTTTTTTCTTTGAAATTAACTGATGAAAAAGCTGTTATTTTTATTTTTAAAATATCTTCTGGACATATCCATACCGACTAAACAGGGATCTGTGTAATTTTTCTCTAACACGTAAACAGTGGTTTGAGATCTAACGTGTTTTGAGGTCAGATACTTGTCTGGTGTAAATCGATACAGCTCAATGTATATCAGATGTGAATCTGGCTCATTTTCTCTCTTTGTAATTGGTGCTTTCACGGAAGACTCCTACATCACCTCAAATTGCCAGACTAGTTTAAATAATTCGGGCAGAAATGGGAGATCTGGTAGCAAGGGGTTTCAGCAGTGTCTTGGAAACATAACATTTGTTTTACTGTAAAAAAAGAGGCCAAGAACACTCCACTTTATTTAAGAAACCCAGCATAGGAACACTGCTATTATTTAATCATTGGAAGTTGGAAACAGGTAAATGAATGAATGTCTGTCCAGTGTTAACCAGAGAGCAGGTTTTCAGGAGAGGGAAGATATTTTCTCCTATTTCTTTCCATGTGAAAAAGAAGCCTTGACACATCTGGGATGTTGTCTTTCCTTTCTGATACAAAAGGAAGCTTTCGTGTTATGTACACAACTCCCAAGCATCAAAGCTTCTTAGCTTTTTCTTTCAGGTATTTTGGAGACTAAAGCTAGTGCAGATAATAATGTGGTAATTCTTGAAACTAAAGCAGATGATACCAGGATGATCCTCAACAGTGTCAACTTCTGAGGTTTAGGGATTTGCTTCTAGTTTGCTCTGGCTGTACAACTTAAGCTGTAACCACAGAATACCTTCAGAAAGTTTGCTTTCGAGAAAGAAAAGTGTATGCTGAAATAGCCTGGTGATTAATGTGGAGGAGTAGTGTGTGGGAGGAACCGGGCTATAAGTTTTGTTCAGTCTAATTCTAGATACTTAATTAAAGTCTCCTGAATTTAAAGCTGATGTCTTAAAGATAAACATGTCAAAAATGAGAGGATCTTTTCTTTCTCCAGTACGAGCTCTTGTGAACTGTTTTGACTGTAAGGAAACAACAATTTGGTAAAATTGCATTTAGCATAGATAGGACTATTGGCTGTCTGTTGTTTCCTCCACAACCACAGATCATTTCATATTCTTATTCAGCCACCAGGCTTTCTTTGCATTTTTAGGTAATATGCGATTACCATTTGGAATGAAGAGCTACATAAATAATATTTGCTACACAGTCCTGTTTAGTGTTTCTTAGGAAATTTTAATAAAGTTTAAAGATTTCAGGCCTTTGTTCCTCCAAGTATGTATCCGTATGATTCCGCTCTGTGAATTCACTGTGGTCCAGCTATGTATACAAACTGATACCGTATTTTGACTTCTCTTCCTAAGCCTGTCCCAGAAGCCTGAGTTGGCATAGCCCAGACCTTTAGAGAATATTGTTGTAGGTTGTACAGACAATTGGATAAACACACTCTAAAGATAAAGATATGTAAGTATTGTCTCACATGTTTTAAAATATACTGTAGGCTTTGAAAGAACTTGCAACACAGGTTTTGCTTCTTATGCACAGTTCCCATCAGTAACATTTTAAAATATTGGGACTTTCTGTAACACAAACCAGTTCACGATTTCTTAAGACCGTGCAGATCATTATTTGAGAACAAAAATTCTGTATTTAGATGCAGGACATGAATGTGGTATAAACATTTGGTGTATAGTCTCAGAAATGGAAAAGGGGATATGGTTGTCTGATAAGAAACATTCTGTGCACATGATAAAGAAATGGACCCAAAGCTCAGTGGTCAGGATCTAGTACATAAAGTTCCATCTTGCCTGCCATTTCTAACATTTTTTCGTTGATAACTGATGGTGTAATTTGAAAAGTCACTTAAGAATCTGTTACTACTAGCAGGTATATCATTTAACAGACTAGAAGGCATATTTAAAGAGACAGTTTTATTAGCTGTTATTCTGTCATAACACCTCAGCGTTGGTTATAGGCTTATACTCTTCGTTAATCAAGTCCTCTGATACTTGTGTCATTTGCAGTGGAAGGTGACAGACAGGTGCCCATCCAGGAGCTTGATTCTGGTTATGGCAGGCAAGTCAGTTCCCTGAGTTCGATGGTAAAGACACAGGGTGTTCCTTGAAGAAAGATTACATGTACCCTAGCTAGTTATGCCAAAAGATCCTTATCCCTTATCTGACCGAAAAAATCACTGTAGGTACAGTGGTGACAAAGGGAAAACTCCCCACGTCAATTTTGCAACATCTATTGATGAATTCAGTCCTTCCTGGGAAGTGTCCTGCATGAGAAATTAGGCATCTTGTTAACATTACTTTGAACAGAGCAAGGGATTAAAGATGAAGTAGAAGAGAACAAAAATACAGTTGCCAGGAGTAAAGAGATCCTCCCTGTGTTTCTGCCGTACCACAAAAAGGCAGTGATTAATCTGCTTTTACAGCTTTTCCCAGATGTCCAGTGCATGCTGCGGGGTTATGCATTCAAGAATATGATGAGATGCTAATGAGTTTATGGCTTTTGGGAAACAAAGTAAAACTGTTTCTAGATGCCAGGAACATCTATCATTTACAGTCTACCAGAAAACAGTGGAATTGCCCCATCCCATTTGCAGTGCTAATTTACTGTAGGTTTCCTAGAGAGAAGAGCTATCATTAGATGACATACAATTTCTGCAATTAGCTGGTTAAGCAGCATTTCTTTTTTAAAGTAGCATAAAAATGACATGTTCAGGAACAGCACATTAGATTTTCTTCTAAGTGGCTACTCCAGGGAATAGGATTTGTCCTACAACATAAAGGTCAATGATAATTGAAGAATGTCAATAATGGCCAGAGCCACTACAAAAATTCATATAAATCTGTTAGACCATTTTATATATTCTTTCTTCAGTAATATCACAGGAGGTGTTAGTCCCATAAGTCAGATTCTGTAATTAGGAAAGTGCTCGACCTATCCTTCAAATACTTGGCTTGTAGAAAGAAACATGTTAAATTACTGCATCTCTCCTGTAGCATGTTTCTTATTAATTAGTATTTCTAATGGGTGGAGTCAGGTGGCAACCAAAAACCTATCACCATGCATTATTTGTGATCTAAGGAACAGTGCAAATGAACAGTATGTTGATATATGGCCTTAGGAGAGTGTATTTTGATACATATAAACTTTGCTAACCAGCATATCTGTAACTATTCACTGGGTGGAGGTAAGATGGGAAGAATGAAAAAGTGAAGGACACGAAAGAATGAGAGTTTCTTCCTGCTATGCAGGGGGAAGCCTTAACAGTTGTCTTGGATCCAAAGAAAGAAAAGGCATCTGGGATGTGGAAGCCCAGAAGACGGGATCCATTTACATTCTGAAAAGTGTGTCTCCCGTGTGCAAAAACAAATGAGGAAAACAAATGGATTTTGTCCCTCCTGCTCCTCCTGCTCGAAGTGTCTTGTTTGTCTAATGTGGCAGCATCTCTTGTGTTTCGTTGCATCAAAGCTGGCATTAAAAATATATGCACAATTGCGAGCGTAGTATTGCAATGCATATTTCTAATACTTAAGCGTTAGTGATTTTTTTAAAAATGAATGAGAAATTTTCAGTGTTCCTCTAGATAAAAACTCAACTGAGAATAAAATATTCAATTTCTCAGTTTTAAGTGCAGCAATTATTTACAACAGTACTCACAGTTGGTTGTGTTTTATGGCTTTCCTCTAGAAACTAGTTTTCTTTCTTTCATATTTCTTGGAGAGATGAAGAACTCATTTCTCCCTTCTTTTGAAAAATAAATACAAAAAGTACTTTTTCCAAGAGAAGAAGTTTTCTAGGATTAGAGCAGGATACAACAGGCTTTGGGGGCCTGGGAGGCTGTAGGTATCATTGGTAGAAGGTAGAAGTGGTGAGAACAGACTAAAAGCAAACTACCAGATGTTTTTCCTCAAGTCATGTAGACATATGACTTGTTTTGGTTTAGTATTGAAAGCCAAATGCAGAGACTTTTTGTTTCTGTTTTACTGCATTTGTTTTACTGTCTACATATATATTTCGATGTGTCTACTCATTTCTATATCACATTGTACCAGGTATGCAAATTTATATCTGTCAGTGCTATGCACTGATGCATGTTGCATCTTCTGCATATAGATATTCCTGTTTAGTTTCATTTACAAAACATAATACTGTCTTGCATCCAATTTTCTTCTCTATTTTGCTTTTCAAAAAATTAACATACAAATATATTGATTGACATTTTTATTTATTATAGGTGGGCTGAGTAGATTCAGAAACATTCAGGTACAAGCTGCCAGTACAGTTGGTGTTTTCCTTTCCAAGAAACTGTTCACCCAATCTAAATAAGAATTGTTTTTAAATACTGTGGAGATTTGGTTCTACTGACTACTAGTTTTGGCATTATTCTCCTGAAGTACCTTGGGAATGACATTATGCCAGTACCGGTTCTCACACCTGGAGGTATTCGTGATGGAGCATTACCAGTTAATTTTCATTGTGGCTCTGGGTGGTATTAAAGCACGGCATAGCAGAGGTACAAATGAATTTGTGTAGGATTCAAATGCTTTACTTTTGTTTTTTTCTTAAAAAAACAGTCATCGCTTCAGGTTTAGAGCAACCACTGGCTCGATCCTTAAATGTACAATTCATCCAAGAGCACTTGTCCTGTTGATAAATTAACTGATGGGCGTCGAGTTCGCTGATGGTATTAGAAGCTGCACAACGTGACATAGCACAAGATTAGAGCTGATGTAAAAGGATACTGCAGCAGTGGAAATAGTAACTCAAAGGGGAAGAAAATTATTGCCTCTGTAGTGAAACTGCAGCAAAAGAAAATGTAATTAGCCTCTATTACACCATTTGGAAATCAGTCTTTAGCTGTTCCATAAGGGAAGGATGTAAAGCTGTGTCAGTGTGGCGCTGTGCAGAAATAACTGAGCTGGAGCGGAACGAGGCAGCGCCTGTACCTGTAGTGGCACACGCTTAAGGATCAAAGCGGAATGCTACTGAGGCATTGTGAAGGGGTTTTTTTACCTTGGTAAAAATTGCTCAGATATTTCTTTATTTCGGAGCTGTGCTTCTGAAGCTACATAGGGTTTGATATTCAAGTACAAAATCTTTCAGCGATGCGTGTCTGTATACTTGTTTTGTATCAGAAGATGTTACGATTGTGTGCACAAATCGGACTTGTGTTTGTACAAATAACACATTTCAGTCTGGAGTTTTTGTAACAAAAACATGTATAAATGGCCCGTGGCATCTGTATGTGGTTGTGCTGCACACACCAAGTAATTTTGGCACTTGTGCTGTACTTTCTGCAGAAGTGCAAGTGAGTTGAATTGTGAATTAGAAGTGTTAGACTCCCTCCACGTGTACAACTAAGCTGTATAAAGTCTGCTTGATAGATGCATTCAACACTTGCTGCTTGGGTCAGTTCTACTATGTGGGATTCATGCCAATTCAGACATCTACACCAGGCTCTGCTTTGTCGTACAGAACATCTTGTTAGGGATTATCATGCACATCAGTTAGACGCAGCGCTAAAAGAAGTTGCATCAAAGGAATTCTGCAATTTATGTGCACACTGGCAGTAAATACATCCAGGTGTTGTGTAGCTGTAATAGTTTGAGTACATACAGAGGGATCCATCAATGTGTCGGGCATTCAGAAACGTGTGATAACAGTGGAAATCTTGTCCTTGTGGTAGCTTTATTTAGTCAAATAATTCACGTACCAATACAAGGTATTTATGTAATATTTAGGCGTGCTGTAAGATTTCACAGGTAATTTACAACTATTAAACGAAATGCCCAGGGAGGTTGTAGAGTTTCTTCCTCTGGAGACATTGAAAACTCACCTGGACACCTTCCTGTGTAACCTCATCTAGGTGTTCCTGCTCTGGCGGGGGGATTGATGGTCTGTTGAGGTCCCTTCCAATCCTTAGCATTCTGTGATTCCGTGTAAACGGCTTAGGTGCAGATCTGACCTTTTCCATAAGAAGTAAAGATTTTTTGATCCAACTACGTGTATTTTTCATGGTACTGGAAAGATTACTCTGTAATAAAAAAAAAATCCATCCTGCCCATCTGAAATGGAAAAACTGATTTTTAAGCCAGGACTGAAAATAATAGTGTATGTACGGATGTCAGGAGTGTTCAATTTACCAGGCATTATATTGCACAATGGATAAAGCAAGAAGAGTATTGAATGTAATTTAGAATCTGTTGTCACATTTAAAACAGGTTTGACACAGTAACTGAGATATTAAAATACTGAGGTTGTACAAGTCGGCAACAAAAGTGCTACAAACCAAACAAACCAAAAAAGCCATAAACAAATGACCAAGAAGCCAATGCCCTCAAAGACCCAAAGCAGTAGACATGGGAGAATCCCAAGAGAAAAGAGCGGCACTAATTCAGTCTTCCTTGGTTTTACTGTTCACACAAGTACTATTTTTTGAAGGTCTCCCTCAGTAGGTATTTGTCAAAAGTCAGCACAAGAAAGCCTTTTTTTTCCACTTAGTTTGGAGTCTGAAATACTGAAAGACTGGGGTAATCAAAGATAACAAAAATGTCAGAAAAAGAGATTCATGGTAAAAGTTCTTGTATTCCTCTTACAGCTGGAATGGGAGTGAAACTATCATGGAATATAATCCAGAGAAAGCTGTGCTGGACTGGTTCATTTTGGCAGCTACGTCTGGAATGATTCCAGGGCAGCTCATCTTTTATTCAAAGAAAATTTGAAAAGGGATTTGACTTGGCCCAGTGTCTCATCTATAGAACAATGAAAGCAAAAAAAAGTAAATAAAAATAAATGCAACAATCAAGGCATGTCAAAACACTAAACCACGCTGAGAAAGCTGCCTAAAATTGACAAACAGAAAGGAAGATGAAATAATAGAAAAAATAGTGGAAAAGATAAAGGAGAATAAGTGAAATAAAAACAAATAGGGAATTACATGTCAGAAAAACAAGTGCAATAGAAAAAGAAAACGGAAGAAACCGTGTGGAGAGGGCAAATAAAGCAGAACAATATTGAAAATCAATTTGAAGGTGAAAAATATATTATTTGTTGGGAGTTTGTTTCCCTTGAAAGAATTTAAAACATTAAATTATCTATTGTTTGAAGTCTAAACTGAAATTGTTTTATTCAGCAATGTATTGATTATTTTTGCCTAGACAGTAAGGAAAATACAAAGATAATTCTACCGCTTAATAACTAATCACAATTAAAACTGAATTGGTTAGAATATCCAGTGAAGTCTTGCCTGATTTTAACAAAGTTTATGCCTTTGAAATAATGAAAATTAAACAGTAAAAACAGAGATGTGTATTATATTTTATATTTTTATCATAATGCAAACCATTAGTCTCTTTCTAGTTTGCTATTAAAATATTGCAGATGAGATGAAAATTAATGAATGAACTAACAAATGAGCCAAATACGAAGATCCACTTGAGCATCATAAATGTGAAATCTTGTCATCCGAATTCCAGACTTTTAACCTCTGTCTTTCACTGCTTAATTGCTCTCTGTGGTCCCTCTCTTTTAATAAAGTTCAGCTTTGCTGGATGCAGCAGTAGATGCAGCTTTGAATGGGCTAGAACACTTTTTCTTTTGTGCCCAGAGAGACCTTGGCCATGGGAGCACAACACTAAGCACAGGTAATTTAGCCTGGGGCTGGGTGGATTTTGCAGCTTGCTCTGAGCTCCCAGTATCCTGGCCAGGCTCCGGGTCACTGGGCCGTGGTACAGGGCCACTCAGCTGGCACTGCCTGCTCCAGAACTGAACTTGGAGCTCGCTGCTTGGAGCAACATTTTGGAAATTACAGCAACTGTAAAACAGAAGGTAAGTCAGCCTGTTATCATGGGTATTCAGTGCTTTGCTATTCTAACCTGAGAATTCTAAAATAGTGTATTCCAGCTGACTAAAACAGTGTGTTGCAATGCCAGCTCATTTGGAAAAGGCTGTTCTTTGTCTCTGCAAACACCTGCTCTTGTATGGGTCCAACAGGCATAAACTCTTTATCAGAACTTTAAGCTAATTTAGACTTGCAGGGGAAGCGTCAGTAAAAAATAAGTTTGCCCAAATCACAGAAATGGAAACTCATCCTGGAACAGCAGAAGTGTAGGATCAGCAAATGTTTGCATAGGGTTTGGAACTAAAGCATGTTTTTATAGAAATCATCAGTTGTGAAAAATTTGAGACTAGTTCTAAGGAATTTGCTTGCACTGGGCAGCAAATTTGAGGGAAGAGAAATTAAGTTTCTAATGGGGACTGAAGTTACTGCTTGTGAAAGCCAGAACATGAGAATGAAATAAATTAGTCTTTTTTGGTATTATTTCTTAACGTGCTTCACTACAGATGTTTTCACAGCTAAAGGGTACGTTCCATCCCATGCCTATGTTATCTTTTTGTAAATAATTTCGTAAATTACGCTGATAGTTGTAATTAGGCATTTGAGCATTCTTGATATTTCAAGCAGTTCTGTAACTTCAGTAGGTCATTGTGTAACTGAGCTGAAATATAAATACAGCTGAATCTGCCTTTTCACAGATGTTAGAAATACTTGTGCAATTGTGCAGATGCTGTTGTCTCATAGATTTCCCACCAAAGTCTATAGGAATTATGCATGCCTATATAAGATTTTGCGGATCTTGAAGACAGGTTTTGTACTGGTGAGCCACGGCTGGAAGTCCATTTGATAATGCATTGAGTTTCCTTTGGAGGACCAGCAAGGAATGAACCTGCTCACACCCTCTCGAGTGCTGCAAGCAGTTTCTGTGACAGATAAGAGGCAAGGAGCGATTTGTGTTCCCCTTGTTACAGAACCGTTTCCACCGTCAGAGAGTTAAGACAATTTCAATTTTATAACAGGTTAAAGACTTATTGTTATACTCCAAATTGTTTTACTTTTCTTGAAGGTATATTATGGCTTGACACTATTATTTCGTAACTTTGGTTTCTGTCCTCATGGTAGAGTTCAAATTCGGATTGATCTTTCAGCTATAGAGGAAGCTGCAGCTTCCCTTTACTCTGGATCAAACACTTGTCACAGGCCGTGAAAATGTTGCTGTGTTTTTGGGGAGGTGGAGAGAAGCCCTGATTTGGGGATCTCGTGACTTCAGCATGAGCTCCTGTCACATCCAGGCCATTCGTTTCTGTGCCGTGCCGCAGCACAGTGCTCCCCCAGTTACGCTAACACAGCTCTTCATGGAGTCATGTTGTGAGCTGGACCAGCAAACTCAGCTGGGTTAAGCCAAAACAAAGCCCTTGCAAAATAGGTGGAATGGGAGAACTTATAACTAGTTTTGCTTCTGAAACCCCTCTAGTTTCAGCCATGCTTTGAGCCTGAGTGTCCTTCATGTTTGTCTTGGGTTTAGCAGTTCTTTGAGCTCTGGGATGGCATCCATCATCATTCTTTCTGACAGCGTACTGTTAAAATCTCAGGACCTTTGCAAGATTCCTAATCTTCACCCATGTCTTCACCTGGTAGCCCACGCATGCCCTCCTGTGTTTTTCGTAGCATCTACATAGTGCAGTTTCACCATGTAAATGTCACACTGTTGTCTTTTATATCCCATTACCCCTGAAGTGATGTTTCTAATGTTAAGCATGTTAATTTAGCCACATGATAAATAACTGTTTTTGTGGAGAATATGGTAATGAAAGTTAATATGTAGACTTAATAATTACATTTCTAACCACTAAACACTCTGTGGAAAAAGTATTGGTGTATATAGAAAAAGAAAAAAGTGCAACTATCTTCAAGTCGTGTTTCAGTTTCTTAGCACTAGAGAACATCTTTTGAATCTCAGGTAGTTGTCTTCAGAAAATGCAGGATTCTTCTGTGGTTCATTTCGCTATCTGCTCTTGTGAATGTGGTTGCTTTCTTCTTGAGTACAAGGAGTATTTCTGCTTATAAGCTTGGTTTGGACCATAAGACCTCAAATATCACACCCATAGCCATATTGCATTTAAAAATTATAATCAGTTAGAGTTTGGAGGAATCCGTAAGACATTCACAGTTCAGCTGTCTGCCAGCTGTCTCTTTTTTCCTTCTAAACCTGTTCTTTGAATAGTGACAGCCATAGATAACTCTCATCCAAAGGTAGTCACCGAGGCACAAGTCTTAAAAATTGGGCAAAAACCTAGGAACAGTTTATGAAGTCAGATACAGATACGCAAGTATAAGAGACCTGCAGTATGTCACGCCTGAGATCGGCAGGTTGGACTCTACTGAATTAAAGTAAAATTCAAAAAGCTGCTGAACCTATATTCTGGTCTATTTGATCCCGTTCCATAATTCAAATTAGACTAATGGTTTGTCTAAGTTCTGCGGAATGTTCAATATAGGCATTTATAGGTTGCACAGGCAATGCGAACAATAAACAACTTCATTAATAATTACATTAAAAATATTCCCATGTAAGCAGCTTCTTCCCCATCCACACTCACTCTGATTATCAGGAACAATGCAGCATTCAATTTGCTAGACAAAAATAACTACTTATTATGGGGGGAACAAGATGCAGATTGCATTAGGATGGCATTTCATCTTATCTGTTAGAGCTTCTGGGATTATTCTTTCCTTCTCCCATTTCAAAAGGAATTCATTATGCTGTGATGTACAGCGGGAGTACAGCTCCCTTTATAAAATTATTAAGCTGCTTTACAATTAAAATTGCTGTCTTTTGTCCTGTTACTGTTGTTTATAAATGAGAAAAAAAACCTGAATGCTAAGTAGAATTATTGTAAAGTACATGCTTATTATCCAGGAGTGTATTTTCCATCTTCTTAGGAAGTACTGATGTTGCGTTAGTGTGTATTATTAATCACATATTTTATTTATCTCAGAGTAGTAGAAACCTCCAGTTGGGACTGGGAGTCCTACTGTGTGACTGCTGCACACACATGTAATAATAAAAGACTAAAAGGGATCCTGCCTCAATGTGTGCAGGAGGTTACTACCAGCACCGTTAACAGTCTCCTTTCTGCAGGCCTCGTGGGACAACAGCTTCATTTGGATTTTGATAACAACCTTCCTTCACTGTCACAAAGTCCACATGGAGGAATTGCTGCATTCAATTAAATCATGATTACTGAATGGCAATGAATTTTGTTAAAAGAAGAATTGTGAGAATTGTGTTGCCTTGGGGCAATTTGTTTGCAGCCTCCTTTGTAGGCGGTGTTACTCTTGTGGTGGTTCGTGATGGCATCGTAACCCAGTACACAAAGCAGAGCTGAATTTATTGGGTTGTATCGAGGAGCTCTGTGAGGGAAGTTCAGTGACTGCTTTCTGTCTCACAAAGCTTTCATAAGCGGGTCTCTACTAGTTACCATAGTATACACATGGAACAGCTGAAAGTGCTAGGAAGGAGACATTGATGGGATAGTTCTAATATGTCGGTGGTAGTTATTGCTCTTGTTTTTATTCATCTAACTCAGAATTGGTCTGACAGCACTGTGCATCCTCATGCTTGGGCCATGCCAGAGAGCTTTCTGAGGCTCAATCCCAGTGAATCCGAGATGATATCAGTAGTTACAAAGCATCGATAGGGTTAGGTTGCTACTGTTCTTTTTTTTTCTTCAGGATAGGGCAGTAGTAATGAAATTATCAGTTATCTCTTGTAAAACTCCGACTAAATAATGAAAAAAAAAATGGTGGTTGGTAATTATCTAAAAGTTTCTAGTCTGAAAACCTCTGAATTACTTGACAGACTATGTATCAAGGTTTAATAAATGGTATGTAAAGGAAAAAGAATATAGATCACTCCATCAGAATGTGGAGATATAGCATAGAAACCTCTGGTTTTAAAATGGACTTCAGAAAATCATTGTCAATGCTAACTAAACATGATGTGATAGCGAGATCTATTAATTTTGTAAGGAACATCAGCAAAGAGCAAGGTGTGCTAAGTGAGAAGCTGAAGGCTGGCCTCGGTTCAGTTATTCATTCCTATCTTCCATTCAATGTTAAATTTTGGCTGTTGGCAAGAGATGCTACATTTTAATTCAGCGTTAATTAAGAGATGACATTGAGTTGATTAAAACGACGTTCTATTCTGATGACCCTTTGTTAAACAAACAAACAGAACTCTGCATGTCCAAGATGTGAAAACTTCAAAGGTTGTTAACATCTTATGTTAACCAACTATTTCAGTGAAGGGGTTTTTTTTGGTTTTATAGGAAGATTGTATAGTAAAACCAATAAATGCATGCAGTCTTTACCAGTAACATGGCACATTGATATAAAGAGTAAATACATCATCGTGTTTGGAAATGTGCTTCATTAATCTTAACAAACTTAAAAGTGATGAAGGATAAAATCTGTCACGCCTCTTTAAGATTAATTGTAACTGCATATGAATATTATTGACTGCTACACTTGAGCACAGAAGTTTTCTCTGGAGGAAACAGAAATATCAAGGACAATACCTATATGATTTTTATATACTACTGTGTCAATGTGTCTGACCTATAATCAGACAAAGACCATTTCTAGGAACAAAAGTGCAGTTAGTTTCTACCCTCGTTAATCCTCAGCTTCTCTAATGAGATGCCCAACGTAGGTTTAAACTGTTGTGGGTTTTTTTTTCTGATACAGATTTTTATTCCCTTAAAGTTAGACTGAATTCAGTCTACTCACTTTCCCAGGTAAGTGATTTGCTGCTAGATAGCAGTGATTTTAAATCAGATTTATAGTGAGAAATATTTTCAGTTTTAGTCTAGAAGAGGAAATCCATATACTTTTCCATGATCCTATCTTTTCACAACATTTTAAAAAGTAAATAGAATTCTAAAATGATGTTAGCATAAGCACATCATTGCTTTGTTGGAACATTATTGCCTGTGTCAAAGAAGAGTTGGCACTACTGGGGTCTTGATTTACCCTGCAGAAATGATATGCTTTTATTGACATGTTTATTCAGCATTTTATGTTGCTGTGTGCAACATTCACCTTTTGGTTCTTTTTGTTTGGTACAAAGAAAGACAAATATTTGTTTATAAAGTGGAAATATAGTTTAACAGAGGAATTACTCTGGATTAGACACTAAGTCATTACCAACAGCTCTTAATTTCTTATGAAGTAAGTATTTTTTGTTTTATTTCCTACTGTCTGATACTGTTCTTTGTTCCGTCATTAAACAGATAACTTACATTAAGAGATAAATGGCTAACCTGTAATAAATAAATCACACCTTTGCATGCAGATGTATATTACACGCCGGATGTGTGTGTATTTTTCCGTGTTATTATAATCTCAGTTATTTTTGTAGCTCTGCTATTATGCGTTTTGTGTCATCATTAATGAGAAATTTCATTTAAAATGGTAAGAATATTATAAGTTAAAAATTCTCATTGAACACTGTATCCTACATCAGTTAGTGTTTTTTAAAAGTAAAATGACTTCAGGTGGCTGTTATAGGCTTTTGGCAGGATACTGGTCTGTATGATCTGAGTAATTATAATATTTATAATAAATCATAATATTTTAGTTTTCATTTGAGGTGTAAGTTCATCATATCCTGTAGAAATTGTGCATTTTCCCCAGTGGTTTCTCAGTGTGGGTTTTTTTTTTAATTTATTTATTGAGAGTGATAGAAGGTGGGCAGCTTTCTGCTGTGAACATATTAGTTTTGCTGTTAAAATATAACTTGCACTGTGACTTGTAAAGACATGTTTGTGTGCACATCCTGTACCATTCATTACCTGAGGAATTATGTAAGCTGATATCTGGGTTTTTGACCAAAGCAAACAAAAGTATTATGACAATGATCTGTTAAGGATTAGAAGTTTTAGATGCGATGAGAAGAACTGGCAGGTTTGTGAGAAGGCGCTAGAGTCCGCGGCGGGTGGTGGTGGTGGTGCACAGCAGGATCCGAATAAACGCAGGAGCTGCCTTTGAGGATGTAAAATACAATACTGAAACGTGGCCCCAGAAATTGTTTCTGTGTAACCACATGGGTTGCATCACTTTGTATGCATTCCCAAATGTAACTTCCCTGCCACCTCTCTATTTCTCAGCAGAAAAGAAGCTTGTCAGAGTGTTATTAAGCACGTTTTTTCCCCCCGCATCTTAATATTCCATTGTGAATTCTTGCTCTTTGGAAGATCCGTGGTTACCTAGTTTTGCTGAGGAATGGATTTGTAGTTGTTGCGTTTCTAACAATACTATGTCAAGGCTACAAAGTAAAAAGGAAATGGCAAGGATTTCACAAACTCTTATGATTGTTCGTGACTTCTAAGACATAGTCTTGTCATGAGATGCAAAAGGAGAAAATGTTACTTGCATGGTAATTTTAGTGAAATGTGGGCTTTTAGTATTTTTAGCATATAATTGGCAGAGCAGAAACACTTAAAAGATTATTATGGACTATCTTCTTGTCAATATTTGATTTTCAGAATTTGGTTCTGGAGCTTCAGTATTTTAATTTTCTGCAGAGTCTTAATCAGAGTTCCTTTTCCTTTCCCCACAGATCCTAAGCCTTACATGCACACAGCTTCTGATGCTCCTGGACATAACACAACCGGTGCAAATACACACAGTGAAAAAAAGGAGCCAGTACGATGTTTTTTTTCTGATTTCTATTTCTACCTGCATTTTGGGGCAAGAGACACACGTAGGCATCATGTAATAGATTTACTTGTCAAGACAGATCCCTGTAAGACCCTCGTGTTTATGGTGGCATCCTTCTGACAGACAGCGGAGGCAGGACAAACACAGTTTTTCTCTGAAGCAGAGCTGCAGGGCGGAAAAGAGCGCACTTGCTAACAACCAAGACGAAGGCAAAGTAGAATCAGAATAATTGAGGCATGTTTAGGACTGTCATTCTGTTTATAGCTTGGCAGACTGATGTTGCGTCCTACATGTCTCAAATGCAGCTTTCACCTTTGGTCCTATTCAACTGGGATGTTTCTCAGAGAAAACAGATTAGCAGTGACACTTCTATCGCTTGCAAAGGGTATTTCACACCACTGCGGGGTCTGGTGGCATGGAAATGTGCAAATCTATGAGACGGCCCCATTCGCACTTTGGGCTTTTGCAAGCTCCAATTAGAGAGAGGGTTCCCTGGCAATGGGAGCAGTTCTGCAACACAGCAGCTGCTCCACGAACTCCCTTGCATTTCACAGATGTATGGCATGTATCATCCAGAATTCCTAGAATTCTGAGGAATAAATTTGATGCTTAAACATCTGGTTTCCTGTTTTGAAATGTTACTGCAAAATCAGACAGCAGCAGTATCTTGGTAATACCTTTTCTTGAGAAGAAAAAAAAAAATTCCGTGTTTGCCAAAAAAGTATACTATTTTCAGGAATATTTTGTGCTTAAGATGTGTTGTGGTCTCTGTAGCAGCAAACCCACCCCAAGTGCTGTTGAAGAGTAAGATTTGTTTTTAAGATAAAGCCATACAGTTAAATGCAGAGATCCAGTCAGAGGACCAGAATGGGTTGGTAGTTGAAGTGTGAATCATTGAAATACCTGAAAAGCTGTTGCCATAATCTGAATATGAGACAAACATAAGTAAATGCCATTATGGATGAGTTAGTTTTATATTCTATGTAGTTTCATAGCTCCTTATAGGTTAGGGAGTCTTCTAACCCTTCTTGAACACATTTGGCTGATGAGTATACTACGTTTCTCCCCAAGCTTCTTTGTAGGTTTTTCTGAGAGAAGATGCATAGGAAAGGCCATTATCTGGAAAGGAAAAATCCATGATCGTAGCATGGAAGAATTATGGCCTCCTCAATTCTTTGGCACAGAGATATTACTATTGAGAATCATGTACGTTCCTGAGCTCAGCAATGTAATTTTCAGATTATAATTTAGGAAATAGAACGAAAATGTGAATTAAGCCTAAGCACAGGAGCCAGGAGACATTATGAACACTGTAGCTATTAATTCTCTACACAGAAGAATAAATAAGACAAAGACTTTAATTACCTCTCTTTGGGGTGCATTTGACATTCCCCCTCTGCCACAGCATGATGTTGCTTGTTTTCTGGGCCAGACTCAGACCACCTCTGCTTTCAGCAATGCAATTTCCAGTGATGCTGACTGAGAAGAACCACTGTGGCTTTAAAATTAGTGTTGTCTTATTTGTCTTTTCAAGTTCATTTATGCCAGTTGCCACCGGAGCCGGAGTGCAATTTCTTTTTAATCATTTCTTCATTCCCCCTTGAATGGTCTCAGTATAGCTGGCTAGAAGCTGAGATGAAAAACTCCACTTAATTTGGTTGCCTTTCATCAGGAACTTCACTTACTATAGAGCCACTCTATTAGACCACAGATGTCAAGGCAGCTCAAGACATTAGCTGTCAAAGTAACTCTCCATAACCACCTGCTATTTACATGCAAAACATGCCTCCCTGTTGAGACTAAAACTGTAAACACATTTCTAGAGAAAACTATGGGCTTAAGCTATGACAGAAACTTTTTTGTTTTGCTTTTATGTGATCTCGAAAAAAATTCTCTTGCTGTCAAAATGAACGCAAGAAGCCCCATTTGGGGAGAGTGCTTATTGCTTTAAATGCTTGCAAAAAACTACTTAGATTTTACTTTTGCAAACAGGTTATAATTTATTTGTCTCTCTTCACTTCTGTCTGCCCCATAGCAACTGTGATTACATACAAATAGTAAAATCTGGTTGTCTTGCCTTGCACTATGACAGAATCGCTGCTTCTGCTGCAATACTAATAGCTGGTTAGTTATACCTTTTCACTAAGTCAGCTCTGCTGAATGATGCTTTAGAAGGTCAGCTTCTCATGTGTGACTGCTACTCAGCTGAACATGTGAGGTGTCTGTTTTCTCCAGATCCACCGAACAGCTACTGAATGAAAGATAAGCCTTTTAGCTCCTTCACCCTCAGTTCATTCCTTCATCCTCAAGGCACATTAAAAAATAAGAGCTATTCCACTAGCAGCACGAGACTGTGGCCTGAAACTCTTGTCAGTATTAATACATTTGGCTGATCGTGGTCTAGAGATGTTTACTAAAACCATATGGATGTGGGTAGATATTCTGTCACAGCTTCTGCTGGTGAGACTGGTTGGGTAGTGTAACTTGACTAAAGAGATGCCCAGTTCAAGGGCCATTTAATGTTTTAAGTTCCTACTTAACGACAATAGCATAAATAAGGTAGTGGTGTAACTGAAAAGTTGTAGAACTAAGTAGAGAGCAGATACAGACCTGTTAGCTTTTTGCAAACAGGTAATTATTTTTTTGTCTGAGAGGAACTGCTAAAGTGTATCTTTAGATATTGGTAGTCATCTAACTGTGTAAGAAAGTTCATTATTAAGGAATTTCAAGGTCTTATCCTCCTGATATGAGAATTAGAGAGGTGTATTATAAAGGCAATAGTCACTGCATTGGCAATCAGATGGAATTTCATCATGATTAAATTAATTCCAGTACATTTAGAAAGTAATTATTGCCACAGAAATTTTGTGCCAGTCTAATATTTCTTCCTGTTAATACAGAGCCCAAAACTCTGGGTTATGTCAGGCTAAGTTGGTGGTGTTAATGTAACAATTCTCTGAGCTTCTCGTTCTTTATTCCTTATATATTATGAATTTCGACTCCTCCTTGAGATTGAAAGGAGACATGAGGAAGAGTGTGTGACTGTATTACTGGAAAGAAATCTGTGTATAGAATCCCAAGCAGGCAACTTCTTAACGAAACTGAGGATATTTCAACTCTGCAGAGCTCAGTTCGTGCAGAAAGATAGATTAGGTCACCTATTAGGAGTTTTTCCATTTCTGATTTTATGCTTCTGAGAATACAATACTTGCCACCAATGCCTGAAAGTCATTATTCCGATGTTCCTTTTCTGCTGATGAGAGAAACGCCCCTCAGAGATTTCTACACGTTCTTGGCATCTAAGAGATGGCAAATTAGGCAGGGAAAATGGGAGTAAGTTAAAGGATATTGTAATGCCTAAATGGAAAAATAATGGGTTCCCATATCAGAATATCCCATCTACCTACGAAAAACCTGAAAGGTTATTTTGATATGACTTCTTGGACTCATTTTCCTCCCGTGTGTATTACGAGTAGAAAATGAAAACGATAAAACAAATTTGAAGGTACGTAAATAAAACAGCAACCAGTAAATTAAAACGATCACTTGTGGAAGTGCCGCGGCTGCCCACGTGGTTGCTGCAGCTGCTGCGCCCCGGCCCGGAGCAGCAAACTGTGGTGGTGCGGAGCGAGGGCCGAGCGGCCAGGGCCGGCACCTCGGCTTCTCTCTTCCCTGGGGGAGATCAGGCAGCACCTGCAAATGACGGCAACAGCAGAGACCGCAGATTTGGGGCTGAACCCCAGCACGTTATACACAGGGCTTACTGCCTAACGAAGCAATAAAGGGTGCAAACTTGGTCAAGGCTAAATAAGAGCGACGGGACTGTGTACTCCAATTAATAGTCTAAATACAGAAAGATGGATGTTGCAAACATAACCGTTTGTTTCCAACTACATCTCTTAAGCAAAAGGCAGGAGGTGCTTTTTTTCTGATTTTATGAACACAAGACAGAAAACCAAATGTACCTTGTAGCTCTGAGGTTGTATATATATTTTGTATCATTTCTTAGGAAGGAAAAAGCTAAATGCATAAAACCCCCTAAAGCTAGAGATGCTTAAGGTTTCTTAGAATGAGATGTGAAAAGAGAGAGAGTGCTCTTTGAGGTAAAAAGCTTTCAGGGATATTTCTGACTGTGAACACGCTTGTGGGCTTGTACTGGAACTAGCTATGGAGAGACTGCAACAGTGTGTCCTGTAGATGTGCGGCATGGAGATACTGATTGGTTTCATTTCTATAATTGAGATACTCTAGTCATGTCATTCTGTTAAAATAATTACTTAGAAGAAACTTCAAGGGCGGGAATGTGCAGTAGCACAGCAGAGGCTTGGGTGCATTGTATGTACCCTATATAATTATTAATAAGAATTTAAAGTTATATCCTCAGCTGTTCTAAAATAATGGAGCAGTGCTGCTCTGCAGCTCCTGATTCCCACTCTACATCTTTTCAGCCTCGTGCTAACTGTAGGTATGAAGTTGTAGGCAGTGACTGATTGAGTTTGGCTTGTGTATCCCAGAACAGAATTCAGGCCCCACAGTTGTAGCTGAGATTGTGTCTCTGACAAAGGATGGGACTTCAGGAAGCTCTACAAAACAGGACTTTATTTTATTGCTAATTAGATATTTATTTAAACAAGCAGACTCTTGGACATTTACCTGACGTTCAGATCTGTATTCTCCAAAACAATTACTGACATGAGGTGAGGACTCTTTTCATGTTCTCTTTACCAGAAGGCATTCCACAGAGAATTAGTTCAATGTTTTGGGTTTCCTGCATTCTCCTTTCTCAATCATTAGTTCAATTAGACCACCAATTCGTTTAACTCTAGTTTATTGTTGTAAAGGCCTTGTATGTCATAGCTTCACTACTGTTCATAATTTTTATAACAGATAGCTTCAGAGCTATTTATTGTACAACATAAAAGAACAACAAAGGCTTTTGATTACTATTCTTTGATAGAGACTAGATAAGTTGGCAAGCAGATGGACTGGGAGATGATTAAAGAGATCAACCTTGCTACAATGGGGAAACAGAACTTAGGCAAAATACTTAAATCCTGATTAAATCGAGTCCTGATTTGAAGATGTCCTTAGGTAGAATATTTTTTCACCCTACTAGGCAAAAAGATACAGTCTCTGTATTACAGTAACTGAGGTTGGTTCTTTTGCGTTGGGTTTGTATCAGCATCATATGCTGATTTTTATACGAAAGTACATGACAATAGTTCTTGGAGATGAACCCAGGATTTGGGTGGCTTTCCCATGTCAGGGTTTGGAGTTGGGGAAGGGGCCTCAGTGCTGTGGGTTTCCAGACTAACCCCCGCAAAACGCTGGCTCAAGGATGACTCAACACACAGAAGTATAGCACAGAAGCCAATTTTAGAATCATTACTGAAAAATAGTCCTCTGTAATACTAGTTTGCTTGGCAGTGGATTGAGAAACTGTAAATAGACCAATGAGATCTATCAAACAGTTTACACCACAAGAAATTATGTCCTTGGTAATGTTTTCAATCAAACTGTCTACAAATACCGTATAAATCGGATCATCATTAGAACAATGTATGTTACTTCTTTTTGTGTCTTTTTTTCAGAAAGTATATTACTAATATTGATACAGATATACTGATCTATGCCATCATTGCTTAACTGTTATTTTTTCTATGGTGCAGAAAATTTACATTATTAAAACTTAACTCCATTGCAAATCTGGAATAGTACACTGAAGTGATTGGAGCTACGGTGTGAGAACTGGGCCAAACATAGAGGCTTCAGTGACCTCTCTTGCGTCCCCTATGTTTACAATAGTTCCAGACAGTAGCATTTTCTTTGAATTATTAATTTATCCATGTCTCAGATGCTAGTTCGCTGGAGAGAGCAGTAGCTGAAGAACCTCTCCTTCTTGGGAGTAATGAACGTTGTTGTCTCCATCCTATGCAGCACCGCTGAGTGATGATGAGGGGAAAGGTAAAACACACACTTTTAACAAAGGAAGTAATAGTGGACTGTAGAATTGCTGCTTCTTATCTGGACATTCTTTTTCTCTTGTTCAATTTTCACCCTGAAGGCCTGAGTTACTCAGCAAACAGGTGCTTTTAAAGGCACCATTATTTCTATGTGCAATTAAGCCAAAGGATAAATGTGCATTCTAGCTCTGAAGTTAAAAGCCAGAGGTTTTCTGCTCATTCATGTTCTATGCAATTGGGCTTCAACTTTCATGAAAGTCAGATTGTCTCCCTGTATGAACACTAAACTCAACATAAAGAAGAAAACTAAATTAGAAGATGGTAGTTTAAGTGAACTGTTAAACTTCCATCCTGACTTTAATGAAGTGGCCATTATGTTTCTAAGTACCTGAAAATTTAGCTCCTGTACATTAAATACATATTAGAGGATAATTCTAAAAATTACTAATGTAACTTCTTAGAACAGATTAAAATACAATATACATCCCTATATTAATAGTTTTTGTATTTGATTAAAATTCATCAATAAAACTAGCTTTTAATGATCCTTTTTGAACAGTTTTTCTTGCACTGATGCTGTCCTTTGTAATACTGTATAATGAATACATTTAGAAGCATCTGTGGGTTTTTGCTTCATGTACTTGACATGATTCTGGCCTTTTAACTTTTAAAACATTTCTCCAATTAAGCTGTTCAAGCCCTTAAGGCTGTCCACAGCTGCTGCAAATTGATTTCTCCCATGATGATATTTAGAATCCCTTGCTGAAACATGAGGGGGCAAAAACCCAGCATTTTTTAATATCTCTTTTTTTATCCTTTTGGACTTTCTGCACATTTTTAAAGGTAATCTGAAAGTTACATTTTTTCCTTCCTTTCTTCTACTTCCTCTCCCCCTATACTGATCATCTTGGAAATGTTTATTTCTAAAGGCCATGTTATCCAGGGTTAATCCTTAAAAATATGCCGCATAGTACCTTTGCTTAGAAGAAATCTGAAGTATAAATGAGAAGATCTGAAAAAATATTAAAAAATAGAGTCATAGCTGTAGTGGCATAAAATGATAAGGTTGCGTTCAAATGTTTGCCCATTTTTGCAGCTGAGGTCTTAACCAGCAGTAACCCGTGTGGAATCACTTATTAGTGGTGAAGCTGACTGTGAAAGCTGAGCTCCGCTACCTCTGGAATCCCCGTGGAGATTTACCTGGTGGACAGGCCTTGTACTGGTCCTCTAGATGGGAACCAGCTCTTCATCCAACAAAACAGTTCTCACTACTGCAGCCTTACTTCAAATGGTTCACTACAGAGTTTCTGTGCATTTGATCCAAAGACTTGTGGAACCATCGTGAGGGCACTTGTTTGGTGTCTGGATATGCCTGCGCGTCTGTCCTGGCTTTGTTCTAGATCGCTTGTGCAGCACGTGCAATGAAGACATTGTGGCATAGACTTCACCTTTAAATTCTCTATCATAGGTCTCTTCAGGCCCGTACAATTATAACCTTGTGTTTTCACAACAGGTTAATTAAGTTAAAGATAACATATATACACACACACACGTATAGACGTATATATATGTGTGTCATGCATGTGCTACCGTTATGGCAGTGTCCCATAGCACAGGGGACACACAGAACAATAGAAGTTTTTAATTTTGCTGGTTATGTGTTTTCTGCTTGTGTGGTGTGTTGGCTTAGCTTGATCGCATCATACTGTTTCTGATTTTTGGTTTTTTTTGGGTGCCTTTTGTTTCTAATGGAATCTCAAAGATGGCAAGCAGGTCCTTATTACAGAAATTCCACCCTTAGTGTTTGGAAGAGTGGTCAAATCTCCAAAAATGACTGACTTTCTGATGTTAGCAAACAGCCAAAAATAGCAAGGAACGGTGTTCCTTTACAAACAAAGAAAGAAAACTAAGTACTTTAGCTAAATATGTCCAATTCCTAACATGGTTGCCAGTTTCCGTATTTTGGCTGAACATTGATCAGGTGCAGACCACTATTAAGGGAGAAGTTCAGGGAAAGGATACAGTCGTAACCAGGCAGACAGGATAACTATTGTTAACCATCATTTCAGTAATTTAATTCATGTCAGGCCACAGACAGAACATTGATGTATCTCTGCGGTCATTAATATATTTGTGTGTTTTTATATGTCAGCCTTTTAAAAATATTCCATGTAGCTTCCAGAAGAACCTGTTAGTAACTGAATTTAGGAATTTGGTTTTCCTCAGACCATTGTGTAATTTTTTTGCGATTGAGTATTGCACTAAGCTTTATTGGTATACTAGGATTTCACATGAGTGTCTGAACATTGATAAATGAGGTTTTACTATTGCTGGAAGTTCAAATTTGGCCAATGAACCTCTTACCACAGGGTATTTGAAAGCAATGACTCTGAATTGGCAAGCATCAGAAATAAAGATTTTATGGTATTATTTAGTTTGACATTTAGTCTTGATCCTCTCATTAACCACTGAAATCTCCTAGTCCCATAAATTCAGGGAAGCCCCCTCCCCTCTAAGCACTTTATTTGATAAAGGCTAAAATGTAATTCCTTAAGCAGAGTTTCCAGTCTCATTAGTTTGACTTTAAATCAGTTTGCTTACATGATTTTTATTTGCACACTGTTATCGATGGACATTTAATACTAAATTTCAACCTGCAGTGAAGTAAATTCCAGACAGGCGGCTGATTAGGTAACACAATGATTAAGTCTCTGTTATCAGGAGCAACCATTGCTCTTTTAAAGAGTGTGCACGGTTTAATTTCATCTCATCTAAGTGTTATCAGCAAGCTGCCATTGGTTCATTAAAAACCTTGCGCATCGAAACAGCAACAGTCTAATGACTTTATATAAAGGTTTGCTTCCAAGGGACTTTGCTGTTCATGGTACACACAAATAGAATGAATTATTCTGAGATTTTTTTTAGTTACTACGTTTTATCATAATTTTATATCTATGTGTGGGAATCTAATTTGCTTCCTAACTTATTTTTAACATTTAAATGAGCAAGAAAGGAAACAATTTTTTCTAGTAAGAGCCTGACTCTTTAGGGTCTTGTTTAGGCTTTTTTTTTTAAGGTTAATTCCTTCTCCTTCAAATGACCATTATGCCACCTAAGCTCATTGTCATATTTATCTGTATTTTAATAGTACATGCTAATTTCATGACAGTTTTTCATAGCTCTGACTTTGAAATAATTTGGCATTATTTTCAGAGCTTTTGAGCTTTTTTGAATGAAGAATGAAAAACTCAAATAATTTTTATATGGACATTTATAAAATTTTTAAAAAATCACATAGACTTTGTTTTAAGTAACAGAATAGTAGAGCAGATTTTGGCCTTCAAAAATGTAATATCTTCATTCACTTTCAGATACTCACTATTAAAAGTTCCTTTGGCTATTGTATCGTCTCTACTTTGCTGCCTACAAAGGAAATTTTCCTATATGGTTTAAGCTAACGAAAAGATAAATTATAAAAATGTGTCTTGCATGGTTTTTTTAGTATAATTTTCAACATAGTCTGAAAAACTTAATATTGAAGGACAAAACATAAGAGGATGTCTCTCCAAACCTCTACCTTAAAACGCAACCTGTAGCCAAAGAAAAGTAACTACATGTATTAAAACTATTTACATAAAGTCTCTTGGCACAAATAGCAGCAATGTGTAATTATCTCCTTGTTATGCTGTGCTCACTGATTAGCATTGAAGGGGAGGGACTAGGGCAAGATAGGCAGAGCAGGAAGGCAGCCAGCACATTTGCTGCCGCTTGTGCAGACAGAACTCTTCATAAATCAAATTGGCAAAGTATCAGCTGGCACTTAGTTACTGTATGGGTTGTGCAGTAGTCTTATATAAAAAAGAAATATTTTTTTGACATAATCAATAATTATTATTGGAGACATCACAATTAAACAGTTAGAAGCAAGTTATTAAACTCCGTTGATGGTTTTTTCTGTGGGAGGTAATGAACTGTGCATACTAGAATTAGTTGTACTAGTTTCCACTGAATTTGAGTCCAAAGCCACTTCAAGCAAGACTTCAGCTGACAGCAAGGGTAGAAGCTTTTATCGTTATGACAGTCTCTCGCCGTCATGCTCTGTCCTGAAGAGACAATATTTTTTCTCCCTAGGTTTTGTGTAAATCTTAGTGAATACTCAAACATGCCACACTGCTTGTTTATGTTAGTAAGCAATTAGTTTTCCACTGTCTTAAGAAACTTACAACATGAAAACAAATAGCAAAGAGCGTATCCGTTATAACTAAGTTTTCACATCTTTGAACTTTTTTCTATTCTAATGAGAAACTCTTGTTTAGTCCCAGTTGTTCAGATTTTCATCTTTTCAGCACTGAAATTTCTCTTTTGAAGCTTGACATTGATAACCAGAACTCATTGCTATTGCTCCTTTGTTATAGCCTTGTTTACTCTGTCTGTCTCAATGCCGCACAAGTTATACTTGCAAATACTATAAATCCATGCAGGAGCAAAGGCCATTACTGATTCTGATAATCCTCCTGAATAAGAGCATCTTGCTTGGGAGTGGGCAACAGAGACTAATGTTAACAATTCAAGGTCATTCTCTGGCCCAGCAGAAGTTGGAATCCATCTGTTCGCAGTGTGAGGTGGAATATGTGTCCTGGTCAAAAAGAAACTCTGTGTAAGTATGTATGTATGTAGATCATAGGGAATAATTTAGGTTGAGAAGAGACCTCTGAAGGTTAAGCTGGTCCAATACCCTGTGCAAAGCAAAGCTAACTTCTCAGTTACTTCAGGTCGATGAATTTTGGTTTTTAGGTTTTTATTCCTGTGGAATTTGGGATCAGAAGGTGTGAATGAAATGAATGAAACAAAAGGAACAATCAAAAAATTGAAAGATAAGTGGTAAAAAAAAAGGGAAGAAAAAATAAGGGAGGAAAGAGAAAAATCAGCAAAGTAGGAATGAGAAAAATCTCCCATAATTCAGCCTAAAGGCTTCTCCGGCAGCAGCAACCTCGTCAGACAGCTGAGGAGAAGTTTGATGTGTAACCATGCAGTTCTTGTTGGGCTAAAAACGAGCAGATGAAATGTGAATTTCTGTTGTTCCAGAAGATACCATAAACAGCTCAGTGTTCTTTTTATTTATCGTAGTTTTTCTGTCTTTGTGGGGTGGGCTGTCCATGGCTGGCTGCCAGATGCCCATCCAGCCACTCTCTCAACTCCTTCTCAGCAGGCCGGGGAAGAAGATGAGATGGAAAAGCTCGTGAGCTGAGACAAAGATGGGAAGATCAGTTACCTATGAGCATCAGTTTTGTGTCCAACATTTTAAAAACGGATGATAAAATTCTCAATTGGTGATAGTTGAAGTATAGGATGTGTTGAACAGCTTCCCTGAGACAGATGCCGATCCGATAAAGTTGGATACAGGCTCACCAGGGTGCAGGTTGAGCTGAGCTGGTACACAAAACAAATCTGTGATCTCAGGTCCCACTTTTGTTAGGCTTGGCGTTTTGGAGCAGAACATAAAATTTACATTTGGCTTTAACAAAAGCAGTAGAGGAGAGACGGGGACTGTGTTACCTCTCCAGAATGTGGAGACGAGTCTGGAGATTTGTTCATCTTCTTTCTGGTAGTTCTGGAAGGTTAATATGTTAGAGTGGAAGATGTTGCAGATGCATCAAAACTTGTGTCTTCAGAAGGGAAGGGTGAGGGATTTGTGGATAGTCTTAGTTTTTGCAATATATGAGCCCCTAAACAAAAACTAGGTAGACTGTTGTTCTTAATACTTTATTTCTTCTCTTTACGTTGTTAAATTAGAATTATTCTCAAATGAAATGCCAGATTGTTTTCTATAGATATATAGCCGACACTAACACTGTTGGCTTAAAATTTGAAGGTTTTATTTACACCCCGCTCTCCCAGTAACAATCTTAACAGCTTGCTACATAAAATAATTAAAAACTGAGCTTTGCTGTTTCTCTTTTGAAAGAGCTCCTGTCATTTTTAAACCTCTTCTAAACATCTGTCCCGCCGTCGCTCTCTGTCAGAACATTTAGACAGTTTGTGATGTATTTTTCCTCCTATTGACAATGCAGGCAAAATCAAATGAACATCTCTTGGGTTGTATGCTGCTTCTGCAGTGACAATTATCTGAGAATAACATGGTAATTACGTGACAAATGCCCTTGTTTGTAGTGAGGGGGAGATCTGTTATTCTCCAGTGGTATGGTTGGATGCACCTCAGTATAATTCTGGTTCCTTCTCAAAAGATTTTCTTCTAAACAAAAATTAATGTGTTGCTACATGATAACTTAATATTAAATTTGCAATTTTTGGTAATTTTAGGTAGCATACACTGTCTTTTGGTCTTTGTTTCTTGAAAGAATGCCAAGCACCCAGTAAAATAGGGGAGTAGCTTATAAGCTTTACATGACTGACTGAGGTTCAAATCATAGAGAGGGTCTTAGCTATTCTCAGAGTATATTGTAGATAGGGGAAAAAAGAATAAAAGGCAGGAAAAAAAAAGTTAGAATGGACTTAGACCAGATCAGGCATCAGGCTTGCCAGTATTTGTTTAAACACCTGTGGCTACAACATTCTGGAGTCACCCTTAGAACTTGCCAGAACACACACCTTTGCTTACCTTACATACATTAACATGCACATATACATGTAGGCATTTAAACATATTGTATCTCACTTTGTGTATATCAGTGCATATACATGGTGCATATACACAACAGACATGTTAGCTTAAAACGAAATAGAAATCTGCATTCTTATTTACTTCCAAGAGGCTGTCTTTCAGTGGGCCGTTCTTTTGTCTGAGAAAAGCAGGTAACGTATTTTCTCCAGCTGTACTAAACTACCACTGAGTTTGGGGAGGATGGGGGTGGTTACAGTGATGTTTGTTTTTTCAAGTAGAAATAGATTTATCTTCCTACTGTGGAATTTATCCTTCAGGACTATTTGTTCTTCACAATATTTTACAGTACTCAAATGTGCAGTTTGGAGAGTAAATATTTCCATTTCTACTAGGCATTTGAAAAAGTAACTATATGTGGCCAGCTGCTACACTACAAAAATCGTGCAGGACAGATGTTTGTTAAATGACTAGGATTAGAATAGATATAGTGCAACCTTCTTATTTTCTCAATAGAAATAGGTTGCAGCAAAATAACTTACACTGATTTAACATTTTTAGAGTAGATACTTGCATATTAGAAGTAACAGCAATGGTCAGCAAAATTTTCTGATAATCTTTAGTGCCTTAGCAAGGATTAATGCTGCTCCAGTCAAGAAGAAAAAAAGAAAGTTATAATAGGGACATGTGCTTACATGAACCTGGTACAGATTTTCTGGAAGTTGCACTGTATTAGTTATTTTTTATTTTCCCTTCTGCTCCGTGTGGAAAGTGTAGCTGTGTGTTTATTCCCCAAATATTACCTTATTTTAAAAAATGATTGTCAGTAACATAACTGCAACGAAAGAGCTCACTAAATGACTGTCTGAAAAATGTTATCATCTATGTTTTGTTCACTTAAAAGTGTGCTTTTGTGTTGTGAATGTGCTACAGTAATTTTCTTTCATTTCAGCTATTATAACAGCACAAGTCATCCCAGTTATAAGCTTAGTTGCATTGACTATGATTTTGTAGTGACAAACTCTCTTCCATTGTAACAGTAATCCAGCTACTTGTCAGCCAGCATTTACCCCAATTGACCTGGATCGTCATTGTAGCTTTAAAAAAAAAATAATCAAATCTGTGTGGCAAAGTATTTGCCATAGATTTTTTTTTTCCATGGAGGCAGAATTTACGTTGGAAGGGACTAGCACACGTTCAAACGATACGCGAGAGAAAATCTTTGAAGATTGAAAAACATACTGAAAGTTAATTTCCACAGTCTCACTTTTTATGTAAGACCCCTTGAACATTTTTAATAGTCTAGAGTTTGAATAGGAATCTATAAAACTTTAAAAACTCATGCAATTGAATAGAAAATTCCGTATCTGTTGTAAAGTTCTTTAGATTGCTTTAAAATTTGTAGATATAAGTTATAGTTTGCAAATTAAATTTTATAGGCATCTTCAGTAAGAATAGATTTCAGATCAAAATGAAATAGAAGGCACTACTCTTGCATTTTATCACTGTGTGTTGTGGGGGTTTTGTTGTTGATTTTAAAACAAATACAGCAGTATAGGGAGGGTGGGTCTCAGTGTAGAATTTAATGTGCCCCAAACTAATTTTTCCAAGGAAATAATTCTAAGGTAAATTTTGGTAAGAACATCCATATATCTGATTCATTTCTTCACAGGTTCAGGAGAAGCTGTTATTTGTGAGCTGACCTGCAAACCAGCTTTTTCTTGAGGGTAGTGTGTAGAAGTTCTCTACAAAGAGAGAGCCGGTGAGTAAGTTATTGCAAATATCACTTTTGCGAAAGGTTTGTAGCATGTACAATTTATCAGGGCAACAGTAATCAGGAGATGCCTACCACAAGATGTGGAGTTTGCAAATTGCAAGTATGAGGTAAAACATATAGTTGAAAAGCCATCATAAACAATTTTACTTTTGAACTATAACATCTGTCTGACAGATGAAATTAAGTGCATTCTATCTATTTTGGTTATTTTATTCCTCTTAATGAAATCACACCAATAACTGAATATATAGGGCTCTACAATGGTTTTGGAGTTTGACTTCTGAAAATGTGAAGCAGTATTTGGGTATAGAAGGGTATAGTTTGCTGGTTTATACAAATGACTTTGATATTGTGGCTGCTTCAGCTGTTAACAGGGTATCCATAGACCTGGATACTGACATAGATATTCAAATTTTAGAGTGAATGATCAAGTTCCTTAGAGATTATGTGGGATGCTCTGTTTGCCACTATTATGTGCAAGAAGAGAACACATTCATTTGGCGAAAATTGCTTTTGTGGTTTGTGTGTTTAGCTACAATGCCAAGCATGATGACACTGCGTTTGGGTGGAGTTGTCATGTAGTACTTCAGCAATAGAAGGGAAGAGATATTTGAAATAAGTGGCAGTAGGAGTGTCACCAGAAGTGGTGTCCCAGTGTCACTGGGAAATAAAGTGGAATAAGTGGGGAGGAAAACCCGGTATGGCTGTGCTGCTTGTCAGCTTAGAGCGACATGTGCCATCTGAAGGGAGCCGAATGAGCAGCCTGGGCCAGGCTCTTGGCTGTGGGGTTTGCAGCCCTGACGTTCCTCATCTGCCAGTCTGCAGCCGGGAGCAGCTCTTGACACGCAGGGCTCATTGAGACCTTGGGAAATTTTTCAGAAAGGAAAAAAGACACTTGGGAAAGGATTTGACAAGTGGCTTGAGCTCTGTTCATTAGTGAAATTCTTCCTTTGCTTCAATAACAGTTTCTTTGGTCTCCTCACTAATACACTAGAAACCAACAGGCTGATAAAACTGCAGCGCAGTGTGTTTGTTTTCCTTCAGACATTCAGCTGTGCATGACCACTAAGGCCTTCACTAAGGTTATCTATTGCTGTTACTCATTAAAGTGTCATCCTACATGTCTCTGCTTCTAATGAGATCGGGCTGTGGCTGATTTAATTCACTGCTGTTAATAAATTGTGCTTTCTTTTTTTTGTCTCTTACACTGACTCTTAGCGGTGAAAATGAGGACTCCACGGGCTAATTAATAATAAGCACAAGCATAGTAATGGCTATAAAGTGCATTTAAGTACATGCGTTTTCGTGATTCTCATGATCTTCAGAAAAGCCATTAGCACATCATTTCTGATGCCGTTCTTACAATACGCTATGACAATTAATTCATCAAATCTGTTTTGACGAGACTTTTGCAACCTTTCAGTAAATACCAGGTTTGATAAGTAGACTGCATTGTCAAATATCGAAAGTACTAATGATAAATACCAGGTAACTGTTAAACTGTAAAGTGATGGGGTGTGCTCCTCATTTCAGAATATGTAAAAGTAAAAAATATTGTATACACTCATAGAGAGCGAAAGAACCATATCAGTAAAGATACCGTCCTCTCTGAATGCAGAATAGTTTGCATTAGCTGTACCTTAATGTGTAACAGAAGCTTGCAATGTTTCCTGGTCTACTTGTGGAAGTCATTGCATCTCTGAAATACATGGTGTGTTGGAGGAGAACACGTGCAAGTAGAGCTTGGCTTCGCTCCTACAGAATGGTTTTATGCGAATGGGATGCATGAGGCTCAGGAAATTAACAGTTGGGTCACAAAGCTGTTCCAGCCTTCAGGCTCTAGTAATCGATGGCAGCTCCAGTGCAGGGTGCTGAGGACATACGGTCATTGAAAGCGTTCGGTCGATAGTGTTTGCACTCTCCTGCTTTTGCTGCAGCCTTCTCTCTTACTGGCATCGAGACTCTGGTTGCATCCAGTGTTCTCTGCTGCCCTGCTGTTGCTGAGATGAGCCATGCAGTAGATATTGGCCCAGAAAATGGAGCCAGTTTGAGCATTTTTTTGTTCAGCATGGAGAGGGATATTAACTGGTCACAGACAGAATTGGACTCCCTTGTGTCGCTGCTGTGTTTCATCCTCAGTTGAACGGGTTCTTGGTGTTTGTCATGAGGAAACACTCTTCTTCTCATGCATGTGACTTCAAGCTAATTTGTTATTTGTCAGTGGATAGTTACAGTAATATACGCTATTATAGTTGTACATAATTTATACACACTATATATTTTACAATATCATACTTGGATGAAGTACAATCTCTTTGATTAAGCTAATACAAGGTGGAAAGACTTGATCAGTGATCAACTTGTTAAACATCTGTCTGGACCACAAAAACAGACAAATCATAAGAATGCTAAGCTGGGTTACACAGCCCATGAAGAATTTGCCTACTATGTCTCGTGTCACCATCGTGGCTTTGTTCCTTAATCTGGTCTTCATTATTCTGCTGCAGGACAAAGAGCATGTGGTGAACATTAGTTAGCAGAAGGTACGGCTTGTGCACAGGCTGGTGCATTAGCATCTCCCAGTCTGGAACATGGAGCTCAGTAAAACAGCACCCTGCCAGCTTTTGAGAAATCTCAGTCTGTGTTGCAGTGAAAGGTACTGTGGGAGTTTTAAGAATCAATAACAATAAATCGCATTAAAAGCCATTTTGTTTCTCAACAAATTGAGAGCTAGTTTTAACTCTAGACAGTATTTAATGATAAAATACTACTACTTTATATAAAAGTAAAAAAGCCAAACTGTGTCAAGCTTACTGGGAGAAGGTGCCGCTGTCTTCTCCTCCATTTTCTCATGGGAGTCCATGCCTTGTCTTGTATAGCAGAAAATTGTATTTTCTGTTCAAGCTTAACAAAAGGCAAAGTCAAACAAAGAAGCTAACAGATCTGTTTACAATTGGAGTTTACTGTATTGAAAGGTTGGTTTGAATTCCATTTAAAAGTGTTTTCTGAATAACATAATAGTTGACTTAAAAGATTAAGGATAGCAGACTTGTATTTACTGTAATCCCTGCATTTTGTCATTAAAGCCAAAGAAATTTTGTTTTTAAATCAAAGTCGGTGCATACAAAGTTACGTATTCTCACTCACGGTGGCTGCCTTAACGAACCAGCTTGGCATCTGCCATTGCTGAGCTATGGGCTGTGCACGGGCACTGGCTCTCATGGTTAAACCTGCTAATCTCGAGCCTGCGGTACTGGATCTGATAACGATTTTTTCCTAGCACATTGCTAGGCAGTAGAATATATATACATAATGTCCCTTGAACATGCAGGTCGTCGCTCAAATGAGCCAGTCAGTGGGTGAAGGGGAGCTATAAACATGGGTGATGCAGTCTGGAAAAAAACCAGGATGGATTTCTTGTAACAAGAGGTTGAGATATCTGTACATGTTGGAAGTAAATTTTTAAAAGTGTGTCTACTGAAATACTAGAGGGCATAACAAAGAGAGCTTAATTAAGTATAAATTGATTATTAGAAGAATTTTCAAGAGTTAATAATGGTGCCTGAAAAAAATCAATGTACAGCATAACTAATTTTAAAGTGCTTAGCAGATGCTTTAAACTGATATAGCACAAACAAAAAAAAATCATAATTTTCATTTCAGCAGTAAAGTATTCAAAATGAATTGAATGTGTTAGGACATTCAAGCTATGGAACACATTCTTCTGTGCTAGCACAGAATTACCAAAAAAACCTCACAATGTAAAATGATTTTCTCAAAGGTTTTAAAGTTCTTTTTCTCATTCTACTCCATGCCACAAAACAAAGACTTGGGTCATTCATATTTAAGTCTTGTGGATTGTTTAAAGTGTTGCTAATCATGTATATTTGGTTATATAAAAACCATAAAGAATTAGTGCACAATTTTCTCAGCCTGACTTTTTCCTGCCCCGCCTTGAAAGATGGTGCATGAGGTGCATGATTAAAAATGCAAGATACACTTGACTTACTGGAATACTAATGTGTGTGTATATGTATATANCCGCAAAACATAAGAAAATAAAAAAGACATTAAGAAAAATCAGTGATGCTTTCAGTCACTGGAGGAATTCATAGCCCCTTGTTCTTGGGAACTACAGACTTGTAGCATTTCCTGCCTTGGCCAGTATTCCTCTGCTAAGCCTCTACTGAGTGTTAGTAGTCTAGGGTAAAATCTAGTTGCTTTGAATGAGGACGGGCTTTCCTTGGAAAACCTGTGTTTAGTAGTAGTGAGCATTTGAAGAATCAAGATATTGTGAGGGCAATTTTGACCTTTCACGTTTTGTCAGAATTGTGCTGACCAGCTCATTTCAAGCTCCATATTCTGTCTGATTGAGACTACACATTTGGAAACACCCCAAGGTTTTAATGTCTGCTTTACTGCCTACTTCTTGTGGTTTAGTTTATTTCAAGATAAGGAGAGAATATGTGAAATGGAGAACACTTAAAGATGGAAAATTCTTTTCAGCCCAGCCCTGAACGTATGTGGTCTGGGGCAATTTACTGCAACATTTCTCTTGTATCTCTCAAACCTCACTAAAGGAATCATACAGAAGAAATGGCTGGTGAGAATTCACAAAAAGAAAAAGAAATATTTTGCAAATATTAGATGTTGCTTTTGATGAGAATCCAGTAAGGAGGTTGTTTTTTTTTTTTCATGTGACAAATTTGTCAGCTGCTCTAAACCTGGGGAAATATCTTCCCAGTGGGTTTTTTCCCTTCCTTTCTGGAGCGTGTAGCAGTTTTCACAGCTGGCAGCAGATGACCCAGTTCTTGGCTCTCAGGCTGGCTTACTTGTACATGCCCTTCTGTACATGTTGCTAATCTTTCCTTTGATTCCAGAAGTCAGTGACAAAGTGCAGCCTAAGAGAAACAAAACAAAGCACAGATCCCCTCTTCTTTGCGGCAGCTTATCTCCATTTTGCTACATTTACCAAAAGTCTTCTGTAGAAACTACATTAATACGAATGGACATTTTCCATGTTTAGGGCTGTGAATATGAATACATATGCATACATATTTCCCAAGGGTGGGAAAGCCACTTTCTCCCATGTGATTTGTATAAAATACAGTATTATATTTTGTTTTGTTTTCTTGTTGGTTTGGTTGTTGGTTTGTTTGTTTGTTTTTTCACTTTGGGTAGGGCAGTTTGAAAAATTTAGACCTTTGGGGACATTTTTCTGCCGTTGCTTGAACCTGTATTTTTCTTTCACAACTACATGATAGTCTTCTTCCAGTAGAAGAAGTCATCGTTTTCTCAAAAGTCCTGCCCAATGTAATCTATAAATACTCAAAACTATAAAGATTTGTTTTCACGCTTTGGTAATGACTGTTGTTGACTTTTTACTGTCTATTTAACAAGGATTTCTTAGTAAGGTGAGATAAAACATAGTGTAAAGTTTACAAAGCTGCTTAAAACTTATGCTGGTCAAATTTTTATGAATATCCAAAAAAGCAAAAACCATTTTCTGTAAATTATTTGCATTCTGGTTTTGAAAATGCAATTTTTAAAAGATTATCGTATCTACTTGTGGTGCAGTAGACTATGTTTGCTTTGATAGAATTTCAGCAATGTTCATTTGTTTGGGTCTCTGAGATTCAATAGGGAATTTGCTGTGCAGTGTTGTGTTGCCGTGTTGGGTGTTCAGTTTGCTTGAACCTCTCGTCTCACCAAGGCCATACATTTTGGGGCTCAGTTATTGGGAAATGAGAGGCACTCCAGGAAGTCAAGAAGTGCTTTCTGCTGCTCTTGCTTTCAACAATAAGATTCCTCATACTGGGTGTTGAGGATGCTTGGTATCGTCCAAGGCTCTGCTCAAGGGATGTATGTACCTTTATACAATAGAAAAGTATCATTTCCTTAGTTTGTTTTGTCAGCTTGTGACATAGCTTGTCTTCTATTGTTCACCTTTTTTTTTAAAAAAAAAAGTGGTAGTTCATAGCAATATTTCAGTTGCAAACATGAGGAATGCCACTCATGTGAGTCATCTTTTCCTTAAAAAAAAAACCCAACATATTTGGGTCAGTACCGTATTGGTTGGTTTTTTTTTTCATTTGTGGTGGTGAATGCATTGCATAAATGGAGACAGGAAATAAAAGATTTTATTTCCTGGTTTGTGTTCTGAATTTTTGGAATTTCTTTTAACACCAAAGCAAACAATTACTAGGAAGGTTTATTTAAACAGGAAGAAACTAAAGGGTCTTGACTGGATCACAAAGAATCAAAAGAATAAAACTTTTTCACTGTTGTCAGAATAATCACTTGCTTTCCCAATTCTGCTTTTTCTGTTGTACTAAATTCACCATATGTTTAGACTGAGCCAGTCGCTGTTTATTACTGACAGCAGTGCACCAAGATGTTTGATTTCCAAAACACAGCTAGACAAAACCAGTTTTGTTTTGTTTTGTTTTTCTAAGGCAATTATAATTAATAAAAGAAATAGAATTTCTTACTCGTAAAGAACATGTTGGAATTCCAGCAAATTGTAATTAAGATGTTTTCTTTCAAAAAGAATGGAAATATTTCCAGTGTATAAATTTGACATGAAACATTTTTCTTTTCTATTCTGAAATCAGTAGCTGAAATTATTTATCATAAATTTCTAGGAAGTGTTGGGGAAAATGACCTCAAAATATAAAAGAGAATATAGGATCTAAAATAGAAATACTTTTAAATGTCAACAAAATCAATGTATATGAAATGCATTAGGTTTCGTATCTCCACTGTGTCACTGAGAGCATTTTTTTTCTTGCATACAGTATCTATTGGCAAGTGAGGAATGGCAATGTCCATATTTAGCCATCAAAGACAGAAGGCGCTAAACTAATGCATGTTGTCTCTTCATATGATTTCCAGAGTAAATTAGAATTAATTAGACAGATTTCTAATTTGCAAAGTAAATTAGAATTAATTAGACAGATTCTCAAAAACACTGCTTTTCATTGATTATGCTATTGACTTCCGCTTCATACAGGTGATGCTTTACTTTTTTATTTGATGAGCCCAACGTACTAAATTAAATCACATAGTAAGCAAAACCTTTCAGGGCACTTTAAATATGAGACCTGGCCATGTGTTCAAGCGCCTAAGGAAGGTCTGAAGGAAAATGTGTGTCGGCTTTCTATTGAAACGTGTCACAAATCCGTGAACACAAACTGACCCTGTTTATATCTGCTGACTGTACTCCTGGAGACTTGTGAGAGTGTGCACAACAGAAATATGTTAGAATTTCCATAAGGCAGCAGTTCACTCTGTATGGAGGATGAAAGAATATGAAAAATAAGGCAAAGCTAAGTGAGTATTATAGTATTACTGTGATCCTTTTGTATATAGGAGCCATGAGTATTCTAAGCACCACAGATTTCATACCAACCCGTGAAAGCATCATGCAAGCAAGGCATCCTGCAGTCACAGACTCCAACCTCAATTCATACAGTGAAAAAATGGAATTCTGCTTGTTCTCCTGTGTTTTGGCTTGACATTTGGCTTGCAACAGTTTTTCCAGATAAATTGAGACTTTAACATGTAAGTCTAAATAAAGTAAGTGTGAGTATACTCTGAAGTGCCCTTAAATTGCATCACAGTATTTTTATCTTTGAGTTTTAGTCACACTGCTAGCAAAACACATGGACCTCATTCGTTGTCCTGATGATTTTTTTATGGTACTGCTTTAAATCAAAGCTGCCCTCTCATTCTAGTCTTTGTTGGTTTAAATTAAATATCTATTAATATGCATCATATTTAAAACAAATATTTATATTTTCAGCCCTTCAACCACCAGATAAACACAAAGAAAATTTAAATATATTTCCAAGCTGACAGCCAAAGAAGGAAGAGAACTTTGATTGAAATTTTACCATTAGAAAAGCTGCTTCTGAATAATAATTACTGATAATAACGTGATGGTGTCACTTTCTCACACATGTACTGGTAGATTTATTTCTTCTTTGGCTTACTGAATATTCTTAATAAATTGGTTTTAAAAGTTTTACAGTTCTTCTAGTAGCGTCTTGTACTTTGAATGGGAGCTGAGTATCTTGTGTTTGCTGAAATGGGTGAAATATATTGCACAAGCTGGTGCCCACCTCTATGTCCGCGTATCTCTACCTGCTTTCTCTTGTGCTGTGAAAAGATGGGAGCATCTAACAGAGCAGCATTCACAGAAGTAGTTCAGAAAATAGCTTCACAGACTTTGCTTTAGTCTCAGAAAATGGGTAGAGCTAAAAGTGTGATGGCAGCTCCTTCTTAGTTCATCCCCCTCGGGCAGCCTGGTGCCTGTACCAACATTGGCCTTTTACAGGACTGTGGAAGAGGGGCACCAGAGTCCTTTTCTGTCTCTGCCCTGGTGGAAGCTGGCCAGGGTCCCTCTCCACTTGGGTGCTGGCTTAGTTTGTAAGCTCATCTTTCTGCAGTATCATGGGAGTTCTATGTGTGTAAAGACATTTTATTTCTTATTTATATTACTGTATTTTTTAAAGCAATAAATGCTAGTCTTTATCAATTACATTATACACAGTAATTTACAAAACCATGGTTGTAATTTTGTATATGTCTCTGCAATTAAAACGTACTATCTGAGTTACTTGGCGAGGTAGTCTTATTCCTTTATGCTTCTTGTATGTGAAGAGAATAGATTAGTTACAAGCTAAGCATTTAACTGGCAACGTTTGTCGTCTTAAGCTAATATTGTACTTACGTTGTATTAGGCCTTTTCTTGTTAGAAGTGACTGAGACAGTCTGATTTTAAATATTAAATATAAGATCAAAAATTAAGTAGTTTTGCATGTTTCCCTTCTTCAGGGAAACAATTTATGTTCCACAGAAATTCCAGATAACTGTCAGTTCCTTATAGGCTTTCAGCATCTCTGTTTCTGTTTCATTTCTGCCTTGTAGTGGTCCTTATTTAAGATGTTAGCTCATTAAAAATACCATTTACCCTACTAAATCTAAAGATACAGTTCTTAAAAATCTCACTGATATTGTACAATCTCAGTCCATTTTCCTCCCAATTAATGCTGTTTACATATTAAACAATGAAGATGTATTAAGCATAAATTTATATTACTGACCTGACAAGAAGTTTTAGTAAGGGGAAAAAAAATCCTTTTGTTTGGCTATGCAGTGATACCCAACTTGACAGACAAAAAGAAGCAGACTAGAGGAGGAAACTCCAGCAGTCAAAAAAGAGGTCTGAAAGACTGAATAAATGCTATGGGTTTTCTCCTGATACATTGTGCCTTCAACTATTTCATCTGTTACTTGATAGAGTTCAGATAAAGCTTTTTTTTGTGTGTGTGTGTGTGTAAATAAGACACTTTTATAAAATTACCTGGCTTAATTTATTAGCTTCTAGCTGCACTAGGAGTAACCCACTCTGAAAGAATGGGAGGAGAGACACAGAAAGGGAAAGAGAATCAACATGACCTTAACCCTGTATTTGGTGCCCTTAATGGGGACTTCTAATTCCGTTTGGTTTCTCACTTTGAATATCATAACAGCCAATGTCATTGTGTCGTTTCTGCCTTAATACACAAAAAGTTATAATAATTAACTAAAAAAACGAAGAAGGTAATAAAAAGAAAGTTTCTGTTGTCATATGTGCTTATGCATGTGTCTTATTACTGAATTACTGTTATATTACTGTTACATTACTGAATGCAAGTCTGTTCACACTTTTTTAAAAGGCTCATGATGTATCCAGTATGCAGGTGATAAACGTGCATGTCCAATGCTCCATGGATGTGTATTTTAGTCACTTCAAGATTCAGCTTTAAAGTGTTAAACTGGTAATATGTTCAATTTGATGTACTATCTCATGATAGGTTTGATTTTAATAAAAATCAAATGTAAACTATATATTAAAAGTTTTACATAAATGCCAACATTTATTCTTTGCAGGTAAGGTGGAACTTTTCTTTGCTAATCAGTGGAGGTGAAATGATGGGATAATGAAGGCATAGCACTGGTGTGTAAATGATTGATTAGCAAAGAAAAAAAAAAAGCACAGCCTTAAAAGGTATTTTTTAAATTGAATTCTGAGTATGAGTAGAACAGTGTTTGACAGAAGGATGTGGATGAATTTTACCATTGATTTTAGAAAGGGAGGGAGTCATAAGCCTAAATGCTTATACATTATGAATCTTATTTCTGTTTTAATGGTGCTGTTGCATCATTTTGGCAAATAAAATTACCCTAGTGCAAAATGGAAGTCAGGCAGCAGTGAGTCCTATTGTACGTGAATAGATCTGGTGTAAAATGGGTGAGTACACCGGTAAACCAAGTCTCTTTTGTCTGCAGCGTGCTGCTTTGGGCAGCATCTTTAGCTTTGTGGTAGACTTAGTAGCTCAGGTGGGTGAGATGTAGTTGGACCAAAAATAGGTATTGTTTTATTTCCTTGCCCTGAAGCATTTATGTACATCAGATTGTTCTGATTCTTGCAGTTCCTCTTAGGTTTCTCTCCACGTTAAGTGCCCACAGCTCAGTTTCTCTTTCTCTCTCTCTAAGAAGTTGTGTGATACAGCATTTTGGTCAGTTTTTGCATTTCCACGAGTATGGAATTGTTATTGAATAATTATCGATTTCCACATTTAAGTGATAAGCTATTGTAATTTTTAATGCCCCTGCACATTTGCAGCTCCATCTTTTAAAGATTCTTTTTTAAATTCTAATATTTAAATATCTAGAATATGGTCCCTTGGCATCTCTGCTAATTATAGAGCAGATGTAACCAACACTGAAGGAAGCTGAATGGCTTTATACAGCATTAAAGTGACCATCATAAAGACCTGCCCAAATTGAGGACGATCTTTAAATCCATTCTGTGAAGTGTTGTAACTTTTTCATATGCAGTATTGATTGGATTCCCATTCTGATGAACGAAACTGTGATGTGTGTGCTGGTGTGTATTTTTTTCTAATTTTTTTTTTTTCCCTCCTGTATCTTAAATTGCACTATTGAACTACCTTGAAATAATAGAATCTGCACCCTCCCTGCCCTGAAACTGGTGTATTTCTATCATGGTCCTCAGGCAATACCAGAAGCAAATAGGAGACTGACTTTTTTGAGTACTCTGCAAATACAGAAAGTTTTGTTTCAATTTAAATACTTCTACAATAAGTTTCAAAGCATTTTTAAAAATAGGTTTTCACTTCACAGTCTGATGGAAAATCATTTTATCAGATTTTGTTATAAATGGAAATATAAACTGATCTGAATTGAGTTTGCAGGGTTTAGTCCTCCCCATCTGCTGCCACCCCTGTGTTCCTGCCTTGTGCTGCAGGGGTATTGATGCCATCGCGTGGAAGCTGATTATCTAAACCCTAACCCTATGAAAAAAGGATACCATTTGGACACTAATTTAACTTTCTAAAATGGCTTATCTGGACTTACACAAATACTAGTAAGGCACAAGCAAAGGCTCTGAAATGCAAGGGCAAGGGGAATGTTAGTAGTAAGCCTGACTTTAAGTTAGCTTAGTGACAGTGGAACAGCACTCAAAAGACTTCTAGACCTCAGTTCTGAAAATTGGTGGCTGAATAACTCACTAGCTGGCTGTTTATCTGAATTAAATCTAGGCTGCGAATTTGGCATAGTTACACTCCTGCAAGTTACATGGCAAAACAGTAAAATCTTCTGGAAATAAATATTACTTAAACAGAATATAATTAATATCCATCTCCAGGGATACTGATATTGAAATAGCTCACTTAAAATACAGCTGAATTTGCAAAGGGATGGTATTTATGACCAGAAAACCATAACCTGCTTGTGATGTAATGCCTTGGATTTCCTAAATTCCTTTTCTTTATTTTAAAGTTGCAGTTTTAATGTTTATCAAATTTATTATGGATTTAGAGACTTATGAAATAAAGTTTTAAAAGCCTGAAGAAAACTTTTTAAAAAGTTGTACCTGAAATACAACCCATTCACAGCTATCTTTGCACGTCTTTGTTGTGAAATCTGAAAGCTAAATGCTATCTGTTCTGAAGGAACACTGAGCAAGACAAAGTATTCGATGTGACACATTCATGCTTTGCTTGTCAAGCAAACCAGTTTTCACTATTATTCACTGCCCTCTGTATATTGAAGAACATATCTAAAGTCAGCTGAACGCTCTTGTGTTTTGTGATAGTGTGTTACTGGAAAATAAAACAGCCACAATTATCTGCTCAACAAATAGAACTTGTCAGCCAGCAGGCATGCAGAACTAATGCAGATGGCCAGCTCAGAATAGCTGTCAAACAGAAAGACTGAAATAAAATATACTTTCTTCATGTTCCGTAGACTTTCTAAAATATTTTTTGTCTAAAGTCAGTTCAGAGCATTTTGATGCTCTTTCTTAGCTCAGGTGTTTTCTCAGCTTCTGGAGAAAAAAAATCATCTTTTCTAGAGGAAGAGGTATTACTAAAATAGTGACAGCTATCTCTGGATGTCGCATTGAGATGGTGCAGAGAATCTTTGCATGAAAGTGTTTCTGTCCTTGGCATAGAAGAATAGGATTTGTGGCTACTATATTTAGAGATTTTGGAAACATAAAGTTAGAGATTTTGTGTAATCCAGGACAAGTGACTGTTTTCCTGTTTTGAACGAATGCCCTATTTTCTTCTGCTTTGGGTTGCGTGTTGGTAGCACCTCAGAGAAACACTCCTTTATTGGAGAGTATTTCTATTATTTACTCTTCTGTTAGTTATTTTACTCTTTACAGTTAATGAAAAATACTCCTTTGATTTCCTGTTCCTCACTACGTGTTATTTCTTTGCGGCACAGACATGTAATAGGTACTACAAAATTTCAGATTAAAGTAAAAAGTACAATTAACGGTTCCTGTTAGCGTAGGGATTGTCGTACGTATTGGAGAAATTATACCTGATTTATTTATTAATATGTGGCTTTGCCTACCATGCAGGGCGATGGCACGAAGAGAATGCTTTATGTAAAATAATGTAGTCAGTCTGGAGTGTGTCTGTTAAGACTATCATAGATAACTGTAAAGCTATTTTGGTTTTGTGGTATCAGATTTCCAATTGCTCTGGTTTCTCCCCCCCCCTCTTTTTTTTTACTATTATATTCAGAGGGGGTTTTTTTGTTCCATTTTGTTTTGTGTTTTAATGGGTGCTCTACCAGGGGAGAATTTTTGTCCTGTAGTTTGAAAACAAAAGGGATGTGCTGTGACAACAAAAGGAAATAAATTGAAAACAAATAGAAGACGACTCAGAAGTGCCACACTATATATTCAGGCAGTGGAATGTATAGCTAGAAGCGTTCAGTCAATCAGAATGGACTTTTCAAAGGGCTTCTGTGTGAAAGCACACAATTGGTTAGATGTATATTATATGGCACTGTCAGCCTCCCAGGGATGATCACACACACACCGATGGTCTGATCTAGTGAGGCACATCCTTTGATCTAAATGATAAGAAGCCACCCATGTGCCAGCATAAACTTATTTGATTGCACCAGGTCTTGTTATTTCCCTTTGCTCTGTGGGATACCCTAGTACAAAGCTAAACTGGAAGATTAATATTCACTTTTGTGTCTGTATCCTTTGTTGTTCCCTCTTAAGGAGAAAAATGTTGAGAAGCCCTTATTTATTTTTAATAGAAATCCTAATGTGCGCTGTAGCTTGCTGTAGTTCAAACCACTCTACATCCCAGACTGGTATGTGGCAGGTTGTACACCGTTCTTTGCTTAACTTCTTACAATAAAAGTAGCTCGAGGCTGTGTGAAAGATTAACCTGCTCACAGGATTCATGAGATATATAGCTGCGTAGGGTGAAAAGCAGCTAAGTGGTTTATTTTTTATTTATTTTATTTTATTTATTTTATTTTATTTTTAATGTCTCCAACATCTTATATATTAAAAGCTTCTAGCACCTGCTGTTCTTTAAAAATCTTTTGATCTTAAATTCTAGGTTCCTGGGGGCTTTAAGAACATAGGCTGCCGAAGTGCCATTTACAGGACCTCAAGGGAAATTTAGAAACACAAAAAACTGGCACAGGAGTCCAGTGTTCTGCCAGGGTGTTTATTTCTTAAATACTTTAACAAACTTGAAAATATTTCCATACAAAGTTATAAACATTCTTAACAATCTTTTTATTTTTGTTAGATGTCACATCCTGTATTCAAGAATGGTATATAACAGGCTTTTACTGAATTTGCAATTCATCAGGTCTTTTTCCTTTAAGTAGGTGGATGCAGAACGCTAAACGTCAGGAGGAATTATGGAGTAATGAAAAGGATGTTTCTGGATATACATTTATCTATCTATACAGGTTCCTTTAAAGATAGAAATATATGTTTGCTTTAGGGGGCTGTGAGGGAAGTGGTTGAGTTGCCATCTCTGGGGGCGTCTAGAGGGCATGGAGATGTGGTGCTTAGGGATGTGGTTTAGAGGTGGACTTGGCAGTGCTGGTTCTATTTTATATATATGTGTGTGTGTGTGTTTAATTAGACACTCAAACACATACGGCATATACGCACTTCCTATTTTGTATGTAGGTTGGTGAATGTATATGTTTACATACATTTGCACACTGTTTTTGAAGAACTTGTAGCATCTTTAGTAATTCAGAGAGGATACTGGGAGAAGTACTTTGTCTCACATTGAAAAGCTGAATTTGATTTGCTTTTAAGAGTCGAGCCTGAAGGGTGTTTTTCAAACTATAGAGCAGCAATTGGACCATAAGTTTTGACTTCATTTGTTTTCTGGTTTCTAATTTCTTGGTGGTTTCACACCACCCCCACACCCTTCAGTATTCTTCTTCTGCTTTGTTCCATGAGGCTTTCAAGTGTCTGAAAAACAGCTTGGTGAACTGTTGAAGTTTTCCCTTGCTGATTTCTTTGGCTATATTATTTTGGCTGTGTTTTTCTTGCGTGTTGACCATTTCAGTCATTCAGAGCTGACAACGTAACTTTTCTCTGCTCACGTTCTATTTGTGTTGAAATATGTGTGTTAGAGATGTTTGACTTATGTTCTTCCAGATGTGTGAGCGGAATTTTCAGTATGCCATATGGAAACATAGAAACATGAGACATAAAGGTTTATTAGCCTTTCAACAGAAAATGCAAGTTATTATTGAACATCTTGTCATCAACAAATCCCCAACTATAATATTTTGTTACAAGAAAGTCCAGTCTTCAGGAAGTTATGTTTTATTTATATGATATGACGACTGTGACTTTTTACCTCTATGAGCAGCATTCTTGTTTTAGCGTTGGTTTTGGTCCAAAAGAAAACACAAAGCAGAACAAAAGAACCCCAAACCACTGTGTGTAGACACTGAAAACTATGAAACTCATACGTGTGCACACACACACTGCTTACTTTTCACCCTGTATGAAAGACAGCTAAAGAGGGAAAACAAGACAGAGCGAATTGATTTAGTATATAGGATACATTCATTGTTTAATTACTCTATAACAGTAGTTACTGCACAGTCACTAGTGCCTCACATAGCCAGGCATTCAAGATGCACTTATTGAATTTATGCCAGTGTATCGTATATCCAATTGTAAAAATATAGCTTGACACATCTTACGTTGGTTTCCCCGATTACAATATTGTCAGGCCTTCGTTTACTGAGATCAACATTTTTTTAATGCTAGCTGCATTGGAGAATTCTCAAGTCTATCATGGGTTTTTTCCAAAAAGAGAGACTTCGAATTTCATTGTAGTCAGCTGTTGAAGACACTTATGCCAGTGTCTGACTTGGAAAGTGGTGTCCCAGTCCTTCTTAATCAAGCAGTAGGTTTTGCTAAGATTGCTGTAAGCAGAACTTAATATCAAGACTTTGTCCCCCAGTGGTGAAACACACTGAACCTGGATTTTGATGCCACTTGTACCTGTCATCATTTTATTACTCGATCCAGTTATTTCAGCAAAAGAAAAGGCAGGAAAAATAACACTGAGAACTCCATAAATGAGCCCTGTACCACAGCCAGATTTTCTTTGGAAAAACATGTTTCATTTTGCTTGTCAGTGTTTCATTAGTAAGTACAGAACTTGCCAAAAAAGGTCAGACTTTAAAGAAAATCTAAAGCCAGGTTTACATGTGTCCAATAGAAAATGCATAGGTAACTTCAAAAAAAAAAAAAAAAAAAAAAGAAGTGGAGAATTCAATAACCTTTGACAAGTAACTGACAGGCCAGACAGAGGCTCTTAAAATAGGTTATTGGGCATTGAAGCATGAAAAATTAACACAAAGAACTTTTTCCACATTAAGTGTCAAAATTATTTTGGGTAATTCAATCATGAAAGGTAATTTCCTGCAAAGTTGTTTGTAAAGATAGCAGGAAAATGGAGGATATCCTGTTTACAGCTGACAGATGCAATGCTTGCTTTTTGATTTTATTTATTTGTTCTTTTCCTCAGCTCACTGGAACTCATGAGGAAATACAGTATATCCAGCAGCACAAATCCCAATGAAAAATATTGCCGGTGGCTGCATTCCAGTGAAGGCAAAGCATATTGTAAACAACGCTCTTCCTTTTTGTTTCCCCCACCTATTTATTAGCTTTTCTCCAGTGCTGACTCTATCAGTGCACTTTTATATCAGTACCTATAAATTATCAGCATCCACCATTGATCTGACAGTGAGGACTAGAATAAAGTGTTTAAATCTCAACTTTGATTTAAAAGTTTGTGCTGGATGTTTTTACTGCCAGAATTCCCTTATGGAGAAGCTGAATTTGGTAAAAAACAGTAAGACTTTAACAGAAATCCTATGCTTGGAGTCTTCTCCTTTCTCCCTCTTCCCCCATAGCTTTTCCAGCAAATATTTCCATAAAAGGCAATTCAGCTTTAGTGGAAGTTTTATGAGTGATGGGAAAGCTTGCCAGCTCTTTTGCAGGACCAGGGCTTCTGATATAGAGCATAGAGTTGGGGATAAGACGAGAGTGCCACTGCCTCCTGACAATTTTTAGGACAAGGACTTAACTCTGACTTTCTCAGCCTAACGATTCTTGCTGAGCAACGTTCATATATTTCTGCTTTGTTTTGGATTAATTTTTCATATGCTGTGGCTGTTGCTGTCATTTGGTTTTGCTGCTTAATTCTTTGCTAATTGTTTGGCTTAGAAGGCTCTTTCTCTAAGGGTCCTGAGGTCAGTCTCTGTAAACGGCGTTGGTTTCTCACTGTGACTCATTATATAAAGACATTAGAGAGGTTGCCAGACCCTGCCTTTGACTTTGACACCTGACGAGGAAACATGCATATGATGTCAAAAGACTTACTTTTGACTTTGCACACACACGCAGCCTCTCATTGTTATGCCTGAGAAGAAAACTCAAAACACTTCAGTGGTTCAGACACATTATTTTGTCAAGTCCTTACTCTGTCTTGTTGACAGAATACATTTTCTCAAAAGCTGAAATCATTCTGTCAAGGAAACTTATTTTGTTCAATAATCCTGCTTGTTGACAAATGTTCAAGAGGGAAAAAAATCTTCAATTATTTTGAGAATGTTCTGCTGGGTATCTCCAGGTTTATTTATTTTGCTGTGGGAAAGAACGGTTATTAGTTTGTAGGTGAACTATCCAGGTCTTGATATAATGAGAGAAAAACGTAACTTCCTTATATTTAGGTGAGCATGCTTTAGGGGAGGCTATTTTCAAAGAAGGGCGTTCAATTTTAGGTCACATTCTAGATGAGTGGATCAGCCGTGCAGGACAGGCAGCACATACATCAAGTGAGTGGAGGAAGGATGAGCAAAAGCAGATGTATCTGTTGTTTGTGTCAAGCAGCCGTGGCGATGGAATGAAGACACATATTCAAGTGGAGTCATCTTAATAGTTGTGAAGACAAATAGAAAAATATGAGAATGATAAAAAATGTTCTCACTGGGCTATTTCTATTTGTCTTCCGCCTCCACCCTCCAAATTAAATCAGTTCCGATTTTGGAAGGTGAATTCCTGGGTTTAGGGTTTTTTTTGTCAACTGAGCGAGAGCTGAAAATCTGCCAGGTTTACTCCATTGAGTGTCAGGAGCCATGTGAACACCTTAATATTCACCTGTTGTCATTGCAAAACTGGACCCTGTGTAAGGATATGTATGCAAGGCACCTCGAAGAAAATAAGTGACTTTCGGTGCTCATTTTTGTTTCTCGCTGATATCCGTGATGAACTTGCACTAATTTTAGTAGGTTAGAAATAGGCTTTTGAGACAGGGACCTGATTGATATTTCTGCAGTGACTCTTAATGGTATTTAAACTTTTCAGTCACTTAACATACTTTGGAAAAACATGTTGGACGTTGGAGCATGTCAGGGAAGAATGTTAAGCTGGTTTTGATGGTATTTTATGAGCGTTAGTTTAAGGTTTTTGTTTAAAATTTAGTCTTATGTTTTATGTTTCTTATGTTTTAATAGTTAAACCCTATAAGCTGTCACTGCTTGTAACCATGTATCCTGTCCACTGTGTATTTGGGAGTGATGGTGGTGTCTGTGTGCTTGTGTTCTTCATTCAGCATCATCCATAAACCTTCACTCAGTCCCATAATCTAGTTCTACAGAAACTTCTTCTGTTGATCTTTGGATATGTTAAGGTTTCTTTTGTTCTCTAGGCTCATAACAAGTAAAATAACTACTATGATTTGGTTTTGGATAATGATCCTAGTCCATTAATTGATACAAAGTTTTTCATTCTTTAATAGTGCAGTCACTTTTTTATTATGTTTTGGCTTATTCTTTTCTTCCCTATTGTATTGTCTGCCACATTTGCTTAAGCAGATTTTTTTTTTCTTTTCATACATTTCATTGATTTACCAGTCCTTTGTAGTCTTACTGTCAATTGTCTTGATCTCTTTAATCCCTAATATACAGCATTTTTGTCATACATTAAAAAAGATGTCATTCTATCTGATTTTCCATTCAAAGGAAATTCAGATTTTTGAAATAATAAGCAGTGTGTTATAACGGGTGCTTCTTTGACACCTTTAGATCAAAGAGAAAAGCAACAGGGTTTTTAATAGCTACTCTTAGATGTAAATCATATTGAAAAACTGAGTAAAAGTAGAACAGTCCTGACTTTTCCTTTCAGACAGGCGGTCTTTCTGTTTTTTTAGTTTTGTCTCACATCACAGTACTAGTTTCACACCTGAACATGTTCAGCAGTGCATCTGAACAACATCATGAAGTTTCTACATCTCTCATGTTCTCACCTACAGACACAAAGTTGGAAGAGTGTATGGTTATAGAACTCACCAGGTATGACACCTTTTTGAATTCTTTGATGTTTCTGTGGAAGTTCCTACCATTCGTGCTGTGTGGGCGTATTTGAGGGTGGCCCCTTGGCCCCTGGTGCTGTGACAGATGTGAAGTGTCAATGTGGTGAGAGCTGCGCAGGGCTCTCAATGGAAGAGCCCAGAGTCGGTCCACACAAGTATGACTGTGTTGCACCAGAAGTCAACAGGGAAGAATGTTCATTTTTAGCAGAAGATACTGGACCTAAGCAAAAATAGATGTATAGTGCTGGTAGGAACAGATGGTGATTTTTTTTTTTTAGAAGTCTTCATTTTCTAATGCCATACTTTTCTTACTTGTTAGTGAAGAGAGCTGGGGTGAGATTTTAGCAAAAACAGGGTGATGTGTGCTGCTGACTTGTAATTATAGATTTTCAGTCTCAGATAAGCTTAATTGCAATCAGTCCATAGATGCAATACATGTCTGTGGTGGAAGTGTTGAATATACTACATTGTCTCGTGAAATAAACTTCAACTGGAATTTTCTAGTACCAACAGGGGTTTGATACATTTGTACTTTGACATCTCTTTTCCAATTATGCCATTCTCAAAGCTGATAATATCTGGTCTGAACTTTCAGTTACTATGCTCCTTTTAACTCAACACTTTTTAGTCTGATTTCTTCATGTTTCTCTGATGAGATGAGCTGCTGATTGTTTGTCCTCTCAAGGTGCTCATGGTAGAGAAAAAGGCTTTATTGCCAGTGGCATTAATTCATGTTGTGTATCATTTAGAGGATCATCGTAAGTTGAAGCCTTCTATTTCTGGTTTATTCTCCGAAGTAATGAAAGATTAAAGCCAAATGAATAATTTAAAATAGTTGCTGTTAAGTTCGTTTAGCCCATTGAGTGTCTACAGAGAAACCAAGGAAACTTTTCAGTACTTGAACTCAAGATAAACATGAGCACACCTAAATAATCATAGAATATCGTAATAAATCGTTCTGAAATATCAGTGTAAATCATCATAATGATTTATGAATGTTATCAGTTTCCGTGATTTTAAACACCTTTAGAAATCATGATCCTCTTTCACAGGGTTGCTAAGTATGGAGTTGTAGTTCCGTTGTTTTGCTGTGGAACCTGTAAATGAACATTTCTCAGCTTAATGGTTATAAAATGTCTGTAGTCCTAATGCATTATACTATATTAAATTCTATTTCTTTCTGTCTCTTCATTCTCTAGGAACTAGCCATTAGTATTTTATTCGATTTTTCTGCTCAGTCTTATAAATTCATTTGATAATATATTATATTACTTCTTAGTAGAAATAATTTTTCCTAACAGCTACTAAATCATGAGATCATCAGGTTGAAGGAGAATTCCAGAGGCCCTCTGGTCCAACCTTCTGCACATAGGAGAGTCAGATAACAATAATTGTTCAGGAAATTTAAATATCAGGATATGGTTTAAGATTGGTGGGTTTTGTTTGCTTTGTTTTTTAATTAAGTGAATGTACTACGGAATACAGTGCATTCACTAAAAATAACCAAATTATTACTGCATATTTGCCACATACATGAGATTTGGTTGCAGTACTATTTTCATAATGTTTTATGCAGTATAGGAAAGCAAATGTTAATAAAGATACAAGATTGGGTCTTACATAGGTTCTTTCCATGATAAATGCTTCAGATTGAATTAAGTCATAAAGGCATGCTCCTTTATTTTTTAAGCAACTGTTGGAAATGCACAGCACTATCAAGAGTTTGTTTCAGTAAAACAGGCTGAAAGATGCTTTTCTACCCTCCCTGCATTCGTTCTTCTAAGTGCTGAGGTAGATAAATTAATCCCTTTGTTCTGTAATGTTTAACCTTTTGCTCTGCAGTATACAGTTTAATGCTCCTACTAGTTGTTTTGCAAAAACAGGTAGAATAGTTACCTGAAAAAGTACATAATACAATTTGATTACTGCCCCTTGACTGGAATACTGCAATTGTAATTATTTAAATAATATGCAGACATTGACAGATAATTGTCATTTACTGATACAGTTGGTCTAAAGGCAGCAGTTGATCACATAAATAATGGATTTTCTTGTGGAAATTAAAAGGAAATAAAATCCTGTGAGATCTTACGCTGTCTTGTAGGATTTTTTCTCCAAATTCTTAGATGATATAAAATGATGAGTCACTATGGAGCTCAATATTACTACGTAGTAGCTAAGAAGGTGATCTAGAAAGTTCAAATTAGGATATTTGGAATGCAGAAGTACTCAGTAATGTTTGTTACTGCCATACAATGAAGACAGTGCTTTAATAATTCACATTTCTTCAATTATTTTTAATCACACTGAAATTTTTGTAATTTTTTTTTATGTGGTGACAACAAAAACAGCAACAAATGTTGTCTGTCTTTCTTGAGTGATGCTGAGTGGTTAGTTCCTCTCAGTACCATAGCTTTAAAATAGGGTCCCAAACAGCTGCAGTAACTAAAATAACAAGGTAAAGAGACTAAGATCTTGAAGAAAAAAATCTGAATGTTGAAATCTAAAATCTCTCAAAACATTAGTCATAAAATTGCAAACTTGGAATGTCCATCTCTAGCTTTCAAAACACCTTTTGGCTAAATAATTACCATTGGGTCCCAGAGAAGGGGAATCCAAAGCACCATTAGGTTGTGCTGAGAACCTGGACCCTCCTCTCTCCCCCAGAGGGTCACACCAGGCTGGTATCTGCCACTCTTCTAGAAGTCTCCTAGGTACAGAATGAAGAATCAAAAAGTGCAAATAAAATAGAAGTGGTTTCACCGTGAGCACTGGGGATAAAGGATGTGGTAGGTACCTTGTTAGGTTTGAGGTTTACTTTGTGGAAAGACCAAGGGCACGATGCCTGGAGCAGAGCACTGTCCTGAGAGACGGCCCAGATGGACAGCGAGGGCAAAGTACCACATGAACTGCTCCGGTGAGTTTCCAAAGCAGCCAGATGATAGCCTGGGCTGAACTTTGATAAGTCAGTAGATGTTTGTGAAGACAGAGTTAGTATTGCAGTGAGTAGCACTGTTCTACAAGCAAGAAAAGAACCCTGGGCTGGACGGGAGCTCTGGTTTTATCCACTGAAGCTACGTTCTGAAGTTCTTACATTCCTCAGTACAGTTCTCATGTTTCATATTATGTGTTCTAGAACATTGTGATGTATGAGAGAAGAATCCTGAAGATTAAGGACAGAAAATGAATAAGCCTAAGGTTTCACTAGCCTGTATGGATACCTATAAGGTCCTTGCCAGATACCAGTTGTGAATGTAACTGCAAACAATTGTACAATAAATGCTGGGAGGGTCTAACTGAACAACAAACTGTAAATTCCCATACACAAGACTTTCTGAAAATTCTCCATTGTGGTTAGGAATTTAATGTATAGACATTGATTTATTTAAAAAATTATGGAATATTGTAGAATTCTTACAGAGTTTTAGTTTATGACAGGAAATCTACCACTATTTTCATCTTGTCTTATCTGCTTTATGCTCAAATGTTTTTCAGTGATTTAATAACAAAGGTAAAAATCCAACATTAAAACAGTTCTATAGTTGTAGCAAATTAGTTTTCTTTTCACTGTAGGAGTATCCATTTAAAAAGCCCTACTGTTTATTATATGCCAGGATGATTTTGAAAAAGTTTCTAAAAAGGAGCAATACAATATTCCAGTATGGTCTTTTTATGCTGTTTTGAATATGCTGTCAGAAAAAAAGTCATTGCATATTAAAAATAGACTTAGATTTTTCTCAGGATTTTTTTCAGTTTTGTTTGCATTTTATTATTTTGGTAATACTTGTTTTTTGCCTCTTTTCTTTGTATTTTGGTTAAAAAGGTCCCTGAAACATGTAAAACATTTTATTTTATGGCTTTTATCTTGCTTCAGTGTTGTGTCCATTTATTTATTTACCAGTTTGTTTGTTTGTTTATTTATTTCAGTGATGCTGTTGCTCTTTGAAAGCAGAGGTGGGAAGTATTTTTTTCTTATACAGAAAAAAATAATATGTCTAGTCGCTTGTATATGGATTTTTGGGGGATAATGCAGGTTCTATATTCTCTGATATTTGTATTTTCTGAGTGCAGACCCATCAGCCAACAAAGCAGAATTGGTTTGTAGTGTTATAAAAACAAATAATGCAGCAACTGTAATTGACTATAGTATCATTAACAAAGATACAAACCAGTTGTCTGTCCAAAACCTTTTTAAACTTAGAGGCATTTTCTATTCTGTGTTTTTTTTTACATTCTGTATGAGATAATAGAAACAAGATAAACCTTATCAAATAAGGTATTGGCTGAGACAATTTGTTAAACCATTTTTTTCCCTTCAGACAGAAGACATTCCTTTTTCTCACATCACCAAAATACATTACAATTGTGTTAAAGGTTTAATTTAAGACTAGTAGACCAAGAAAATTATCTACTAGGGGTTGTATTCTTCTACCAAGCCAGAGCAGTTCTGAGTGGCATTTTGAGTTGTCACTTTTCCTTGACCTGGCAGTGGGGTCATGACTCTCCTCATAGTTACCGGTGAATTGTCACGTTTTATGTAACTGATGTTATATTATTGTATTGCTGAAATTAGGTGTAAGTTTGTAAGAATTGTTTCTGTTCATAGTTTACTTTCTAGTTATTTGTTGATCTATGCTGTGTAGAGTTTGAAAATATTTTTAAAAAGATCTAAACAAATCAAGTGCCTCAAAACTTCGATAATGTAGTATTGAGCGAGGGGGGAAGCCTTACACTTTTTAACACAACCTGAGCTATGTTCAAACCTTTGAGTGGGAAATGCAGCATCTCCAACATCGGTTTGGAGGGAAAGTGTGGTGTACCAAGGATGCCCGGCCTCCGATTTCTGTATCACTGCCAGGCCTCTGGTGCTCGTGACATCGCTGTATTAGGTTCCACAGCTGTGCAATGATGCATTGCACCCGAGTTCTGGAATCAGCAAACCTTCATTGCCCCTTTCACCTCAGTGATACCATGAAAGCGGTAGGTTAGCTCTGTGGAGGGAATGGATGGATGTCATCATGGATAGCTCGATGCGTGGCTTCTTGTGCACAGCATGGCCATGAGTTCACAGCTTTGAATTATTTTTGACTAGATGTCTTTTTAAGGGTGATCTCTGATTCACCGAGAAATTAAGAAAATCTACAGGCTGATTTCATTTTTTATCGGCTCTTCAGTTTTTGAATTGAATTTGCAAAAATACAGTGAATTTTCACAGCAACACGAGATTGTTACCTGGAATTGCCTGATCCATCACACTGCAGAGTGTACATGTATTATTTGCAAAAGGAGCTGTAACACCTCAGGCCTCGTTTTGCTTCATCATGTATTATACTTGAATCCTTTTATCCTGTTGCTCATTCTCTGGATCTGAGCTCTGCCATCGAGCTGTTGAAGAGCTAACAAAAGCCAAGCAGAATGATGTGAGCAAGGGAGCTTGAGTTTCGTAGATAACTTAACTAAGGGACTCAGTGTTTTTCTTCCTCTTAATCAGACTCAGTTCAATCACGCAAATCGCATGGCTGCATTTCCTCATCTCCATAACTAAATAATGTTCATTACAAAAGTTCTGAGGTAAAGCGCGTGTTAAAAATATTACACCGAAGTCATAAATTTGAGTTTCAGGCAAAACATTTCTGGATTCAGGCTAAGAGCAGGATGTGTGCACAATACTCCCAGAAAACCACTATATAGATAGACTGCAACATCATATCACCCAGAACACATCATCAAGACCTACTCTGCCACTTTGAAAAGTTGCAAACCTCAGTGGAACAGATCCTAGGTTAACTTAAAAGTGTATTTCACTAAATGCGTAATTTTCCCATTCTCTGAATGTTCCCCTCAACTGTTTTATAGTATTTCTTCCAATATAAGCAAAATGCATGTAATTTACCATCATTTCAGTTTTGAATTTGTGAAAAAAACATTAGGAAAAGATGATACAAACTCATTTGAGGGGAGAGCTGACCTGTGTCTTAAGAAACTGTTTTCCAAATTACCCAGTATTTTGGCCACCACCTTGAAGCATAATAATTTTAAAGCATTTGAGTCAGCAGGGGGAGTTTAGAATAGCCCTATATTAAATAGTAAGCAATTTTCAACCCTAACTATAGTGAACTGCTATTCAGTTCTAATATATGGAAAATAAGTAAAATAATTCACTTGTGTAATACCTGCATTGCATTTTAAAGTTTAACACCTCAGCAGTTTTCACGAGAAGAAAAGTATTAATATGACAAATCATATACCCTATGATAATTAGAAGATGTGCTTAACTCCAGCATTATATCAACCTGCTTCTTCAAAAACCTTCTACTCCAGACTCTTGTACTGGGGGAAAAAAAATAAGATCTGTTCGGATGTCAGTGACAGAAAGGCCCTGTGAGTCTTGCTGAGAAGATCTTTGCGAAAGCAGACGGCAGGCATCAGATGCAGTCTTGGTGGAAAGAGTCCCTCTTATGTTACAGTGAAAATAAGTCTATAATGCAGACATTGTGAGAAGGAAGTTCTGGAAGTTTCAAAGCTCCATCACTCACAACTAGAAGTGTCACTTGGTAAGAGAAAGACCCTGGTTTTAGCTTTTTTTTTTTTTTTTTTAATCAGATGCTTCATCACTCTGTGTCTGGGTCATTTTCTTTCCTTGGAGCGTAAGCTCTTAGCAACTGTGGTCATGTTTATTACTGTCTGTAGTGGTCATGGTTTTAATTGCAATGTGTATTAGGTGTCATAAAAATAATTGATTAACAGCATAATACATTTACAAAAAGATTTATTAGAGCCAGATTTTGCTGTGCTTTCTGTACACGGCAGTCCAGTTGACTGCCAGGTATGCTTTTGATGAATCATTACTGAGCTTCCTATTTTTTCTTCCCCTTCTCCTCCTGAAGGCTTAGAACTGAATATTGCAAATTGTAAAACATCACTGGAAAAGTTCACCTGAAATAAGACAGATTTTGTTAGAGAAAAAGGACTCAAGAGTAGTTTCTCAGAATTACGGTGTTAGATCTAATAGAGAATTACATTTCTCTTGCAAGTTTTCATACGATGATAACAAAAAAATATTACCAGGAAAATTCTCATGATGCCATTCCATATATGTTGTAGATGATCATAAGTGATGTCGAACTTCACTATTGAAGCAGACTATCCAGCCCTGTGGCTCTACCTAGGGATTTAGTTTCTTCTAAACTCCCAGAGATGAAAATTTAAAGTATGTAAAACAATCTATGAATTTATTATTCAAAAAGCTTCATCAGCAGTTTTCTCCCCTCAATCTAACTACAGATCCAGTAAAAAAGTAAATAAATTAGGTATATTTGTTCTGTGCACCTTGACGTGCACCGCAGAACGCTGTACAAAGCAAGACACGTTCAAAATAATTGAATGGTGTCTGGATTTCCCTGATGCTTGGCTGCTACAGATGTCATTCCAGTGCATGTGGAAAACAGGTTTCTTGACAGGTGTGCTTTTTTCTCTCGCATAGCAAGAAAATGCACATTAGCAAATTAGTCAATCTTTGTATGAAACATCAGACACAATTTGGGGGTTTCTGAGGATTTTAAACTTCTTTTTGGTCTAACATCTGGATCTTGTTATTTCAATAGCTTTTTCTCAGTGGTGGAAACATTGTCTAATGTGCACCTTCTGTCATGCTGATTGGTTTAAATGCTTATTTGGGAGAAGAATGGAAAACCTTTTTGATACTATATTTCTACACCATGAATCTCTTATAGTATTGCATAGATAGAAAAGAAGTGTTTTTAATTCTGGGGAGCAGAGGGTTCTCAAAATCTTTAGCCAATATGCTTTTCTACCGATTCTAGACCAAGTGAAAGGATTTATGCTTGGTATTGTAAGAACTCAATTTAAAAGAAATACCCAAATGACAATGAAGTATTTTCCAAATACATTTTTATCCTATTCCTTTGTCTGTTTAACTAGCTTTAGGTTTAGTTCTTTGAATCCAAAGCTCTATTCTCACAAACAGGATGAATTCCCTTGGAATTTTGCATCTTTTGTATCCTTTGTTTTGGAATTTTGTATCACCTGCTACTGTATGGTTGGTTAAAGATATGATTTTATATATGATGGGCCATTACTTGTGCTGTAAATATCACCACGAGAAAATTGGCTTCATTTTTGATTGCCAGTATTGTAGCAAATCTGAATTATGCTTGGAATTATTAGAAGTAGTGCTAGATGGATGGTTGTACAGACACTTCAGAAAGGCTTTCAGGTCTAAATGCCAAGTAACATTGTGTTTACAAGTCACTAAATTTTTTAAAAGAAACTTTTGAGAAGAGGGTAATTTCAAATACAGACCAGGAAGTAACCCAAGGAATGATATTGTGCTGAAATTATAGTACGCTCCTGTTGTTTTTATGGATTGATTTAACGCTTTTGGAAGCTTCCAATGTACTTAACAGAATTATGAGCTCCATCTCTGACATCCATTTAGCTGCTGTCACCACTGCAATGTTGGCACTATAGGACTGCAATACAAAGCCATAACTTCACAGTGGAGCTACAAACATTTATTGCAGGAGAATGGAAAAAAATGAAAATGCTTTCATTGTTTAAAGCAGAAAGGATGTTTAGGGTGACAGTGATGGGTTCATTAGTATTTATATGTTTAATATGAATTGGGAAGACTGCAAACAGTAAATCAGGCTGACAGCAGTATCTCCTGCACCTCATAAACAAGCAATACAGTCTCTGAAAAAAGGAAGGAATATTACTACATCTCGTTGAGTCAGAAAAATAGGAATATGTTTTTACTCATGCAGAAGCTCCATAGCATTTTAAATAAAGGGACCTAACATTTACAGAGCTGAAAATGATGCTGTGATCCTTGTCACTTAAGATACTACAGGTATGTTGGTTCATCTTACAGAGAAGCTAATCCTGTGTTGAATCACAGTCTTTTTTGAAGATACATTTTTGAAATCCGTAAATTTAATTTTCGTAACTGGCCAAAATCTTATGATATGTAAGAGGACAGCAGGTTTAAGTTTAGATTTCAACACAGTATTCAAGCACATGTTTAATGCTACACTTATTAAATTAATAGGACTACTTATATCTAACAATTTAAATATTATTACGAGGTACTGAATTGAGCTGTTTCAGAGAATATCTAAAGCCAAATGTTAATAAATATCATAGCTAGTAAAGATGTTTGTAGATTTACTATTTAGATAAAAGGGCTTTTCAATTTGGAATATAATTTAGTCTGCGGTAGCTACATGATTGGGTATTTCCTAGTCATCTAATCTTTAAACATCTTCTAGTAAAAGACATTTGATAGTTAAATATTAATAGTAGCATATAAAAAATGGAGAGGATGAGGCACTATAATATGCGAAAGTGACATGGAAGAACAGCATGTAATTAAGTCTAAGACTCTTATGATCAAACTAATGCTGTCTGAAATATTCTTGCTATATAACTTTCATTTAATTTTAAAAAATATTTTTCATTTAGGTAAAATAAAAGTTGGATCACAATAAGAAGTTGTGTTTGTGAAAGTGTTTGTATTGCTGATATTTTATAAGTTGTGTCAAAAATGATAGGTGATATTTTGATGAAAACGTAACCATGAAAAGATGACTTTAGCAGTAAAAATAAATTTAGAAAGTATTACATTTGTAGTAGTAGCTTACATGCAATTTTGTAAGCTAAAACAAAAGAAATAGATAAGAAAAAATTTCCAAGTAAGTTACAATGCAGACAGAAATTATTTTTTATTAAAGGAAAAACAATTATTTTAAGTCACTTTCCCAAAGCTAGCTCTCAGTTTTAAAAATATCATTACATGAAATATTTGTTTATGTAAGATGCCAAGACTGATGGCCATGAGCATCTAGGTAATAGATTATGCAGCCAGAAGGGAGTATTGTTGTCAGCTAGTCTGACTCCATGAATTAATTTCTGTTTGTATTGGTGCAGATCGTGCAGAAAAAAAAGGAAGCACCTTATCCTTAAGATGGTTAGTGTTGAAAAATCTTATATTTGCCCCTATGCTGGCATTGTTACAAAATTGAAACTTATTTCTGACTATTTCTAATTTATCTTCCAGCCATTTAATCTCATATTTCTGTCTGGTAGACTGAACCGATTGCCAATTTTTTAATTTACAGAGTAATAGTTGATCTCAAAGGCTTGACCTTCAGCTTTTTGATAAATAAAGCATGGGGAGATACTACGTTGTCCCATGCATATTGTCCCAGCACTTAACAATTCTCAAGGAATATATCTGAAACCTCTTGTGTTTAATTTGGTTTTTAATGGTTAGTCGAAACGTGGATACTACTTCTGAATATCTTTGCTTACTTGAGGTTTTTCTTCCGTTTATTAGTGAGTATTAGGCCTTTCAGATTCTGCTGAAATCCCACATCCTGGCTGATGATCCACTGCAATTTAAATAGTTTTTTCAAGAACCATTGCTTTGCAGGACAAGATCTATTGCAGTACAGTCATCGTTCTTTTGATATTAAAGTAAATGTCACACAATTGTATGCACCTGACCAAACTATGCAAATTGCTTTGGCTTCAGGGCCTGTCCACTTTATAGATCAATGCTTTTTGATCTTCATGGATCTGTGACATTTACCAGAGAGCAGATTAGGTGTGCCTTGGTGGTGGTGTGTTTTGGGTTGTTTTTTGTTTGTGTGTTCGTTGTTTTTTTTTTCCCCCCAATTAACCAAATATAAGTGGAACGACATAAGGCTAAGAATGGATCCTTTGGGGCTCTTTCTAGAAGGATATATTGATGAGAATTTACTTTTACAGCTAAAAACTCTTCAATTAATTACTTTCATTCCATTTAGCTTGTGCCTTCTTTATGTTATATTATTCTTTCTAGTTGCTTGAAGTATGCAGGATTAATTGCATTTCCCTAAATTTCATAATCCACTGGGTTGCCTATGAGCTATTCCATAGTTTTGTTTGGGATTAGATCTTATTAGACGTGGATCTGTCTTGCATGATGTCTATGTAAGATCTTTTTTGTGCCAATGGATCTATTGTAATCTAACAGCATGTGAGTGAATGTGAGCTGTTGTCCAAAGACAGGATTTGATGGACCTGTAGCTATGCATTTTAACAACCTCAGTTTGGCATCTTTTGGCATTGAAGTGAATTGGAACTTGCAGACAATCATCACAGGTGAGACAGAGTCATAAACACTAACTCAGGAAAGAACTAGTTTATATTTTGTGTATGCCGCAATGCATCATGCAATTCCTGGTGGGCTGAATGAGAAATACATTTCAGTTTGCTTTTTAAGTGGTGCTCATTCATTCATTCATTCATTCATTCAATTTGATTAGGCCTTTTTTGAATCTTATTTTGGATTTGCTATAATCNTGTTTCAGTTTGCTTTTCAAGTGGTGTTCTTTCATTCATTCATTCGTTCAATTTGATTAGGCCTTTTTTTAATCTTATTTTGGATTTGCTATAATCATGTATCATCTATTAACTTTTTAGAATTATACATTTCTATCTCAATTTCCACGAGATCTTTTCAGGTGTACAACTTAACTTTTTTTTTGACTAAACAACTACTAGACTATTTGTGGTTCACTTTCTGTACATCACTAAAGTGTTTTTTTTGGTCAGAATCACTCAGCAGTTTGGGTTTTAATAATTTGAATGTATCTTTCACTTTTCTGCTGTATTCATTGCACCCAAGTCTTGTGGGAGTTGCTAGTTTTCTAATGGATCCTTAATTCTTTGATTTAGACATATTCTTTCCTCATCCTTTATTTGTTTTCTCTGTATTGAACTTTGTTCTGTGCTGAATTCCCATGATGTGCTGCTGACTTTGTTGCTGTTGTTGTTGAACCAAATGATACCCTGAGAGAGTCAAAGGATTGCCACAGTTCATTATCAAAGGCCAAAGAACCCATTTCGTACAGGAGGAGAAGGCAAATAAATTATAGCTCTTACAAGACACTGTGGCTGCTTGTCAAGAGAGGTTAATGCTAAATTGAATTGTAATGAAGTGTTTTGATTTGGGAGTGGTTAAACTTTTCATTTTGATTTAAAAAGTCAAAGTAGTATTGCAGAAGTTAGGAATGGCCATTTCTTTATCTATGCATTTTGCAATGTGCTTTTAAACAACAATATTGAAAATACCTTGGTATAACATCTTGATCATCCTGTTTCACTTGGAAACAACTTCCAGTTTAAAAAATAAATTAGAGATTGTTTTTACTGGTTGGGTTCTTATGCAATTAGCTTAGTTATACAATATGGTATATGGAATGATACATTTGTCTATATTAGTGAAATATAGATGGCGGTTCTAGCTCTGAAGTAGTGTAATTTTAATTATATCTGACACAGGGCCCTCTTGATGCTTTTCCATTGGCGTATTTTTTGAAGTTGGTATCAACCCAGATCATATACTGCAAATGCATTGAAAGTCATACTGCTTATTGTTGCACTGGAGCTCATAGAGGACACCAAAGCTGTGATATCTCAATAAAACCAGTATTAATACAACCTTGAAGATGACAAAAAAAACCCCCAAATTAAAAAAAATAAATTATACAGAGGACTAGACATTTGAATATTGGACTATAATTGAGCCAAGGCTTGGAGAGCATCACAGAGGAACTAAATATTTTGTTAATAACAGCAGAACCCCATAGTTGTACTGCTGCTTTACTGTGAATCACTGTTTTTTCTTATACATACGAAGTAGGAATATCCTGTCAACAGAGGGATAGAAAGAAAATTGAAATACATAGAGACAGCCTGTTTTATTGGAAAAAAAAAAGTTTTCAGTTACTTTTATTTTTTTTTCTTAAAAGCAATTTATAGATGCACAAGTTATACTGTATAGTGGCTTTCATTCCACTAATATGATCATGTAACTGAGAATAATTATAACAAATGCGTCAGAATGGATAAAGGAAGTTAGAAAGATCTTTAAAAATGTTGAAAAACAGTGATTACTAGTCACTGCTCTGTAACTATTTACTGTGTCTAATTATTGTACATAACACAAGTGCAATTTTACAACGAGTTTTTAAAGTTCATTTTTTAAAGTGCTACGACGTTGTGTTTAAAATATTCTGCAGAACAAATTGGCGCATTTCTGAACTTTCCAATGTAGAGCCTCGTAACAGAGTCCAGATCCACCTGCTGTACCCAGGCAGGGTCTATTGGAACAAAGAGCTGCAGGTCCATCCACGTCCTGCTCACCTCGTGCTCTGGGCTAATCCAGTGCAGAAGCTGCACAGCTGTGATAATGTGACTGTGCTTCAGTTTATGTGCCCTGAGGAGAGATGTCAAACAGCCACAGTCATTCCTGTGGCCAGTTGCTGGCTGATTTCAGAGCTTGAAATTCAGGATAGGTCCGTCATTGGTATCACTAATTTTTCTTATTATAGTGTCTTTACTACCTACTTGGTGTGATTTGTCTTTGTAGAGTTCCTTGGTTATACTGAAGTGCATCCAGCATGCTGTAGGCCCATGTATATACTGTGTTAGTAGTCAGGAAACAAACAGAAACACTATCCAAGTAAAATCTTTATGGTCCCGACCACTTGTTTCCTAGTCAGTCCTCATATTAGATTTTTGCTTTACCAGAAAATCCACTAGGATACTTTCCGTGCAGTTTACTTGATTTCTTGAACTGACCTGAGTGGCACAGTAATATTTTAATATTTAATAGCTGGAAGAGTTGCACAACTGAGGAAAAAATAAAATATGTGTTTAATGATTGAAACTGTTCTGAAGCTTCTTGCGAAGTATATTTATGGTTGGTTGCTATAATAGAATTTTAAATCTCCTTGGAATTAAGACCACTGTTCTGGATAGTAGACAGTTTCCAATGGGAAACAAAAAACTTTGCATGACTTTCTCACTGACTACAGCTGGTTTGCAGTTAAATTTAAAAGGTTTTACTTTTCATTGAAATGGAAATCTATTATTTTCTTCAGCTAGCATTTAACAAACATGCGAGGTATGAAGATGATCATCAGACTGAGGATGAAATGCTGTAGTATTCCACAATCACAAATGTTCCCTCAAACCATTGGTATTTCTGTTAAGTTAGTAACAGAGAAGAACTTATTAAATTATCACTGTTAGGCTTTAGAGCCCATGTGCCATAGTAATGGGAGCGATGGGAGGCTTTGGGCTCTCTTGACATCTCTTGTTCCACAGGCAAGATGCAGCCTCAGGGAGACAAACCTCTGCCAGCCAAGAGGGACAGAATCATAACCACATTCTGGGTCATGCAAGGTACCAGCTTTTTCCCTCTTATACAGAAATATCTCACTGGAATTAAGGTTGAGCATATAATTATGCTGTTAATACATGAGACAGCACATCATTCCTCTCCTCTCTGAAAGCTCCTTGATAATGCAAAGTGGTTGCAAAATGGAAGAATTTTGCACTTTGTTCTTTACTTAAGCGCAACTGAAACATAGGGGAAAAAGGTGTCATTTTCACCTGAAAATTTTCTGACCGCCACTGATATTCAGCTCCTTATAAATACCTTGCATTTATTAACTGATGTTGTATGAAACACAAAATACTGGAAATATTTATTATTTTCTTTTTAATACTGCATGAGCAGTAATATCTATATACAAATCTGTTACTTTGGGGTGAACTAATGGTTTTGTGAGTATACTGATCAGAATGTTTTCCTTTCACTGTTTTCTAAAGCCTGAGAACGATCTCTTTTATTAAGACTATCTTCCATGAATTCTTCTATGACTTTACCAAATGCAATAATATACTGTTAAACGAGAAATTGGTGATAAGTGATACGTGTTACATCTCATCATTAATGATGAGGTCTCTGCAATGGGATGGGGTATTCAGGCAAGCTCTTCTGTGTCTGGCCACAAGCCAGAGCACCTTCCTGGTCATCACCAGTCACAGAAAGACTCATCCACTGACATGTGAGCTACCAGCTCCACACCAATGCACCTTTCACTGGGACACGCTCTAGAGAATGTGCTGGACAGGCCAGGTCTTCTGGTGCCCGAGTGTTTAACATTGACAGTCACAAATCCAGTCTCAAGAGGCAGCTTTCCCCAGTCTGGCTTTGGGTAATGACAGAGGGCAGTTCCAGACAGATAAAATGGTCTGAAATGATTGTGAGTCAGTTGTGTTTTCTTTTCTAGTGATTGCGTTGATTGTGATAAAGGTTTTAAAATACTGAAATTCTTTTCATAAGCCAGAGTTATGCTTCTGTTACTATATGTTAAAACATTGATTTTGGTCACTTTCTGTGTAAACTTCCTCTTATAATATGCAAAAATGATCAATGAAGAAGAATAATGACTTTAGACTTGCACAGCCGTTTGAACAAATCTAAGCAGTTCCAGTGACACTAGCATTTAGCATCAGTCCTTTCCAACTGCATTTCACTTGTAAATATTTTCCCATTGGAAGCACCGTATGATTCTCTAGGAAAAATACCAGTCTTCTGAGGTTTTGCTCATTTAAATTCAGAATCAGATGGCATCAGGCAGAAAATAAGTCATTCCCTTATCCTATTCCTATTCTGACATTTCAGAAAAAGAACTTCCTTCTAGAGTATAGCCCTGTGTGAACTTAAACAAGAAGCACAGCCTAAGGTAATATCCACTTTTCACATTACATAAAGCAGAAATTTGCTTGTGGAAGAAGATATTGCTGTTGAAGGCTCATATTTAAAATGATAGTGTTTTAAAGGTTCCATAACCTTAAAAGAAGGCTATAAATAAGCTCTGCAATCCCCATCCATAGAAAACTCTAGGTCAGGATTTTGGATGTGGCTTTTAACTTGCAGATTGGATGAAATTAAAACATCTGAAAATCAAAACTTCATAATTAATAATAAGAAATCATTCTCAAATTTTATAATTCTAATCAGTTAACCGACTACAAACTGGCAAAGGACGGCCCCAGAGAGGGGCCCAGATTTACTAGAAAGCCTTGTGGAGGTCTTTGTTGCCTGTTGAAGACAGGTACTATATGGAGAAAGGCAGTACAAAGATCTCTGGTAGGTCCACCACTCCCAAACATATTGTCCATACCGTTCTGTTTCAAATGTCCATGCAGATCTTTCACAATGGACTTCTAATTGGTGTAGCTTTCTGCATGTTTCCTGATTTCTTTGCAGTACCAAAAGTATGGCCAAGGGTAAATTAACTGTTGTGGATAATGGTAGAATAGAAGGTTGAAAAAAAGAAGGCTCAAAAATGTGTTGAGGAGAGTTAGGAGAATGAAAAATTGGCAAAATATTTTTTTTCAGTAATGAAACAAAGGGGAAAGATATGTTATACACTACTAGAAAGAAAAACAATCAGTGGTTGGTTTGCTATCCTGTGCTTTCAGTGCTATAAGTTTTCTGCTGTGTCATCTGTTGTCATCATAGATGTTCTCCATATGGATATATGGTCGTGATATTGGTGGGATTTGGTCTCTGAGTGACCTCAAAGAGAGGCATTATTTTATCACAGAGCTCTAGCAAGCAACCTCCTGTCAGAATGCAGGTACTTCTCTGCATATAAATAACAGTTTCCTGATTTAAAAGCAAAACCAAACCTCTCTCAAAATAAGCAATTACAGTATGATTTTAAAGTATTATAAGCATGAAATCAACAGTTCAGCAATTTAGCCATTTAAAATGGCATAAAGCAAAGATTTGAAATGTCGAGTAACAGCTTACTAGAGATGCTAAATGTGTTTGTATTGATATTACAGTAGCAAGCAATGGCATCAACTGGGATACAAACCCTACCTCAGGGCTGTGGAAATGAAAAGTGGAAGGCAGATGTTGAAGGGTCTTCGCATTAAGTGGAAAAAGCATATCAATGAACAACCTCTTTTCAGTTGCACAGTCTTTTGGGTGACTTATATTGCTAATCCCTTGTACACATGAGTTCTTGATGTGCAAAATGGGTATGATAATAATTCTATTATAAATCCTACTCCAGCAGTATCCCCAGCAAATAATGGTTCGTGTCAATCATTTCCATGATAATCACAGGGGATATTAGGGATATCTTCTCTGTTCATCTAGGAAAAAGAAATCATGAAAGTGAATACCTCCAAATGAAGCTGTGCGATTCTTGTACTGTCACCACATTTAAAGGCTAGAGAACTGCATATCTTAAGAGCTTTGAAGGATATATATAGGATTTTGGTTAATTCAGTATAGGTATTGGAAGAACTCTCATACTGATTTTTGGCATATTTTGTTTCATTTGATTATGGTAATTTGTAACTCATGTATTAGAGTTTAACATTTTAACTTCTCACATTTAACAATAATCAGATTTGACATTCCATTTCAATCATATATTTCTAACGTATGCTATAGCTTATTTATTGTGGTGATTTTGGGGAACGAAATTGGCAAAAAAGGTCAGACTTCCTAAAGTCTGTGTTTTGGTTCTGTATTTGAAACACAGTGATGCTTTTATGAGAACAGGTACGTAACATGTCAGGAATTTCACATCTTAGTTTCCATACTGTAATCCTAAACTTTAGTGGTAACTAACTAATTATGATCTCCAAATGAATTTCCTGTGCAGGAAAATACCATTTCCTTATGCACCTAAGGCATTTTTTGCTAAAATTACTGTGCATGTTTATTTCTTGTCTGAGGTATACATTTTTTTCTTCTCTGCTGAGAGCTGCTGAGTACTGTTACAAATCAGACATATGATGTTTCTTTAAATAAACAGATGTAAATCATGCACTACTAAAATCATATTAAATGCAAGAGAAACATGTATTGAGTGTTATTTCTGAAGATGCTGCATTCTGTTTATATGTATTATGCAGAGAACTTTGACACTAGACTTTGATCTACGTTAAGTAGAGCGTGTATGTAGGATGCTGAATGGTTACAAATGTTGCTCTGAGACATTCTCATGCAAAATATATCCCATGTCTACCTTGGCTGTAAGACAAAATGTGTGTACAGGCTGAGTTGCTTACTTTGGCTCTGTTGTTGCCTGTTCTTCATCCAGGGGTTCTCATTTGCCTTTTGTGTTCTGTTGTTTACTTGCTGGAAGCAGCAGCGATAGATCTTATTTATGAAGAAGTATCCTGTTCAGTCCACAAGTAATGGCCCTCTATAGTTTTCTCTAGCTCAGCTCAGAGTTTTGTTATAATATGTGGCCCAGTCTTTGGTTTATGCAGTTTGAAAGACATATTGAAGGTCTACAATGTCATCCAGCCAGAACATGTACTTCTGCAGGCCAACTTTAGAAATTTATTTCTCTTCAGCTGTTGGAAATGCTTTCTGGTTACCTTCAGTTTCATTATTAAGTCCTTTGCTTGCCCCTAAGGCTGTCACAAGAGCTTGAGTATCAACATAGTTAAAAAGATGGGGCCCCGGCTCATGGGGATGTGTAGTCTAGATGCTCTTCTCTCAGTTTTGCTTAATCAGATGCCCATTCCTGAAGCAAATGAAGCAGAATAAATTCTGGATAAAAGACACCTCTCAGTCTCGTTATGAAATAGCTGAGAGATGAAAATGCTGTGAGAGGCTGCACTGGTTCAGTTCTTTCCTCCAGCATCCCCTCTGGGCCTGCTCCAGCCATAAAGCTGGGTCTGCTGCTTTCTGCCAGTCCTGCTGTAGGGATCTACTTCTGTGGAACTATTGCGTAGTCATAGGACCAGAAAAAAATGGTGAGAGTCATCATGCTGTGGTTTGAGGGGAGGAGGTAAAGGAGGTGTTCAGATCCCTGCTCTGAGGATTCTAGTATTCTGTGTTCATAGAGAACAGTTCAGTGTTGCTTGTTGCTTTTATATCAGTCTGGTGAATGGACAGACATGGTTGCTCAATTTTCATTCAAGAAAATTTTCTGTGGTTTGTCAGCCTCAAATCTCAGGGCTTTCTCAGAGTTGGAGTTGCAGCTTGTCATATTGGTGAGAGGAACATGTCTCTCACGAAGTAAACTGCTAATAATCAGCCAGATACTCCTCCGTATTCAGAACTACTATTCAGTGTTCATAGTTTTTCATTTGACTGCACCACCTTCCATTTTGAAATCTGCCAGTTCTTCCTAATTTTAAGTTTTTTTCCTCAACTTCTAAAATACTTTGTCGCATAACTGAAGTAGAAGCCCAGCCTTCAATTCAGGAAGCTTAATTGCAAGGCAAACCTCACTTTTTCAATATTTTGTTACAAGACAGAGACAACTTTGATAGCTTAATATCATGCTACCTATCGCAGTGTCTTTCCTCACAGGAGGCTAGAAGACAAAAATTATCGTGCTAAATATAGTAAGCTAGTATGTAATTTGGTCAGGAATTTAACGAACGCCAAAATGGAACAGTGAAATGGTAACAACTTTTCTGAGCTGTTGTTTATGTCTTGAAGTCATGGATAGCAGCGGAATTATACAGGGTGTAAATATAAGTAATTTGAGCCCAGTCATCCAGTGGACATCTTACTATTTTAGCAAAGCTACCAGCACTCAGGATTCCAGACAATATCAGTTTTCTTCTTCCATCTGTTTTTTAAATGGTAATGAGGATGTATTAGTTTTCAGGGTAAGGGAACCTAACCGTCTTTCGTGGATGGTATTTATAGGAGTCATGTGCAAATGCCTGAAAAGATGACTGGGAGCTAAAGTTCCTGTGACTATTTCTAAATCATTCCCTACATATCTGAGAATCTTTGTCTTTCCATCAGCTCCTGAAGGGAAACTTGTTATCTCCAATTGACCAAACATGACCATAGCTGTATAAACACTGAACTCTGATGCATTAGGAAACATATGTTTTGGTCAGCTGTGATCTTTTACCTTCCTGAGTCTGATAATAGAATGCATTCATTAACTTCATTCTTCTGTTAAATGGTTCCTTAAAACATGCAATTTATGTTTTAAATAAGCGATGTAATTAGTCCTTATACCTAGTTACTGTCAAACACAAAGAATGCATCAAACCCTCTCTCATTGGTATTCATACAAAGTGAATTGTTCCTTTCAGTTCCCGTTCATTATTATTTAACCGTTAATCCGAAAAGTTTATAGGCTCATGTTACGGTGATTATTTTTTTGGTTGGTGTCCAAAGGGTCATTTTGAAAGAGACTCATTTCAGAAGGGTTGCAAAGTATGTAGATTTACAGGAGCATTTAATGTGTTTTGCTTCCAGTCTTTCTCTCACTGGGCAACAAGCCAGAACTGTCTGAGGTTTGCTTTGTAAGTACTGAATCACTAATGCAAAGGCAGTGAAAGTACATAGCTATCATACCCATCTGTCCAATATTACAACACATAGAACTGACCATATTGAACATATTGAATTAATTCCACTGCAGCATTGCCCATCAAATTACTTGAATCTTTACATCACTCTTTTTTTGCTCCCTAATGCAAAACATCCATTTTATTTGACAAGCCCTTCTTTGGCTTTGGCCTAAACAGAGAATGGGGATGATTTTGGCTCACTTCACTCTAAATAATCGTTCTTTAATTACACTAGAGGTGGTATCATCTGCAGTAATTACTGAAAAGATGTCAGCTCTCAGATAATGGAGTAAAACATTAATGGAACTGAGCTGGCCTAGACATTTGCTCATAGAACGCAGCCACTTGTTATGTGGTGGCTTGGCATCGTTCTTAGCGCTCTGTCAGTCCTAGTTAAGGTTTCAGCCGATTACCTGACTTAGGATCTTTCACAAGTTCCATGTATCATAATGCTCTTGTGTATTGTTTTGTTTAAAAATGAATCTTGCTTTTTCTTCAGAAAGCCAAATGATTTGTGGCTTATGATAGATTTTTCACAGCGGAGTCGTATTTGTGAGACTTCCTCATCCAAATCTTTTTATAGAGGCCTGTGGCATCTTGAGATGGACAGACCGTATTGATACATACAGGACGTTTTCAAGTTGATTAGCTGCAGCAGTAAGATCTTTGGTATAATTTGACCTGAAAAGAGAACCCTTTCCTTGTCAGAAATTACCAGATTGTGCACTTGTCAATGAGAAATATTAGCTTATAATGAGAACAAACTTTTTTTGCAGATATTAGTGAAATAAAGATAGAAGAAGATAGGTGACACTCCCAGTTGTCTACGTGCATGACAAAGGGGTAGCTACCTGCAGGTCTAGAGGCTGAAGGATTCTGCTGGTATATCCATTTCATTCATTTCAGAGTAGTCACATAACATGTCTAAAATCTACGTACAATTAAAGCATTCACAGTCTGATAATATGTTTTCTCTCTTATTCATTTATCAGTGAATTGGTCATTTTATCTGATACATGTTTAGTCCTGTAGAAACCACCACACAGAAACCATATGCATTCCAGAGAGATGGTACATAGCTGTATTTCTCAGTTGTGTCAGAATAATACCAATAGTGTCTGAAATTCAGTCCTGGAGATATTTATTCCACTGAAGAAGTTAACTCAGTTAAAGTTATAAAATCAAGCTATAGTTTTCCAAGAACTGATCAAAGTTTTGACTCATTATAATGAAACCTACAATGGAGAAATAAAAAGGTATCCAAAAGATACTTCAAGTAGCTGTGTTTGGAGATACACAGTTGTGACTTTCTAAATGGGTATCTTTGATTATGCATCTTTTGGCATTACTGAATTTGTGAAATCCCTGGAATCGAAAGGCCCAATAAAATCATAATTATATAAATATGATATACGAATACGTAACCCTGCATGGCTTAAATGTATTTCATACCGTGCAGTCTTCATTCTCCTTTTTTGCAGTTATTTTAGCTACTCATGAGTCCAGCTTTCACATCCAAAGAAAACAGAATCCAAATCTATCAATCTATAGCTGACAGTAATACTTAGTGAAGCAACAGCAGTCATTTGTTATTCAGTTAGATAGAAAATCAAATATTATTCCAATTAAAAATAAGCCAGATGAGATCTTCAGAAATTACTTCTTATGCTTCTCCTCACATATGTTACTCTTCAAATGAAAAAAACTAACATATGTGGAGAGCACTTTGATCCATATGGTATGCTCCCCTTGATATTTTTTCTATTAAAAATCTCTATACTGATAAGTCAGCCTTTTGATTTATATAGTTGCTGTTTCCTCAGTATAGAATATTGAAGGTTGTTTTTCTTCCTCTTTTTGCCTCTTCTTCTTCCTAGATTTAATAATAGTTTCGGTGTCAGGAGGAAGTTTCAAACTATAAATTTCAAGTAAGGAGCAAATGTGATGAAAGCCGGTTTGCCCTTTCTTCCTCAGAGCTTGTAGTGAAACTCAGGGTTCTAGTGATCCCAGGTGAGGCTTGATGTGAGTTTTCTTCCCTATTAAGGACAGCAACATGCTATAATGCCCACAATTCAGCAAAGATTTAAACGCTACAGTGTGCCTTCAGTGGGTGCCAAACCTCTTATTTTCTGAGATTCTCTTTTCAGTTCACCTTTCTTCTAGAAATTAACCTTTCTTTTGGACCCTTACGAAATCCAAAATCTCAAAAGTTTCTTGCTATGAAAAAACTGCTTTAATTCCAGTTAAAACTTGATTTTTAAATGTTAGAAACAAAACTAAACAAATAAACAAAAAAAAACACAAATAAAAACATTTTCTCAAGATTAAAATTTTGTATTTATTGATTGGTTGGATTAGCAGATAATACATAATGTAACTGTTGTCTGACAGGAAAATTTATTTATTAAACAGTGCTGGAATTAGGTATTTGCTTTTGCAAGAATGAATGTTATCAGTTATCTCTTCCTGTATGGCAGTGTAATCAACATGATTTCACCTGCATTTTTATTAGAGCAGCATTTTACTTTTCAGTTGACTGTAGCTCCATCTCTTTGCTTTGGTTTTCATCGACCTACTTGTACTTTTTCCTGTACATGTGTAACATATAGCCCAGCATACAGCTGTATATTTTCCCTGCTAAGCGTGGTGCCGCCCGTGTTCTCCATTGCCCAACTCTGAGGAGTTTGGAACTGGAAGCAAAAAAGAGTCTGGTTTGCCTGTGAGTTTCCCCAGCCCCTTGGCTAGAAGAGCAGCTCATCCATGTGCAGTTTGTGTGACGTTGATAAGATGCAGACTTATCAAAGCACTCACAAAAATCTGTTTTACTGGAGGTATCAGAAATGTCTGAGGAAAAGGTTTAGAGAACTCTGCTGTGTCCTTTAATGTCTGGGTGCATTTTCTACTACAGAAGTGAATCCTGTCTGGCTAAGAAGTCCATTGTTTTTAGAAAATTCAGAAGCTTTTCCTATATTTTCCAAGATACTGCACCATACATTTGTAAACAAAGTTCCTCTTTCCTTTCACTGAACAGTTCTACTTAGAAATCAATGTCAGGGTTCAGCCTGTGGGGTTTCTAAGTAAAATTCAGGAGGCAGCCCTAAGAAAATGAAGAAGTAGACTCATTAATGAAAGAAGTTAAATGAATGAAATATAGTTTTTTTTATTCCCCCCCACCCCGCGCTCTCCTTGAAGATGGCTACTGGCATCCTACTTCTAATTATTTTTCTTTTTGTATCTGGTCTCTAGACATAGCACAAGTCTGCTTCTCTTGTTAGGAATATTCCCACAATGAATGCGGTGATGCTATTATATATTGCACAGAAATTTATATGTATGCATTTTTATTATACCACGTTGATTAACATCATTATTATAGTATACTTAAGTCTGTTTAGGGTGCAGCAGCTCAGCTAATAGCATTAAGCCATGTGCAGGGCACAAGAAACACACTTTCTTAGTAAGTGTTTCAGACGCTTCAGTGTAATAGTATTTATTTTAGTATAAAACACACAAAAAATCTTTACAAAACTAGGAGACTAAATGCTAAAGCTATAAAGGAACTTGTGCACTGTGGTGTTCAGGAGAAAAAAAAAATCAGTTTTGGGTGCCCTGATGTTCCACCCTTAAGTTCAATATGGTGCCTATTGCCTTTCTGGTTTGGGGGTTGCAAATACTGCTTTTGGACTAGGTTTACTAGGCCTAGGTTTATGGATCTTTCCCGCTAAAAAGGAGATGCTGTTATAGAAAATATCCTATGGCTCTGAGAATCCTGTTTTCAATGTTCATTTTGAGTGAGGGATGTGAATGAATATTTAACTTCAGTAAAAAGATATATAAGCTTGGCTGAATTGAAAAAAGAATTCAGGTTATCAGGGAAGTGTCTAAGTGCCTGGTTTTTTTAACATCTCTGTTTAAATTAGCTTTTATTAAGACATGGCATAGGCAGCTTGTTAGTGATGTGTGCTTTATTTTTATAAAAAACTTCTTTATGTAAAGATCCTACTTAGTTACTGGTAGTTTTTTGGTGAAGGTTTTAATTGTTTCTAAGTTTTCTGTATATTAGACTTTTAATTTAAGAGTGCTCATTTAAATCTTTAACGAACACTGTCATAAAAAAGTTAATATAAACTGCTATGAAATTCTGTTGTGATGAGGGGAAAAGTTATGTGCTATGAAAAATTGTATATGAATAGTAGTTATAGTAAACATCATTTTAAAGGTTGGAATGGAGGGTGCATAATCCCAGCAGAAAACCTGACTGTTAAACTTTAGAATGAAGACTCACTTAAATTTAAAAGGAACATTGTTTTTAAAAATGCTTTTTAAACAATTTGAAATATTTTCCTACAAATGTAGATTTTTACCTGAACATGGGAAGAATAACATTCAACTGGTATTTAGGAAACTTAACCTTCATAGGACTTCTTTCCAGTTTATGATTAATCCAAAAGGTCAATTTAGTATGAAAAAATAATAGTGAGAGTTGGATTTTGATATACTATGATGTGATACGATACCATGTTGAAAGCTTATAAGCTGTTAAAATACACAAGCTATATGTATCATGTTTTAGGATTAATTTTAAAAAATGCTAACAACCTTTTTGTAATGCAGGTAGAATCATCCACTACTGTTCACTGTGGTATATAACCTTTAACATGATATCAGTGTTAACTTCCTGCAATATAAAAGGTATGGTATACGCCAAAAAGAAACACTTCTATTCTGTAATAATTTGCAAGTTTTTACATTATCGTTTGAATGAACGGGCAGTCTTTTGAGATGAAACACTGCAACGTGACATTGCATTAATTCATGAAAAAGTATGAAAAATAGCATTAAAAAGACCTTGGATGAAAAACTATTGAAAGGATTGGGATTTTGACATTGACTTCTGTGCGATCAGAATTTCACCTTAATTATTTTCTTTTTCTTTTAAGTGTCTAGACTTAGAAAACAGCCTTACTGAGTATATGCTTCTGCCTGAAAAACCGTAGCTGTTGTGTGAGAAAGATCACAGAGGAAAAATGTGATGGAAGATGAGGGAAGCAAAAAAAGTAGACATGAGAAATAAAAGTCTAGGAGAGGACAGAACAAGAAACACCTGTGGGCTTTGTGTGCATAGGAATAAGTGTTTTTATCATAGTCCTGCAGTGATATGATTGGAGGGTGATAACGCGTCTCCCAGCTGCAAGCCCGGGCAGGTGAGTACCTGTATGTGCACTGGGCCCTTTTGATTTGCAGCTGCCTCACTGGCGATGTGTCGGTGATGGCAGGAAGAAGACACTTACTCCTTGTTATTAAGAAAGCAGTGTGTTAGCAGTTCACTGCAAGTTATATATAATCCTGTTGTATAGTACACAGCCGCTTCATGCTTCATGCTGTTAGTTTTTAAGCTTTTTGTCTAATTGTGTGCAAGTCCCTGTGTAAGTGCATTTTGCCTATAAGGGTATTTGGAATTTCGTGTCTGACTCCTGTGGCTATACTGGAAAAAAGCAAACAATAGGACATAGATTGAGCTATGTTAGTGTAATTTTTCTTGTTAGGTTAGACTAAGGCATAGCTGCTTCTCTCTACTTGAATGGATGGTCGATACAGTTTTGCTCTGTAGTGGGGTAGTAATTAAGCCTCACAAATGAGGTGAGTAATATAAAGAATAGCCCATCAAATTTCCTCTAAAGGCAACCTCTGACTTCAGAACATAAGGGTGTAACATAGCTTTTCCTTCTCTTCATTATGCTGTGGAGTGTTTGTTTGTTTGGTTTCGTTTTGTTTGTTTGGTTTGGTTTTCTTCTTATTTTCTTCTGGTTTGTTTCAGCACAGGCTATAAAACGGGTGGGTTGTGTTCTGGCTTTTTATTTCTGAAAAGCTATTATCAAATCCTTGCTCAAAACAGAGACAGCTGAAAATTAATTTAGTCCCATTACGGTTTGGTTTAATTTGCAGAATTGCTGCCTTTTTTTTTCACATGGCTCAGTGGAAGCAGCAGTTTGCTGGAAGGGGCTGCTGCTCTGGAAGAGGAGGTGTGAGCAGGTCAGGCGCCTGTGGAGGAGCGTGCGGAGGAGCAAGGAGCTGTGAAGAAGCTCACTTTGTGCCTGGCTCCGTTTTTGCCTCTGTCTGCCCAGTTACATTCCAGTCTCAATTCATAAGTATTAAATTCACCCATGGAAGTGATAAATCTTGTTCTGTGTCCTTATCTGTTAGGCAGATTATCTAGGACAGTCATCTAGTCCATTTGCAGGTGACAAGAATTTAGTGCTCTTCTTTGTGTTTGCTGTAGTTCATAAATAATACATCAGACCTTTTGCTTTCTGCAGTTTAACTGATCTCCCTAAAGACTATATTTGCTGCACAGATCTGAAGTCTTTGCTGGAGCTTAAGACTCTAATGGGAGACTGTTGTGGAGAAGAAACCTTACGTCTCAGAGCCTGCCGAATTACCAGTGATCACACTGGCTCTTTGTTTCAACTTTCTCCGTGTTTAGTCTTGTACAGAAGATCATATCCAGTGCCTTCAAAGGTGGTATCACGTGTTCTTGTTAAATAGTTTGTCCGTCGAGAGATTCCTGTGCAGGATTCCCGTCCTTCACAGCCCCCTTGAGAAGTTCAGCCCCCTAGTCAGTGCCGTGGCTGGAGGTTAACTTGCCAGGATACTCATAAACTTAAACTATAATGTGCTTCCTACTGAGTACACTTACACAGCATTAATTCTTGTCACAAACAAATGTGCAACTCCCTTTCAGGGAAAAGCCATTAACAAAAGCAATGTTTTGTGCTCTGATTTAATGGGAAATTTTGCATTTTTCTATCCTATTTTAAGGATAATACTTTGTGGGCTCCTGGCAGCTATGGCTTTCTCACTGCAGGACTTTTGCCTGAGGCTGCTTCTTCCACAGCATCACTTATGCCCTTGTTCTTGGTGCTTTCTTATCTTCATACTCTACTGAAACCTACTGTACTTTGTACCTCAGTGTAGGAGTCTCAGGAGGACACACTGTCCCAGGACAACCAGGTAGACACAGCTTAGTGCTCTATAAGCCTTTAAAGTGTGCAACATGGAATAAACTGAGTGAGAACAATTCTTTGCTGCCTTGTTGCTATTCCTGACATCAGGAAATATGCTCGCGGACCACTCACACTTACTCTGCAATGACGTGACAGCCTGGCCCAGCTGAACACAAGCAAGGAGATTTAATTCCAGCTGCCCTTCTTTCAACCAGTCACTTGGGATGGCAGAAGAAGTGACTGTGACATAGCGTCAATGATATTATGTAGCTCACAGGCCCGCCTCCCAGGAAAGCATGAGTTTTCTTTATTTCATCTTCTCTGTTTTAAGCAGAACTTCTCAGACTAATGACATTTCTTTTCATTATTAGGTTTGATGTCATAATTTTTGCATAAGTGCAGAACACAACAGAAAAAGTTACAGATCATTAGGAGCATAAAAATCCAGATTTTAAGCACCCTATATTAGAGAGTCCTTGATCTACTGTTCTCTTTATTTCATTTATAACAATATTAGACTCACATGGTATAATCAATACTAGATGTAACTTTCATCTTTTGTTAATGTTTTCTATTTAACAGTATATTTACTCATATATCTACCAAACCTCAACATATACTGAAGGACATTGTGTAATGTAATTTAGTTCTGAACAAACAGCAACAACAGGAACTTTGGTTGAGATCTAGAGGGAGGGAGAGAGGGAAGAAGGAAGGAAGAAAGAAATCCAGGAGAAATCAAGGTATTTTTGTAACTAAGTCCTACTTTGTGATATTAACTCTTTTCAAGTCCAAACAAGTTTGCATTGTATTTCCCTTGACTCTTTCTGTTCAGATCTTCCTCCTTGGTTGAACCATTTACCATGTCAAGTTATTGCTGTTCTATTTTTCGTGGTTTTGAAACTGTGCTCACTGATTAAAGACTATTCAAATAGCCAGACTGTTCTCCCTATTCAGGAATTGAAATCTCACTATTTTTCCTGATACCTTGCCCTTCATTGCACCCCTCTTAAGCTCTTCCCATTCTTAAAGTCTTCACTACCCCTGCTATTTTCTGACATTCACCATACTACGTTCCTAGTTTGATCTCCTTAAGATATGCTAGTTTTAAAGTGAATTTGTTGAAAACAAATAGTAGCAGAAAAATTGCAATGCTGTTGACTTTTCGTAGTCATAGTTCAAGATAGATACTCATGTATCTTGGAAGCTGGAGGGACTAGCACTAAATGAGCACAGTAGTTCAGTCTCAAAATAAAGTGTGCGAATTTCCCCTCCATATGTATAAACTGTTACTGTAAGTAAGCTGAGGTGACCTCACCTCTTTAAAGATGACCACAGGTTATTTTGCCATCAAAAGATGTTGGGGTTGTAATTATAGGTGCAAACAGGAGTTTAGTCCTGAGTATGTGGCCACTGTCCTGATTACACTAACGTTAATAACACCAGAGAATACCAAGTCTAGTGTTGCTGACATTTCTTCATGAGAAGCTATTGACAAAGATGTGTGATTTATCTTGCAAAGCTTTCAGAAGGTAATGAGATCCAGTCACCACTGAGCTGAATCAAGTTTAAATTGGTGACCTAAAGGTGAAAAAACTTACTCTACTACTTGTCCTGCCTAATTGTCTTAAACAATTTCTGCTCCTTTGAGCAACTGAATAATTTCTTCTCGCAATTCATGTGATGGGTTTCTTTTTAATGTTGCTCTATGACTGTATCTTCATGAACAGCATAGAACATACTACAGAACTGTTGGGAAGTCGGGCTATGAAGGACTCTAGAAACTGCATTTATATTAACATGTAAAATAAGCTGGGTTCTGTTGTCTGACCCTGAGATGAAATGGTACTGCACGGCTTACATCTGGGTGGCTAACGTCTCTTCCTCTCGAAACCGGATTGCCTGACTGGTATTACCAACTGTGAATGATTCTCAGTCCTTACAGTCCTCTAAATGATGCCCAGAAATGTTGTGTGAGCATCCTATTTGGCCTTGGCCAAACTGAGTTGGGATGTGCTGACAATTAACAGCCTGGATGGCTGCCTGACTCAAACCTGAACTGGAGATCCCAGGGACTCCAGAGCCCATCTGTTCTCATGCTGAACTGTTCTTACCACCAAAAACATAGTGTCTAATTAGAGTATTTTTTATGTCCATACAGTAGGGACAGTTGGGGTCACCAGGACAGATGTGCATTACAACCATTCAGTGACATCTCTGATTTTGGTTCCATGGGAGGATCATAGAACCACAGAATGGTCTGGGTTGGAAGGAACCCACTAGGTCTCCTGTCTTATTTATCAAGAGGGGTGCATTTTCTTTAATATTCCTTTTCTGAGCAATGTACTTGTAGAAGCATCGTATCTCCCAGGAAGTTACCAGGCAGGAGTGCAGTCCTCAGGAGAAGGAAGCTGTGCCAGATGATAACTACAACTGTGTAATGAATGCAATTTAGGGGCAAATTTACAAATTATTTCTTTGTTGCAGTAACTTTAATTGCAGAATCTGTGTTATAATTATGCTTAATCAAATTATGTTCTGAAAAATAGCGTAATTCAGTAATTATTTTACATTATGTAAAATATGGCATCTTTCTAAGTTTACAATGTTTAATGTTCTTTTTGGTAAGCTTAGCAAAAGAGTGGCTGAGTTTTTGGTTTTTTTTAAAGTGAGACTTTGGAAGAGACTATAAAGCTTTTATATATCCTATTAAACTGGCACACACCACATTATTGATTATATATGCACAGTTAGCTTTTCTTATCCGGTTACGTATTACGGCTGGATTAAATTTCTCTGAAATACTTTATGGTGTATCCTGGTGTTTAAAACATTATTACATCTCTGAATATCCCTTGTAATAGTTTCTGGTACAGAATTTTATTCTAAGAAATGGATTTGCCATAACAGATGCACTTACATATTTTGTGTTCTTTTCAAATCCATGCACAGCTCAGGATAGACACCTCTACTTTTTTATTGTGTTAAGCTTTTTATTTTATCGTTAGTACATCATCAGTGCTAGACACGAAAATACCGTGCAACAGATAGAGGAAATGAAGAAAGTGCTATATTTTCGATGTTGTTCTTTGAATGGCAATTATTGCAGTTTCTTTATAGGATAAAGAAAATACATTCAGGAGTTAGCAGTAATAAATATGTCTGCATCCAAAATATAACTCCAAGGTTTTAAAGCAAAAGATGTGTTCTGTTTTGTTTTGGTTTGGTTTTTTTAATTGTAAGAAATATTTTTCTTTCAGGGGTAGAAGGCAGTGATATATGCAATCATATCTATTTTCATACTAAAACTCACCATTTATCCCAATTTCACTATAACCATGGTGCAGAATTAAAATCAATGTGTGTCCAGTGTAGAAGTGCAAAAAAAGGAATCTGAAGATGGCTCTGTATAATGTTTTACCGTTTTTCTGTGGATTATCTGTTTTACTGAGCTAAAGGTACTATTTTGTGTTATAAATTAATTGGTAATATCACGATGATATTAGCAATCAGTAAATCTGCTACCTCAGCTAGCCACTAAGGTTAAATAATCATCTTCAGCTTCAATATGCTTGGTTTTGTGCTTTCTTGATGTCCTCCTTAAGAACAAAGCTGCACGTCATGCAAGGAAATATTAATACTTGGTTTCTTGGTTTGTGTTAGGATTTGAAATCTGATTTGCCTTTTTTTTTGATATCATATGCGTAACAATGAAAAGTGAAGCAAGGTTGTTGGAAAATGACATACCTGGGATGCATGTAAATAGACAAAAACTTAGAACTCAAAACAGAGCCTTAGGGAATTCAAAAATGCACAATGAAGATAATAAAAATGGAATTATTTATGGTTGCTAATTGAGACTTTTGATAGGGGAACTAGGAAAATCCTGACACACTTCATGAAGATGGTGTTTTGTGGAAATTCTTCCAAGAGGTTCAGCACTGAAAAAAACCCGTTGCCTGAGAGAACATAGAAAACACGTAGCAAAGATCGCTGTGTTGACGTATAACCTACCATCAGTGTGAAAATCCTTTGAAATCACTTAACCATCATTTTTAGTAATAACAAGAAATAACAGAAATCTGTGAGACAAAATCTGGTATGAGTTTTCTTTTTGAATAATATATTTGCATGCTATCTAGAAAAAGTTGGCCAGGCTTTTGAGGCCATAACTTGACAGACTCTCCTCCCAACAAAGTTTTGGTCATCCCCTGGTGCCACCCCAGCAACCCTTTTCCCTGCTCTGCCAGCTTCTCTCTTCATGTACCTTACAAGATTTACTCTGCCATGTCTGAAAACCACAAGGATCCCTTAATATTTTGAATGTTCTAAAAATGGGTTTGTCTACTTATTTTTGGTGCAGCAGTCAGGCTGTTTCCTTTTCTTTCTGTATATGATGGTTTATATCTTTAGGTTTTTATCCAGTTTGGAATAACTCCTGAAAAAGAGTTAAGTCAGCTTGTGTAACAGTCTTGATGTTAAGAAGTGCTGATCCCTTGTCCCCTCATTCCATAAATATGCAACGACTAAGTTATAAGAAAGATCAATTTGGCTGTGTTTTATCCTCTAGCCATGTTGTTCATGGCTGATCAGTCCTTCCCCATTCTGATGTGGCCTTGATAAACTCAACAAGCTTAATGCTCTGAGCTCTGGGTTGGTTTTTCTTCTGAATTACGCCATAATTCCAACAGGAAGTCACTGATAATAAGGGATTTTCAGCTGGAAGGCTCAATAGTTAATTTAATTTAGATTAATATAAGTACTAAGCTGCGATGGTGCTACTCCAAGATCCTGCCATGTCAAATAATTACAATATGCTATAAAAAGGTTTTTAGCGGCATTTTTGACTAGAGAAGAGGATAAACACCACACTGGTCATGCCAGGAAGGGCAAGTGCAGAAAACAGGGTCTCACAGATGGAAAGTCTCACCTTAATTTTGAAAAGATACCCACAACACGTCTTTAAAACAGAAGTGACTAATAGAACTGTAAGAGAGAGCACTATTTGCCCTCCCTGCAGAAGGATTTATTTTGAACCCTGATCCACCTCACTCAAGTAATGTCAGCTGTTACTTGTGTGACCCAGAGAGTACAAGCATTCATTATAACTCCCTGGAAATTTAAACACACATAGCAAATGACTTTCTGTAGGACTTTCTTTGCCAGCCCTATATGCGAGAATAACTCTGTTACTTATAACTAGATCATAATAATAAAATGAAATTAGAAAATATCTGAAAGCTGAAGTCTAAGACTGCTCTCAAAGTGGGCTTTATTAAAGAGTCTTAGGATGTGGAATAAGCTGGCAGTGTTTGGTGGTATTTAAAAAAAAAAAACACAAGTACCTGGTGTTGTGTTTGGCCCTTGGGTTGTTCAGTGGGAGCAGGCTCCTGTGTTTCAACAGGAGTGACCAGAGCCTTTGTCTGAAGCAGGGGAGGGGAGAGCAGCACATGAGAAAGGTGTGGGAGATGTACCAGCCAGTGGTCCTGGATAGGCCTCAGCACATGAGAAGGGTGCAGGAGATGTAACATCCAGTGGTCCTGGATAGTCCTAAGTGTAGTGAAAAAGCACCGAGTTCAGCAAAGGACTGCAAGCCAAGAGTAGCTTTCTCGCTCAGAAGAGCATGCAAGATTTTAAGAACAATTAAAAAGGGGAGAGATAATCTTATTCGTACAGTCTATCCTTTTGAAAGCTTCATTGGAGTATTTTTGCAGCTCTTTCAAACTTTCAATCATGGAAACAGTGATACCAACATCTAATTTTTGTTTTTAAAGAGTACAAAGTGAGTAGTTTTTCATATGAATGTTTTCTCCTATCTCTCAGATGTTCCCAAATTAAATAACATAGGTGTTGGGTGAGCAATCCATACACTATGAATTTTACCAAAAATATCCATGAGCAGAAGAATGCCAAGAAATTTCTCCCCAAAATAAAATAGCACAGCCTACAGAGGAATTTGCTGTTATGTCTGCTTACCTGTTTCAGATCTGTACTGAACAGTAGAATAGGATAAAGAAGTAAAGAAAAGCTAAGGTATGCAATAATGTATCAGGACTCCAAGTGTTAAGTGTGGGAAGAAGTATGAGGCTTCACAGTGCAATCTCGAAATGAAATGAATAGACATAGGAGGAAAGCGTAAGACAAACATATTTTAGAAATTCTGAGGTTTTCACATACAATTTGAAAAGGGACAGTAGAACACGCAGAAATAGCAGTGTTGACTTGATATGGTTTCTTGATTTGCTACTCTTTATACTTTTAGTGTTTCATAGTATGCAATCCTGAGCATGTAGGATGCGGAAAAGTTGTGGCAATCAGCCTTGTTCTACATGAACAATTCATAACCTCATATCAGTCTCTCTCATATGCTGCTGAGCAGATCAATAGATGTTGCCTGCTGAGGATGTTATCTTTGGTACCAACTTTTTAATTAACTCTTGTCCTGAGCTCAAAGAGCAGTGCTTCACAGTAAAACTCTTCATGTACAAAGCAGATCTGACATTTATCAATTACGCTTTGTGGTATCCAGCAGAGTGATCAAACAATTGGGAGCTGTACTGTTAGTTTCTAGTAATGGCAAAATAACACAGATACCCATATCAAATACATTTGCATCACTCGGGACCCTTTTTGACCATATTTACCAATCATTTTGTGGAGAATACTCTGTTGACACTAAAGAGAAATTGTCAACACTGAGATGACATTGTCTATGTTAGACATGATAGAAAAGGTAGTAAGTTTAGTATAGTTTTAATTTAAGTTGCTGTCTTGATCAAAAGTCAGTGAAAAAAAACCAAACCAATTTTACTTCCTCACTGCTATGACTATATACTGAGAGTTTGTTTTCCTCCCCTTCGGACATCAAGGAGGAATTTTTCAGAAGATGAAGCAATCACAGAATCACTGGGGTTGGAAGGGACCTCTGGAGATCATCTAGTCCAACCCACCTGCTAAAGCATGTGGGCATCTGTGTACCAACCCACAGGTCTATGCGTTTGGCTTTCTCCTTTGCTTTTCTGCCTAAAATTTAATTTATCGGAAGTGAATCAGGTGCAGCACATGAATCTGTATCACATTTTTTCTTAGGCAGAGCACTCATCCAGACTGGCAATCTTGTGAAAGTGTTTTCTTTTTACTGCCACCTCTGAACGATCCAGTTATTCTGTGCTGCCATAGGGGGACCCAACACCATCGGTAGGTCTGCTGTTGCTCACACCGGAGTCCTTGAGAGACCGACTAAACATCTTTTATCCTGCCTGATTATTCTTATTTTGTGTTTATTAGCAATTCTTAGGATGTATTCCAGAGATGGTACAGACTTGGTATCTTGTATACAAACAAAATGAAGTGTTAACAATTTTAAATCTACAGCTTTCTAAAATTTCAAATTAAGATGTTTTGCTTCACATTCCTTATGTATCTGCATGATTTTCTTCTTTGATTGTGGTAGTGAATACTGACTATATGACTATTTTGCCTAAATGCTGCTGATACATTGTGACAGTAGTCAAAATAATGTGTTTTTTTAAAAAACAAACGAACAACAGGGACAGCTGCTTCTGAATATGGAGTAAAAGTGTTCTTATTTATGTAGGGGGCTTGTACAGGATATTTAGAAAGAATTTATCTCCCTCACTTTTGGGATCTCATATATTGAAAAACTGTTGAGGTTTCAAGAGCCACTATGTTTTAGGAAGACCTCCTAAAGCCAGCTTAATTCCCAAATCCCCTTGAGATCTTGTGCACTTTTCTGCAACAAAGCTTCTGCCTTTGTTATTAATGTTTATTTTTGTTGAAGGAGACACTAACATCAAGAAACAAATGGCGATCTCTCCCAGCAGTCTGGTTCTATTAAGGACAGCTGTTATTGTGTCTGCAGCGGTGTACAAAGCAGAGGATATAATTTTCTGCTGTGGTCCACTGATTGCTTTGTTCATCTCTGCTGGTGACAGATTAGCTTTGCAGCACATCCGTAGGTCACCAGCTACCCTTTTTGTATTTGTAGTGGTCAGTACTGTGAAGAAAGATTTTAAATTGAAAATAACACTTTTCCTTTGTTGTCTTGTATTGTGGAGCCCCAGAAATCTGTGGCAGAGGTGCTGCAGGTCATCCTAGGGATGCGTTTGCAATGCTACATGCAAGAGCTTCTACAGTAGCACCAGTCTCTCATTATACCTGCTGTCAGCTGGGCCTATCTGTCCATGACATTTATAAAATTCTTTTCATAAAAAATTTAAGGTTAAAAAGTGTTAAGAAAAAGTGCACTGCCATGGTTTACTAATGAAAGAAGGAAAGGTTATTTTATTATGAGATGTACAAAGGAAAGGACTTTTCTTCATCTTAGCTGGATGTTTTCTTCATAAAATGCAAAAGCCCTTATCTTTTATATTTCATTTTGATCAGGTTTTCCTGAAATAGTTCTAATTAAATACTCTTTTAAATTATTACTGAAGCATCAAAGGTGTATTTTAAAGAGAGATAAGAGATTTAAATTCTTTACAGGCTCTGTAAGATGCTTTTTGCAAAAACACCTTAAAAACAAACCTGGTGTGGCCTCACCTGGAGCACTGTGTGCAGTTCTGAGTGCCACAGTATAAAAAAAGATATAACGCTACTAGAGAGTGTCCAGAAGAAGGCTATGAAGTTGGTGAAGAGTTTGGAGAGGAAGCCATATGAGGAGTGGCTAAAGTCACTTGGTTTGTTCAGCTTAGAGAAGAGGAGACTGAGAGGAGACCTCATCACAGTTACAGCTTCCTCACAAGGGGAGGAGGAAAGGCCAGCGCTGAGCTCTTCTCTTGTGTGACCAATGACAGAACCCAAGGGAACAGCAGGAAGATGTGCCAGGGGAGGTTTAGGTTGGACATGAGGAAAAGGTTCTTCACCCAGAGGGTGCTGGACACTGGAACAGGCTCCCCAGGGAGGTGTCACGGCCCCAAGTCTGACAGTGCTCAAGAAGAGACTGGACAACGCTCTCAGACACACGGTGTGAACTGTGGGGTTGTCACATGCAGGAGCAGGAGTGGGACTCGATGATCCTTGTGGGTCCCTTCCAACTCAGGACATTCTATGATTCCGTATTTTCAAGGAAGGAGATCGCATATATTGACAAAATTTGAGAAAATAAAATAACGATGCTGAGTCTAGTTCTAACAAATGGACAGGTTCATCCAATCTTTCTTTAAAAGGACAATGCTACAGAAGTGGTGAAGCCAAGTTAGAATCTGGTGCAATCTGGTGGATTTTGCTTCTTTTTCCCAATGTGTTAATTTGATTCCTTCCTCTCCTTTGTTTCCCCCTCCTGCCCTGGCAGCAGCACTGGCTCTTGGAGGTAGGACGCACCCCTTCTCACGTATATGGAGGATATTGCACTGGGCAATGCCAGTGTCTACTAAGTTTCAAGACACAAAAAAGCAAGGAGGATAAATCAGTAACTATATCTAAGGTTATAGATATGTTACTCTTGGCTTAGATAAAGAGACTAAAAATGCAGCACCACACATGCTGCAACAAAATGGTGTCAAATCAGTTAAAAACACCAGCTAAATCTAAATTGTTGTGCTTTAGATTCAACCAGGCTGTTTCAATTGAAATGATGTACATTGTTTCCACACAAGATCCGTTCTAAACATGGCCATAATTAATATTCAGACCAGTTGTCAGGTCTTTGGAATTAACTTTCCTTTTCATTCCTTGAATAACTGGAAGGTTAAGCCTCTGTTATTGAGGATTTTAAAAATATTTTTGTTAATATCCATCTTGTGAGTTATGGCATAGAAATCTTCTGGGTGAACTTCATTTTTTCTTTTCGAGTTCCTATCTCTTGTCTTTATTCTGCCTGTCTCAATGGCAGAGCAAGAACATTGAAAAGAATTACAGTTGATAAATATGTGTTACAAATGAACTGCTTAAAATTGAAGAAAAAAAAACGCTGTGTCCAAGCTAATTTATTCCTGGTCTCAAATGTGTTTTAGCCCTCCTTACCTTTAAAGTAAACTGAGAGCTTTTGCCAAATATATTTTGATAGTAATAAATAAAGAATTTGTTGGGAGATGGATACTGCTCTCTCCAGATATGTTCGGAGTGAATGAGCATTCAAGTATATCTTGTATCCTTGCCAAAGTACCATTCCAATACAGCATGCCAAAAAAGTCCTAAAGAACAGGCCTTTATCTTCTTGAGAGCCAGAAAATGTGTCTGTATTGTGGGAAAGACTTATCAGCAGTACAGTTCAGCTTTCTTGGCCCATACTTCATTCAAGATAGAACTGATTTAATGGATACTACTGCCAAAAATTGTTAACAGCTTTCTTGGGTTGTTGATAGCTGCTCATGCACCTCATCAATCTGTCCTGCTATCTGAAAGGAGAAGAACCGACTTGTAGGAATATGAAGATCCTTTGCTGGGACTGATGTGGAAAAGGATTTTGAAAGTACTGTATGCTTTATTTCTATAAAACAACAAAGAGAAGAAAATATGGATTATCAATATACCTGAGACATCTCACAGGGAAAGTTAAATTAGCGGCACAGCAAAAATGGCTTTTGTACAATCTGCAAGCTTTGATATAAAGGGGAGAGGCAGCTCATGGAGCTTGCGCTGGCTGACTATGCTTTCAAAGTCACTCCCGTTTCTTGGTGGGTTTTCCAGTTCTGGGAAGAACACAGTGAAATGATATTCATTTTAAAGTGAGGAACGTAACCATCATCTTGGAGTTTGAGAAAAAAGGCAGTTCTCTGTTTTTCTTTGAAATTTTCGGAGCTTGTTAAAAACTTCTGTCTTCAGTGTGAGCATGGTTTGCCATGGTTGCATTTTTCCAGTCCTGATTTTTTGTTATCCGCAAACAAGTTGCTCAGTGGAAAACATCTTCCAGCTACACTGTTGTTGTCTGCCGAGCACACTGTAAGTTCCTGTATGATCTTCATTTTGAATTTAAATTAAAACTTTACACCCTGCTTTGTCCATGAATTTCCTACCATTATTTAAGTGATAAATACACTGAAATAGAACTTATTAAAAAAAGTTATTTCTGTTAATATTGTTGATAATATACTGTAGCTTCTCTATAGCTGAATTCCTTCTAAACAGCAATTAGTTTGGATCCTGAAGATCATTTGTGTCCTTATGCTATGATGTCAAATGATTCACAGCTGTATAAGAAGTAAAAGAGTTAGACATATGGAAATAGTATTATGGGTCCCTTCCATTTCTTGAGCAGCTCTTTAGCCATCTCTAATAAGTATCTGTAGTTGTAATCTCTTCCAAAAATTAGTTTATTCAAAATCTCTGGAACAACTAAACATTATATGATGTTTGGTTCACCTTCTACAAGCTTCATACTGTTATGAAGAAATCGTAGTGGGATAACACTGAGGATGAGCGATGCAAATCTGCTTTTCTGTACAGGATTTTCAAATAGCCTTCCTAGTGCTGTTTTGGATTCTGCATGCCTGGATAGGAAGACAATTGAAATTCAACAGCAATTGCAAACTATCTGCAAACAGTTTTAATATTCACTTCAAAGCAGACAGCAGTGAGTCCCAGAGAAGATTTTCGTAATGCAGTATGTGTACAGACGAAATGACAGTCTGCTTGGATAAGGATGCATGTGAACACTTTTGTTTCAAGCCTTCCAGCATTTTCTGGAAAGGAATCCAGATCTGTCTCTGCACTGCTATGGATTGTATAGATGTTACAATCAACAACTATTTTACCTTACATTGATTTTTTGTGCTAGTCAAGATATTTGAAATCCTTCTTTTTAAGGGTTATCCAGTTTGTATTAATATTTCAGACTGACTTTTATTTTTTTACTTTTATTTCCAACCCATTATTTTAGCAGTCTTCAGAATATTTAGAGCAGTTTCTGCAGTTTCATCAGGAACTTCAGTGATACTGAACAATTTCTTCTGCAGAGTTTTGAAAGTATTCTGTTCAGAGAGAACTACGACATGTAAAAGATTCTTTGGGCTGTGGCAAGCACATTTTTAATAATGTCAGCACCCTTTTTTCTATAGGTTTTATTTTCCACCTACAGACCAAATACTGTGGCTGTTATACAACATGTGGTATTCTAATCTTCCTTCATGCGTATTTAAATCATTCTGTGTCTTTAAAGATTTTTATTTTTGAGAAATAATCAACCAAATTTCAAGAGAAAAAAGCAGTCAATCGGATTTGTGCTTAAAAACGTTCCCCACCTCTCTCAGAAAACAAACATTACACATTCTGCAGAATTCAAGAATGTCCTTACTAGTAGTCCTCAAATACTGGAAGTATCTTTGAAATTGTTTCCTGAAATGGCACTTCTTTTTCTTGGACCATGTGAGAATGCTTTGTGTGCTAAATTAACCCAGCAATCTCAAGAAATTTTTTCACCTTTTATTTTCTCCTGGAAATCCCCCCTCAGGCAGTCTAGTGGAATAAAGCTGAAAAAGACATTTTTAAAACTCCCTTAAATGCCCTGATTCTGTTGAGATATGAACTTCTTTCCAAGCTCTACCAAAATACAGTATATTAAAGTCCGCATGTTGACTGCACTTAAGTTGTTTCAGTATCAACTACAGTCATTAGCAAAATATTCATTAACTTTGGGATGAGGACCAGTCCCTAACAGTGGAAGTAGACTGTACCGTGTGACTTATATCCACTTGCAACTAAATGCTTTAATTTATATTCTGAATAATGAGGGTTGCAACTGATTAGTTGTCAAACTGAATGCAAGTTAAAACACATACACAGCGTAATCGCTTAATAATTCACTGCCAGGAAAAAAATGAGATCTTTGCAAAGAATTAATTCTTCAGTCTTCGACTTATACTTTTTTGCAATTATTTCAGCCGCTGCTGAAATGCAGCCATGCAGCACAGTAGTTTTAGGCAGGAAGTGAAGAAGAAAACTTTTTCCAATTGAAGCTGCAGGACCAATTTTGATAGTAATTATCTAAGGTTGGGTCAGCTCACTGGATGTTATTATCTCCTGCCAAACTAAAAATGAAATTTATGAAAAATGAAACCTGTAATGATCCTAAGTGGTTAGACCCTCGTAATGGAAGTCATCCAGAAACACTGATCTTCCTGCTGCAGAAGCTATCATTTGGTGGGATTTCTGCCGAGTTGCTCTGAAGGGAAGAATTCCAGTTAAACATAGATTAATACCATGTGAATATCATTTTCCAGCACTTTGGCCTCTCATCCTATTAGGAATGTGAAGGTATTCCATCAGCACGTGGGCTGCGGGTGTCAGGCAGGGTAAGGGAAAGGAGAAGCGTGCCAGACTGCTGGTTACGGCTGGTTACTGCTGGTTACTGAGCGATGCAATTGCAGGTGTAGGTCCCTCAGTTCTTTGTAAGCTAATGTTTCTTTGTGGCAGTAGTCCTACAACTGAGTATATTGCTTGTTGGCTTGTTTTAAGTATCCTTTCAGATTACTTACGAGAATTAGACTTGAAAACGCTTTCCATTATTTGGCCTATTTAAAAGTCATGTTGGCTCTCTTCATTCTTGTGTAGTCTATTGAGAAATCCCATATTTTTTGTTGGTGTGTGGTGTTCTGGCTGAGATTTATCAGAGGATTGCTCCACATATAGACATATTTTTGTTTATTGCCAGTCTGACTTCTTGCCTTTTTGGACCAGTTGTGCATATTATAAAGTGCAGTTCGGGCTCTGAAGAACTATGGTTGCTCACGTATGTTGTATTTTTTGAACTTGGTATTCCTGCATACATGTAAGCTTTGCATTTGTTCTCTTTGGTCTCACATATATTTTAGATCCTTAGGCTCTAGTCAAATCTCTTTTAAAATTTCTTTGTTGAGATAAACAGTCTGAGCTTTTAAATCTTCTGTTCAGGCTGGTTTCCTAGTGCTTTAATCATTGCTATGGATATTAATCCTTGCCGATCCCAGTGGTCCTGAGGTGAAAGTCATTGTGATTTCCTTCCCCTCTCAGCTCAGGAACTTGTGACCAGTGAGAAGAGATTGTATTTCAACATTCCTGCAATCTCAGTCACATGGAATAGCCCTGAACCAGGAGTAGACAGTTGGAAATAGAGAAGCCTTTGGACCACTTTTGCCTGTGATGGAAATTGGCCCATCTTCCAATAGGTGTGGATCTAGTCTTTTGAGCAGCTCTTGGTTTTTGTGACAAGCTTAATTCAACGAAACCATATAGTAACCTCAAATTATTCTGAATGAAGTTCTCATTGTTTTTATTCATAAAAGCTTCAGGATTTAGCTCTGTGTAACGTAGCTATCAAGTAAAATAGTGTGTGTTCCAGCATAAAGCAGAAACGTCTCACACATAGTAGTACCTGAGGATCGGCGGAAGTCTTTGTTCATCGAATTCTCAGAGGTCTTGGCACACCTTGACTTATGTCTCAAATTGAGCTGTCTTTCATCTGTCTGATTTAGAAACTGCAGTAGATCAGAATTGGGGAAAGTACATCCGGCTTTCATCACTGCCTTGTCAATGTAAGGAGAAGTGACATGACAATAACACATCCCTGTATGTTTGTTACAGATTCTTCACCCATGAAATTTATAATCCTTTCAAACACAGAAACTGTATGATTTTAAAGTAGCTTTGTAGGGCTCATGAAAATTAAATGCAGAAAAATGGAGCAAGGGGAAAATAAAGTAGCTTTCATATCACTTAGTGATTTGCTTTAGTGGCAAGAGAGTGTTTTGGCTGAAGATGTAAACCCTTTTCTGTTCTTATTCAATAAAAGAATACATGACTTCTATATGTTTTCAGCCATTTTGAGCAATCATGTGCAAAGTGTTGGTGTAAACATGTTTATCTGAGTTTCTCCCTGTATTTACTTAGAGAGGGTTCCCAATACTATTAACTTTAATAGCTGCACTTCTGGTTAAATTGATGATTTGCATTAAAAAACGGTTTTGAAAACAGATTACTGTGTTGCATACTACAGTTCACCAACAGAAACAATACAATTCATTGCATGTCACTGTTGTTTCCTGCTATCAGCAGCAGGAAAGATCATATAGTGTCTTAGTAGATATCTATATATAGTTGTAGTAATATCATTTTCTGTTTATATATAAATTAACATGTTTCCCAGAAAAGTAATATGTTTAAAAATATTTATTAAGTATTTACACTTTCATAGTATTTATAAAACCAGAGAATTTGACGTATCCATGTGTGTACACATACACAGGCACGTCGCAAGAAGAGCCAGAGGCCATGAATGCAATTGCAAAGAGCAAGTTTTATTTTGGTTACCTCTCTACTGGGGGATCTCCGAAGTAGCACCTAAGCTCCCAGGCAGAGGTAACAAGTGGGGACGCAGGCGCTGCAGCGATTCAGCCCTGCTTGAAGATCACTGGGCCTGCTGAGCTCACCTGTATTTCAAGGTTTCAGACAGGTGCAGCCTCCCGCTCTTTCTCACAACAAAGCAGGAATCTCAGACACAGTGATAAGTGCCTGGAGTTTCCCACAGGCCTATGTAGTCTAACACAGAGGTTCTACTCATCAAGCACACAAGGTCAGTAAACCAATTAGTGTGATGTATGTGCTTTTTCTGCAGACAGGTGCAAGTCACTTTGAGCGTATTTACATTTAACTGAACTCCTCGCCAATCTTGCGCTATGTTCCCATACACCATGTCAAAATACAACAACATTTATTTAATTTATATAAATACGTTTCATTTGGAACAGTCAACTTCAGTGAGGTTGGCCGAGTTTTCAGATGAATTCTCGCTATCACAGTTACCATCCTCACCTTGGTCCTTGGATCTCATTTCTTGATGCAGCTCTGAGAAGCTGCTCCAGCAGATCCAGAGCTGCGATAATGAATACAGTGACTCTTTGAAGCAGCCACTTGAAGGGGCAGGGTTAAGGTTGCTTCAGTTTTTATCCTGCCAGTATGTTTTCTAGCTTTTCAGACATATGAATCTGAAGTACTCTAAACCTTCACTCCTTGTTTTTCAGATACTTGAGTGACGGTGTACTTCGCTTTCTAGAAGCACAGAACACTGTCAATAACCACAGCTGTGTGTGTGGTAGCTTTTGTCGTTGAATTATAAGAAAACTGCTTCCTGCACTAGTTCTCATATCACTTCCACTGTTACAGTAAACTTATGTTCAATGACCACCTTTGAGGTGCTGGTTTAGGCTTTGCTGGTCATTGCCATAGAACATGGCCAACAATATCCAGTATGGCAGCAGATTCCGGTAGAGCTTTCCAAAAGCAACAGTGAATCATTTAGGTAATTTATCCTCTGCCACCGAACACCTTTTTCTATAGTATTTTGTAGTACTCAGATCAGTTCTTTAGCCCAGTTCTGAAACACTCTCAAGACAAGACAGATCTATTTATTTAAAACGTATCCGTGCAAGGTTCTTAAATTATGTGATGGGCTGGAGCTGCAACAACATAATCTTATCAGCATTCAGAGTCACTGGCTTTAGGAAAAAAAAATAAGCAAATGCATGATAACAAGATGAGATAAAAATCCAATCAGAAGAATAAAATATTTCTGTCATTGTTTTATTCATTTTTTTCTCACACAATTCCTCTTCCTAAAACACCATGTCTTTAAGCAGGCACTTTTTGGCAGATGTTCCAAAGTATATAAAACCTGGCACACATGAGTGGAGGATTTTTAAATTACTAGTGAGGACTGGATATACTTTCACTATAATCTGAATTGGAAATAGCTCAAGTAAAGAATAACAATGTTGTGTGCAGAGATACTGGTGTAAATAGATATTTCTGGGTGTACCCTTTTATTTTTACTTTTTATTCATAACTGGTAAGGAACTGTAAAAAACTTCATAAGGGATGTTGCTGATTGGAATTGAAAACAAAAACAGAAGTTACAGAAAATTGCAAAAGTTCTGTAGGAGTTCCCCACTTAACCCATTTCTTCCCCCTTTTCTTCTTTTCAAGAAAAGAATTGGAGTTAAAATTTTGGTAAAAGACTTTTTTCTTTCCCTAGTTGGCATTTTTTTCTCTCGTTTTATAACTTCTGTTTTTATGGAAGTGAAAGAGAGAGACATCCAGCCAGCTTTGCTCTAAGTGTGTCACTCAGCCCCTTCGGTAGGTCATTTTCTATAAATCCCTTTTTCCTTTATTCTTACACGTTACTACATGCTTTCTCCCCAGATTTGTTGGGAGGAGAGCTAACAACAGATGTCAGAATAAATGAGCCCAGTGTGCCTGACAAATAGATATTGAACAGTTTGCTCACTGGCTTGTGTAACTGCAGCTTTGTAAATCTGAAGACTTGCAGCTTTGGGCCGGGGGTGAGAGGTCACAGGTAGTTTCATAAACATGTGGAAGAACTTTCAGTGAAGAGCAGATTAATTCTCTGTTATCTGTTATGATTTTATTAAATATTAACTAAAACCCACTGCAAAGCACAAGCTGATATTTAAAGTTTTAAAAGGGAAACAAATCTCTTTTCAGCGTTACTCAAATAACTTAGAAAAACCAATACAATTGCAAATAGCTTTTTAAGAGATAACCACTGACTTCTGTGGGACCTATGGGCTCAACACCTAGGCGCTCAGTGTCTTCCATGTCAGAAACCCTGGCAATAACTTCATCTCTAGATGTTAGAATAGGAAGTAACATATTTCTGAAGATATTCTGGCCATTTTGAGGCTCCTCAATAACTCTGCTGATTTACAGATCTATCAATTTTTTTATAAAGCTTTCAAAACGTCTAAATAATACACCTTTTATTATATACAAGGACATGTAAGAGCATAATTGATGGGTTTTCTTTGTTATTATTTATCAGGCTAAAAGGGCGCAGCTGATGAGAGTCACTGCAGTTGCAGCAGGGATACAGTTGGTCCCGAGTGTCTCATAATTGAGCCGTCAATCATCATCTGCCTTGTGAGGGAAAAAAAAAATGACTCGTTAGAGATGAAACCAGCTTTTGAGCTTCACTTTTGCTGTGGCTGCAACTTTGTCCAACAAGATGTTTCAGAACAGCTAGGAAATACCTGGGTCCAGAAGGCAGTAAAGAGGAGAGGTAGCTATGTTCTGTAAGTTGTGAAAAACAGGGAGGCTTCTTGAAGGTTTGTGATATAGTATTCTGGGGGAACTAGATTTGTCATGTGTTTGTGATACTTCATCTGTGGTGCTTTCCTCTGAAGCTAATTAATTTCTATACTTGCATTCATAAGCAAATCTCGTTAATAAAATAACCTGTCAAAATAGTCAGATTTTCAAATAATCTGTTTTTAAACATCCAACCAAACAGACAAAACTAGAAGGTGCACGGTTGAAGTAAATGTGTTAAACCTTCCGTCTCTGTAGTGTAGCATTACAGTAATAGAGGCAGTGTATCTATTTAATACAGTGTTGTGTCCCAGAAAGTAACATAAGAAAGAGGTGTGTAATTCATGTCATTCAAAATGATTTGAAGATTCCACACATCTTCTATGATTTCAAATTAGTCAGCATATCTCACAACGCTGTGAGAACATAAGGGTTCTCCAGATCATCAAACTCACTATATGTTTCCATTGTCTAGTCTAGATTTTTTTTTTCTCACTATCTTCATGAATATCTAAGGTTGAAATCTGCTACTGTGACACTTTTACGAGGCTTTTAATTTAGTTATTATAAGCAACTGGGACTCTAACAATGTCAATAAGACTACACAGTTTTGGGATCTGTCCCTTAATATATTGATGTACTTTTAAGAGTAACATTACAGTCACATCATACCAGACCAGAAGATTAGGCCACTACCTCTAGTCTGCTGTGTTATTTTTTTATTCTTTTCTAGTAGTTCATGCTTTAGCTATTGCAGAGTATAGCTTTGGGGAATGTGGAGTTTCTATATATCTTTTGAAGAAATGAGCACAAATTTCAGATGCAACCTGTTGCTAACTGTTCTACATGATTTCTGAGTGGCAAAAAGCCTGACTGTGCTTTACAACTTTGATTTGTGAATCAATTATTTCTATGTAGCTTGAAGTAGTTTCATCAGTTTCAAGTTCATGTAATATGTTATGGCACTATGTAAAGCTACAAGCCTTGGTTGTTAGCACCTAGTAAATGTTGACCAAGTTTCATATTTATGCGTTATTCAAAGTATTCAAATTTTTACATTTTTAACATATTATAAAAGGGTAAGAAAACACATTATGGGAATTTTCTGGATCATTAGTCCATTTTTGGCATGATTTAGAAGACTTAAAGTCCAATTTAGTCAGTCTCTGAGGTAAAAAAGTATAACTTGAGAAGTACAAAGAAGTGCATTAGTTTTAATTTGTCTGTAATGGTAATGGAGTTGGTATGTTCCCAGTTCTCTGTCCATTCATCAACAGAGACAGAACTTCCACAAACCACCATCTCCTCTCATTTTTCTTCCACAAAGGTGCTACAGCTTCATTTTGGACAAAGTATAATTGATTGCATTTGGGCAAGACTTCTTGTAAGATTAGTTACATTTTTAATCAAAATGTCATGGAGCTACAAATGTAACATGTGCAAAGAAGTTCTTTGTGTTGGAGGGATTCACTGCTCAGGAAGAGCTGCCGGTGCACAGCCTTGTGCCGTCCTTTCTCACCCTACAGTTATTGAAATACTGAGGTATAAACATAAGGCCTCTTTATGAAGGTTTAAGATCTGGAAGTGCGAAATTTTGGTTTAGAGCCTAAGCTATAAGTGCTTGGGCCTACCCTGAAAGCCTAATATCCTGTATATTAAGACTTAAGATACCTGTGTAGGACACGGGGAGGGTTAGGTCGTGTCTAAGCAAATTAAGTTCAATAATTTTTCTTCAAGTCACTGGACACTTTATCCCTGAAGTTAGGAGATTTGGTATTTTCTTCCTTCGTGTAGGAATCAGAGTTTGGATAAAGAATGTACACAAAGCTTTTCCGACTTCAAAGGAACATGATGAAAATGTGGATGGTATTACATCGTAGCTATGTAGCCTCCCTTGCATAAGACCAATTCCACTAACTCCTCTGTGAAGAGGATAATGTCTGTTCAAGAGCTGGTGCTAGCATAAGGTTGGAAGGGGCACCCCGCGTTAGAATTTGTTATTATGTTCCCTGTGCCAAATGTCTCTGCTTCTAAACATGTTCAGATGAGCATAGTCTATTGGATGATTCACAGCTATTAAATGGATAAAAGATTGACGGCCCCAGTCAAAGTTTTATACAAATATTGTATTTTTTCGTCTTTAAAGATCTCAAATTCAGAGACGTACATGCTCGCATGTGGATTTATCTTGTCAGAGTGGGAATTCCAGGATCTCCCCTGTGCTGGGAAGTGCACTGTTCTTCCACTGATTAGTTAATTATTCACTTGGGCTTTCTCCAGCTGAGTACCCTGATATGAATGAATATAAACAAAACAGTTTCTGCCAGGTGTCAGCCCCTTAGAATAATGAATAGCAAAATAAATTAAGGTATTGTTACTGATTTTGGTGGGTTTTTTCCTTTTTTTTTTCTTTTTTTTTTTTTTTTAATAATTCTGTTAGAAATTTTTTTAGCAATTACATTGTTAAAATGGTATTTAAATAGGCTGGATGTGTGGAGGGCTTTGTAATTTAGAATGATTATGTAAAAATAATGAAACTTGCTTTTTTTCAGTCTTCTGTGAAATAGAATAATCAGCACTCTCCTGAACAAACCGTATTATTTTCCCATGTATTTTCATTACTGCATTTGAAGTTATGATTCATATATTATGGTGATTCATAGCTTAGACTTACAAAGTCAAGGTTTATTTTTAGAGTGTTACCTTAAATTAGTATGACTAATAAGTGATTTTGAGGTACAGTGATTTCAGTGGTTCTGCATCTACTTGTTAGAATTTAATGTGTTTATATATGACTTACTCTGACACTTCGCAGGAGACTTCCCAGGGAGTAGGTGACTGCTGGGTGTTAACCATGATATATTAGAATCTTTAAACCCATGAATTATTAGGCCTGAAATGAAATGTGCTTTACTGCTCAGTTGAGAAACATCTCTGCATCTGACATCTGTTATGCAGCATCAGGGGTCACGTTCATACCTTCACCATGCACTGTGTCATCTCAGAGGCCTTGGGCAATGGTTCAGCATGTGGCAGAGCTCCTCGCTTTCTGTTGGGACATCAGATGGCACCAAAACTGTTTGTCACATAATTTCCAGAAGGGAAAAAGCCTTTTGGAGCTATCTGCGATGTGAATGCTAATAGGATTAAGATTGGAAGATTGAATTAAACTGGAATTCTTAAAGATGTGTGATGTGACAGTATATTCATTTCCTCTCTTTCCTGCAGAGTTTTTCAGGATTTGAAATGCAATATCTGTGGCCATAGGAAAATTTAAATGGTCCTAGATATTCTCCTCCTTAGGTAACTTTGGGACAAGCATGACGGAGCAAGGGTGTGCATATACTCTCTAACATTCTTGCAAAGAGATGTTTTCCAGATCAGACTGCCAGGTCATAAAACCCATTCTTATGAAGAACTCCTATTACTGGTAAGAAAGCTTTTTCTCTGCCCCCCAACCCTGCCCCGTATTATACTGCACAAATATTTTGTACTTTCTGGATCAAATTCTGAATCTAATTCGCACTCCCCAAACAAATGAAAAAAGAAAAAAAGAGGTCAGGAAGGGAGAGATGGAGGGAATCTCTGGAAACCACCTTAATACTTGAAATCTTGTTACAAGACTGTTTGACTTCTGATTATTTATATTGAATAGTAGTTGAAAAGGATTTGTCAGTGCCATCAGGATGAAATATATTTTTCATATTTTAACATTTTTTTAATGGAGCTTGTTACAGATTGTCAAATATGGAAGAGCTAGTGAAACTGATATTTAACATATAAGTCCCTTAAAAATTTCAGACTAAAAAAATCTAAATCTATTTTAAAAATTATTTCAGGCATTGTTCGTTGTAGAGCTTTTGTATTTCTCTTTGTGAGCAGATAATTGCTACTATTGCCCTTCTCCTCTTGGTAAAGTGGATATTATGAGCTTCAGTACAATCAATATCTAGAAATGGAGAAAAATTGCAAGGTTAGGGGATTTTTCTTCTTCAACTAATTCCTCTCCTTAAACTGTTAAAGTGTATGTATGGCTGACATTTTGCTCTAGATTTAGTATCTGTATCTTAAAAAAATGTATCAGACACAAAAAGCTCCTGGAACATGAGGTCATGGGCTGTCATTTCCTTTAAAGGGCAGGGATGTGTTTGTTTTATGAGGACAGTTTTTATCAGGTGACTTACAGCCTTTCTTACTCCTCCTCCAAGGTTCCACTTTCCCTACAGATCATTTGTAAGGGCCCGGGGGTGATAAGTAGTACCCAGGGAAGTAGTTTCACTTGTAGTTGTGACAGCCGTGTGCTGCGTTACTTCCAGAAAGTGTGTCCCAGTTGTTTCCCAAAAGCATCCTTGTTTATTTGCTGTATTTGGTTTGGTGCTAAAGGACCCTGAATCCACGAGTGGGATAGTATGAGAGGTTTGTTTGGCTGCGGTCGTGGCTGCCAGGGAGGCAGCTGGCATCTCAAGAGCCGCAGGTTCTGCACAGAGAAGCAAGGTGGAATTCCGAGCTGTCAGGGGAAATGGTGAGTTGCAGAGGGAGGAACTCAATGGCCTGGAGCCATCCAGGTGCAGGGTTTGTGCCAACAGGAGGTGGCCGCTTTCTCCATCACTGTGCTCCAGTGTCCCTGTGCTTACCTGCTCTCACTGGGGACATTTATACGCTTATAATCTTCAGGGTGGGCAAGTTAGAAACACTCCAAGATGCAGCTGAGTGAGCCACATCTGAAAGATAGGTAAATCTATTAATTTGTCACTGGTTCCAGAAAACAAGCCTCTGTTAGTAATACTGGTCTTTATTAATCTGAGCCTAGTAGTGTTCTAATGAAGCAGTGTGGTTTTTAGATGCCTATGGGTTCACTTGGCAAGTTACTGGAGCATCAGCAGAGCAAGCACAAGGTAGTGTATATGTTGATGGAACAACTGTAGTGCAAATACACACTTTGTATACGTATCTGAAAATCCTACTCAGTCATCAGCAAGGAAGTTGTTCCCCATGCATGATTTAGATGTGACCATTTCCCATAATATAGGCGGAATAGTTTCATAAAGAAGAAAAACCCTTTCATGAGTATTCTGTGTATTCGTTATTGTATGCACATCATGCCAACCAAAACTGGGATTTCGGGGGGACTGTAAAATCATAAATCAAGTCAGGCCACGTATCTATAATGAACAGTTAACCTGAGCACTGCTGGTGCTTGTAGTCCCATTGCTTACCCAGGAGTAAGGTAAACAGTGTTTTCCTCTAACAGCAGAATTGCTTCAGGAATGCTTTTTCAGGCTTTTATTTATTGTATTCACCTCAGGATCATGAATAAAACAAACAGTAAAAGATGCAATGCTGTTCTCACAATAAGGTCAAATAATATAGAGTGAAATCCAACACTCTGCAGGAGGCCAACACAAGTCATACACCCCAATTAAGCCATCATAGTAGATTTAAGTGGAATTTATTTGGTGTGTAAGATTTGAACTATGAGTTTCACCTTTAGAGAGGCAGTCTACGAAGAACAAATGCTGGGATTGAACTTGTCCCCAAATAAATCAATGTTATCCTGCTGATACCACAGGAAAAAAATGACTTCTAGAGTCAAGTCACTTGACTCTTGTTTGTAAATACTTATTTCTAAATCTTTGGAAAAGTATTTCAGCACAGAAAATAAGAACACATTCCTATCTTGGCCTTATAGCTTTTGTGAATTATTTATTCTAGGTTCTGGGTGGCTTGTTTCTTGCCCTTGCCATCTGTAAATTTAATGATTTATATTTCCACTGCAGAATGTTACCCAGGGTTGAATATTGAGTACAATAAAAGAAGGCATAAGGAGATGGGTAGGTGTAGGAAATTAAGATCTTCATGTCAACCATGTTCAAAGGGTGAGTGAATGGAGTATTACTTGATTGTCTTTTGGTCCATGCTTGGACATCTCCAGTACACAGTAGAGACTACAATATCATTAAATTTTTATCTTATGCTATATAAAGAATTTGTAGGCTCTGTGTAAACAAATATTGCCAAGACACTGTGTTAAAAGTCTCTATGATTTTTCTTGAAGACCTGCATAGGGAACAGTTATGGTTTTGTATATGCTGACTTTATATACTGACTTGACTTGACACTGAGATTCTGATTTTGTGATCACTTGGCCTTTGTTGTTTATTTTGGTTTTGTGTGGATTTTTTTTTTTTTNTATTAGTTGAGCCTAATGCCTTAGATGAACCTTTTTTCTCTCCTTCACGTGAATAACGTAAATTACTGCACCACTCCCCTCTATATTGTTTAAGTTGTTCAGCTTAATAGAAAATGGAGAAAACATGAACTCAGCTTCCTGGTTAAACTTGTTTAGTTAACATTTAGTAGAATGTGTCTACAAGGAAGTATGAAGTAAACTAATCTAACTTGAAAGTTCTGAGCTTTCTATATGTGCTGTATGTAGTTTCAGCAGTGATATAAAATCTTGATCTGCATTTCCTAATTGATGATTATGGGAGCCTTGTCTTTTAGTGGTGCTGACAATGAGGATACTTTCTCTTCATCCCATGTTGAAACAAAAGCTGGAGGTTTTTTTCTGATGGAACTTGCTTGCTTGAAATAAGTACATGTGATTCAGTATAACATTTAAACATCTCATTATGTCCTTTTATATTTTTATATGTATATGTATTTTATTTAGTGCTTCAATAAATTTGTCCCTTAAAATATGTGGGTTTGCTCAAATGTGGTTTTAAAACATCAGCCTTTTGTGGGCAGAGCTCATCATGAAAGGAACTGTCAAAGACGAACATGCAGTTTGTTACTGCAGGGAACCAATAAATAAGAATTCAAGCTTGTCAACATTTAGCTGTAGGAAATTTGAAGACATTCAAGCTTTAATGTCACAAACATTCATAGAGTGCCGAGAGAGCTGTCGAAATGGCTTTAATGACACTACTTAATGGGAGCAGATAAATGCAGAATGCGACCCAAGGCCTATACCTAAGGAATGCCATAAACAACTCTGTCAATACAGGGGAAAAATATAGATCACCGAAATCATATTGTGAGTGGAATGAATGTGCTATCAGAATTAAAATGTTGCACTGTAGCCCCATGGACTGGGAAGCTGCTGGTACTTTTATTAGCTGTGGGAAATTCTACCAATTCAGATTAGTTCTATGTTTCAAATAAACAGATTAGTAAGAACTTCAGAAAACAAGAATTTAAGGTCACTATTGATCTCAGTCTTAGATTAAATCTTCAGAAATGGCCTTTTCATAAGATGTATTCGTAAGTTTTATACTTTCTGTAAGGCAGCACAAAGTGACTGTGATTGCAGGGCAAGGCACACACATCATCTTCTGTCTTAGAAAAGCTACGGTCTTCTCTTTTCTGTTGAAATACAGGCCTTTCATCCTCTGAGGACAGGTTTGCTTTGCTTATGTGAGGACACATCTCACTGCACAGGGGACACAGCGATGTCCCATAGCAGTACATGGCTTCGTGAGACCAAAGTGCTCATCTTCCAGGATTAAGACCCGGCTTTGGTCAGAAGCTTGATATTACTAAAATACTGCAGTTCCTATATGGTGTCTTGTTGCATTGCATTAATATCTTGTTTCCATTGTTTGGTTTTGCTTCTCTCTCATTTCATGCCCCCCCCCTTAAGGTGTTAGGAGGGGTTAGGAAAACTAGACGTATCTTAAGTTGCATTACAAGTAATTTGGAAGTATTCAAATAAACTCTGTGATTATTATGTACAAATACTTATGTAGGTTAAGTTTTAGAATACTTAACTCCTCAAGGAGATGCTTCTAATTATCCATTTTTAATAATCCTCAGTAGAACAGGTACCATTTAAAAAATGCACATTAATCATAAGTAACCTAGAATTATAAGTAGAAGTAACTGTACTTGCACTAATAAGCCAGTGACATGTAAGGACATTTGTGCTAAAAGGAACACAGCATTATGAAACATTATGTCACAAAGGTGAAACACAACAGAACTCCTAAAATGCTATTCTTTAATTAAAAATATTGTATTTGACAGTGTTTTTTCTGCCAGTCTTGTTTCCAAATTGTTGCATGCAGTCCAGGTTACAGTAAGAGCAAACTGCATATTTCTGGCTGTGAAATGAAATTAAAAGTTGGGTGAATGCGAACAGTCTCCTGCTTTGGTCTGTCCTCCCATTCTGGGAAAGTATTTGATCAGAACTGAAGTGCAGGCCACTCAACTGACTATTCAAGGTATAATTAATGTTAAGGTTGTGATTAAGTCATTGATACAAGTGAACCTTTAGCAATATGCTTACAAACTGTACAGATTAGAAATGGGCTGCTGAAGGAACTCCAAAGACTAAGCACTGGAGCATTTGCATAGCTGCAGCGTGTTTCAAGGGACTTTCACCAATGTGAATTGAGAGTGACTCTGCAGAGAATTAGGTTTGAAAAACATATTTAATTTTATCCAATTAATAAATTGATGCTCCAAATCTGTTACAGTACCTAAAAAAGGAAACAAATATCTGTAAAATATATCACAGCAAAGTGTCAAAGGTATTTTCAATGAGAATCTGTGTATTTCTTTAAATATAAAACTAAGAACTTGAAGTTAAATTTAAAAAGAAATTGATGGATGTTATATAAATGAAACAAAGTTAATTTTAAAAGTATTTTCTGTTAATTGAAGTCTGGATTTATCATTAAAATTGTGAAAGAGAAACCAACGGATAGGTAACACTGAAGGTGAATATACTATGGGTGAGTAATATTACATACCCACAATCATGAATTCTATATGAAATGTCTGCCAATAGGATCTGAATGCCTTTTTGCTTTATCAGTCTAACAAAGACATACAGTGAAAGATCCAGAAAATAGGAAAGATGTTGTTGTAGATCATTTGGCCACTGGATTTTCAGTCCAATTAGCTACATCAGGTTTATGTCTCAGAATCCTGAAGCAGCTGTGCACTTTTTGAGTGTGTATTTTATCCAAATGTATGTATTTGCCAGCGTTATTTTCCTATTATTTATTTCATATTTTATGAATGGATGTACCTGATAGATAATAAACATGTAGCTCATCCAGATTTTCCTAGGTGTCTTACCACTGCAGGAGTCCTTTTACCTCTCCCTATTGCGCACATTTTGTGTCCCATTAATGTCGTGGGGAGTTACGTGTGAGTTTGGAAGGAAAAGAGAGCTAGGGTAAGAGCACCTGAAACAAATATTTACCACCAAATAGGCAAATCCTTCTTCTAAGACAGGATTTCATATTTTAAAGGGCAGAATCATCACTGTATCAAAACCAATAAATATACAGAGCCTTTAGTTTGTAGTGCCTGATACCAGAGTGTGCTTAGCATTATTAGTAAATCATAGTATTTTATAATAAGCACATGGCTCGTTCATCTGCCTTCTTTATAGTGGAGCTTTTGCAAAGCTACCCAAGTTGATTCTGATATAGGCAGCCTGGGTGAAAATAGAAGCATTTCATTAGGAATACATTAAAAGGAAACTAAAGTGATGAAAATATGCCAGCAATGAATCTCCACAATTAATGGCCCAAATTAATAAAGGTTTCTCAATTCAGGAATGAAATAAGAGCTTCTAGAATACTTGCTCACAGATATCTAGCTTTCAGTCCCAGAAAAAAAAAGAGGATTAATTTATGTCCTTTTCGATGGATTAATGTTATTTGGCACAATTTGTAAAGTTCTTTCTTCTCTCTCATTCTTACGTATAGTATCAGGCCTGTATGCTGACAGCTATGAGAAGAAGTAGCGAGTAAAAGGAATAATTGCATATATTATCCCTGCTTCTAGCTAAGTATCCTGTGCATCTGCAGATTCAATTTTGGAAATAGGAGAAAGTGCTTGGATAGCAATATTTTCTCAGATTTTTTAACATGAATGTTTAATATGCATCGCCTGCCTTCAGTACACCTCTATGCAGTAGACTGAAATGGATCTTTTATGAAAATGCATTTATTTTGCATTATACCTGAATAAGCTTTACTGTGTGAATCAATTTTAGGTTCTTTTAAAGCGGGAAGACAAATACAGGACAGTTATAAAAGGAATTCCACATCCAGCTTATGTTGCTGGGAAATAATGATAATCTTACTGATAATATAATGATCTATTTTATAAAAAAATGTTAACGCTTATGAATAATAGGCTTAAATATGCTTTCTTTAAATCTTGGACAGAAATTTAAAAAACCTCTATGTATTTTACGTTATCCTGTATAATACATGTAGGCTACGCACAGTTGACCAAGATGCAATGTTTGGTCATACAAGTTTGTCTGTCTCTTCCTGTCTAACGTATCTTCAGGTGATAATGTTGGATATTTATGTTTAGTAGAAATGATCCACAGGGGGGATGCCCAGCACTGGGGGCAGATGCTGAGTCTAATAGTGCACCAATGCTTACCGAGGCGTTCGGTGTTGTTATAACATGAATCGTCCATAATTAGAAGCAGTCAAAAGCTGAGATTTCTGCAGCAGAGAAATGCTAACATCAAATTAAAACTTCAAAATCTTGTGGGCAAAGAAAAAGGAATTCCAGAGGAAGAGCTGAGCTGATACTTCAGTCTCCAGGGGCTAATGGAAGTTCGGGAGTGTGTGGGGTTGCGAGTGACCACTGTTAAAAATTCAGAGCACCCTTAGTGCCACTACTGAAATAGCATTAGGACTTTGATTAGGATGCTGCGACAGCAACTCTCTTTCTTTCTTTTTCTTGATAGTAGAGTATTAAAGGGCACTGTATCTGCTTTCTGTGTTTCAGATGAGACAGAACAACACTTGGGTGGATTCCACGTTACCCAGTGTTTTTATAAAAGTCAGTATTTTAAGCTTGGTGTTCTTGCCAGATTCCAAATGGAATCGTTCTTTCGGTTTCGGTCAGTGAGTCGCTATTCTCATTATCAGCTTTTGCCTAGTGTTGCTCAATATACTACTCTGGTGACTGGATACGAGGAACCTGTCTCTGAATTAATTTTTAGACTAGAAGATCGGTCCTATGTGAGTAAAGCTGCACATTACAGTTGAGCCTGGTGAAAGGGGAAATCCATTGCCTCCCACCCCTTCCTTCCTGCTGACTCGGTGGCTTTTCGGACCACTTTTGGCCAATTCTGTTTGCTATACCTGGCAGAAATGTATTTTTTTTTTTAATTTACTGTGTTATTTCCACTGGTGTAGGAGGCCTGAAGGTATGTAGAACTGAATCAAAACACCAGACTGTGTTATCCAAGTGCTTATCAAGGTACATCTGGGTAAAAACTGCTGAGGTATTTGGTCTACTAAAATTAGTAACTTCTGTCTGTATAGTTCTAGTTTTCTATAGGACTTTTATTTTTTTCTAATCATGTCTTTCCTACTCCATTTCCATTCTCTTTGTGCCAGGGTCACATGTCCCAAATCTCGCTGTCCTCCTTTTTAAGAAACCTGGGTCAATTTAATGTCTGTGTCTTCCTTATTGTTTCTCTTACTGTATGTGTATGTATATATACTTTCTTTCCTCTGGGCCCACTCCTAGCTCCTGGGCACATAACTAGCTGCTCAGAACTTCTGTCACTTCCAGCGTGTGAGCTCCAGGCATAGCCCAGCTCCTGGAAGGGATTAATCTGGCGAGTTTCCCTGACAGACGACGTGACTGTCATAGCAGAACGGGGACACAAGTTCCCCACCCTCAGCTTCTGAAGCCTTTTAGCCTTTCTCAAAGGAGAACAGTAGTAGTACAGCAAAAAAACATTAATACTGTACTTTTCTCAGGCTACTAGATGCTGTTCCTCAGGAGGGATAATTACAGCAAGCCCATCTAGAGCATCGTGCCCTGTGCTCTGCCCATGGAGCTGTGTACACAAGGAGCAGGGCAGGCTCTGCTGCCAGGGGAGTCCAGCAGACAAAGCTTAAATGTTGCTGCCTTGGAGCAAGTTACTGCCATATTCTAGATACTGAGTCATTTTATATTTGTCTCTATTAGATTACGTGATTTGTCTCCAGAAGTGTGTGTATATATGTCTATAAAACATACACATTAAAATATGATGGATATATACTTATAAGACTACACTGCAAAGACTTAAACAAGATGCATTAAATATTTGAAGCACAAATATTTAATAACATTTTTTATAATTAAGAAATCTGAAATAGCTGTTTTCTCTCCTTTGCCATTTGTTAGAAGGAACTGATCCTGTGCCATTTTTTTTTCTCCATTTAGTACTGTCTCTACTGTGAAAATGTATTTTGAGACGTTTTCATTATTTCAAATGCACAAGGAAAGACTAATCAGCTAATGTTAGAAGACTAACAACATTCAAATGCAACAACAGATGGCATTAGGAATATTGCTTGAATAGGGAGTTTAAGATGAGGCTCAGAACTCCACGTGTATTTCTGCCTAGGTTGCAGCACATACCTCTTGATGTACAGCTGCTTTGGTCTGCACACCCTAGTCATATATAGGCACTTGCAAAACTAAACATGATGAACCGAAAACCAAAATGAATATTGATTTAAATATCAAAACATGGTCTTGCTTACCAGTTAGTAGGAGTATGAAATGGTTACATAGAGCTATATTAACTGTGTTACTATAAGGAGAACTGACAATTGCCACTTTGCGATTAATGTCAATTTACATGTATCATGACTTAGCAAAAACCTATCAATTTGCATTACTATTATCTGTACTAAGCATCAAGGTCAAGAAAATATTTCCTTTTTATTTTCAGGATATAATCTAAAATGCTCTGCACGTGTACAAGAACAAGGGAAGGAAATAAAATACCCTTTGCTGCAGTTAAAACAGAAGGAACCCTCTGGGTGCTTACCTTTGAGAAGGCTTGGCGCTGCTAGTTTTTTCAATAGGGAGCTGATATTTGGCAGACAGCCATTTGTCCCTCTTTGTTGTTTCCTTAAACTCTTGACATTTTTAGACCTTTGAAAATGTTCATTTATGAGATGTTCTGTGCAGACTTCTTAGTATGTGGCCACTAAATCCTAAATTATGTCCTTCAGCCTCAACCTGCTCCAAACTCTCAAAACATACTTAGATTTATGGATATGTACAATATCTGGGCATGTTGTACCGTTCTCAAAGACTGATCAATCAAGGTACCCAAACTCTGGAACTGCATGAGCTCTGTAGACACTTGTAATTCATGCTTCATTGCATGGGAGTTTAAATGGATATACAGAAATATCTCAGCTTTGGACAGTGACAGTCGTGTTTGACTGATGCAGCTTGAATTAACATGAATTTTAAAGGAAAAGAAGTGTCTCACGGAGTGTGTCGTAGATTGCGATGAGTTATTGTCAAATGGGCCTGTAGTGGAGGATCAGATTTGGAAACTGGGAAAAAAGAGGTTGAACATTGAACCTTAGGACTAAATATTTTTTTCCCTAGATTCCATGGAAAAAATAACTATGGAATTTTGCTTGATGGAAAATGTTAAGAAAGCTCAGAATTCTTATTCCAATTTGGACTAAAGTAAAAATGTGCATTTTGAATTTTATGTTTTTACATCCTCCAATAGAACATTTAATTACAGATTTCCATAGTGTTTCTTAGCCAAATGAAGCAAGACTGGTGCCACATCTAAACACACAGTGGTCATCTTAGAGAAAGTGTCAGTAGAGAGTTGACTGCAAGCTTAATGTCTGGTCCTAAGACAAAGATTAACAGTATGTTTGGTAAAGAGAGGGGCAGAACACCTGAAATTATGTGCTGTGCAAGTCCCTCAATGAGACAACTTGAGCACTTTGATATTATATTACAGTGTCAATCAGTGTCAGATTCAGGTCACCTTTAACATGGGAGTTAGAGATAACATACAGTATCTTACAATGGAGTGTTAAAGTTTGTATACCTGATACAGGCATGTAACTGGTCTTTATTACTGCAGTATGAGTTGCGTCAGTATTCAGTGCCTTTGAAAGTCAAACAGCTGAGTTTTTTAAAACAGGTGTACATGCTGAAATTTTAGGAAAAACTGTAAGGACCGGGTGGTGTGAGGATATTTGTGGATTTCCATGAAGCTACAAGAATTTTGAGTGCATGAGGAGATGGTCTAAATTGCTGCAAATACAGTATGCAATCAAAATTACTAATACTAAAATAACTGTAAGGTTCTTTGAGCATTAAACCCCTTATTGCGATTTTTGACAGTAATTAAGTTATATACTTCTGTTCTTAAAGCATTAACTAAGATCAACTCAACTGTTAAATGAGTCTCTTGCTGAAAGTACACATTTTCTTTTACAGTGGTGCTGAAACACTGGATGTCATTTATCTGGTTCTCTTCTTATATTGACATTAGAACTCCAGTCTCTGAATGTATTCCAAGCATATATTATATATTCCTGTGAATGAGAAGCTTTATGACAGTGGCATGGTTAAGAGCTGAAAGCTAACATTTTAGAGAGATTTAGCATTTGAATTGGTTGCAAAGGTATGTCCATTTTCTAATGAAGAGAAATTAAAAATGATTAAAAATGCTTGAAGTTCAGTGCAAATTCGACCTAGTCACTGAACATACTAGAAATAACAGCTTTATTTCATGAAGAACTCAACATAAATTTTATTTTTTCCTCATATTAATATATATTTACTCATATACATCCAACCTGCTACTTTGCATTAACCTGGCCCTATCAGAAGGGCTGTTGCCTGTATGATTCCTGGGGAAAGTAGTTCCAGAAATCACCTTCATAAGTATGCTTTTGTACAGTATTTACCTTATATATTCAATTTCTAAGCATTTGCTATTTACGTTAGTTAACTTCTTTAAAACATTAATATGCCAAAATTCTCAGTGCATAAAATTCATATGCATTGTACATATACATAAAATTTACATTAGAACTTTGTATTGTATCACTATGTATGTATATGTTTTACTAATTTTCCTTGCATAATAGATGGCTTATTCACCAAAACAAAGTTTATTGGTCAAATGCTACAATTTGACAAATAATACCAGTTCGTCATTTTTCTCTAACTACTAAGTAACTCCAGCTTTTCTAAATAATAAATTTCTGTAGATCTACATGCCAATAACAAGCTTCGTTTATGTCAGACCAACTCCAAAAATTGCCAGCTACTTCTATAAGCCTAGGAAAACCTGAGCAAGTTCAACAAAGGGCAGCTGCAATACAGAACAGCTTGAAAGATATTTTGAAAGATGTTTGAAAGATATTCCCTTCTTGCTGCTCTAAGTGTGTGGCTGTAATGAAATAGCTTGACCTTTAATTCAGAGTGTTCCTATTTGTGTTGGTATGAAATGATTTTCAGTACTAAAAAAAAAAAAAAAAAAGAAGAAAAATAATCTGAAATTAAGGCATGAAATTTAAAAATCAAACTTTTTGGAGGCCATTTTATGTGTCTGAAGTATAGCTGAAATAGTAAATGTACTTCAGTTTTCAAAGCAAATATATGTCAGTGTTTCCCATAATCCATTAATTTTACATTTTCTACAAATCTACTCAGAACCCAAAATGGAGTCAAAGATGGTTGAACATTCCATGGTATGATCGGTGATCACTAAGCCTGGTAACTGACCTTTAAGTGTCTGTGGCCCTGAGATCTGGTGTGGCAGTTGCCCATCCCCAACTCAGAACTGGGCCTTCAGTGGGCAGCTAATGGCTCTTTGTGGAGACCCAGAGCTGCTGGGCGGGGTCGTCAGCAGAGGAGGGGCCAAGCCTGCCCATAGCCCAGAGAAGCTGAGAAGCTTCTCGAATGCCGACGGTCAGGGGGGCGGGGCGCAGAGAAGCCAAGAAGCTTCTGGAATGTCCACAGCCAGATCTGAGCTGACTATAAATGGGGTTCCCACCAAAGACCCCTTTGTGTGGTCTTCTGGGAGCTGCGGGTCTGCCGTGCTGCCAGAGTCACTGCCCTTAGACGGAGAAGCCGTCTAGGGTAACTTCCTGGGATGGGGAGCACCTCACCTCGGCATGTAGGTGAGCGATAAATTACTGAATATCTGCTTTAATAAGTCCTCGCCTGGTAGGCGACTGTAAAGTCCTCGTCTGGGACAGACGAGTGTAAATTCCTTGTCTGGCAGGCAAGCGTAAGTCCTGGCAGCAATAGGCGAGTGTTTCTCCCTTATGGGTAAAATGGGGCAGAGAGGGCTCCGGTTTGGTTTCTTGTGAGTGCGTATATGCACGCTGTGGATCTTCATTATTCTTATTTCACTGCACCCCAAATAATCTCCTAACCTAATATCCGAACCTGTATCTTACGTTATCGGAGTGCTAACTAATTGTATAAACCCCGTTTCCAATCGGTTTATCGGCAGTACTTTTCCGGCTGGAATAAAGTTTGTTTTGGACCTTGTCCGCCTAAACTTATTTTCGGGTGTTTCCATGATAGTGTCCTAGTTGGAGCTCACTAAAATTTTGAGAGCAACATTTGAAAAATAATTTCTGAATTTGAAAAATTTGGTTTTGACCTCATTTCTCAAATTTAGAAATGAAGAAAGTTGGAGCTCACCAGTAATTGCCTTAATCACTGGATTGTCGCTCTTACATCACTCCGTTTCGATAGAAAGGTGGCAGGCTAAGGTATGAGAAGATTTGCTTTGTGGAGCTGAACCATCTTCCTCTTAAACAGGTGCAGCTCTTTTCAGTGGAGTTTTGCCTTTTTTCCAGCAAAGGCTCTGAACAGTGATGGATTATGCTGGCAGTATTGTGTCCTATTAAGGTCTTTGTTAGAGCCTGTAGTTTACTTGTTTGATACCAGTGGTTTTTCCGTATCTTCTCATTTCTGGAGAGAGAATATGCATGAAACATACTAATTTGTCTAATGTCTTTTTTTTTTTTTTTCCTTTTAACACCTACTTTTCTTTTTTGTTTGTTTTTCAGTGAGTAAAATAAAGTGGAAAGAAGAGAATAGATCGAAGGAGAACCTGGAAAGAGCAGTGCAGGGTAAAGAACTTATTTTTTCTTCCGTCATTAACATGTTAAATTCAGGTCCCACTATCTCAGCAAGGTGTATATTGGTAATAACTTTTGTAGATCCAGCTAGGAATGGTAGTACCATAGAAAACAGGCCTATTCAAGACGTTCTTTCCAAAGAAAGAATCGTGAAGATCTTTCCCTTTTCTCTTCTTCTGCTGTAGGAATTCTGCTTTATTGTCATGACTCACTGTGGATTTATTCAGATGACAACAGCTCTGATATACATTGGCATAGTTTAACTGGTAACGAGTATTTTTCAGAAGAGCTTATATCTTAGCTGAATTTTGCCATCTCCTTCTCTGAGGCATGTTATCTCTTATAAGCACATAATATGTCTGCCTGAATGCAGGTACTCTACAAGAGCTTTATTTTAATTGTCGGCTCATTCTCAGTTGGCTAAACACAGCACTGCATAATAAAATCACTGCTGCACAAGTGCAGTTGTACTGACCAGAGATGTCATTCTTGAAAGTGCTGTTCACTTCAATAGGGAGTTTCTGCTCAAGAGCGAAAATCCTGGGGCAGCAAAAAAAACATGAGGAAAAATCTTTACTTTTAATTACCTTGAAAACAGGCTTCTCAAAGCTTCAGTTTTCCCAGCAGCCTGCCCACTAAGCAGTTGACAAGTACAGCACAGACAAAAAGCGTTCTCTGACTGAAACAATTACTAGCCACAGCAGAGAAAAGCCCTAATGGAAATGCAGATAGCGTGTCCCAGTAGCATTTCCTTGAATCTACACCAAAGCCACTTTTGGCTACAACAGTAATATATAGATTTTTGACAAGGAAGTGACTTTTGATGGAGGTAGCAGTATCATATAGCTTTCTAGCTTTTTTATCAGCGTAGCAATGGAGCTGTCATATATCAAGAAAAAGAGAAAAATGCCAAGGGAAATAAAATCAAGCAGGCAAACTTTTTACTTTTGGACTGATGAGGTGTATGCTCTTGTTTGGAAAATTTAAGGCACTACAAGCTCTGAAGCCTTTTTGCCAATGCAGAGTTTTAAATGATAATGCAAAGGCTTTTGTGAGATTGCTCACGATTTACTCTAATAAAACCAGCTCCGCTGTGAGTTTAACAAGTGCTTGTACTGTGTGTTACGTAGCAATACTGTGGAGACATCTTCTTAGATTTTGATGGCAGGAATCTCCCAGTTGTGGCTCTGTGATTTTGCTTTGCTTTTGGTGGTTTGAACAGAGATTTGACAGAGAATGTGAGGGAAGGGATACTCAAAAAGTTAATCCTGAGGGAACCTCTGACTACAGGCACTTTAGCAAAAGAGATTTGGGAAAAGGTCAGCTATAAATTAATATCTAATCTTCCAAACGTGTCCATCTCATTAACTGAATTTTAGATTTAATTATATCTCAATGTCTGAGCATCAGATGCTTTCTCTAGACACTTTAGAACTATACTACAAATATGAATTTTATGCAGACATTTTCTCAGATGAGGATGGAAGAAAGTTAGTTGAAATAAACAGAACTAGGTTGAACTTGCCCTATCCCTGTTCCCAGCCATCTGGATTAATTTCTCTCATCTGATAATGAGCCCCCATCATCATTTATTCTTCTAGTAGATTTTTGGACCTGTTCTCAACCCTGCAATCTCTAATATTGCCTGAAGAGTTTACAAAGATAGCCTGGAAGGAAGCTGCAAAAGCATTCTCATTACTTTAATGAGTTTCTGACCACTGGTCCAGGCTATCAGCCCTATATTTAATTAAAGCAGTGCAAGCTGTGTATCCACCAAATGTCTAGGCAAAGGTCAACAATCTGTTCGAGGCTCCAGCACTCTTGTAATTGTTGTTAGGACGTAAGGGAGGCTCTAAAAAAGAGAGGAACCCAGCTCAACTCAGAGCTTTCGAAGCATGCTATGGTCCTGTTTCTTTTCCTCTGTCAACCTTGAACTGGCTCAGATAGCTAACTGCTTCCTCCCATCACTTTTTTTGGGAGATACTTGGCTATTCAACTCTCTGAACCAGTTAATGGCCCATTTGTATACATACTGGTGTCAGGACTGGAACAGGGATGTGGCTTCACGGATAAAGGTGAGGGAAAAATAAAATAACATCTCTGACTTGGATTATTTTAAACTTATGTAGAGCAGAACCTTTCAACCCTCCACTCTAGCATGCGCATGTGTGCTTTAGAGCTTTTGAAAAATCTTGATGCGGGTGTTTTGCTGTTTTCTGTTTCTCCAGCCTTTCCCTCTGTTACGTCCTGATGCAAATTGAGCAGAGGGGAAACAGATACCCTCACCCAGTCTGCTTTAGATGCTAAAGTAGAGTTTCTTCTTTAGTCCTTAGATTATTTTCTCCCTCATCAACAAGCAAAAGCAACTTTGGCAGTAGGAAGATGGGGAACCATTGTTTACCTAGACCACAGAAACTCTCTGGGGAACTGAATTCCTTTTAAAGCATTATTTTCATTATTTCAAATTAATTGAATAAGTGTTCAGTGATCAACGCCATTTTACAAAAGGCCGTAGTTCTGTTCTGATATCTGAGGTTGTAGAAAAGAGATAATTAACACCTGCCAGCATAAAGGCAGGCATGGCTTTTATTACAAGCATTACTTTCTGAGGACTTGAGTGACTTTGACCCCAAAATGTTCATCTTACTGAACTCCAGAGCAAATATCAAATGTCAGGAAAATACAAATAGATGTGTGGACTTTGAGTACTTAAATTAGTCTACCTTTAAACAGAAAGGGGTTTACAACTTATTAACAGACCTGTCCCTCAACTCTAATATGAACAGAAATGGTTATTCAAGATTCTGTGGTTGGCTGATAGAAAAATAAGAGCAGAGAAGGGTGATAACCTTCCATATTAACGTGTGAACTGCTGCTGAGAGTTTGGCTGCCTAGGGCAGAGTAGTTCTCACTCTTTGGACTGATACATCTCTCCAGAGCCAGAAGAAGACTCTTAGGCACCTGAAGTCTGACCCACCTCTCCCCCTGTTTCTCCCTTTCTCTTATCATGAGAGGTGTAAAGCTGCTTCTCCTGAGCTGCGTCTGCAGCTGCCAGTTGGTTTTACCCAGAGCTGAGCCTGTGGCTTTGCCTCTATACCTGACTGACCAGCAACAGATTGTCGTATACCATAAGCAGCTATCCTGTAAACTACTCAGCCTTGGCAACAGCTTGAGGAAAGCATAGCCTAAAGCTTTAAGATTTGATAGGAAGCAGCTAGCCCTGTTTTGAGACAAATGTGGGGTTTTTTTAAAAATCAAGTTGTGTGAACACCAGTACAAATCACTTTGTAATCTTCTCTGGCAGCTGGATTTCACTGGCTTTGTGTACTTTTCTAATGCCTGGTGGGATTCAGCTGACTGGTAAGGATTTTTTTTTGTTTTTATTTTTTTCTTAAAGGAAATACCTGCTATTTGTAGTATTTAGTTTAATATACATGGAACAAATATAAAAGTACTTATCAATAAAAGCATTTGGTTTTGAATTACATTTTCAAAACCGATATGAATTTCCTCTTTTTTGCAGTTTTTTGGGCGCAAATAGAAAATGAAATCTGCTTCACAAAATTACAAAGACAGAACTGGAATTTTACTTGCTTATGGTAATTGATATTAACTGCTTGGGGATGCACTTTAAAAAGGCAACATAACTAGATATTTCCCTGATGCTGAAATACTATTATGCAAATCTGTTTCTAATGTGTTTGGGATCTTTTCATGCTATTCACTCTAAAGCTCTTCCTATTTCTTTGCTGCTGCTTGCCCCCTGCTGTTTTTGCTATTATTCTCTGAAAGAAAACTTTAGCAACCACATTTATTTTATTTTATTTACATATACATATGTATGGATGTACACATGTGCTTGTGGATACATATATGAAATCAAAGTGTACACATAAATAATTTCATATGGAAGCTTCTTTTCATTTGACAAAGGGTACTGTGAAAAATGAATGGAAAATAATTGATTATTGGTTGGAAATAAGATTTTCCCATACTTAATATTACAAGGAACCAACTCGATTAACCTGAACACATTAGTACGGAAATGCTATGTGATAATCTTTTGAAGGTTCCCATTAAAAAAGAAGGAAAACTGCTACAACAAAGTGGGAGTGTTTTTTCCCTATAGTATTGTTTTTTAGGAGAGAACTGAAGACTTTACTGTGCTCAAAAACCTGCAGAGATAGAGTTCTGTGACTAGTGGCATTCCCCCTAGGAAAGTTTGCTATTGGTAAAGAAAAAGAAAAAGGTACTTTTGCTGTCATTTTGTATCGATTTGGCAGCCAAGTAAACTCCTTTAGTAAACCTATTAGCAATGCCAGAGTGATCTTTTACTTTGGACTACTTGCAAAAATTTGCAGTAAGTTTTGCAGTTCCAGTTTGTGACCCCAGCCTACAAATCTTTGTTATATTATGGGCTCTATCCTTCTTTGGTCATAAAAATAACGTATCTAGGGCAACATAGGTAGAATAAATAGGTTTGCCCCTTGGCTGCAACTCTCTAGATGTTTTAAGTTTTGAGAGGAAAAAGCATTTAGAGACTACAGGGTAGGATTTTCTTAGATATTTCCTTTCTATAGAGGTTTTATGCCTTACTCTGAGCACATTATCTCTTGAATAATACTAGTCAGTTCACTAATAGCACATCGTGCATCTTTGTTCTGGAGAAACGAATACAATATGTATCTGTTTCAAAAGCAGCTTTTGGAGATGAATGGTCTTAAAAGCAATTTTGCTCTGTGCAGTTGCATTCAGCCTCGGAGGATTCCCAATGCTCTTCTTCTGTGCTGGCACCTGAATTCCCCTGTAGTGCCCCAAGAGCTCCCATGACCTCAATGAGAGTCCACTGCTATTTTCATGGCTGCACATAGAAAACGTCGGTGAAGTTCTTCGCAAATAACTTCACGGCTTATGAAATGCTGTTATTGTATACCTAGAATAGGAATTTACGGATAATTATTTGTCAGATATTATGTCAGACACGTCTCTTGTTTTGTGGATGCAAGAGCTTTCCGCTGGTTTGTTCTTAAGTTTCTATGTGATAGAAATATGCAACTGTCTTTTAAAAATACACACACTAGATGACATGTATTGTTCTTGGAGAAGTGGCCAAAGCTCATATCTATGTTTACAGAAGAACAAGGTAGTTTTTTATATAAGTCTGTGAATAACAAAGTGGTGCCGTGAGGGCATGTGGGGTGGAATGAGCAAGAAGGGAACCGTGCCACCCAGTGGCATGAAATCCAAAATTTATTTGCTAAGTGGAATGGGCTGAGTGGGTAGGAAGCAATTTCTATTTTTTCTGTTCTAAGGTTGCTATTCTATTATACTCACACACCTTACACTCACACAGCAGTCAAGGCCCTGTCCCTCTGGTCCAGGTTGGACAGGTGTCATGGGCACAGGGGGACACAGAGGACGTTCCCTCTGACACTTCAGCATACACTGGTGACAGCTGCTGCTCTGACCTCAACATCATGGTTCTATCTCGAGCCCATATTTCTGCATAGTGTAAGAGGTCTATATATGGAGGTGGATAATTCCGTCTTCTTTAGTAATATTTAAGAAATGTTTTATTGGAAAATTTGGGAGTGGCATAATTTGGGATGAGCATTGGCTCTGAATCCTGAAGCTAGCTTTAAACTTAGCAATAGCAGACATGTTCCTTTACAATTCTTTTCCACTACTTAAGAAGAAGAAAAAAAAAGAAAAGTAAAAAAAAGGTTTTGTTTTGGGTTTTTTTTACATCAAGCCTGGAAGACAAGCATTCTAAGTCAAGTCTTTCCATCAAATCCCTTGAGAATTTCTGGTTTTTTTACTCTTAGCCTGCTGTTGTCTTTCATGGAGGGTGAACTTCCTGTCAACAATCACATGTGTTAAGGGAGTGAGAACTAGAAGACAGTTACTGGTACGATACACAAAAAACGCATTAAGGTTTGGACATAAATGTGCAGGAAGGAGGTGATTCATCCTTTGGTCACCTTGTTTTGAACTTATGCCAGGATTCAGTATTGCAAAGTATAGCACACAGGTTTGGCTACTGTCTGAAGGCAGTGGTAGTAGCAACTTTTCATTCGGGATTTCCTGTCTTTGGTGGGTTTTAGTCTGGCCACTGATGTTATTTTAATGGAGACATTTCTATCTAATTTCCTTTGTTTCTTTTCAAACCATTAAAAAAAAACCCAACCAAACACAATAGGGTTGATATTAATAATGTATTATGCCTGAGACGACTTCAAATGTGATCAATGTTAATGGGATCATTGAGACTCCTCTCTAGAGATCAGAATTGCTCTTTAGAGCTGCTACAGATCATGTTTTCCCTGAAGACTAAGTATGAAGCATAGTACACTATGGTTCGCTTGTTATCAGTGTCAATGGTGCTTTAACAGCCAGATCATTTACATTAGAGACTATCCATTCTAATGTAAACCCCTTTTTTTCCTATCAAATAATAACAAAAAATTGCTCCACTTTTTTCTTTTTTTTTTTTTTTCTTTTTTTTTTAGTATCAATCTCACATGGTAGACATGTGTGGAATATTTAACTGGGTTCAAAAGGAAACAAATGATGAGTTAAAAATAATTCTACCTGAAGTGTTAATTAACGTATCTTCATAAAAAGTCAGAAAGCAGTATACCAACCATACAAGGTGTGAGGCATTTCTGATGGAGCTCAACAGGCCACACTGTATCATAACTTCTTTCAAGAAAGAGATTTGGCTCTCCTGAATGGCTACAATACTAATAGATTTTGAGAATTCGCATTGGAAATTGATAGGAATGACAAAAAATGTTTTGAACATTCAGTTTATAACACAAAGATCAGACCAGATGCCTTTTCCATGGTTTCAGTGCAGTATCTGTGTGTCTTCCTTGGTATTGTTAAAGAGGTTTTCAATCTCATTACCTTCATTTTTTAAATTGGGAAATATAACACGAGTAACTGTACGTGTAATAAGCAGTTTTGAATTAAGAATGAAGTGGAAATATCATTTAATCATCCAAGGTGTCTTTCCTAGGAATAGCCATTAATTATGCTTATGTAGTTCATATATCACTCAACCACTGAAATTTGCCTTGGTTTATGGAGGATTACCTTTAAGTTTGCCTGAGTCTAGACTGAAATATCAGAGTAATGATATCCAAAAACCGACTTGTAAAGAATGTAAGAGGAAGAAGGTGAAAATGCCCCCATCAGGGGGGTAACGAGCTTGGAAATACTGTCTGCCAGTCTGCAGAATAGGCTGTTGTGTTGTCATTTGTCGAATTTTGAGAAGCATTTCAGAAATCTGTGAGGAAAAACCTTCAGAAAGTTTCCCTGCAGGTCTTAGCAAGCCCCAAAGCGTGTGCCTGGGGCATGTGTGTGTATAGCAGCACTCAAAGCCCTAGAAGAAAGCGGCGTACAAGCCTCAGACACATCCACCAGCTCAGTGGTTTCCTCCTGTTTACCATCCACAGTGTATATAAAATATTTTTATGGCCAAATGTCTTCATGATGTAGAAAAGCTCCAAAAGTTTATATTCTTCTTTCAGTGTTGCAGTGGTTTAGAGCTTTTTAAAGCTGAGTCTTATTTCATGCCCGTCTCTTTTAATGAGGGCGTTTTTTTCAGGGCTGGGCTAGCTTCGAAGCTGAACAACACTGAGCAGTTTCCATTTGAAATGAGGCAGTTGACAAAAGTTTAAGGGAATTGAAATGAAGTCTGAAATATCCTTCCTGCATTCACCAGGATGTTTGGAAGCCCTAGGGTGCTACAGACTGTGAAAGATTAGTAATTAGAGGCTCACCTTCTGTATACTAATGAAAGGCTCAGAACTAAAGCTTTTAACATTGAAGGGATTGCTACATCCTGCATTTTTTTTTACTTTGAGGTTTTTAGAAAAAAACTGTGTCAGAGGGCATATCTAGCAAGTTGTACTGAGAAAGTGACAGTATTGTTTAAGCACTTAGTCAGGGTTTCAATGTGTGCTGTGCGGATCACTTCCAATGTATTAATACCTCAGCCCCAGTCCGCAGCGGCACAGCCGTGCCAGGGCCGGGCAGCTTCCTGCGATCCTGCCACTCACATACGGATGGTGGGGTGGGGGTTCCTGTGGATGGATATTTCTGTCTTTTCGGTCTGTAAATATCACGTCCCGTCTCTCAGGAGATAAAATTAGGAGAGAGCTGAACAACATTTCTTTAAACATGAACTGGTACAATCCTTCTCTGTTCCCATGACACGCCTGGATAGCCTTTCTCCACTGAATTTTTCAGCTTTTTCTGCAGGATTTGATAGCAGTCAAGTCTCATACAGCACTTGTCATACATATCAGTGCTTTGAATTTGGGAAAAAAAAAAAACAAAACAAAACAAAAAACCAAAACTCTTCTGTTTTGCTTTGGCTGTTTTAATATAAAGAAAAACTGGACGAGTCAGTTTAAAAGAATTCAACCAGGTGTCAGTCAACTTCATTGATTTATAAACCTTACATTTTTGTTATAGACTGTTGTGAAATTTCTAGCCTTTTTTTCATTTTGACTTATACTGAAAGATAATATTTCACCTCTAAAAAATAGGACTGGATATATGCAATATCCAATCTACCTCTAATATTAGAAGGACTGTCCCTCATCAAATCCAGGTATTAACAGATGTCAGGGAATAAATTGATAATTCAGCACAATATTCTAGATTCTGTTATCAAATATTTATATAAAGACCGTCATTTCAAGAGCTACGGTTTTGGAAACACAGATTAAGATAAAATTGCAAAGGAAGTGTCTATTTTGATTGGAACATATATTTCTCCTTCTACAGGAGAATGTCATGGTTGCAGATGTTATGCTGTCTTTTTGGATTTCCCACCAATGCAAAAATTGCGTTTGTTATAAAGACAGTACATTTCTCATGGACAGCTGCATTCTAGTACATTCTTGTATATCTCTGTGTGGAGACTGAATCCAGAGAAATATGGGAAGAAAAGAGGGATTATGTATTCTCCCTTAAGAGCCACTAAACTGGTAGGTGTTGTGACCTCACCTTTCATTTTCTGCTGGCTACAATAAGTGGTTGGGTATATGACAGGAATTTTTTTTTTTTTTTTTTTTTTTTTTTTTTTTTTTNTTTCTCACTAAAGAGGTGAAATGACTTGTTTTTTCCTAATAGTAAGGAAAACTGAAAATCCTAAGCCTTTCTGTTCTGCTGGTGGATGCAGTAGAGAGGAATGTTACCCCTGACTCAGGATAAATTAGCACGGCTTCGCTGTATCCCAGGTTTAACAGCTGCTTGAAAGGTACATCAAACAATTCACACTGTGCATGGGAGGAGCAGCAATTCATCTAAAGGTGGCAAATCTGAGACGTGACAGGTATTAAAACGGAAAGGCTAAGTGCAGAACCACATTTTTATTCTACTGCCTTTCCACACAGGTCATGAGAGGCAGACCATTCATTCCCTCAGTACATCACCAAGTTAAATATATGCACAACCGCTTTCAAAGCCACTCTTTCTCCCTTTTAATTTTATGTCAATCAGCAATCATTGGGATAGTCTAAATCCTTCCAAAAACAAGTGTTCATCTAAATTAAAATGCATTGTGTATTGTCTAAAGTGAGAGTGTCTCAAACTCTTGTGGTAAGGATAATGTCATAAATAGCAAGATGTATTTCTAGAGTAGCTGACTTCCCCAGCTGCCTCCTCTGCAGTAGAGGTCCAAATCTTTTTTCATTTGTATTGAGAGCAGTGGTGGAATATGTCTGTGGAAGTTAATGGAATTACTTGGATTCATATCAGTTATATGCAGAGGAATGAAAAGGACAATTTGTGTAAGCAAGGAATGAGCCCTGGTATATTCTGAAGTTTGAAGACAAAGGGCCAAATAGTCTATAGTACACTTTTAAGAAACAGTTTACAAAATGTGGCAGGCTGGTGTGTACTGCAGAGATCAAGGAAGAGGATGAAAATTTAAGCAAGTTGTAGGGTATCTACCAGTGTGAAGGGAGGAAAGGTCTTTAGTGATCTTAATAATGTGGTCATCTTACCAAGGACTCCAAATGCTCGAGCATGAAACATTTTTGTCTTCCTCTTCTTACAATCACATTCTAACCATTGATTTTAGCAGTTCAAGCCTTGGGAGAACAATCAAATTGTACAAAGTTGTTTCTCCTGAATCAAAGCCAGGAAATTTTAAAAGCTCACTTGGAAATGGCTTTCTTCCCTGAGAGATTTCAAGGTTGCTTCAGTAGGGTTTAAGCAGCATTTCCTTAGTGTCCAGGATGGACAGAACCATCTTAGCCCTGGCTTTAGCCTTTTAGCCTTAATTTGAAATGAGACTTGTAGATCAAAATTTAAGATGAGAATAATTACTATCAATGAAGGCAATCATATGAGAGTTGTAATACAATTTCCCTACCACTATAAATTATATCAAATATTACTACCTCAGAACACAGTCCATGAAGAACTTTGCAGGAAGAATCAAAATTAATTTATAAAATCTGTAATTAAAATGTTGAGGATTAAATCAGTGCTTGAGGTCCTGTATGATTGCATTATCCTTCTCTTATGTTTTTGCATAATATTCAGATTACTCTTTTATTTCCTTAAATATGGCTGTCAAAAGGAACGGAAAAAAATCTATTAGATTAATTCTTTCTGTCTTCCCTGGTATTTGCCTCTTGATATTCATGTAGAATTAGGGGCCTTGGTAATTGTTTTCTATTTGAAAAGTTTAAAGAGTGGTTATAAAGGGGAGAACTAGTAAGCTGCAAATAAACAAAATAATGTGAGTTTATATTTCAGCTATTTAATATTTTAAAAGATCTGCTCTGTATAGAGAGTCTGCTAGTTAGACACCTGACTGAAAGAACCTGGAGCAAGTGGATTGGTGCTTTCTGGCTGATTGCTGGCTTTGGGCCTATTGCTCTGCCTGTCTTGTCCTTCAGTTTTACTGTTGCAATGAACCAATTTTTGATGAAAGCGTGCTTCATACTTCAGCTGGCTTCTATAATTGTGGGCTCCCAAGATTGATTTCTGATATACTAATTAAGTAATAACAGTATATCTCATGTCAAAAGGAATGGGCTGCATACCACCCTTAGGAGACTGTCAGAGAGGAACTACCTACAGAGAGCCCAAATCTGGATGTTGCGCTGTCTTGGTTGGAAAGCAATTGTATGATAGCCCCTTGCTAACTGTAGGCAATACAAACCCTCCTCACTCCCTGAGCTTGAGTTAAACTTGATCTAAGACGGTTTAGCCGGAAAACCTTCTAAATTGTCTGTTGAAAAATCATTTATCGGGAGGTACAATACTGAGGTTTCATGGTTGGGAAATGCTATTAATTTTAATGGTACCACTCCGTACTTAAGTCTACACTGTCTGGTGCCCAGATATCTGGTGTGCATCAAAAGATACTTAGAAACTATTTTAACTAGGTGCTTAACACCTTTCAAGCATGTCAGTGACTTTGATTCCCAGGGCTCTGTGATCAGCACCTTTGAGAACAGTGCACAATGCCTTTTATTTCCGATGTTAAAAGTGTTAGAATGGGAGTAAATTGTTCTTGCTGGTTTTGCATATGGCTCATTATTCCTGTGCTTCCTTCCCTTTTATTTCTCATTGCAGCCAAAACCTTTCCAAAGGGATGAAAGGGATGGTGAGTGGCATCTTGTGGCTCTCAGCTTCACCACATGAATGCCCAGGCTTTAGGAATGTTACTGCCCTAACAGTTGGCAGTCTCCCACCTCAAAGACTGAGCAATTCAGTAGAATGTCTGGGATTTTGCCCGAACTGTTAAATCTAGGACTTTCAGTTGGCTCTTCCTGCTGCTGCCTCTGGGCCAGTCATGCACATGAGTAATTTGTATAAACCGCACTTTACAAGCTTGAGATGAGTTGTGGTCCTGCAAGATTAGAACAGATGAGCAGAGCTCTGTCTAGATGTCATTGGTGGCTATTTTTAAAAATATCGAGTGTATGTGAACAAGTAAAATAGGACAGGAGAAACTGTGCTAAATAAAATGATTTTGTATTGCTGCTTCAGTTTCTATTTTAATTTTACATAAAAGAGAATACAATAGAGTTGTCTTAATGAACTTTACAAACGGGTTGTCAGCAGTAAATTTTGATAATTTGGCAAAACGCTTTACTAAGTACAGACTATTTCTGCCAAGGCCATTTAGGCTGAACTGCAGTATTTTCATCTTACTGTTAGAGTATAGATATTTTTAATTCTGATATTGAGTATTAATGGCTATAGGCTTTTCAGAGGCAGAATGACAGTGCTGGGAATATGGTCTTTGCAAAACTACACCAGCCTCAGTCGCCTATGTACCCCAGCAGTGTCTCAATACCAAATAATTTAGAGGAAGGGAGAATACATCCTGGGTTATACTAACATGTGATGTAGGTTCTAATACAGTTCTGAGTTGAAATATTTCTAATATATTTTATTTGGTATTTTGGCAAATCTCCTTTTGCATTAAGAGGTTCATGAAGTTTGATTTCTGCCATGAATCGGTGCTCTTTTCATCATCTTTTACATTATCTCTTTTCCTGCTTTAGTATGGGTTTTAGGCTAACTTTGCTAAAGAACATAGCCATTTGCTTATCTGTAAAAGAATACTTACAGTCAAAACTAAAACTGATAAAAAAATGCTGCATTAGAAGTGCAGAGGTTTTGCTTTGTGGCTCGTTTGGGTTTTGTATGAAATGTTTTTCACAGAATTGTTTCTGTAAACCAAGCAGCACAACCAAATGTTGCTTTTAATATAACTAAGCCATCATCTAGCTTCCATGCAAACTCTAGGGAAATGAATAATCTTGAAAATGCTATATTCTCCATCCAGTGTATCTAAAGGAGTACTTACATTTAAATTTTGTTTCATCCTCTTAGTATGAATTCATGTCATTATCAAATGGTAAACAAAAACAGATGTCAGGCTCACTTTAGAAAAAGTGGTGAGCTTGCAGTTAAATATTGATGTAAACTACTTCTGAGAGCAGGGATTTGATATTATACTGTCCGTCTCTTTCAAATGAATGTTTTTTTATCTTGGAAATGCCTTTAGTGCCCTTAACTGTTCATAGAAGAAAGTAGCCAAAAAGGAAAAAAAAATATGGTGGAAATATCAAAGCCGTTAGGCTGAAGAACTTTGAGAATGTCTGGTTAGTTAAGGATATTTGTTTATTAAGAAGTGAAAAGAAAAGAACATCTGGCCGTTAAAATAAGATGAGCAGACTATGGAATAAATTTATATAAATAAGCCTAGCTTAAAAAGCAGAACAGTTGTGTGCTTTGCTGCTAAACAGATTTTGTGTCAGTACTGCAAGCTTGCCAAGATATTAAGTAAATGAAAGCCAACAATCAAGTCTTTAAGTACATACCTTAATGTCATAAGAGTATTACAGGCTTACAGAGGAAGAAAGCTTGTGAAAGTACTGACCTTCATCTGTACTCTGAAAGTCGTTCAGGTGAGTTAAAGAAAGACTTTACAATATCAAAAGACAATACCTCAGAACAAAAGAATACTGTGAATGCGTATGTTATAGCGAAAGTTTATAATGTAGGCTTTCATTATTCATGGAATCGTAATATATGGCATTTTGTAGTCTTCTACCAGGAAATATGAGGCATTCTTAGATACAAAAAGCGTTTTGTAAGAGCACCATCAGTGGAACAGGGTTCATATTTGCCATGGAAGTAGCTTTTTCCCCATTAATATAGAAGCAAAGTGTTTACCAGATTAATGATATTTAGCTAAAAATCCCTGTTGTCCTGGATAACTCTTCTCAGGTGCTAACTAAAGAGAACTGTCAAGGTGAAGTTCATGTCTACCTTCCCTGCCTGGTTTGTTCCCTGTCCCCTTCTTGGAATGAGCCCACCACTTCCCTCAGGTGCAAACCTCAGATGAATTTTGGAGAACAGTTTATCTGAGCCTGATTTAGCTGCCTCTGTCCTGGAGGATCCTGCAATGCTAGTCCAGCAAGCTTTGCACCTCTAAAACCCCTCAGCTGGCATGAGGTTATCCTCTCAGCATCGTACAAGAAAATACCACTGCGGCAGAGTATGACCCAGTCCCCATTTGAACAGAAAAACAAACAAACCACCACCACCACAACAAAAACCACACACACACAACCCCCCCAAAAAAAAACAAAAAAACCCCCCTCAACCAAAACAACCCACATCACAAAAAATAATAATGTGGCTTAGAGGCAATGCAGTGCACAAGGAATATTAGGCCAATGCTATGCAGTGTGGATATCATCAGTCTATACAGAATATTCTGGAGGACACTACCAGTGAGTGATTTCAGACACTTTGCATTTGATATCCCAGATTTCCCTCCATAAGGTGAATACACATAGCCTGGAGTATAGAAATTTAGTGGCATCATCATGGCCCTAACAAAAACGTGGTAGCTGCTGAGGAAAAAGTCACAAAGGCTGATTGACCTTGTTATCTGGTGGGGTTATCTCCTCTAAGGGGGTAGAGGGAACCTCCCAACAGCGGCAAGATGGATTTCTTCATCATGATCTGAGCAAGTTATGCTTCCAGTGGTGGGTCTGCAGAGATTTTGGATATCTAGTGTACTTAGCAGTCTCAATGACTCAACCTCTTGATGGCATTGCACTTACCGTACATGTGCTTTTCCTTCGGACTAAATAAATCTCTTTATATGAAAATCAGCAAGGTATTTGAAATAATAACAGATTATAACTTTTATGTGTAAGTTATATATATTATAACTTTTTTATATATGAAACTAAAGAAGTTATATATATAAACTTTTTTTTCCCATTAAATAATTATTTGCCTTAAGTGAACTGACTCTGTGATGAAAACCTCAAACTTTGAATATTCTAGACTTACCACCTAAAATAACTGTTGATTTTATGGGTTTGGTAAATGACCAAAAACTGAAACGGAAAATCTGGAATAATCCAAAGCTAGCGAATATTGAACTTAGTGTCTGTTTAATGCTCTGGTAGAGTACACACAGAAGTGCATACTGCAATTTTCTTATTAATTGAGAGCAATTAATAATGCTTTCTATTATGTCAAACTGTTTTTAATAGTAAAACTAGTAAACATGTATTTTAATGCAAGGTCTGGATCTTGTTCATCTTACTTACCTTGTTTGATCTACTTCTACGAGTAGGGTGAATAAGCAGCAACTGACTAAAATTTTTGAGAAATGGAGCAGTTGAGTGGAATTAGAGGAAAAGTGTGTTAATTCATAGAAAACCAATGACATTCAGGTTTCTTGTTCTACTGTTTCTATAATGCAAATTTATCTATCAAAGAGAAGAATACAGTGCAATTAAAAAGTGATTAAGAAAGCAAACAAAAAACTTCTGCTATCAAATTGCATCACCTTCCCACCAAACATTTAAATTAGTCTTCAAAAGCTCCTCTGAATTGAAGCCATTCTCAAATTCTAAGTAAATGTGCTAAGAATACAGAACTCAAAATCGGTGGGCTGTTTCAAACTATCAAGTGTTGATTCAACATGTAATTCAGTCTTTCTGAATTAAGTGTATCTCCTATTGTATTGAATTTTGTAGCAGATTTTTCTATACAATGCCATTTCCTGAAAATTTGTAGCTTATGAGACAATGTGACAGTCATTCCAGTGGTTGCTCATATTATCTGTAAACTGAGAATACTTCAGGCTGGCTTTCAAGGAAGAAGCCTCAGAGCTAGTGACTGAGAGCCAGGAATGTATATATCCAGTATGGAGCCTGATTCAAAATTTATGGAATATCAGAATATATGGCAAAAGACAGCACTGGATATTCTTGTTGCTTTATTCGGGATCTGAGGTTCATTGTCTCAGCTGTGGTGGCCACACAGAATCACTTGACTGTCTTATCTTGGACAACTGCTTAATTCTAGGTAATTTTTCTTCCATCAGAAATGAGTGCAATTTTCAATTTGATTTTCAAACAGGTTAGGCAGTCAGTAATAAAGGTTTCAATAATAAACTGGATCACAATGAAATTACTCTAGAAATCTATGCTCAGTTGCAACTGGAGTATTTCCCAGGCTATAGTTGGAGCAAATCAGATGTCAGGGTTTGAGGCCTGATCCAAAGGGCACTGGAATCAATGAGATGATCAATTAAATCAATGAAAGCTCGTGGTGGCTTTCACCAGGTTTGGTGGGTTTGTAATTCTCTAATTAACACATTCTAGAAATTATTTTTTTGGATTATTTAGGAGGCAATTCTTTAGTATCACTGTGCCCCAAAGAGATGAAGAAATGGAAGCCAGAAATTACAAGTGTCTTCTGTGGAGATAAATAGATAAATGGTGTTAAGCTTTTATAGCTACTGACTGTAACAGAAGAATGCAGCAGATTAATTATGAGGATTACATAAAATAAAGTATTGGATTAATTTAAAAGAGATTGTGTTTCGAAAGCTGAAAAAGTAAAATAAAAACAAGACAAACATTGATCATACAGTCCTCTCTCATGAAAGAATGAAAGGAGTTTGTTTGAGAAGCTTCCAAACTCCTGAGACATCAACTGAAGAAAGACAAATGCTCAGAAGCTATGAGTTAATGAATACAAATATGACCACTTAATTTCTGACATTAAATTATCAGTTTAGCATATTAGGATTTCTCATTCATATCAGATGCGGTGCTTATATGATATATTGCCAGTTCAACACAAGTAACATCACAGAGCTTGTAAAACACTGCCTAGTTTTATTTCTAATAATTTTCTAACTTTATAAAGTGTTAAGAGAAGTATAGGACATACTACAAGAATACATTAACATTAGGTATGTATTTGACCTGTATCTAAGACCTTTTCTTGAGGTTTATTAAGGGGTAAAAGTGTGAAAGAGATTTCATGTAAGAGAGGAATAAGTAGTTAGTAGATGTTCAAGCCTCTTTTCTCCTTGATGTTGTCTCTACAATTAGCTGGGTTGCAAACCCAAGTTCAGTGCAGCAATTGCTTTTCCAAACAATTGCAAGGTTTTAATACTAATCAGAAAACACACAACATAAGAAAAATAAAAACCAAAACCAAACCTTGGACATTGATTGGGTTGTTTCCTCGATTTTGTAATAGATACAGATAACGTGGTGGCTAGAAATGATAAGCTGTGCTAGTTACAGTAAGGGATGGATTTGGGGATTGCCTGCTGCTGCTTGGCAATATTGCCTGTTGCTGCTATGGGCTGTGATAAAGTGAGATCAGTTAATTGGCACTAGTGTCTAGTTGTATGGAAGTAAAACTGGTTGCTCATGTGTGTAATATTAAAAAGATTGTGTAAATGTTAATATGGGATTGGAGTAAAATATTATCCTTTTTACTCATAGAGAAGGACTAGAAAAATGCAGGTTTAAAGATCTTCTGAAAACATACTTGAGTTCTCCTGTAAATGTTAAGACAAAAGTCTTGATCATCTCTTCTAAACATTAATTTTTTCTCCTTTTATTCAGACCTTACCGTCTTTCTTAACACAATCAATAAACCATATAAAAGAATGGAGGTTATTGAGTGAAAAGAATCAAATTGACAAAAGAATTGTGCTGCTAGAATATACTTGAGAGACTGAGGCTTTAAATTAATTCCAGAGAATTTGAAGAATCAGGGCTAACAATAACAGAAACCCAGAAAGGATGAAAAGGGGTAAATTTGAAAAAGTAAAAGTACGTAATGATAAAAAAATAACTTGCGAGGAGATTTCAATTATGTATAGAGAGCAAAATTAATCTGATCAAAGTGAATTGGTTTTGTATGAAAGAATAAGAAAACTCTCCACCTTGACATAAATATATTATGAATAAATGCGTATTTCAATGCTAAAATACTGTGGGAAGTGTCATGAATAAAATAGGCACAAACAGAAGGAAGCGGCTCTGGTAGGAGTTCATCCTCCCCACACCCACAACCTGCAGCCCTTCTGGAGCAGTAGCAGCTGTCCTGCCTGCAATCAGTTCTGCACAGGAGAAAAACCGGGGGTTCGTTACTGAGAATACTTTAATTCATTTTGAGGTAAAACCGTAAGCATATCCACATAGATTAATCCAGCAATTAAAGACAAAAAAAAACCCCAACATATTTGCAAGCTTGAGTGTGAAAGGGCACCTTAGAAACTGAGCATTTGACATTACAATGGAGAATTTGTAGTATTTTCATGGCATTTAAAAAAAAATGCAACAATAGAAAACAAATCACTACAGAAGGCGAGACACAGTAAATGAAATCCCAGGGATAAACAGAAAAATAACCCTACTAGGTCAATTTAAGAAACTAAAATATGTCATAAGATTTAAGGCATTTTTATGAAGGATGGTGTTGGTTGGTTTTGTTTTGTTTCTCTCTCCCTATATGGCACCTGAGTGGTTAATTTGGCATTAGAACTTCGAAAGAATAGTGGGTGCAGTAATTATTTTATGTATTTTAAGTAGCATTTTGCTACTTTTGCTATCTATCACACATCTTTCATCTGCACTCTTAAAAAAACATTAATACAAATGTTAATAGCCCTCGTGCACCTGTGAACCTTTGTGTTTGCATGGCCTTTCGTATATAATATCTGACGTGGTCGCACCTACTCTCGCAGTAGAGCTGAACTCCTTTGAATGGTGAGTGTAAGCCTGAGCACAGTGTCCCTGTGGGCAGGGAAATGCTGGCACTGGTATTCAGCAAGTAGAGAAAGGCTGAGCAAAAAAAGATTTGCCCAGACCTGAGGTGAGGAACAAAAAGCAAACCTTGGTTTTCTGCCAGCTGAATTAGCCCAAGCTTCTTCCTACATAGTTCATCTTCAACAGAATAGTTACCTCTTTCCCTCTGAAAGCTGTCCTTTTTAGAGATCAATTCGACTTTAATTTAATGAATTCTAATTTAGTTAGGAGTGTGAAGTTACTTCATGAAAAATGCTTTTTCTGAATAGTTTGAAATCCAGCACAGTTTTAGGAATTAAAGCAATAGGGTAATAGTAAACCTGAAACAGTATTCCAGACTGTTTTGACTGTGGTCTCACCAGGTTTCATTTGATTTTCGAACATGATTTACCTCGTGCTCTTCTGATCTTTGCTGATGTATATGTGAAGGAGAGCTAAAGGATTCATCTGCACCTTGGGGGGAAAAAGGTTTCGCCATAACAGCATTGTGCCTCAGAATATTATCCTACATTAAAGAAAGAACAAGATAACACATCTTTTTGGCATAAACTAAGACAGACAGTAACTCTTGGGAGATTGTCTTTCTTTGTAAATCAGAACTTCGTCGCCTTTGAGGAGAAAACTGTGTCTGGTATTCATAGACATATTTTATTAAAGACATTACAGAAACTCTAGCCAAGTGCTGTCATGGCTCATTTGAGGCTTCCACGTGGTGTGCCTTTTTGATTCTTTTACCATTCTCCTACTCTTTCCGGCTGCTTGGTTACAGCCTTGCTACTGCTCATAGAGCTTGGAGCTGGTAGTGTGAAGAGCGGAGCCCTTGCAGACCCATTTGCGGTGAATGGGACTCTTCCATGGGGTGGATAGGGCCAGCTGCAAACCAGGCTCTGAATAGTAGTCGCACATTATAAAATTAAGCTTACATTTCAAAGAACTTATAAGACTTGGATTAAGTCAAGCAGTGTAGGGGGAAGGGACTTGGGGGNAGCGCAGAGCAACAAAGATGATTAAGGGAGTGGAGCATCTCCCTGATGAGGAAAGGCTGAGGGAGCTGGGACTCTTTAGTTTGGAGGAGACTGAGGGGTGACCTCATTAATGTTTATAAATAGATAAAGGGGGAGTGTCACGAGGATGGAGCCAGGCTCTTCTCAGTGGCAACCAATGGTAAGACAAGGGGTAATGGGTACAAACTGGAACACAGGAGGTTCCACTTAAATTTGAGAGTACAGAATGGTTAGCTTGACTTCTTACTTTTATCTCATGCTAGAGGTAGCTATTCAGGAATCGCATGTTGAGGGAATTTCTTAATCTTTCTAAATGATTTCTTTTTCCAAATAAGAACAAAAGCATTGTCACCTAAACTTCTATGAAATGGCAGTTTACAGAGAATGATAGTTTGGAAAACACCAGCATATGGTGATTTGAGATCGTTTCCACATTTACTGCGTGTATTGGAGGCAAGAAAGATTTCAGAGAAAGAAACTAAGCTTAAGAAGTGAGCTGCATTTAATCAGCTGTGTGGTGGTGTGATTATTGAAACTGTGGTTACTTAAACATAAGAAAAAAATCTCTTTTACTGTGAGTAGGATTGGACATTGGAAAAAATTGCCCAGAGAGTCTGCAGAGTCTCCATTCTTTCGATGTACATGGAACCCTGCTGTAGCTGACCCTGTTTTGAGCAGGGAGCACACTTTCTTCAAGATACACATCCTCCTTTTCGTTTTCTATTTGTGTTGTGAACATGGGTGATTCCATACATGAAAAGATTTCCCCCTGCACTTGTGTAAATGTCCCACGGGTGCCCAGGAGGAGATAAATGCAGAAAATCAATGCACTCTACATTGCGTATTTTCCATAACACAAATCCCTATGCAATCAAAACAGTCTTACTTGGCTAGATAGGAGATTTATGGAAATTCTCTTTATCAAGTTGCATTTTAAATTATCTGGATTCCAGTATTTTTGGAATTTGGGGAATGTTTGGTTTGGCGCCATTCTCAGCATCACATCTTGCCAAAAGTTCATTATATAGTTCTTCTCTCTTGCCAGGTTAAGGTATTTTAATCTTTCTAGCATGCCTCTTATACTGCGTCTGCTATTTTATCTGATTTTACCCTGATTTTAAATTTCATTCATTCTGACATTATTCTGATGCAGCCTAAACAATTCATGTCTGTGAAGGTACTCCTAGTTTCCGCTGCAATATGGGAGAGCAGATTGCCCTCTAGTTGTTACAGTCCTTCTGTTAGTGGCTCTTTTGCTATTCATTCCATGGCTTCTTTAAAAAAAAATCCTCTTTTTAGCCTGTTTTCTGTGCTACAAATCCGGTTCTGTTCCTCATTCTTTCTTTTCGCATTTTCATTAAGTATCTTATAAAGATACTGCTATCCTAAATTAAATTAAGTATATAACATCAAATGTTAATTGTTTATTCTTTAAATTGTGCTTGTTCTTTGAAATAAAAGACGATGATGCTGTATTGAGGATCCTAGCTATCCTGTCTGTATATATCCCCAGCAATTTTCACATCAGTGATTAAGGGATTAGCTTGAAACCACAAACACATGCCTCAAGCCAAAACATATCACAGTGGATTCTGTGATCCTTACAAGTAATACTGGGCCATTCCTTTGTTTATGCAGCACAGGATTATAGAGCAGCCAGTAATAAATGAGTCTTCTGTTTTTGTTTTTTTTTTTCTTTTTTTTAAGAATCATAGCCTTCTTTTCAAACATACTCCAAATTTTTTCGCAGTACGCTCTGCTTTTTGGGATTCAAAGCACCTGGTGTTCAACAATTCAGAATTTCTACGCATCTTTCAGCATTCAGTACTACTTGGAGTAGTGCTGTCTCAGGCTCCGCTCCCACCCAGATCCAGGGCGGTGCATCACAGGTTGCTATTAATTTTCAGCACATCATTAAACAGACCAAGAGCAGTTCAGTTAGTATTGGTCTGGACATCAACCTGGTGAGCTTCCTTTAATGGTTTCATTGTATTTATGTTACAACACAACCTTGCACTTATTAATGCTTCTCTCTTGCTGTGAATTGCATGTTACTCAGTTATACCAGTGGCGATGGTGTGAATTTCCTCGTGGGCTCTGCTCTGCTGTGAAGTCAAACGTTGCCCTGGCTCCCAAGGGAAACTCCACCAGGTACAAACAGTAGCCAGTAGTTCCTCTGTTGGGATGCTTCCAGGAGACAATTTTGTTACCAGAACATTCTCTCTCCTCCAGTGATACCTGCACTTCATCTTAAGTATGTAACATTGGTTATTTAGCCTTCCTGTTCTTCTTGTGCTAGTGAACAGGCTGGAGCGTGCTGCTCAGTGCAATGGTATGGCATGCCCCAAATAGCTTGCTTAAACTGTTTTACTCAGACCAAGAGAGTAAAGAGATAAGACAGAGCTATTAAAAGGGGAGAAAAATCAATACAAACACAATTCATATCTTCCAACAGGATGGGGGAAATAGGTTACAGACTTGTGCATCCACATTGTATCCAGTAGTGCCTGGCTGTGAATGAACTCATAAGTTTGAAATCTCCGGGTTTACTCAAGGTATAGGTAATAACTAATATAACACTTTGATCAAGAAGAAGTTTTTTAAAAAATCTGTTTATACTGAATGTTAAGTTCAAATGATTACAGTTTGATTGGGGAAAAATCTGACCTAGAAAAAAATTTTCAGCAGAGTCTTTTGAGTCTTCATAGGCAAAGAATGGCAACTCTTCAGTGTTGGCGTACAGTTTATTTTGAGCTTCAGCTGGTTAAAGGAAATAAACTGACAAGCTTTTCTTTCCTTAACATCTCAAGCATCTTTGAAAATACCCAGGTCACAACTAGGGAGAAGAATGAAATTTAGCCACACGTGGGGATAAGAATAGAACTTACAATGTAAATTTTGATTAAAATGCCTTAGTGAAGACAAGAAATTATAATCACAACCTGTAAGGATTACATAGCAGGAACAATCTGGGTAATAGTTATAAAACTGAACAAATAGGCCTCTCTGTCACATTTTCAGACTTCTTCAATCCACACTGCTTCTTTAAAATTTTCCAACCTATTGTTTAGAAGCAGTGACTGGACCAGTTCAGTGACAGAGAAAAATATAAGAGGTGACAATAATTTTTCATTGCATCTAAACATAGCTGATGATGCTGAAGGCAAGATATAACCTGTTGGACAGCGAAGATTAGCGTAGTCGATTTGAAAAATGTTGTGAATCTTTGAACACAAAAGAGTGCTTAGGGATTTCTGGGAAGCATCTGTGTTTGTCTACTTGCACTAAAGACTCCCCAGCGAGGAGGTTAGTTTCGGAACTTAATATGCACAGAATTGATGAACCCCTGCTTGAACAGTGGTTGCAAAACAAACCCTTCACAATGATTAACAACCACCTTGGTTTTATACCTCAGATCAGCCTCAAAGCTGCTTAAAAAAAGACGGAACTTTTCACTAGCGTTGCAAAGCCTGCATGGGAGTTCCAATTGCTGCTCAGTGTTTGGGCTACTAGAGATGACAATGGTTCCACATGTTCACTGGAAGTAAAATTTTGGTGGGTGTAGGCAAGAAATCTCCTCATGTGGACTCCCTGAGAGCACAGCAGTCCTCACCTGAGCCCCCCCTCGCATATTTGCAGACAAAGACTGTACAAAAGAAGCAGTTTTGATGATGCTCCTTGGTAAAAATTCTCTTTCCTGTTATCTACCTGTATGTTCCTGCTGTGCAACTGATTGCGGAGGATTGTGGCTAAAAAATCCAATCAAATTACAGGGCAAAACATAATGGAATCTTAACTTTATAAGTTGTAACTTTTCTGAACTATCGGCCTTGATCAGTAATATCACCACTTCTGGAAATTTTTTATAAGTCCCCAATTTATATAGTAACAGGATTTGCAGTAAGCACGTTTAATCTTAAACATATTTTTTCAATTGAAGTAGAAGAAAAAATCCTTTTGGACATCAGTTTCAAGCAAATAGTTAATGTCTGTCCAATGGCTGAGACTTATATTAGGTTTTTTTAATATTACTACCCTACACTGTGAAAACAGTCCTTTTTGTTCCCTCGCTTGAGACTTAATCTCTGTTATGTTCATGTGCTTGAGACAAGGATACAAGGGTAAGCTCATCAACAGGATGTGCTAATGAAAGCTTTCAGTCATCTCTGTCCTGTTGAATCCCCAGAGAAGGCCAGAGAGGCCTCCAGGTGTCTGAATTATATTCGGTTTTCTGTAACTTCCCAGCAACTCTTATGATTAGAGTTTTCTCATATTATTCTAAAGGTGATTTTTAGGGTAAGGATCTAAATAGCTGATGACATATTGTGTTGTCCTGTTTTCTATTTGTGTGCTGATAACTGTTTTATTGCAATTCTAGTTTATTCTTTTGAGCAGAAGTAAGAATCCTGTATTCCTATTTTTGTGATTTTTAGGTTTTTTTGGGAAATCAAAAAGGTGATGTATTCCCTAGTGCAGCTGGTGAACATTTAGCTAATTATTATAGCGTGTATGGGTTTTCTCCAAGGAAAATCTAAGTCTCTCCATATATGTGTGTGTGTTGCATGCAATATTGAGTAATGATAAAATGTATGTATAATGTTTCTGGTGGAAATTGTCTCTTGCCCTTGTGCCTGGAATGTGTCCAAACTTTGTTGTTGATATTGGTAGTTCTAGACTAAATTATGAATTATGATAACAATGAGAGTATAGTGATGCCAAAAAGTCTATATGAGATTGATTAGGTTATAATTATGTAAAAATTGAATTAGTAAAGAATGCTTTTTCTTCTCTTGTTTTGAAGGTTGGTATGTTTTCCAGAAGCAACTGCTTACAGCTCCTAGAATCACTTTATTTAATTGCTCAGTGGTCAGACAGGCAGGCCCACAGCACACAAGCTACACTAATTAATTATTTGTATGCCAATAGACCTTGGAGACAAAAGCCTCTGTATTTCCTTTTACTTAATTCTTCTTTACAATAGGATAAACTATTCTGGAATTATTCCAGGTTTTCCCTGGCATGAGATGTGAATTCTTCTTAAGATTGATTTCTAGAAATATATTCTTGGGATGCATTTCTGTATTGCAGAAGCGTTGTAGGAAACATACATTCTCACTGTGAAATGTGCTTGTGTAAAAATTTGAGTGGAAAAGCCTCAGATCCATATAGGGGAAGCATTTTAGAAAAGAGTACTCTAGTTCTAATATAGTGTTCTGTTGAATGACCATATTCAGGAAACATTTCTACTGGATCATTTTAATAAAGAATTTGATAAAGAAAAAGAGCCTTTACTGACTGAAGGTAAAAATCTATATACAAAGTAACAAAAAATTAGTTTCACTCTTTAACTGTTCCTGGGTGTTGTGGAAAAAATACAAAGATGTAATAAAAATGGATTTGTTTGCATAGAATACTTCATGTCTTGAAAATACAATACCCATGTTATATAAGAGACAGTAGTGCTGTTAAATACACTGAAAAATGATATATTAGTCTAAATCTGTACATGAGTAATGTACTACATAAGGAACTTGTGTCTTGCCTATTGCTACAGATTTAGTAAAACCAGATTGACCCTTCATCTTTGCCACTACATCTGTCTTCCTGTTGAAATATAGGGAAATTATAGAAAAATAGTAGTATGCAAAGCATGAAGCTTAGGTATCCAAAGTGGTTCTACACCATCCGTTTGCTGGATTTACAATTGTTCAGCCCGGACTTGTTACCTTCACCGTGTCACTGTATATGGTCTCCTTATTTTTTTAATAATTTTCATCATTCTGCAAATTGGAAGTAAATGCTGGTTTAATTCTCCCTTATCTCATTTTAAGAAGAAAGGAAGTCTTGAAACAAAATTTAAAAGACAATATTATAGGATTTTAACACACATGCTGCAATATGTCGATGGATAAAGAATCTCGTTACCTGTTTTTCTTACATCCAGTATGTTAATCAGCCTTTAAAGCCTCTGCATCTGTTTTCCAGCCCAGGTGATTGTGCTCGTCTTTGTACCATGTCACAGTGAGTACAAATGATGGCAAATCTTTACTGTATTGCTTGCGTTTATAAAGATAGATTGAAATTTGAGCATGTATTCCCTAGATTATTCAGCTTTTTAATGAAATGGAATAATCACTAGGGGTTAATTAAACAAGGATATATCCATGTATGGGAACACAGTATTAGAACTGAAAAGAGTTGGATTTGGAGGCAAAAGAAACCTACTTCACACCTGCATGTGGACTTTACTATTGGCCAACAACCCTGTTGCAGTGGATGAAAGCAAGCAAAGTAAGGCGGGCACCCTGCCCAACCCTGCCGTGCCGTGGCTGAGTTTCTCAGGTGATAGAACTCAGCAGGACTTGGCCAGAGTTTCCACTGAGGTGAAAGTTTTCACTTTCTGTACAGAACTAAATGAGACCGTGAGGTGAAATACAGAAGGGTAGTCATCAGGCTACCGTGTAGAATATTGTGTACCCCAGGATACCAGCTTCAGGTGGCTTCAGAGGACTTTTTTCTTGGTTTTATGATTTAGGAGAATACCATATGCCGGATGTTTTATTCTGGACGAGCATGAATCCTGTTGGGCCTGTTCAAAGTTTTAGTCCATTCTTCAAACACATCGTTTAGCTCAGTATTTTAATTCCATCTGTAAGTCCTGAAATGAAATGCCATTGCAGAGTGATTGCAGTTTATCTGCACCTAGGCAGCTCATACACAACCTGAAATCTTTGAGCTCTGGGACTCAGAAGGTGAACAGGCTTCACCATGACATGGATTTCCTGTCATAGCAAGCAACAAAGCCAGGATAATGTCATTCCTCCAAGTGTTGAACTGTAGCTTTCCTCGTTGTTCTGATTTTTTCTATGATGAATAGCCATGGTAAAGATGATGTTGTCTTGAAACAGGGGATTGAAACAGGGAGAAAACAGAAGACTTGAGTGAGAGGCAAAGAGGCAAGAGATAGAAAGGCTGGAGAGGACCTGGGAAAGACAAAGACGAGTACGTTGCTGGATGTAAGAAAATAGCAAAATGCCAACGAAAGAGGAAGGCAAAGCATGTGTCCATTCTCTTTTTTCCCTCTTTTTCTTTTTTAAATTTTTTTTTCAGCCTCTGTTTATGCTCTTAAACTATTTCTGTCTAGTGACAGGGACGGAAAAGTAAAATGCAGATAAGGCTTTAAAAAGTGGGGTATTTCAGAGTTTCTTCCTCAAGGGGACACACTCATGAGAAGTGAAGTTCTTTTTAGTTTAAATCCAGTTAGCTTATCTTTCTGTTGTTGCTTGGGGTTCTTTTGGTTCGGTTTGGGGATTTTATACCTGTTTGAAGGAAGCTCCTTATTTTTCTTTGTCCTCTATATACTATGTATAATGCAATAGTCACAGCACTGCTTTGGAAGTCTGAATTCAATGTTCATTTATGATGATCTTCCATTAATATAGCATATGGGATTATTTACATAAAATAAAAAAAGGGTTTGTAAAACAATCTTTGGACAAAGGCATGGTGTGTTTTGAATGCGTATGATTTTATCAATGCATGACTATGCATTCTATATGAACAAGACCTTTCATGCTATGAAGATTTTCTGCTTGCCTGGCAAAGCTTGGAGCAAAGCTGAAATCAAAGCAGCCTTACTTAGTGAAGAAATTTCATTTTACCTGAAACACTGAGGCTTAAATTATAAGCTTCAGGATGACTCAGTAGAAATAATGCATGCATATAAACTACATCATTTTCCTAGTGTATTTTCACAATCAATAGAACTGTGTGTTTAAAGTAGGGACCTTAGGTCAATCTTCTAAGCAGTGAACAAATAACATATTTTTTATCAGAGAAAAGCTGCTCTATGCAAATAATATCTGACATGAATATTTAATAGATTGTACAGTAGGAAGTAATTGCCAACTAGTGGGGCATTCTAAAATGAAAAAGAGAAATACTGAAATAACAAATCCAATCAGATTTCACTTATAGCACGCTAGGTAGTCTGACAGGTCTTGATGGAATATGTGAAATAAATGTAATAACCATTGTCCAGGTTCTAGATAGTAAATATTCCTATTAAGTAACTGAACAGGAGGTTAGCTGATACGTATATGTTGATCTACCATATACTTAATGTTTACTGAATATAAGGTGATTTGTTGTTGTTTTTCATCTAAAGCTGTTCTCCATACTGCCATTACTGTCACTGTTCACTATGGAAACTGAATGCATACAACTTGGGGTGTCTTTATGAGAAAAGACTGCACGTCTACAGACAGTGTTTATGCTTTTCATTTAAATTTCTCATAGCTGAAGAGAAACAATAATTTCTCTCTCTTCCCCTCACCTTGCTTACTCTTTCCGTTCTCACATTACTCTCTTGTCTTGGGAACCCTACTGCAAATGTAGACCCACAGAGCTGAGGAAGGTTTCACAATGTTTTTGTATGGAAAAAGGCCACTTGATGCTTTTGGTCCTTCTGGTTGTATCTGTGTCTCTCCTCTAAAGTTTGCAGAGGGAGGTGTTGTCCAGGAGCTATTATATAGTGACTAAGCAGTTGGATGACTTGATGTGAGAATATTCTTTAATGTGGCCATAAACCTTTCTGGGCTTTATGGCAACTTGGCCATGAAAGTAGCACATAAACCAGCCTTGAATGTGTGCAGCATCTGGACCGTGAGCTATATGTAGCACTGAGGAACAGGAATGCAGGTGACATAGATTCATATACGTAACCACAAAGTTTCGTCCACACACTTGTAAAGTGAGTGGAAAGCAAAGATTTTCTTCTGCTTTTTATCTTTTTCCAGTGAAATAAGCTGGTACTAATTTAGGGGTCAATGGATGTAAAAATTTATGCCATCCTCGTTACACCCTTAGTGCCCATGGGAGCCCCGTATTATGGATGTTATAATGAAGATAATTAGAGTAAGCTCTATTTTAGCTGAAGGCAAAAGGCCTTAAATCAGAAGGAGTATGTTCCAGTAACCTTGAAATTGAGGTGAGGATTACAGACTGCCTACTGGCATAACAAATATCTGAAGTCATTGTTTAAAAAAGTAAGAGAAGAGAATCAGCATGGGAGTCGGTGTTCTGTCGGGCCTCGGCTGGCTCTTGGTTGGCGAGATGTGTGTTCTGCAAGCAGCATTTCTGATGGATGTGGTGCGGGCCGGGGTTCACATTCCTGCATGATTCCTTGAAATCAGCTCTCAGCCCCTTTCTTGATACATAGGTGGAAGAGGAACCGATGTAACTATGACGCTATACACTGGAACAAATTTCCGGTAAAGATTTTTCTTACCCTTTGACCCCAAATGTTCTTGTATAGCAAGTCTTTGCATTCCATAGGCTGTTGTTATGCAAAACTCTTTCTGAATGTCTCTTAAAAAACCCCAAAATGACTGAAGCAAATGTGCTGTGAGCACATATGACTGTCTGCATTAAGGAGCGTATCTTGTTTAATTCTTGAAGAATATGAGAAGTATTTGATTGTATGTGCATTCGCTTCCTCAGCCTTTTACCCTGGGGAGTAGTTTTTCTCACCTGAAATGTTAGGTACTTACTGTCCAGTCTTTCTTCTTACATATTATGTTTTGCAGTTATGCCTAAAATATAGTTTATTTCTATTTCTGCCCTATGAGATGAAGCCTATGTGTTCACTGAGTTGACTTGCATCATGTGGTCATTTCCTAACCAGGAATGAGACTCCAAACACACCTCCCTTTTCTCCAGTGCCCAACTCCAGTCATGTAGCAATGGCTTTTGATTATTCCTGAGCTGAGCTGGATGCTGATGGGTGAAATAATTTGTGGCATGTTATCAACCACTTCAATTCACTTCTGCTACATAATGAAATCCCGTAATAAGTTGAACAGACAAGCAAAATCTTTTAAACACGCTCTGGGGAGCTCTACCTATTTTCTTTCGGCTCTCATGATGTTTCTTTTCTTTATGTGTGAGCTGCTGCCAATGCCAGCATTTCAAATCAACCAACCAAAGAAACACAAAAATACTGCAGAGTGTCTGATAAAGCAAATGTGTGAAGTGGATCACAGTGTTCTTGACTGCATTTTTGTCTGGCTTATTAACGCAGAGCTGGGACTGGAATTCCCATGGGATTGATGCATAGTGAATTCTGGGTGGATACAGAGACAATACAAGTAATTTTCAAAATCTGAAGAATTGTCGAGCTTTTTCTGCCTTTTAAAAAAATTTTTAATTTTTCTTTTTCTTATTTTCTAAGCAAAATTTGCCTCTCCAGCTTTTTGGAGCTACACTTTTATTTTGGATAGTTTAAAATCTTGCAGGAGGCAAGGTTTATCCCTCACAGATGAAAGAGAAAATTGGCATCACATGGGAAAGCATAATCTGTAATGCACCCTGTCACGGCATGAGCTCTTTGGCACAACATATGGCAACAGAATTACCTTTGTACTACCCAACTGTGGGATATAATTTATCCAGTCCAAGGGACTAGGGTGACAGGCAATAGATTTGATAGCACACATGTTCAGCATGCTAAAATGCACAACTGGCCCGTTTTCTCTGAAACACAGAGCTCTGTAGCATGGCAGAGCAATTCTGCCTATTCCTGGCAAATCCTTGCTCTCCCCTTATGATGTCACTTATATAGTGTCATCCTGCGACAGTAATAAAAAAGGATGTGGCAATGTAGCTGCTAGAGAAGAATGAAGGAAAAGCGATAAACTACAACTTTTACAATGTGCACTGTCAGCTAAAGAATGAAACAATTTTAGGCTTGAACATTAAGGACACGGAGAGTACTCAGAGATTTCTGCAACAACAATACTTCAGATCATTTTATGGTATCATTGTTTCAAATACCTGAAATTAAAACACTGTAGTACAGTATTACTTCAATAGTTCTCTTAGCTGGAGAACCGAGGGTTTTATTTGGAAAGTAAAATACTATCACTGCAAAAGATAAACAATACATTTTTATGGTTGGGCTCTTGTGTTTTTAAGATGATTTACTTGCCTTTTCACTTTTTGCCCACTCTAGAGGTCTAAATATGCAGACCATATTGACCTTCAATATGTCTATTGGAACTAAACAGAGTTGAAATCTTATTTCTTGTCATAGAAACAAAATTCTGAGGCGTAATTTCTTTAAAAAGTCATATACTATCCGTAAATGTGTCTTGGAAACATTGGGAAAGATCTTTAAATTTTTTCAAGTGGAAGGTTTGATGTTACAGATCTAGTACAAAATGTCTAATAATAATCAGTCATTTGTCAGCTGAAAAACAAATCTGTTTTTGCTTTGGCAGTAGTCTTTTGAGCTTGGAAGATTTAATTGGAAAGAATTGTGCTTGGTGTTCTTTATTTGTTGTAAAGAATACTATAATGCCATAACAGCCATGGCTGACTTTGTTAATGTATGGTGAACTTGATAATTTTTCTGACATTGGCTGTATTTTTCATGCTTGAGGAGAATGTTGGTCAGCCTTTTGATGAGATGGGTGTTAGTGAATTTTTCTGATACTGGGTCGAAGTTAGAAGTCCTTTTGGTGGCCACTTGAGCCCCCTCTCCTGGATAAAGGTTTTAGTGTTAACATGACCCGTACCTATTAATGTAGTTTAATTGTGAAGGCATTGTGAAGGCAGTAGTGATGCCAGTGCCAAACAGAGGTTGGCAAATAGATGTTCAGAGAGTTTTTAAACGTTTTTTTTGTTTGTTTGTTTTGTTTTGTTTTGTTTTGTTTTTTTCCCTGCAGTGATGTGAATGGCAGTAATTCAACCATGATTCCTTAACTTGAGTTTGAAGCATAAGAGATTTCCAGGTGATCCTCCATACCCACTCTGGGGTTTTTGTTTCCTATTTTCTGTTAGTATTAGGTCCATTCATTCTGATATGACCACAGTTATAACAGTGAATTATGGGGACTTATGCCATATGGCTGCTTCAAATGGNGTATGACCACAGTTATAATAGTGAATTATGGGGAAGCAGTTATCCTAGAGAACAAATACTTATGGTTGGTAGGTTATAAGTGTGAATAATGAGGGGTGGAGGAGAGCAATTCTGGCAGTGCTCGTGGGTGTCAACCTCTGAGCAGAATGTAATGGTTTCAGGACACTTGGGAAACATTTAGGATGCCATATGGCTGCTTCAAATGGGAAAATAAGAAAAAAGTCTGTACTTCCCAGCAATCGCTCATTCTGAGTCAGTTTGCATTCAGCCTAACCCATTGGATAGCTAGAATCTGTGCATTAATAAATCATTTTTCTAAATTAATGTATTTTAGTGTTAAAAGCTTGGCTTCAGGACAGTCTTAACAGCATCTCTTCCCTGACAGTGCTACTATGCTTAGCATATCTCACACTTAAGTGTTAATGGAATTCATGAAGTAAACATTCATTATTTCCTACAAACTAGATTTGTTAAGTGTATGTTAAATGTGTCCCCTGGTGTTTACTGTTACCTCTGCACTTTAGTTGCAATACCTTTGTAATTTAGAAGTTTCACAAGGATATGAATCCTGCCAGGCAAAAGATAAAGGTGTTTCAAATTGACTTTCTCAGTGGGGTACCTGCTGTCCATCAGACAGGGTTTGTCACCTGATGCCTTCTTCTTGTCTAGACAGTTGGTCACTGGACCCAAGAGGTGGGAACAATATTGATGCCACTCAGGATACAGGATCTCCTCGTTTCTCCAGACATAATTCTGGTACCCAAAAGCAGAGGTAGTGGTCAGGGTTTGGGATATCTGGTAGCCATGTGCCCAAAGGGGTTACCAGGTACTGAAGCTGGATTTTGATAGTGCTGTGATTAGAGCGCTTGCTTGATGGGGGTTGTCCTAGTCTTGGGTTCTGGATCCCTCTTGGATGACATTTCTTATCCGGGTCTTGCTGTGCTAAACACACAGACCCATAACTCGCTTCCTACATGAATATCTGTATAATCATCCTTTATCAGCTCTCCTTCCTTCTCTCTCCTCCTTTCAGTAGAAGAAGCAGTTTCAATGGGAGAGATAGAGAAAGAAGCGGTAGAACCTTTCCTGTATTTTTTCCTGTAATGTAAGTGGAGTCTTATCAACATGTCAGACGTGTGATCAGAAGAACATGAGCAATTTCAGAAAAATACCGAATGACTTAACTGCGTACAGAGGTTTGTGGCTTTCGCAGTGTTTGGGTTAAGAGGTCAAAATTTTCATCAAATTATACTTCAGACACCTGAATCTGAGAATGTGTGTGCATGTGTGTATGTGCACACACACGTGTGGGCTAGAATAAATTTTGTCTTGTTAAAAAATAATTCAACATAAAATATTCACTTGGTTATGAAATAGCCATTAGTTCACATTAGGTTGTATTTAAAGACAACAAATTTTCCACTTTAGATACCTGAAATTTTTCATCTAACTCCATTATTTAAAGAAAATGCTACAATCTCCTATTTAGTCAGTGAGCATGTGAGCAACACAGGGGTGCACAGAGCACCATTGGGAATGTTATGGCTTAGCTGACCCGGTGGAGACACTTCAGTTCTCTGTGCAGTTAGTACAACACTCACTCCTGGTTCATATTTGGGGTGTAGCAGCTGTTCTTTAGCAGTGTCCTGCCCACAGCTGGCTCACATCTGGCTGCTTTGGACATTGCGTACAACAAACTTGCATGAGCTTGCAACATGCAATACAGAGATGCCTTAAAAGCCAGCGTGATGTGAAAAATGAGACCATAAGAATTGAAAGTGTTTGGTATATTTGGAAACCAGGCCACTCTTGTTTCAATTTCTGTCTGTAGATTGAATTTAGATATTCATATATGAAAATTGGGAAGCATTTTTATCTTCTAAGCCTGCACTGTGAGATGAAAGGTTCTTCTTTAAAGAACTATTTTTCCCTGTCCTGCTGCTTTTTGAATAAAATCAACTCTTTTGAGTTTATTGTGGTTTCCCCCCCCCCCCCACCCTGCTTTGCTTCCCTCCAACAGAAGATACCTCTTTCATACTAACTACCTGTATAATACCTGTTTGTGGTGACAGATAGAGCTGCACATCAATCATGTCAGACCGAGATGGGATCCTGTTATGACACACAGCTGTCAGAACATACACTCTATGCATATTAAAAAGAACTCAGCTGCAAAGTAGTGTATGTACATACATTAACCCCAGAATTAATATTGGTCCCCAGCAATATCTAATCACACTGCAACCTACCACATCACTGCATGTTGTTGCTTTATGTTGAGGTCTCCTTTCAGTGTTATTAAATCAAACTAAAACAACAAATAAGCTTGAAATGGATCATTACTGCTCTGGAAACAGTTGTTTAACTCCTTCAAAGTCTGTTTACATTTGACATTTCTTGAGCAGAGTCCTTTAGAGATAGATATCTTTTTGTAGATCTTCAAACTGAAACTCAAGGGAAATTCAAAAGACTGCAGCTGTTATCAGGGAACTTTGAAAACAGGATTACTCTGCTTTGGTCTGAAGTTACAGTCCTGCATTTTTGAATACTTCTAGGTGACTTTATGGTTTTACATCAATGAGAGCTGTATGGCTGAGTCTATGCATGTTTTTTTGAAATTGTACAGGCTTCAATCTATTGCTTCTGCATCATGTAGTGAACCACACAGAGTGGGGCTTGGAACCTATTGGTTCTTTCATAGTCTCAAAACTTTGAAGCAATTCAAGTGTTCCTAGATTGTGCAGTCTGCAATTAATGTATCTGTCTGGAATGAATGTGCTAATTAATTTATTCTGGAGATGCATTCTGTGATTGAACCTGGAATACATGTCACTAGGTTTGTCCAGGTTTAATTTGGGCTTTCTGGAATTCAGCCACTTCTTGTTGCACTAGAAAGGAAACTAGGCATTTTTTCTCTTACTACTTTTTCTGAAACACTACTGCTTGGTTTCCAGTAAGGGAGTTAGAGAAAATGCTAAGTAAATACAGCCTTAATGGGTCTTTTAAGAGCCTTTTAAAGAGCACATTTTCTTACTAATTGCCAACTTTTCAGGTGCATCTCAGCCACAAATAACTTGGGAACTACAATAAAACTCCTTGTTTGTGTTTTATTCCGCTACTAACAACAGAATTATTGGCTGTTTGCTTGGACTGCAATGTTCTTGCTGTCCTTCCACAAAGATGGCACTAGTGCAGCTGAATTTATTTACTTGGACAGTCTTTCCTTTAATGTGCTCATTCTGTACTGGTGAGGGTCACTGGGAACTACTTGTCCTGGACCCAGCGGGTGTTCCCTGACTCTTGACAGCAGCCTGGCCCCAGTGGGGAAATGCAACCTCGGAACCGCTGGGCGTGCGGGTCAGGGCACAGAGGGTGCTCAAATCCTGCTTCTGGAGCAGAGCTCTGCTTCCAAACTGTTTAGTTCCATTCCCCTGTATCACCAATATTCCTCCCACCCTATAAACGGTTCCAAAATTTTTGATATCATTTGTCAGTAAAAATAACGTAAACAGATCTAAACAGTTGTCAATGAAAACAAAATATATTTTTGAAGTGATAATAATAAGAACAAATGCAAGCTAAATAAATCACTGTCATTGTCACAGATTTGCCGTCAGGATTTCACTGTAGTACTGAATAGTTCCTGTCGGTTCCGTGGGTTTAGTGGTTTATAGCTTTGGAGCAGCCTGACCATGGCTTTCAATTACAATGTTCCCCATGCTGTGAATGTATGTTTGTTTTAACAAGGACAGGAGTGTGTGGAAAGCAATCTTTTAGAAAATAGTTTAATTTTGTTGTGTTGAGGAAGGCAAACAGCTTTTGGGGACACTGTGGGCTGTCCCTTAATGTTCTGTATATTCCAGCCTGAATACTCTAGCTGCTTTTTCAGCCTTCTTTGGGTTGCTAATCTTTTAGAGCTTCAGAGCCCAGAAGCTCTTTATTACATTGAAAATACAGATTGGTAATTTCACTATGAAACTATGACTTTTGAGGGGTTATGTTGAGCAAAATGTAGCTTATAGTATTATTTTTATCAAAGTATTCAGAAAACTAAGATTCCAGATCTGTATGTGATAGTGCAAACACGGGGAGGGAAAGGGGATATCAGATGGAAATAAAAGAATCATAAATAGGATACTCAGTAACTGTTAATTAGAGCAAAAATATTAATTAAGTATTAAGACAGCATAGTGTAAATTGCCATCTTTCACATATTTCTGTGTGGGGAATTTTACACCTTGAAGACTTTTGTAATAGTCAAAATCTCAATAGAATTTTTTAACATTTATTAGAACTTGCAATCCATGGTGGCCAAGTGTCTGGCATAGCTTGATTTTAATAGAGTCAGATGTGTAGTGAATTTTGTGGCATTGTCTGTTTCATAAAAGATTATACTAGAAGCATTCGTATTAGTATTTTTCTAAATTGTTGTAAAAAAGAAATAATAAAAAAATCAGTGCTTTTAAGCAGAAGAAAATTAATGTTTTGCCTACAGCAAGAAACATCATGAAGGTGCTTGTTAAATTATTTGCAGCAACTATAGACAATCAAACACGCTTCAGCTTTCCACACAGTGTTTATTCTGGTTATATATTAAAGAAAAGTCTCTCTGAGAATAAGCTAAAATATAAGACAGATTAGTAAGCATCTTCATGCGAATGTAGGGATACACCACCTCTAGAACAGCTTTCAGAACTGCTGGGTCAAGGCAAAAAGAAATGTTCTCTCTGTTTATATTTTCTGCAGGGATGTGTGCTGCTATTGGTTTTTGCCACTGTGACTAACCCCTGAAGCTTTGCATATCTTAATACATCCTAAATTTCGCATAAACAAAAATTTGAGATGATGATGTTTACTTTTTTACTGCAAAGAAATCTGCTGAAAGTATTTTGTACACACATCTTACACAGAATTAGCTCCAAAGCTAGTCCTTATCCATGACAATATATAGCAGATGGAAGTCTGCTCTGGTGGGTGAGAAATACCCTGTCAGGAGCTGGGCAGGAGTGGTGGCACTGGCTGACAGGGTCCATCCTTTCTGGTCGTCGCTGCTTCTCAGCACTGGGGACAAACAGCGCTTCACAGGGTTGGAGGTGGCACAAGGCTGTGAAACACCTTCACACCATTTACAAGGGGTAATATGAGATGTAGTTTTGACAGTCTGCCTTGCTTGAGTGAGAAATTCTGTTTGTGCTTTTGAAATCCAGTTTTTGAAATTCGTATTTTGAAATTAATTTGTGCTTTTGATTTTTAGTAGAAAGAAATCTTATCGTTCAAAGCTGTTGGACCACTTTCTTTGTTAGTAGCGCTAACAAAGTAAACTGCCTGCCTTTGGATTTCATCCTGCGTGAATTCACCCATGTCTTCCAAGAGCTGCCGAGGAGGCAGTGCGGGTGGTTGGCTGCCTTGTCTTGTGGTGACACCTTGGATAAAAAGCTGACAGAAGATTGCTGCCCGGGGGGTTAGGAGGAAGGGAGGCTTCTCTTCCCCGGCAGGTACCGCGATTAGAGCACTTGCCACCTTCCTCTGAGCTAGCGAGGGCTTCGGGTGAAGTAAGGGGTGGTATCTGGGACTCCCAGGCAGCAAAAAGGCTTTGAACAGAGAAGGGTGTATTCTGTGCATAAAGGTTTTGTAACATCTTTTTGGTTGTTATCATTTCTGTTAAAGCCTTCCAGTCTGGATTTTGCTCATTACAACTGGTGGGGTTTGTTTGTTTGTTTGTTTTTTCCCCAAAACCTTGCTACATTCATCTGCCCAGGACAAGAGGTCGAATTTTAATCTCAACTGTAGTATCTCTGGTTTTCGTGGCATAAAACTGCTTCCCAAAAAATGGATCTAAAACTGCAGGACTGTCTGTCTCGTTTGAAAAATAGATCTGCTGGGCTATCCGTGGAATCCTTTCTACAGAATTTTCCTTTGTAGAAAATTGTTATTTCTTCAAATGGCATTGAGGGAATGTTGGGTTTGACAGAGCCAAGTACGCTGCCCTGCCTCATTGTTAAAAAGCACCTTGAGAAAAGGAATTGATTGAGGGGAAAGAAAAAAAGTTTAAAAAATGTCTTTTTTGTATTTCTTGTAAGCCTGCCTTCATCTTCCTCTCCTCTGTGCACTAGTCATTTGCTCATTTTAGGATGGCTCTGTTTTTTTTCCTGCACAATCTGAATAAAAACTATTGTTCTTGGGAATGATATACCTCTTTCGTCTAGAGTGAGGATTGGAAAGTTGTAATGCACAATATAAGCTATAAAATATTAATTCACAAGAAATAAGCAGTGTGTTCCCCTGTGAGATTAAGAGATTACTATCAGGCTAAAAATCTTGCAGGATAACCAAGGCTTGTTTGGGAAGGAAAAGCAGTTAAAAGGAGTTTCAGAATGTACATTCTAGTTGCTGTCTCAACTCTTCACATGACAGATACTTGGAAATGCATTTAGTTTCACAGATGAAATTTATTGATTAGTGAAGACTTGCCAGGAAGGCCTAGAGAAGACATCACTCAAAAACGATGCTACGAGCTTTCTCCTTCAATGCGTTAGTCGGAGAAGAAGCAAAACATATGAAAATGTTATAAAAATTACAAATTATGGTACTTCACACTGATGAGAAACCTTATTTAAGAAAAATGTGTGGGAAGAAATCAGTCATTAACGGCTATTATGTTTAGTAAGTAGCAAGATCATCTCAGGGCTAGCTCTTCATAATCCTGTTGTTCCTCTTGTTCATACAAAATTGATGTGGCAAAGCACAGACAATATTGCCTTTTTTAGTGTCTGCTTTTTATCTGATCTTGGATACTGATAAATATTACCGAGAATCCCAAGCAGGTCTGTAAAAGCAAATTTTTGAATCTGAGGCTTTTGTTGAAAATGTAACACTCAGTTGACTGAGGTGTTTCTGCAAGTAGTCTACAATGCACAAGAAAAGTTAAAGCTGTTGAGCAGGTAAATAACTATTATTTTTTTCTGGTTTTTAGCAAGTTAGAAAAATCTTGAAGTTTGTAAGTGAATCAATTTTGCTTTTTTTTATTTTATTATTAGAGTTTTTAAAACAGTATAGTGGAGTTGGATGTGAGAAGATGATTTGCATAAGATGTAGTAACAAAGTAATTTGAAAAGATTGAAATATTTTGTGATTTTTGTAAAAGAATTTGTGTTCACATTGCAGTATAAACACTTCAAAAAACTCAGGTGAACTTGCAAATATTTTAAAGTAGCTGTTACTACCCTCACGTAGGCAAATGAGCCTCCTTCTCTAGGGGGTTACAGTGTTGAGGGTTTATCAGTTTTAAGACTGACTTGCACAAAATTATACAGCAAGCAACTAAGGTAACATTTTAAAGTATGAACTGACTGTGTCATTGATCAGGTAGATTGTAGTTTACTCTTCCCTCTGAAGAACCATCTGCTGGAAATAGTAAACTGAATAATACTAGATTAAAGTGAACCGTGAACCCTGGCTCTGCCACAGCGGGATCGTGGTGGGGTGGAGTTGAGGCAGCAACGATGGATCCTGGGATTAGGGTTTGACTCAGTTCGCAGTGTGGTGCGGTGGTGTTGGTAGCAGTTTGGTCCTCAGGTTAGCCGTTATTTGGTCTTCCCTAGATTATTTCTGTCAAGGGGCAAAACTAACGATAATGCTCTTTATTTAAAAAGATAAATGTAAAAATATGTGTCATCTCCTCCAAAACTGATAGTCAGACGTCTGTATCCTCATTCAGCCCTACGGTGTATAATTTACAGGCAGTAAATCCAGTCATGCTGCAGTTAAGATATTTTACGTTTTCCTGAAAGGAATTGAATTTCCTCCAACTTGCCTAAACATGTTACATTCTCTCAGCATCATCTTTTCTATACTTTAAGTAAGTAATTATGTTGGGCTAGATTCATTACAGCATAGCTTTACAGTGGTGAAATTCAGTTGAGTTTGGTTAAATTACAGTAAAATGAAACAAATATGCAGTAATATGCTTAGATATGTTGATCAAAAACTATATGAGTCAGAGAAGCACAAGGATTTTGGAGAGTGATTATAAATATTACAAAGCAGAAGCCTTGGATGCTGAGGTTTCTCAGTGAACTTCAATACTAACCTCGTTCTTACTTTTGACATGTTTCATCTTTTTTGCTCAGCCTACTGCATCTGAATAATGAAATAGTGACTCTGACACCGAAGTGCTGATTTACTCTTCTCAACATTTCACATGTTTTCCTCAGTTTTGCATCTGTTGTCTTGCTGGCAGCAACCTCTTCCATCAAAACTGTCAGTGGTTTTTTGAGCTATGAATTTAAGAAAAAATAGGGGGGAAAAAAAAAATCTCCAAAACCTCTGAAGTGAATTTCTTTACTTCAGAAGCACTTCATATGGTAGTTTTCTATCAAGAAGATATATAATAGAGATAGGGGAAAAAGGAAAGTGGCAATTTGGAAGATCACTAGATAACAATATTTGCTGCCTGCTCTGAAGATGTCGGTATTGCCGGCTACGAAGCTTTTGGGAAGGAACCGTTGTGCTGTTTATGCTACAAGGGGACAAAAAGTAGAGAAAGGTTAGGGGTGGAAAGGGGACTGAGCTAAATTCCACTTCTAATGTGTGCCTGCCAGCAAACGGGTGCAGGAGAGAGACCGTCAACTAATAGTGCTACAGGAGATTTGTTTAGTTCTCCCTAGGATAAAATAGTGTCCTGTACTATGCTAAAAGGCTTTTGTCCTTTTGGTCACTGTACAGAACACATTTTAAGGAGGATGTTCTAAACAGAGTGTAGCCAGGACAGCTGTTTATTTTGGAGCTGTAGCTCTTACGTGCAACCACACAGAACACCAGGAAAACGTCCTGATTAACCAAGAAGAACACACCTGTTGGTGGAGAGCCATGTAAAAACCCTGCCGTTTCCTTAACTCTCTGCAACTTTTTAAAGTTTCTCTTAGGACTGTGAAAGTATGCCAGATGGAAATAGGCAACAGGAAGGATATTTAGAAAAGTCGTAATAGCTATGAAGATCAGAGAGAATTTGTGAAATATATATCATTTGCATTTTCTAACCTATAAATCCTTAATGATAATATTGTTCTATGCCTCTCAATTTAATAATCTACTATAAATTTTACAGTTCATTACAATAGAAACTAATTATTCTGTTCCCACATTAGTCTTCAAGTAAAAAGATGTGGGAAAATGAAATCACGCAGAGACTTCAGTGGCATAAATTTAGAATATTTCAGTTTTCATAAACTTTCAGGGTGTTACACCACTTCAGTGGGTGTTCTTTTCAATTTCATTATGTATCTTACTGTTTCTAAGAGATGATAGCTTAAAAAAAGCATGAAATAGAACTTCAGAAACAATTTCCAAGTATTTCTATTTAGGAAGTAATAATGTTTTTTTTTTCTTGCTTACTTGCTAATGATAGTAAATGGAGCCACCAAAGATTTCTTTGGGAAGAGAGAAAAAGGGTGGGGAGAAATGGAATATGGAATATGGAAACTGGAAGTACATTTCTCCAGAGAATCCGGTTCATAAGTCGGAATGTCAGGCAAATATTAGGCAACTGGTTCATGTTAATTTGCAAAATGTATTAAAAAGTTTTGACTTATGATGAGATGTCAGATTCTTTAATCCTGTAGTATTTTCAGATCACAGATGATAGCAGCTGTTGTAACAGAAAATGAAATAAGTAAAATGCCTGGAAATGTCAGTGTAGTGTCCAGCATGAAATAACAGGAGAGGTGAATGGCATTTTGTAGAATGTCTATTTTCATTAGCAAGTATAAATTTGCTGTTGCTGAGGCTGGTCCTAATCATATTGTTTTCTAGTCATCATTTCAAAGTTAGGCAGAAAAGATTCAAGATTCATGGATTCTTAAATATGCATTGGTGTGGATAAGTAATCTTTTCTGGTTCTGTATTTTTAGGTTGTGGGTATTTAATTTCCGGCTTGCAGCTTAGAGTTGGAAATTTGTTTTTTATGACCTCTGAGATTCTAAAGTAATAATTTTCTCAGTGTAAGGTGGGCTCCTGAGTACACCTTGAATAGATATTAATAAATATGATCTAGCTTCCTTTCTACTTCCATAATCAAGAAGCAAATTTCCCTTACCAGGACAAGGAAGATTTTGGTGGTCACCTAGAAATCACATTCTTCCTAAAGAAACTAGAGAGAATTGGAGATAAAAGATACTTTTCCAAAAGTGAGACATTGTAAATCTGATAAATTATTGTTGACATCCCAACCAAAAAAAAAAAGACTCATTAAAATGAGCTTCCAAAGTAGTATTGAAACCTAAGATGTAAAAACTTATTACAAACTGTGTGCACACAAAATCTCTTGCTGTTATTATTTTCAAAATGCAGAAAGCAGAGAACAATAAACCAAGCAGAAGAGAGAGAGGATTCATATTTGCTAATTATTCATTACTTGAGAAAATAACACTAAGTTTTCTGCAATAAAGGAAAGAGATTCTTAATTCTTTCAAATGTGAACTTTATTCAGCTGTTTCAGGGCAGAGGTAGCCGTGTTACCTCAAATCCCATTTTGTGTTTCTGTACATGTAGCATACTTACATGCACCGTTTTGCTGTTTCACTTCTTGGAATGGCCGGGAGGGATCACACGCAGTTTGTAATAAGATCATGTCCTGTGGCAGAAATGTTTGTAGTAAACTATAGTCATGTAAAACTGAACATTATTATTCTGTGTATCCTCATTTCCACTGCAAAGGCTTTCTGTTAGTCAAAGAGGTTTTTAATTTGTGTGCTGTACACAACATTTCAGACATTATGTGGAAAGATGAAGACCAGTCTCTCATAAAATGATCCTGCCGCATCCTCTGCCCAAAGAACAGTGATAGCTGTAGTGCTGGCAGCCAGCACAGGATTAGAGAAGAATCCTAAAATGCCAGAAAGACATTTCCACTGGTAGAGGAATTTTCCACTGCAGGTTTTGGAACCCCCTTTGCTTTCAACAAACACCAAGCCATGGGCTCTCAGCAGCCCATTCCAGTTGAAAGATGTTAGTATGTGTTTTATCCTCTTGTTATTGTATCACTTGGCTGTCAAAGGACACTGGGTGGCCACTGAAGTTATTTCTAGTGTGTGGACGAATCTGTAGCAGGTGAAAGAACCTTGTGTGTTTTATGCTTTCTATATCATATGTTGTAAAGAATCTCCAAATTCAGAGTTTAAAATGTGCCTGTTAAACTTTTTAGACATGAAATCTTTTAGGCTGTTTAGCCATTATCAGCTTTAGTGCCAGCAAATTTGTTCCCCTTGGTGATTTTAATATTCAGAAAATTAACATTAATGACTCCATACCCAGTGAATTTCTATCACTGTTTAGATTCATTATATCTTCTCTAACATATTTAGCTCCTTAGTCATTTTCTCAATCTCATTGATATAGTGTAACATTTTTCCAGTAAATTGAATAGCTACCTAATCCCTCTTTGATCATTTTATAGTAAACTGTGAAGTTTATTTCCAGAAAGCAGATTGTTAACTGTGAAAATCTGTAAATTATTTATCTCCTATAAACTATTTTAATGCTGATTTAGTGGTCAAGTATATGTTTATGTGACAGTTTTAATTAAGTTTTTCAAAAGGTTTCCAAGCATATGCCCCTACCTCACATACATTTTGAACTAAAAATATGATGGTTGGGTTATGTCCTGATTTTTTTTCTGGGGTATAAGAGATGCTGTATGTATAGGAATAGTGCTTCTTGTTGACTTGTTATTCCCTTCGAGGTTAAGGGCTGCTTCCTCACCCAACTGTGTTTGACCCTGGCAGACAACGGTGAAGGTGGGAAGAAAAAGCCATCTGAGCCACAATGTCCACAGCAGTTATTTCTCTGTGCCTGGGCTTGAGAAAAGATGAGTGCACTGCAATGAAAGGTTGGTTAGAAGAACGTGCTGCAGAGCTACTGCAGAATGTTAAAGTGGGATTCTTTGTGTGAAAAGACTTGTTGGCTCAGCAAGAGGGAGCTTCGTATTCTTAAAACTTGTAGTCAGGAAATTACCACTTTATTCCAGAGTTGGAAGATTTTTTTTTTCCCTTAGAAGCTGAAAGTACTGGAGGATGGTATATGACTACATTTTGTTAATAGTTTGTATTAACCAGACCTATCCATGCCGACCATTTCCATGCATGCGAAGCTGGGAACAGTTTTTCCAGCTCTCTTGCTGTGGCAAAATATCATACCTGTGATAGCCTCCTGTTTGCTTGTTCCATTAAATCAACTTTGCTGCTTCTTTGTACAACTGTACAGCAGCTCTTCATATGGGGACAACTGACGGTTGGTACGTGCTAACTTGAAATACACTGTGTCCTCTTCAGCAAGTCTGTGCATAGTAAAATGTACACATGCATGTCTATCATTCTGAATGTTCATTTACCCTCATGATTGATTGCCCCACCCCTGGTACCCTCGTTTATAGACTGATAGGCTGTAGCTATTCTAATACATCGGAGGCATGGAACAGGCTGTGTTTGTACTACCAAGTTCACTGAGCTTCCAGAACAGATTCAAAAAAGTCAGAAAATCTACTGGGAATATTCCATGATCTGAGTTCAGTTCTGAGATAGGATTTATTTCTAACTCTACCAGAACTATTTTAGCATTTTTGTAGTATAGGCAATTGAATTTCAGTCCCAGTAATTGTTTATTCCTTTCTGCTGTTAAATTTAATACTGTATAGGTAGCCATTGGGCCTGTGTGTGGAACCTGTTCTGTGGCAGCTGTTCCTAGGAGTGTAGTGTTTCTCTATGTGTGTCCAACAGCACAGCAGTTGCATGGGTAGCAGATGGGATAAAAATGACTGGAAGACTACAAAAAGTTAAATAACTCTTACGGGTCCTGAAAATCTTGTTGTTGATGGTACTCTAAAAATGTTTAAAATGCTTTAGTGAATCCTACAATTATAACTTAGTAGAATTAAGGATATATTTAGAGAATATTTGAGGAACAATTGCACATTCAGTTACTGCAAGCTTGTTTGCCGTGGCAGGAATCTCGGCTTTCCCTAATGTATACCCTAGTTCTTTGCCCAGAAAATTATGTCCTTTGTCTTACTTGAGAGCCTCTTGCTTCAGAATCTTCAAGTCCTCCTCATGGTGAAATGCATTAGGCAAGATTGTACATAGCGAAAAGACTTAAAAATAATGCTGGAATTTATTCTCATTATCTCTTCATTTGTAAAATTAAAACCAACCAACCAACCAAAAACAAACAAAAAACTTGAACAAAAGCAAAAGTTATGATCAGGTGAAAAATGGGATTCGAATATCTCCACTCAAAACTGGATAACAAATGTTCAGCACCGCTTCTGCCAGCAATGAAGATGTTGTCATTCTTTGTTACAGTATATCAGGATATCTTTTAAGCAATTTTCTGTGGTGATCTGAAAAACTTCAGATGTTACTGACATTTTCCATGCTAAAGTGATATAGTGGAACAATTGCCTGTGGGTATATATAGCAATATATTTCTTGCAGTCCTCTTCTGGTTTCATCTTCTAACATGCCTGGAACAGACAGTACTTTTCTTTTTTTCTCCACTCTCAGCTGTGCTCTCTGTGTCTTCTGTGCAGTGTCATTCACTGATGAGTGTGCTCTGCATGTTGGTGTGTCTGTGTATTTGTCAAACACTGTAGATGAAGAAGTCTTGGCTATTTATAACTAAAATAAATTATTTTACTCTGAATTTGTGACAGCTTCAGCTGCGATTGTTTAGATAATACGTGATGTTTATTCTTCTCTTGTACCATCCTATCCATGAGAAGGTTTGTACCTTCTGAGAGGGGAGAGTCTTCATTAATGTTTGGTAAAGCAAGCTGGTAAAAGCAAGCAAAGTCCCAAATACTTCTGGTGTGGTACCCGTTCTAAGTATGACTAAATATGAAATGTATTCTGTTGTAACAGAAGCCATTTCTGGCTGCCTCAGTCCCAGCTACTAAACTGCACTTTTAATACAATTGTGGGATTTATTTATTTATTCATTTATTTATTAATTGTCCTTACTTTTTCTATCCAAGCATGTGAATTCTTTGTCCCTACGTCTCTTGTTGCACTCCATGGTGTTACTTTCACCAAACCTCTTTTACCAGCATTCGTCTGTGCGGTCAGGTATTAACTCCTGATATTCATCTGTCCTGCAGCGTGTTCTGCAACACTCTTTCAAATGGGAAGCGTTCTGTTATTGCGCATGGGCAGGAGTGAGTGAATAGAGTTTCCTCTCAGCCATGGATGGCTCTTGATATATTGTACCCTTTTGCTTGGCTTTGGCATTTAGTTCTCTGTTGAATCCTTTTAGGGGTCGTGTAAACTTTTATTGAGGTTAACAAACTCCTTAAGAGGAGGAAGGCTTTACTGCCACAAACAATGAAATAAATACTAATAGCTGGTAAGATCTCTCTGTTTGTCTTCTTTCACCTAATAGCATGATAATATTCTGATTTTGCTGCTGCTGTGAAGTACTGAATAGTAAAGAAAAATGTAGAATCTCGTGGACCAGAAATCTGTATTAATTAGGCTGGAGGATGTATCACAGTAATACCAGTAGCAGTATCACTAAGTCTTTGGATCAAGCAATTTCAAAGACTGAGACCGTATTGCAAGAGCAGGAAGGGATATACGCAGGCCTACTTTCTAATACCTTGGCATTAAGATTTTAACTATGCTTGTTATTTGTGAATATGCTGAGGTGATTAATTACTAGATTAAAAAGAACTCTTTGATCTTGAAATATTTGATGTCTGATGTCCATGGAGACTCGTCTTAGAACAACTGAATTCTGTAAAAGTTCATGTAACACCGATCTTGTCTTTTCTTTACATGGGTCCTTTCATTAGTTGGAGCAGAGAGAAATTTTACTGTTGTAATTCTGAGCCCAAAGACCCTCATAGGTCATAACAAGTAGCAAAGCAGTATTGTGCTACAGCAAGGCTTCGGGTGGCTGCTCACCTCCCTGAAACCCTAGCATGGACATAAAAATGGATTGGAACACATTAGCTCAGCAGTGAGAGCTGTCTCTATGCAGGGAAGACATGTAATGCACACAAGTTTAAGTACAGCCAGCCAGACGGGGATTTTCAGAGAAATCTACCAAAATCACAATGGTGACTTCTGGTTTTAGTACAGTTAGCATTTAGCTCTCTTACAGGTAGAAAATTGCTACCTGGTTACCTGGGTGTGGCTGAACTTCGAACAGAAAAAACTCTGCTGCTGTAAATGCAACTGGATCCAGTGATCTGAGAGTGGAGCTACAGCAAATCTGGTTCTGGTAACATGGTTTAGTGAGGGAAACTGGGGGCTGTGTTTCATTCACAGCTCATACAAGTCGACAGCCAGAGTAGCTTTGTGCTGCAGCGGTGCTGAAAGGGAGATGGTGGTGTCACGTGTTTCATTTTCCGCTGCAGGGATGGTAACATCTGGCCAGGTGATGATGGGGAGCTGGGGAAGTCCAGCTCTGCATTGCCCAGCTGTTTGCTCGGGGAGCGCGAGCTGCAGCCGTCAGTCTCTACCGCACTGCGACCTGATGGCTTCCCTGGAAGTACACTTGAGATTCCCACTTGATTTTTTGTCAGCCTCCCTGTTGCCAACAGGAACTTCACTTGCTTTCGTTGTCAGAATGGTGTAATCAAAAGAAAGGTTTTGTAGTTCTCCGCTAGACTCCTGAGATACTGTGTTAAATGTTAATGGATTGGGAGGTGTGCGTGCGTCTTTCTGTTAAAACACAAGTGTGCTCTTTAAACGGACAACTTGCATAGTTCTGCTTATAAATCTTATTTGTATTTGGAATGTTTGTGAACACACACAAAAATCAAATAAAGGCCAGTGAAACAGTTTTCCAGATTAATAACAAATGTAAACTTTAGTCCCTTCCGGTAATGGCAAGGCACATTTGGCGTTTGTGAGCTCATCTGCAGGCATATCACTTGATCGGACTTCTCCCACTGCAGGAGCTTCTGGCATATCTGGCAGCTCAGTCACTGACATTTCTGTGAGAACTGTGATGCTGCTTCTTAGAGCTCTTCATAGAGAGATCTGGCTGAGATGTGAGAGCTAATGACTGGTGATGGGCAGGAAGCTAGATCAGATGAGATAATAGTCTTTTCTGACCTTAAAATCTTGCAATAAAAATAACAACAATAAATCAAAATACCTGAAAGTTTCAAGCCTGAATATTACAAAAGAATAAAAGTGACTTTGCCTGCCACTTGCTACACTGCTAATTTTTAAAAGCTTACTTTGATAATTCATAATATGCAAAGGATTGCAGTACAGTCTTATAGGTTATGAAGACAATATAAAACTTCTCTGAATTCTAGACTTCATAGCTTATACCACTGCAGTTTTGAAGTTCTGAGTATCATTTTGATCGCCTTTTTATATAAAGTCTATAAGTCAGCACTTAAAATAACTTTTGCTTAGAACACAAAATTAGCTCCTTTGGCTGAGTGTCTGTGTACACTGATGTTATTTCTTCATCATGGAAGTGATCAGTGGGGTGACCACCTACATTAATCAGGACACTAATTTTCTATCATAATGTTTAAATTGAGAATTACTAAATGCATTTTCAAATATTAAAACTAACTTGTGAAATACTTATTGCTTTACTGCTTTTTTCCTGAGCGTAAGATGTAGGATCTTCTGTTTGCTTGTGGTCTTGCTACCAATGATTTATTCTTTATTTTCTTCTTCTCGTTGCTTAACTTTGTGCTTTACATTGCAAATTCAACAGAGATGGGTAGCTGAGACTTATCATTGAAACAGACTTTTGAGAAATCAGTCATTATTTAGTTTTTTAACACTGAACCTTCTATAGGACAGTGATGGATTGACATAGATCCCATGCCTCTTGCACAAGCTAAGCTGTTGCCAGCATACTTCAGGCATAACTGGGTCCTTTTCAGAAAAGCCTTTGCTGGGGTAAGCTGGGATGAGTTATTGCATGCATTTGTTAAATATTTTGGGATGAAAGATGAAATTTTTGCCTCAGTGAAGTCACTAGGAGTTTTGAAATTAAATTAAATTGAGTTGTGTGTTCATATAGGCTTTCCATTTCCAAAATCCTTCATGTTCACTGCCCTCATCCTATTCCTCTAATGTGAAGATGAAATATCCAAGCTTATACAAGACAGAAACCACAGTTTTTAGCTGCCCAAAATATGATTTTTAATAGTAATCAAGATCTCCTCAACATTTATTTGGGACTAGGTCATCCTCTGGTTTAGGAGGTTAAATTTAGTTTGTCACATCTACATAGGAGCATGTCCCTGCTGGACTGGCCAGCAAAAGATCGGAGTACAGGGGTCTTCAGAATATCAAGACTTTGACTTCGTCTCCTCCATCCACGTGGAACATGCTAAGCATTATTTCAGTATTAGGTAACCATATCAAACTAATAACAAAGTAATATTTGAAGAAAATCTATTAGCATGGTTTTCATGTAATTCCAAGGTGTGTGCGCAGAGAGTGGATATCTTAGGATTCGCCTTTCTCACCGTGACAGCCTTTACCATTGTATCAAGGTTGCATTGCAAACGAGCTATATAATCCTCGTTGCTGTGATATTATTACACCTCTACAGAGAAAAAACTCTGGGCCACGTGAAGCAACATATTCTGGGACCTCCGATTCTCCCATATGACTTTATCATGATTCCTCTCAAATATTACATTTTATGCTGCTACTTTCTGATATATGAGAGATTGTTATCTGGGTGAAATCAGCCTGTGTCCCCTTAAGCCCATGACCCCTTAAGGGTTAAGGAGAGGGCAAGCATCTGAGCTTAAAAGATGAGCAGTGTCAATGCAAGTATGGGCAGCAAAGTCAGTAGCTGCACATCAGCTGTAAAGCATACAACTCAATGCATGAGAATAGTCAGAAAGTATTATTTACAAAAATATTAGAAATACAGATTAAGTCTTTCTGTCACTTTCATTTAAAATCTAATGCTTGTATGCCAAGATGAAATGGCAGTTCTCCAGAGACCCATCCTGTGATATCTTCACCTCCAGTTTTTCGTATTTATTATCTCCAAGGTCCAGACTGGTGTCTACACCGGGCAGAGCCAAGGGACAATTCAGAGACTCCCTCTATTGTTTTCTGAAAATTGCCGTGGCCTCTGCAATGTGTTGTTTGCTCTTTCCCTTCACCCGCACTCCCAGTTCCTTGGGCAGCGCTCTGTAGCCACATCCTGCCTTCAGTGAGGGGAAAATATGATAATGAGCAGACAGATGGGATCCTCTTCATGAACTCTAATCTCTTTCAGTTTTATTGGTGACAGGTGCTGGAATGAATTCTGTGCTAATGGGAACTCCTGAACTACTGGGGTAAAATTTAAATACCTGGCAGAAGAAAATTATCATATGGTTACAGTACCAGACTTTGGTTCAGGAGCTTTTCTGAAGACTTTTGTTTGATTTGTGGCATGACACTTAATCTTCTGTACTTCATCCATAAAATGCAGATAATATTGCCTTCTTTTCTTAGTCTAAGAGAGGGTGATGATTCACACAGGCTAGAGAGGAAAAGACAGTCAAAATTATTGCTTGAATTTTAAAAGGCTGGTGTTAAATGCACTGTGCAGAGAATCTGGAGCAAATATTAAATGAATTATTATTGTTTTCACTTCCTATGAGCCATTGTTTCTTTTCAGCCCTTGAACAGCCTGATTCTGATACAAGGTTTACTCTGAGCAAACACTTTTCCTTGAAATTGCTTTTATTTCAGATTGAAGGAGAGAAAAGGTAATAAATGAATAAGCAACTAATACAAGATCAACATGAGAGAGAAGGCAAGAACCATTCCCTTTGTCTCAGCCATTTTGAGTAGATTTTTAGTTCTATGTTGAAGCAGAGAGCATGAGACAACTTTCTTTATAGGGATGCAAATGAAATGGAGAATGAGATGGCCCAGTTCTACATCCATAACCCAGGAAACCCAGTAGTTTAGCACAAATCTCCATCTATCTCTGCTGCAGCATTGCATCCGTCTTTCTTATAAACTTAAGAATTATCTGCTGTTTGTGTATGAATTTGTATCTTTTTTTCTTTGTCAGCCAGGTGAGATCTGGAAAGGAGGAGGCAGCACTAGGGGTGCAGGGGGGTCTGCACAGGTTGGAGACCCAGCCCCACCTGCCCTGAGTGCAAGAGAAACGGGTTGTTCAGGTGGCAGCTTTCTGCATCTTGCAACAGGGTAACTTCACAAACTCCGCTGCGGAAGTCCCTCACAAGAAATAGCTTATTTCTTAGCATAAAAATTACATTGTCTTTCTTCCTTCCACCCCCAGTTTCCCAAGAAATTTATTTAGAAATGTATTAGAATTTCCTCACCCACTTCATCCAAATAATTTTGTCTAATTTTCTTTAACGTGAAACCTGATATGTCTCAATATTTTAGGATGTTTGGACTGAATTGTATATTCTTGGATATTGAAATCACCTTCTTTTATGATAACCCATCCATTATCATTTGCTTTCAACTACTCTCCTAAAAAACCCTTTCACTTTGGTGCTGAGATGACTTGCTAGATGTCGTAAAATTATTTGTGAATTTCTAGTGAATATTCTTGAGAATAAAAGGGCAATACGGGTCCAAAGAATGCTGATAATACATGACTCGGCTGTGTAAGGCTCTTATAACAGAAAACTTGGAATCCAGTCAAAAATAGATTGCAGATAATACTCTTATTACGTGAAGTACAAAGTTAAAAAGGGGTTACTGCTCTTGTAATCCAGCTTACTTGTGAAATTTAGGAGTATTATAAACCCTGAGCAGTTTGTGACAGATGTGATATTTAGGTGGCCTTGGTACATTTAGAATCAACTTTTCTAAAAACCGTGATGGAATTCTTTATTTCGCGTCCTTTCCTTTCTGGTACCGGATGGAAATGTGCAGATATTTTTTTTCTCTTTAAAAGAGAAATTAATGAAAGAAGATCTACTGCTAGATTCCAACTTTAGCCAAGGACTACGCAGTTGAGGTCTGAGATAGCTCTGCTGTATCACCGGTGGATCAAGAAGGATGCAAAATGCAAAATGACTGGGTGGGTCAGACGGAGCAGCTGACTCTTTCTGTTCTCTCTTCGCATGCAGTTGTTTGGCTGAGGACTGTGTGGTAGCTGTTCCTTCTCACCTTGGCTTCTCAACAGAGTCCTTGTTTCCTCCGTATTGCCATTTTTTTTTAATAACACAAGAAACTCTTCTGATCTGTGCAGAGTTCAGCTGCAATAGAAGCTTCTTAAAGGCAGAAAAACGGGAGAGTTTTTCTCTTTTTTTAAAAGAAATTTTGTAGTATGGCTTTTGTCCTTGCTCCTGTAAGTCTGTTCGTTGTCATGTAACACTTCATCTAGTAACTCTTCATCAACCTTGTACATACTAAGACGTTTTTAACCACAAGCAAACCTCCTATCAGCAATGAAGAGGATCACGTCTGCATTTCCTTTAGCTGAACAGGAGAGTGCACAGGAGAATAAATACATCTTGGGTATATAAATATTTTCTTTCTTCTGGCAACAGGTTTGCTAGAAAGTTGCAGGATTCTGAAATTGGTGAGAAATTTCTCCCCAGAGGCATATTTTAGAAGTGGTGCTTGGGCAAAATACGTTTATGGAGGAGGGGGCTCTTTCTCTGAGTACAGGCTTTCTGTTCTTTTTTTCACTACCTGCGTTACTCAGTGCTGAGTGCTTCACTTCTTATCATGATCCAAAGAGATATGCTGCCAGGAAGCTTTTATGTTGAAGTGTTCAAAGAAAAGGTTGCTTTGCATTGGATGTTTCTTGCCCTGATTTCAATTAAAAATTCACACAAGATTTTCTTTTCTCTTATTTGTTCAGCTTTGGGCATTTGTTGGTTGTAAGAAAGGGAGGACATGAAAAAAACAAGCAAACAAAAAAACCAAAAAAACCCCAAACCCTTGCAAAAATCAAATTAGACCTCTCCTTAGAGCTTATTTAGCAAAACTCCATTTTCCTAAAAGAAATTATTTTTGTCAGAAAAAATGAATGAATTGTTGTTATGTGGAAGGATTTTAGCTTTCACGCTTCACTGATAGTGTTAAATAATTACGCAGCATTTCAAAACTATGTAGTTCTGGGTCAGTTTAATCTAGCTAGTGTCTCAAGATTTCTGTGTATCGGGTACTGTGTTTTACTGGTACTTTCTTTAGGGTAGAGTTGTATCCAAAAGACAGGGATTATCCTACACAGACCATCCAGGTTGTCATTCAAGAAGTGCAAACCTTCTCCCCTGTGCAATTAGGGAACAAGCTCACTACTGACCGACCAAGCCTGCCCGTTGTGCTTCACTGAGGAGCTGCTTGTCAAATGTCCCTTTTTAGCCTGAAAACCAGAATTCCTGAATGTTCTTTAAGACGAGTAGCTGCTGCAAGGAGATTTGTTTCCTTCAATAAAGAACCTGCTGAAAGTCGCAACCACAAGGTTGTTGGGTCCTAGAAGGGTCCTAGGGCTCAAATCAGCCGTCAGATGAGGATATTCCGTCTGCTTGCTCCAACAGCAGTCGAAGTCAAGTGTTGTTTGGCTGAGAAATAGTGACAGCAAGTTGGGGGATTTTCTTACAGCAGTGCATCTATTTGTAAAGTAAATTAATGTTTTCTTTTTCCTTGAAGAGTGGCAGGGACAAAATAAGCAAGCGGCATTCCTCCTGACTTTTCGGAAGGGCTCTGCACCGGCCTGGGGGGTGCAGAGCTCTCCTCGGGGCTGGGCGATAGTTTTGTCTCCACTGTGCACCTTTGAAATGCTGTAGGAATTACACCCAGTAGCTCCACGCTGCTCTCTGACCACTTTGTCTCAGGTGGTAGCACCAGGCATCCTCTTTTGTGATTTTACTATACTGAGGAATTTAACCTGAGTGCTTAGTATTCATTTATTTAAATGAGATCAGTTAACATATTTGCTTCCAACTCCCATAGAGGAGGACCGTTAACACCTCTTTCCTAACTATGTATCTACAAAAGCCGGTGCATATCAAGTAGTAAATGGAAATTTCCTCTGCTTGCAGGTTAGCCACTAGACTGTTGCTGTTGTTCCTGAATTCTAGTAGCCTAACAGAAGAGTGTGCTCTTGCAGAGGGATCTTACTGGAATTGTTAGAGAAGGATTTGGTACAATATGTTGTATGCGTAATATCGTGTGTGATCACCTGACTGGAATGGCTGTATTTTGTTTCTTAAAGCATGGAAGGCTCTGAAGACTTGGCTGAAATAGGCTTTGAGCCTGGTTTTTGCACTAGGAAAGGGTAAATGCCCTTTGTGGAGGTCTGAAAGCCAGGATCGATGAGTCTGCTAAGGAGTGAGCTTTGCATTGAAGGAAACCACAAATACAAGGAGGTAAAACTGTAACAAGCAATAATTGCAAACCAGTTACTTTTTTAAGTTATTATTATTATTATTAGCAATTCTTTATCGGTGAATGTGAAATAGTATAAAATAAAATGGCTTTCCCCAACACGGAGACTATTGAGAAACTTTTAAGGCAGGAAGTTTGTAGATCAACTTCTTGAAGTAGTACTGTGTCTAACACTGACTGCATTTGCTAGTAAGCTTGGAAGTTTTCTTAATAGGATGATTAGGAATAAGTCAAACAGAGAAACTATAGCCTGGGGGGGGGAGGAGAAAGTAGCCTTTTGTTCTCTTTTATTGGTTTGAATTTTCTCCAAGTGAGTAAGTCAAGCAGAACTGGAAGTCTTTAAAGCATTTGTTCTCTTGCTCATCTGAACTTGGCTTCTCTGCAGTGCTAAAATTCCCAAATCAGCAGCTGAAGAGATGAGATGTAAAATCTAGGGATACCGTTTGAAATAAATCAGCATTTAAAAAAATTAATTTCAGTGTTTCTGTGTTAGAAATGAGAGAAGCTAGTGTACCTAGGTTAAAATACACATCTTGATGATGTTCCCTTCTTCCTAAGCTTTGGATTTATGTTGTATTTTCGTTCTTCAAGAGTATGGTGCTTTTCAGATCCCCAGTGTTCCCTAGTAGGTTTAGAATGTTTAAAAGCCATTGTTTTATTTCTAACAGTCCTCAGCTGCTTGGAATGAAAAGAATTTGTTTGGATCCTTTTAAGGAGAGAAAGAGACAGGGAGAGGGAGGTGTTTGTTCTTTCTTGTTTCTTGATGCACAGCATGTGTAGACCACTAGGTAAGTGTTGCTGGTTTTGTCTTCTGCTTTCATAAGTGGAGATGTGCTGGCAAAGCATCTTGTCTTTTTCTGGGTTCCATTTCACATCTCGTGTAGTGTGCCATTTAGAAAAGGAAGGGAAAAGAGATAAAAATGGGAAAACATACATCCTTCGACTTAGTTGAGCTGAGTTAGGTAGACAGATGACTTTGCTTTATACCATGTTGGACTTGGCCACGTCACTTGCTGTGGTTCACGTGCAGCCACCCGGTGCACACTGATGCACACACGTCCTTGCTTTCCAGTCTAAAGTGTTCTGTCTTCTGGAACGGGCACTCCGAAGTTAAACTCACTCTGCTGCTTTAGGTAGCTTTTGTTTTACGGGATGTAATACTAAAGAATTTTGTTGCTCTCATCAAAGTTACACAGATTAACCCAGCTTCCAGGAGAAAACACAGTGAAGCTGATAGCTTGTTTGCTAATCATGGAATAGAATATTGGTAAAAATGTAGAATGGGTAGACTTTGATTAGTTCGCTTTAATATCTGCCAAGAACAACATTCAATGCAATGATCAGTCATTTTGTGCTTGACTGAGTCATTTTGGAAGTGAAGTAAAATTGACTTTTATGAGAAGCAGTCACACCGGAGATAGCTCAATACGTGTGTTTTAATTGTTGCTGTTTCTCTCTTTTTATGAGGTTTCAGAATATTTCACGTATTTTTACAACAATTCACTGATGTGCTGGGGACTAAGGCTTTATGTACAAAGAAGAGTAACTGGATAAGAGCCAAAAAGAAAAACAAATGCACATTGTTGAATTTTTACCCTACATGAAATACATAATTCTCTATTCTGCTTATTAACCTCTTGTACAATCTAGTTTGCATGCAGGAAATGAAATCCCTTACTAGTTAAAGGGCACTGTGCTTTGTGGTGTAGTAATATTAAAATACGAGATGTGTAGCTTGGTGGCAGGAAAAAAAAAAAACAATCTCTCAAACCCAAAGGAATAATTGACTTGTTGTAATAAACATATCAAGTGTGTGACTTGGTTTAAAGTTTTTTTCTGACAGCTGGCAAGTCCTTTCGTCCTGTCATCCCCTATAGGATGCAACCTCGCTTGAAGAACTTCTGCCCGGGTCTGAAAATATACCTCACTACCCAAATGCAGTGGGATTCAGAGGATTGAGTGGTAGTCCAGCACAGTGATAATAATTTGTGGTAGTTTTTGTTGTTGTCAGTTTTGGTTTTGTTTTTCTTCTTTTTTTTTTTTTTTTTTAAATTTCCTGAATGCTAATCATTTTATTTTCATTTTGTGAACTGCATTCACACTTCTGTTTTAACTGTCATTTGTCTCCTAAACATATAATTTGAATATAATATAACATAACATAACATGACATGACATGACATGACATGACATGACATGACATGACATAATATAATATAATATAATATAATATAAATGCCCAGATATCCGGCATGAACATACAGTAATCCTTCCCTTGCAGTTGGTAGATATGTTGATGCCTATGGCTCAAGCACTTGCAGCACAGATTGATGCCTTTGTATTTAAGAGAACTCCCATATTTTTCTTTGCTGTGAGTGTCTCCCTAGCGTAGCCTTCTCCTGGCATTCTCTCTTCTGGTCAATCAGTTTTGAGAGATGGAAGCACATTTTGGGTCTTGTACTCCCTATCTCTATAGTGGGACACTCACCACGTTACTATGTTAATGAAACAGTTTATTTCAGAAATACACTTGTAGCAGATCAGGAATAAACCTTTTATTCATTGTTATATTTACTTAGACGGTCATGTAGGTGGCATTCATGTATAGATGAAGGGTTTATTTGGGGGAAGAATATAAAGGTTTACTGACTTCTTGGAGTATTGGAATTAGTCTTTTTTTTTCTTCCCCTCAGGAAAAATTAAGAACTGGCTGCATCCGCATGCTCAATTAAAACACAGTCATTTCTTTTTTCCTTTTTACGAAAATATAAGGTGAACTTATAAAGGTGTTTGTAGGTTTTATGATTAGCTGATGTCAAATGCTCAAACATAGGAGCTGGTGGCAGCAGAGCTCCTGTGCTGGGCTCGGCTCCTCCTTAGGGCAGGATGAGGATGAGGATGAAGATGAAGATGAGTAGGGGTGGCCTTACGGGCACCAGCTCTGCTCTTTCCAGCTTCTCCTCCGGAGCCGCAGGCTCTTTGCCAGTGGCAGCATGGAGACATGCTCTGATTCCTCCTTATCCCCCTCTTGAGAACAGATATCTGAGGATACCCAAGAAAGCAGCCACTGCTGAGGCAAAATGCTGTAGTTAGGAACGAGCTGTCTGAGGGAATTTTGTTTATTTTTTCTTCTGTTGTGGTGCATAAATGGAAAGGGTTTGTCAGCACTTATCACAGTAGAAAGAACAACAGTGTAAGAATTACAAAAGAGGACTTGATAAACATGTAAAGTGATTTTTAATTTCAGACACCCTGGAGCATGATGCATTTGAAATTTTTTAATTGGGAGCTTGAAGTTTGATAGATTTAATTGCAGAAGATAGTGAAGTCCTGAGCCCAATGAGTACAAACAAGAATGTATAAAGTTTTGAAGCTTTCTTTTAATGTTAGAGAGCCACCAAGTGCATAACATGTGTCTTCTTTGTATCATCCATGCTGTGACCATCTCCTTCTGCAAGTGATCAAGTTAATCTCTCATTTTCCCAGCCTGTATTTTTGTGTCTTGGAAGCTATAAAATGCACGTCTTAAAAGAATATGAGTGGGGGATTTCAGAAACCTCAGGCCAGCCACGTAACCACAGGAGCCGCATGGGGCTTTTTTGTTTGCTGATATGAAGGCTGATCACACTCCAAGCAAGTACTACGTGTTGTCAGCTGTCTAGTTAAAATCACCCTGCTGCGTCCTCAACAGGGTTATAACACGTTTCTTCAGAGAAAAAAAAAATGGAGTTTATATCATCTGTTGGTTGGGATTTGTGGTTCTGGTGGTTTGTTCTTTGGAGGGGAGGTTGGTAGCTTTGTTGTCCTTTGTTAAGCTTGCTTTAGAAATACATTTATTTCAGTAATTCTTTCAGATTTACTCAAATTTTCTAGCAAACAAATTGCGTATATATGTCATCATTTTACTTAAGTGCAGGGTTTGGGGTTTTTTGCTTGCTTGTTTGTTTTTATCATACTGGCACAGTATGTTCAAACACCATTCAGCTACACCCCTCCTTACTCGTTTAAAGAGATAAATTTATAGAATTAATCAGGTCCATCTGTGGGTTGGCAAACTGATGTATTCCTCTGGGAAATGGTGTATGCTTTATTCAAAAGGTTTTGGTTTTGGTTTTTTTTTTAATTATTGTTAGGTACTGCTGTTGCCTGTACTGGTTAAAGCTTGGAGAGCTTAGTGCTGGTGATGATTCTGCCCACAAGCGCATCATACAGGAACGTTTCTCCTTCATCCTGGTCCCTGAAGGTGTCTCTGTTTAGCGGAACATTTTTAATTACTCTTTATAATGTTGCAAAACTTCCTTTGGGCTTTGTGGAGGCAGTTACAGATAAAGAGTCTTATCTGGAAGCCAGGAAAAATTATCAATTCGGGAGCTGAGATGAGAGTTAGAAATCCTGATGTGAACTGAGCAGCAGATGGACAGGATTCTTCCCATGGTAGAGATTGCAGGGCCAGTTAACCCAAGGAAAGAGCTGCTAAAATAAAAGTAGAAAAAATGTTAGAATATTTCATTTGTTTCTTTGTTTTGCTGGCTCTGCAATTTTGTATTTTCCCTTACTTGTTTGGTTTGGAGCTTAGAGATTGATTTGGTTTTTGTTCTTATGTTATCAAATATCTCTTTATTGAAAAAGTCAAAGTCAGGGAGATAGTTGGAAAAATAATTACACTTGTATAACAGAGATAGTTGACTGTAAATCATGCTGCGTATAGACCTTCCTCCCGTTTTCCCATATAAATGCAGCTTTTATAGCAAAACTTCGGAGTAGTACTTCACGTTACTTTCGAGTGATTGAGGAGTGAAACATTGCTACTAGTATTCTGGCGATTTCTTGTTCACAATGGGATGCTGAACTCCATAATTTTATATATGCATCATTTTTTCTAATAAATATGCACTCTGGGTGGGTAAAAGTTTTCTCAAATGGTTTGAAAATAGCAATCATAATATTAGTATCTAATTCATTTATCTGTTGTGCTTTTCAGAAGATCAAAGCTTTATAATTTGTTGGAAATATCTAAGAATTACACGGTTAACGTAATGAAGTGGTTTTGCTCTTACATTGAGTACAAACATCATTAGTATTGAAAGATTATTATGGAAATACAGGCTTCACTGAGTAACAAGACTTAGTGTAGCTATTTTGTGCAGTATTCCTTTCAAAATGCAATTAGTGAAATTATTTTTCTCATGAATAGGTCGTGTAGGTCTAGTCAAAATAACAAACTATTTTTTTTCAAAGAAATGAAATTGTTCCAGTTTACAGAATAGCTTTTGAAGGGTGGGATGTAGGATTTTTGGTTTTCTCTTTCTGTTGAAAAACCAAGACAGTGATGGGGGAGTACATAAAAAGAAATAAGTGGAGAGAGGGGAAAATACAGAAACTAAATAACTGATTTGTTTTCATGTGTTTTTCTGTGAAACTACTATCTAATTTTGAAAAAAACCCTGTTCACTATGACATTATACAATCTTGCTTCCATTACTTTGCCATTTTCATTGAAACAAGGGTACACATGTTTCACTGATTAGTTAATTATTCTCTGTTGCCATACTGCCTTTCTTATTCCGTAATTTAATTTTCTTTTAGTCGAATAGCCAATGAATGTGAAGTATCTATGAAAAGGTATTGTGTGGCTGGAAATGGTAGGGAGGAGAATTTGTCTTCCAGTCAACTGAATACTGAAAAATGCTGCAGAATTCTCTAAAATTTTACTTAATTTGTTAGAGCAATTGGGTCATACTTTTTCCTTTTTATTCTGATACTCCATTCACTTTTCTATGGTTTCACTGGATGTAATCAACTGCATAGAGTTAAGCTGCTGGTGAAAAGAAGTAGGTTAAGGATTTAGGTCAGATTACATATCTCTACCTGTATGATGTATTTTATGCCCAGGAGGAGATGAGAGCTCAGGTTGCTGTCCTGAGATCCTCAGGACCTCGAGAGTGACCCCTTTGTGTGACAGGGATCTTTCTGAGTTGCTGGGCTCTTGCGTTCAGGAGATGCAATATCAGTGGTGTCTTGTGGAATTTTGGGGTTTTTTTGCCTTTATAAATTTCCTCTTTTGACTGTGGCAGCTCTTCCTTGCATCTCCCTTTACATCCCTCTTCACACAAATGCAGAAAATTACATCATCTTAATGAAGATTTAGGGCCACTTTTTAAAGGTGTCTGGTTAAAAATTCCACTAATAAAGAGTTCTATTTTCACACCTTATAAATAGCCATCAAACGCTGGCCATTAGGCACTTGTTATCTCCTGGTGACAGTTGACGGTTTTCATTATCAAACTGGGTCATTGCGTGTTATTTCATTATTGTGACAGTTATGTTGCAGCAGGAATGATGTTTTCTTACTCTCTATTCCCTCCCAAAGGAGAGTGGCAGCTACTCAAGCAGAAAGCTGATGTTTCTGATTTCTTAGTTTTTTATTGTTGATAAGCTGGCACTAGTGGTATTTGGGGACCATGAACACTGCTACATTTCTGACTTATTCTGTAGATCATTCTGCTATGACTGACATGAGCTAAAGGCTGAACTTCCTAAGGTATGTTTGAAAAATTCAGGAAAGCTTCTCTTGTATTTTTGTTATGTTTGTCATTACTAGGATTAATCATATCCACTCACACTATTTATATCTTTATGTTCCTTCGAGTAGTCAAGATCAAAGCCATTTCTAATCATTAAAAAGCCAACATACGTATATCTCGAACATACGCAGAAAGGAATGCAAATTGTAAAGAAAACAAATCCTAAAAGAGCAGTATTGCAAAACTGTGCTTCCCACACATTCCTTTTTGATTGATTGTCACTTAGTATTTTATTAAGTAGCAAAATCTAATCCCCCTTGTGAGACCTCCTAGTGCTCTTTCCCCCTGCCCCTCCTTCAGAATATATAACATGTAAATCCACCGCTCTCTGGTGAAAAAAATCTATTTTTAACCTGTTTGCAGTACTAATCTCACTTAACCTGGTTTTAGTATGCACTGGGCAGAAACAATGTGATTTAAGAATTACGAGATTTTGCATTGGGACTGGGAAGGCAGTAATTGATTCCTATGCTTAAGTAAACTATTCTTGGGGAAAATATACATCACGTATAAAAGAATGGTGCAGTAGGTGAAGCACAGACTTAGCTTTTCTTGCCAAACATGGCATAAAACACAAAGTGCAAGAGTCAGAGCAGTTCACTAGGGTTTATTTTAACCGGCTGCTACACCTTTGGGCTACGGGCATTAGGGTGTTATTATTCTCATGGCGATCATAAATATTATAAATGGCGTGCTTTTTTTAATTGTTGGTTGAACGGCAGGAAGGGACCAAAGATCTGGGTAGTGTGGGCTTTGAATCTGTAGTCAACCTGCTGTTTGCTGTATTTGCTCTGTGTAACTCTTAAATTCACGGTGACTATAGTACATTGTGAAAAAGATTTTAAAATTACGATAGTTTTAAGAGGAATGTATCAAATGTATCTTAATTTTAAAAGATAATCTGGTTTATAGCTGAAGAGGGTGTATTTGGTGTGAGAGAATCAAACTTTATCTTTGAAGGCTAAAACAAAGGAGAGTTTCAAGATGCACTGCCTGTGCTGATGCAGTTCATTTGTTGTCCCAGGATGTCTTTCTGAACACGCACCCTTTTGGTGCCAAGAGAAGCCAATAGAAGAGCCAGAAGTTACCAAAAACTTAAATTTAGTCATTTGTGGAAAACACTGCAGATGGTAGAGGCTTAGGAATAACCACTCATTCACATCCCAGGAAAGGCGGTGTCAGTGGTGTGTAGTTTCTGGTCTTACTTAAGCAGAACAAAGGAAATTACGCAGTTGAAGTGTGGCTAGCTTTTCTTTGAAGCATATAGTGTATCTTAATTAAAAATATTACAAATGTAGCTGTCGAGTTGTGAAGTAGCTATACAAAAGCACTGAGATACATACAGTGACGCAAAGTAGAAGGAGGGGTTATTTCGTAGCTTCAGATTTAATTAGTCCGTTTTCCTTACAAATACGGATTTGAACACGTAAGAAATATTTTTCTGGCTCTCCTTATTATTCTGCACATACTCACTTTTGCTACTTAATCCTGGGTTCAGTTTTACTCGGATGAGTTTCATAAAATAAATATTGAATCTCAAATAATGAAAACTTTGCCCAAGACAATATGCCTGGGTGGGCCAGTTTGATGAGTTTTCCACCAAAAGAACACAAGCAGGGCTATCAGCTACTCAGTGTGAGCTCTGAACTGAAGGAGGCTGTGGTTGGTTGTCCCCTGCCAGCAGCTGAGAACTCCACAGCCACTTCTTCACCCAGCTGGCCCTGCCTGGGTGGGTAGAGAGCAGGAGAGCAAGAAAACACGTGTGTCAAGTTAAATACAGTGAAGGAAAGTGGAAGTAAAAAACAAACCCAAAACAAGTGATGGAAAGGTAATTGCCACCTCCACCAAGCAGAGCGATGATGCCCAGCCAGTCTCTGAGCAGTGGTTATTTTGGGAGGACTAACCCCGGCTGACTGCTGAGCCTGGCGGTGCCTGCCGTGGAACATCCCTTTGGTCAGCTGGGGCCAGATCTCCCGGCTGTGCCTCACGTCCGTCTGTCCCCAGATTAGACCTCTGTGGTGTTCAGAAGTATGCAAACAGTGCGTGAAAGAAACGGTACCTTCAGATTTATTCTGTAGGTCCCAGGAAAGATTCTGTTTTGTTTCACACGTTAAAAAAAAAAAAAACTCTCTATATACATTTACTATTATGGGGAATACATAGTTCTTCAATAAGTAATGGGTCAGGGTTTTGGAATTTTTGTAGTCAATATTTCCCTAGATAAGAAATCCACCTTAAGAGAAAACATTCAGTTGAAATGAAGACAGTATGTCAAATAAATTAGTAAAGGAATGTGACCTGTTCTTTTCATTCTGCACCCATTGCTGTCTGGTTCCTTGGCTTTGTGTGAAGGTTCATGACTGTAGGGCAAAGCTGGATCGGGCATTTAAGTATTTTGCAGCCATTCACTCAGTTATAGACAGATGCTATGGTTCAATCAGATTGTGGACACTGTTGAGTGTTGATAAATGGAATTTGTTCTCATTTTAGAAGTTGCCAGAAAATGTCATGCAAATGAACTGCAGTCCACTGCATCTGGGTACAATTAATTGCAGTTTACTAGTTTGAAAGACTGGGATGGTTTGGATTGTTCCCGTTGTATCTGTAGACAAAGCCTAAGCTTTTGATTTTGTTTGTTAAGTTTTCAAAGGAAGATTTTCTATCAGACGACAAACATTCTTTGTGATGGCGACCCTATTTTCACTCACTACAATATTTTTGCTTTCCAATATTTTCTCTCTTTTAAAGAAAGTCAACTCTATCAAAACCCAAGCCCTCTCTTCAGTTTCTATTCCCATTTGCTCTTTAGAATTGAACAATGAATCCAAAGATTTCTTTTCTTCTAAATCTTTGAACTATGAGACAATTAAATTTTCCATGTTAGGAGCAGGTAGCAGATTACATGTATAATGATGCTTTGTTTTCTCAAGAGCTTGTTGACACTGAGGCACTGCGGACACGTTACCAAATGAAAACTTGAAGAAGAAACTGCTACAGCAAAAAATATGTTACTTTGGCTTTAATAACTTTTGCATTTGGTGGAATTAAGATAAAATGGCTAGGAATATCTTAATTCATAGACAGAAATATATTTATTAAATGAGTAACAGAAAAATTACATACAGATCCTTCCCACTTAAGATCTGTTTCTTAGCTTTTGAATTAATGTGGTTGTAGAGCTTTAGATTTCTAATAGCTTTTTTACTCCTGTGAAGAGGTGTAATTTTTATACCAATGTGTTTTGATGGTTCATGTCCATTAATGCAGAACAATGCAGCGAAACATGAATCCTACACGAGCTCTGAGGGTTGGACTTAAGAGTTCTGTGAGGCATAGGACATCACAGTAATCTTTTTCAGTATAAATAAAGCCATTTGAATATGAAGCCCCCACTTCTCATCAAAACACTTGTTAGCATGCAGGTCACAAAGTTTAATGAGTCCCTGTAGTTGCTGACAAGGCAACTTCAGGAAGTGCCAGAGCAGGTTTTGACCAAGCTCTTTTATTCCACGCATTCCTCCCGTGCAAGTTTTCAGGCTTCCTTTGTACTTCTTAAACTGACTCTTCATTTTTCTCAGGAGTCTTCGTAACTCAGTGGTGACTCTGTAATTGAAGGTGGGCTAGAAAGAAACCTCTCGTTTCCTCCATCACATAAGAACCCTCATATACACGTTTCACGTGACGTTCATATCTCACATGTATGCAAATAACGTTAAACTTCTAACTCGCTGTGTTTTTTGAAATAAAGTTTCGTAGCAATTTCTTGTTGCTACTCTGAGCTATGATTTTATGTATTGTAATGACATATCATTGGTGGCATCAAGAAGAGTTTTCCGTTAACTTGATTTGAAAATCTATTTATTTCCACATTGCTTTTCTTTTCCCTGTAGTCTTCTTGGGGATATTAAAAGCTCCTTTTTTTTTTTTTTTCTTTCCTGCTCAAAAATTGTCTTTGCTAATTCAACAGAATTTCAGTACTACTACATGCAGTTACTTATATGGTTACAATTTTAGGTTCTAAATTGTTTTGAAAATTTTTACACCACATAGTGCCACTTAATGGCCTCAGCTTAATATATATCCCCCTGTATTTCGGAGATATGGAGTTACTTTTAAAATATGTTTGACTTTTTTTAAGTGGGCTGTGGAGACTACAGGAACCACAGAGTCTTCTTTTGTCTTTTCCATTTTTCTTTTTAAATTGCAATATTAGTTTGTTTAATTTGACAAGTTCTGATGACCAAAATGATGTCGAAAGGCTTGAATAATAGCTCAGATGATTTTGTCCTTTTGGAAGAGAAATATGCCAGAGACAAGCTGTCCTCTCTGGCAATCTTATTATAAAGATTGAGAAATGAATAGAGCTATTAGAAAACCCAGTTAGAATGTATATCTGAAGAATTATGGCTCTGCTCACAGGAGTGAAAAGCAATGACTCCATTTAGATTTTCAGAATTATAGTTTCTAGAAATGTCGCAGAGGACTAAAGAAGGCTCCATCTTCATCGTTCGTCACATAATTGGCTGAAATACTGTCAAGGGTCACAGGACTCCCAACGTCGTCATCATTAGTCTCCAACTTCTGAGACGAAGATTTTTGCTATGGCATATAGTAAAAAAGTTACTACCTTTAAAAGATAAATAGTTAATTCTATTCTCTGATCTGGATCTAATAAAGTAAGATCAAAAGCAAGCTTTTTTTTTTTTTTTCCTATGTCATGAAATGCTGCTTTTGTAACAGAAGTCAAAGCTTATTCTGTTTCTTTACTGCTGCAATTCTGCAAAACTGGCCCTCATCAAAGACTATCAGTTGGTCTTCTTTCATGACTATGCTTTAGAATTATTGATTTCTGATAAAAGCGCTAAGCAGTTGCTGTCAAAAAATTCAGCACAGTTTGTTTCAAGAGTGTTCTGACTTGCTAAGTCCTCGTGTCTTTACATATATATATATATAAAATGTAGATCTTCGTTATAATTAAATAAAATAGAAAAATATGGTAGAAAGAAAGGCTTAAATAGATAGTAAATGCCAGTATACTTCTGGTTGGTTTACAGTCTGATAGGATTGTAGGGTGGGGTTATTTACTATCATTTTTTTCTCTTTACTGACCTAGCACTTATACTGAGCTGTTTTGTTTGTTGTTTGTTTGGGGTTTTTTTTTAATAGTCTATTGTGTTTCTTTTGTGTACTGTATTTATTAATCAGTAAATAATAGAGAAACAAACAACATATAATGAATTAGTGGGTTAAATCTAAACCCAGGCATATTCAAACAGGAAACAACATGGTTCAATGAATTTAATATTTATGATTTTTTTAGGTTTAATGTGTGTGATTTATTTTCGTAGTGTGGTTGGAATTGCAGTTACGTTTCCTAGTGGTTAACTGATAACAAAGGTTACTGTTCCATGAGGTTGGTCATGACCAGTGTTCAACCAAAGTGGTTCCAGTGCCTTCACACTAGGGCACTGCAGAATCCGTTATCTTAGTTAATACTGCATCACTTGTTTGTCTTTTGTACCCTTTTGAGTTTCTGTTGAAGCCTGGCTGATACTGAGATTATGGCTCCATTTTTTTCTTTTGCTCTGATCGTCAGTTTCCGATGTCACATACAAAGCATGTTATTACATATCAACATTGTAATTAATGGGTAAATGATAAGGCTTAATTTTATTCTGAGCCCACAGGGCCTGAATTAGACAATTTGTGAAGAATGCTAACATCTTTCTCATTTTCAAATATGATTTTCTTGATTACTGAAAGACAATATTATTGAGGCCAGCCATAGAAATGTTTATAGTTCATGATACAGTTTGTAATAATCTTGGCAGCTTGTCTGTATCACTCAATTTTGAAGTGCACTAGGTGTTCTATTCTCTCTGCTCATTACTTTATTTGTTATGACCAGCTTCAGTCTTGTTGCTAACCTAAATGGAATGTCTTTTGTACAAGGTAGGGATGCTTATACCATCACTATTTTAGTGTTTAATATATTTAAAGTTTAAAATTGTTATTTTAATTTATTTTGTTTCGTACACTCAGTATTATTATGTTTTATATTTAGTTTTGGATTTCATCTGAGGATAGTTGTCCTAAGACAAATGTTCTCATGGACAAAAAGAAGCGTTTTGAATGGTACACTGCTACAATAAAGAAGTGAAGGACTTCAGCCTAACTCTGATGTGTAAGTATACTTAGCTTGTTTTGAAACTATGAATAGGTTTTAGTAACAAGAGTTATGGAATTCATACAACTGCTATTGAATATATTGGTTTAGAAGGCCAGAATGGCAATTAAACTTAGATGATTGTTGATTATAATAGAGAGCTAAGTTGTTATAGCAACTGGAGCTCTCAACTTACCACTGTGCACAGAGCAGCACATACTACAGAAAAAAAAGGGAAAAAAAGACTGATCTTTTCCTTTCTCCCAATAGTCTGTAATCATAATTATCATAATTGATATTCAGAATTTTTCCTTTTGCAGTTTCTAGTGTTTAAACATTACTATGCAAATACAATTAATTCTGCAATCATCAGACTGACTTCACTGAAATAATTCTATTTGTTAATACTGGATTTCGGTTCTCTATCATTTTAACCATTTAAATAAAAAATATGTAATTATTTCAGTCCTTTTACAACTTATACGGAGATTAGGTTTTGTTATTTTTCATTCCTTTTCAAGTGCTAAGGAGGTGTAATGCAGTACTCTGTCATACCGTTATTAAAGCTTGGTCTATTCTGCTGATTATAAACCATAACAGTGCAATTAGTCAACAGTAGTTAATGGAAAAATTGAGGCAGAAATACTTTCTGTCTGCTCGGTGTACTGGATTAGATTAAAAGGTATTAGAAATGCAAGTCCAAGACTGCTATTCCATTTTATGCTGGCTGATGATTTGGATTGGTGTGATGTTGTGGTAGGTTGACCCTAGCTGGACACCAGATACCGCCAAAGCTGCTCTCTCACTCCCCTCCTCAGCTGGACAGGGAAGAGAAAATATAACGAAAGGCTCATGGGTTGAGATAAGGACAGGGAGAGACTATTTACTGGTTACTGTCATGGGCAAAACAGACTCTACTTGGGGATAATTAATTTAATTTATTACCGATCAAATTAGACTTCTCCTGTGTGGGTCCCCCAGGGGGTCACAAGTCCTGCCAGCACACCTGCTCCAGCCCGGACCTCTCTCCATGGGGCCACAGGTCCTGCCAGGAGTCTGTTCCACCATGGGCTACCCGCAGGGTCCCAGCCTGCTGTGGGCATCCCCCTGCTCCGCCGTGGGCTTCCCACGGGGTCCCAGCCTGCTGTGGGCATCCCCCTGCTCCGCCGTGGGCTCTTCCCCAGGCTGCCCATGGATCTCTGCTCCACCATGGACCTCCACGGGGACAGCCAGCGTCACCACGGGCTGCACCACGGGCTGCGGAGCAGTCTCTGCTCCGGCACCTGCAGCACCTCCTGCCCTCCTTCTGCACTGACCTTGGTGTCTGCAGAGTTGTTTCTCTCACATATTCTCACCCTCTGGATGTAGTTGTGGAGTAACTTTTTCCCCTTCTTAGATATGTTATCCCATAGGTGCTACCACTGTTGGCGATGGACTTGGCCTTGGCCAGCAGCAGGTGCATCTTGGAGCCGGCTGGCATTGTCTCTATCAGACACAGGAGAAGCTTCTAGCAGCTTCTTGCAGAAACCACTCCTATAGCGCCCCCTACTACCAAAACCTTACTACTCAAGCCCAATACAGATGTTTTTCACCAACTTAGGGGTGTCTTGCGGAGTCTTTCAGAGAATATCATAATCAACTGGCAACACTTCGAATATTCTGTGTGTTACAAGTTAGGAAATCTTGAATTTATTTCCTGTTCTACCCCTAATCTGGGACTCTAGCTAAGTTATAGGTGAGGAAGAGCCATAATTTGCTATCCATGGAAACCTTGCATCCTGCAACATGTGTCTGTCCCTTTTTCTTGTTCTTTGTCCCTCCAGCACAGCAGAACACCACCTCTGGGTTGCCTCTGATTTATTAGCAATTCTTTGGCCTGTCCAAGGTAGGAAGAATACAGTTCCATGTGGAATAAACAGCAAGTTTTTAATAACATTTTCATAGAGTGATTTCTGAATTACTCCTTTCCTTGAATGAATGACACTATGGAATTAGCAGTATTTTCCTTCTAAGTTGGTTATCATAATATGTGAATACTGGAGTCTATTAGGTACAGGAAATTGTATTTGGACTTCTGCCTTCATTTAGTTAAAAGCACGGGGACCTTTGTACTTCATTTTACAACTGCAAAAAAAGTGTTGTTTTAAACTTAGAGGTCAAGAGAAGTTAGCGTTATGCGAATGAAATGAAGAGCACTCAGAGTTCAGATTTTCTCAATAACTCACAATTATTTGTTTTGAATATGTTTACCATTTCTAAAGAGAACAATCTTAGGCTAGTTAGAGCTATTGAGAACTGAAATGTCAACTAATAGTTTTAATTACTTGCTCATGATCCTTTCAAAGGTAGTTTGAAAGAAAATGAACACATGCTCTCCATTAAAACAGATGAGATTTAAACGTATCCAGATAATGTCTCATTTCAAGATGTAGAAATTTAGAGTTTATGTGAAGCGGGTGAATGGACTGTTTTGTGGAACCAGGTCTAACAAAGCCGGGCTGTGCCATTAGAATACCTAGCAGCAGAAGAGTATAGTTATGTCTGACCATTACAAACCCTTATCATTCGAGTTTGTTATTTAGCTATAAAAATTTGCTCCAGGCTAAAACTTAGACTTGGCAATTCCCACCATATGAGGCTTTAAATTACTTTTAAGATGTACACAAAAAGCAAGTTTGCTTACACATCCATTACGTCTACATCAATAGTTCTCTATTAGCTCAGTATTTTACGTGCTACAAACTAAGTGCTCTGAAAGTAGATTGAGAGTGCTTACGGTCACTGGGTTAGAGCCTGCTTCTCTGTCTGCTCCAAGTTTGTTCCAGGTCCTTTATAGAGCCTTTAAATTACATCTGTGCAAAGTTAAAGTATTTTATTTCCTCAGATTTGACTCTATGGTTTCCATTTTTAATAATTTTCATTTTCTTAAAGTGTGATATCCTCACTCAAGGCCATCTGCTTCTTTTCCGATTCTTTTTAAGAGAACTTTTCTGGTTTGGGCAGCTTGCCTTTGGCTGACCACGGGGTGAAGTAGTAGAATTGTGCTGGTTTGACTGGATGCCCAAGCCAAATCCCTCTGTAGTGCAGGTGTGTCTCTTTAGCAGGTGCAGCTTTGTTCAGCTTCATGTACATCATCTGTTTGCAGCCATAATACTATTTTGTAAGGAATCTTTCCAAAACACAATATTGTCTGATCTCGAAGATGGGAGAGGAGCGTAATGCGAGGAAAGATTTAGAGCTGTAACAGTATGCAGGAAAACAATTTCTGTATTTCAGAGGATTTTGATGTGAGTGTGATTGGTTGGAACCCAAGTCGCAGAAATTCTCTGGGCAAGGTAGCTCCACACTGGCTACTGCAGGTCTGGGAAATGCAATATTTTGGCAGGCTGCCCGTTTGGCTGCTAATGAGCCAAGCTCATAACCTTGCAGGGAACTGTGTAGGGCTCGACAGCTTCTGAGCCAGCAGAGTCCCCTGTTCCTTGAGCATCAATCCCTATGTCACCTATCATAGGCAGATTACTGCCTCATTCCCGCATTTTCTCAGAGCTATTGCTTTTATGTACCACAAAGCTCTATTTTCTGTATCTGCCTTAATCTCAGTTTCAGATCCCATCTCAGGCTACAAGCCAAGCATTTAAATTTAGTACGGTGAGAGGTAGAGATTCAAAATAAATGACACCTACTTCGCCTTTGAATTCCAGATTAGCCAGGACACATCGTGGTGACAGTCTGTAGAAACAGATTTTCACCTTGGATTTTTCTTTTAGAAACTTTTAGAATAGTCACCTGTACAAACTGCCTCTGAAATAAATGAGGTTCCACATCGTGTACAATCTGCCTACTCACCATCTTCCTAGGACTGAGAAATAAATATCTGGTTGTTGCACAAATAGCTTTCTCAGTAAGTAACAAATAATTATTTTCATTGATCTCGTTTAATCAAAGAGCTGTCAACACAATAGCTGTCAACAGGCATATAAAAGATGTTATCATATTACAGGTAGCATCCACATCTAATAACACAATTTCGGAGTTTTTCCCCTTTGGAGTTCTAGGTCTGCATTCATTTTGCTGTTGACATTCCTTTTTCATTTGCAGAAAACGTTAAGAAAACATTTTTTGAGGAACTAGCTATTTCAATTTTTTGTTTTCTCAAATAATTTAACTCTTTTTTTCTTTAAAGGATTTGACTGGAATTAGCACAGCCACTTTCACATCACACACACTTATAGGTGCGTAACATTTGCGTGTGCAGCTGTGGACCTGTGACAAGGAGTGGTTTGGAATGAGGCGCCACTAGGATGGCTCATCTGCAAGGCATCTGTGGATGCTAAAAGTAGTCTAGCTGGGTTGCACACATGTACTGTAATCAAAGGAAGGGAAATATTTAAGAGAGTGACTCTTAAAAGGTTGTTTTACAGTATTTATTACCCTATATATTGCATGTTAATGATTTCCTTCTGATGTCAGACATGAACTTCTCGTTAACCACTGTTAATCTAACAGCATATTATACCTGGAACAACTTATCAACAGTTTATGAAATAGTCATTGGCAAAGTCCAGCCCAGAAGCCATAGATCCTGAATGCATAATTGCCTCAGACTATTTAATTGTGCACCCTTCAGTAGGCCAGGAATCATTTAAGCATCTGGTTAAAACATGATTCCCTTTAAAAAGTACTTAAGCTTGTGTGTAACTGCTTGCTGAGCAAAGTGGTAGATGGACTGTTATATCTGGGTTTCTCTGACCTTGGTACTCTGTCAGAGAAACGTAGTTTAAAAAGTATGCAGTTAAAGTGAGATAGTTCAAGTAATACAAAATAAGAATATAAAGCCTTATCTTACTGTATTGGTCTTGCTTCCCAATCTTGGTGCATTGTGGATAAGCAACAGTATCACTAGCCTACCAAAACTCAGTTAAGAATAGTATTTCCAACAAAGGTTTAGGAATAAAATGGATTGCTAAAATTAAAACACGCAGTATTAGAATATTACAGTTTGAGTCAGTCATTCTTGGCGTATTTTACACACGAAGAAAATGATTGCAAGTGAGATATCAAGACAATTTTCTTTATCCCTTTTAATTATTGCTTGATTAATATTTTATTCAGGGTTTGCAGAAAGAGATTTTTTTAAGGCAGTAAAAATTAATTTTGGATAATATAGGTGTTTTATCTCTTATCGATCAATAAAATATAATTCTCTGTGTTAGTGTGTTATTCTGCTCGTTATTGTATCAGTGAGAGTCTTTAACCTATATATCTAGTATCTACATTGACCAGAGCAGAAATTACTGCGTGCACCCTGCAATTTATAATCCACTCTACCCAGCTCCTCATCAATTATTTTTGCTGCAAAATGTAGTGCCACTGATAGGTATTTTATCTTAGTGCTGCATTCCCACTGCCTGCGGACTGTTGCTTTGAAGAGTCTTAAAAGCATTTCTATTTAATAGTGCTAGCCACTGCATCTGCTCGAAAATTTGTTCCAAGTTACGTTCTGTTTTTAACAATATACTTTCATACGTAGATAATAAACACATTTTGTTTGGAACCAATTTAGGCTGAAGTGAGCCTTTCCTAAATTCTTAGGGAGACTATGTTAAAAAGGTCAAATTCAGTAAAAAAAAGTTCACCATATGAAAAAATACTATTTTTCCTTTAAATTACTGTAATAGATTTTTATGTAAATAAAAAATCAAACTAAATTCTGTCTGCTTTAAAGAAGACATCGTGACCATTTTTCATATTAGTGTGTTTCTCTGTTACATTAAAGTCTGTGTCTTTTTTTGGTGAAAATGGTGAATTCTGAGGTTTTTCTTTTCGACAAACCTGATTCCTTCCATTCAGGAAAATATTCTGTGTGGTTTTCTTATCTATCTGTGTCTATGCTACTATGTTGAGTGTGGCTTCCTTAAACGTGTATGTCTGAAAAAAAAAGTTTCCTTAAAAATAAACTTTACACATGGACTTTAAGTGAACTCATTCTGATTTCTACACTCTTGAGGTGTGTGTCTATTCTGGAAGATTTTGTATTTGATGCTTAAATATTGGTCCGAGCGCAGTGGACATTTGATGCCGTCTAGTCCAGTTCCGCATTCCTCTCGCAGTGCTGTATTGTGGACAATACAGCTGCGCAAATAGTCCTACCTAGTGATAAATCCAGATTTCTAATGTCACTGCTTCTTTTGGTAAGTGAAGCTTTTAGCAGCCTTCGCATCCAAAGTCCTTGTTAGCTTTTTTTTTTTCACTTTTCCATATGCTCACCTGAGTTTTTTGTGTTGTAGCAGCTGTCTTCTCCTGATCGTGCGTTGTGCTTCAAATAGGAAACTGACTTTATTCAAGGTTGCAGACTCTATTTGGCATATGGCAGTAACATCACGGTTTGTTACCGCTCTCAGCTCTGCTAAAGCATCTAGAAATCATTTGGATATTGACCAACACAGGTTATGTGTGTCAGGAAGATTATTTTTTTCTCTCTAGGGATTTATCGCCTATTAAAATTGCTTGGCCAGTCTACTTTCTGACTTTAGTAATGGCATAAACTAAACGGAAACAAAGGCGGGTTTTGAACACTGGGCAGCTATTCTCTTGATTATGTAGGTCAGTTCTTTTGTAATGCAATGTGAGATATAGCTTCAGTAGGGGCTTTCACTTTGTTTGTCCCTAAACGGCACATGATAAAATAGCGGCATCCCACCTTTTTTATCTTTGTGGTACTGAGAACATTTGCAGGGTTAAAAAATCTGCACTGGGGCTATTTTATCTATTTTATCTTTCAGATGCCATTATGTCACCAGATGTGCACTGTAATGCATTGCTGACTTTGACTCGGTTTTCTTGAAGTGTAGGAACCAAACTGGGATCAGTAAAACTTTGATGGATTTTAAATATCAATATAATTAAGAGAAGTTAGGTCAGAATAGCGTGTAATGGGAAGTGGTAAGGACAAGAACCATAAGAACAGAATTGCAAGGGTGAAGAAACTGCTTGAAGAATGCACAGTTTGGAATCTAGAGCATGGACCAATGTGTGAAGGAGATTTTTTTTTTTAAGTGGAAATTAATAACGGGGTGGTGTTATAGCAAATAAATAGTCTTTATATAAAAATCTGATATGAAAATGTGCTGAAAGAAGCTACTTGCAGCAATTTCTGAAATGCCCAAGGATTGTACTATTTCCTGCAAACTGTCAGCTTTGTGACTTTGTTAATTACCAGTCAAAAGGTGCATGGAATTCCTGAATGAACATGCAACAAATAACAATTTGTATTGAGTATCAAGTTCTCTTTTGGTTAAAAACCAAATTTATTCTTTGTCTAAGGAGTTGTCTGTGCAGCCCTCTTTATCCTTTCCTTTTCTATTTTATTCAGCATCAGATGTTGCACTAGCAATAGCAGAACTAAGTGGGACATGAAAATCCCAGCTTTGCACTTTGGATTTTTTTTTTTAATGCCAACTTTGGGCTGTGCATCCAATGAGTTAGTTTTATGTGTGCCCATTTTTGGGAGGATGAATCCTGAGTATATGTGTGTGCAAATGATTTCAGGCACTGGGAAATTTTCACCATGGAAAAGTTCAACCACAGTAGTGATTTTATGGAACTACAAGCATGTCAGTGCTATGTTAATACAAGAACATAATTACTCTGTCCTGTTCCTTTCTTTGTGAGCAACTGGTAGGTGGTAAGTAATCTCTTTTTAAGCTATTTTCCCCTCAATATGTCAGAGGAATTATTTGAAATAATTATGAAAGAGACATAGAATATAAATGTCAGAGTAGATGTAGATGGGAAAATATTACTACAGAGGGGTTTTTTAATATGTTGGAAATGTCATTTATGGTTCTGTTTTAATGAATGGGTAATTAGTTGGCTGAACATCGGCTCACTTCTTAATGGAATCTTAGTGGATTAACTACATACCTCATTCATATTATCCTACAGAATTTTTCTACCTTCTTATAATGAATAATCTTTTTGTAGGAGGCCAGTATGAAAAAGGAGGGTCTCCTCTAATGTGGAGAATTTTTGCTTTTGTTCGCTATTAAATTAGTATGGATCCTGGTTTAAAAATACTTAAGATACATATGTTGGTGTGGTTCCTGTACTTTCTGCAGAAACAACCCATGTTGCTTTAGATACTAATCCCAACACTTTGTGGTTTTTTTCTTTGTTTTTTTATTTTCTTTTGTTTATATGTTTTGGTTTTAGTGTTCTTTTTTACAGTCATTTTTATTTTATTGGATTTTATTCTCTTTTTATTTTTTTTTGCATGACCTTACTAGTTTGCAGTTTGACATAGCTTGAGAGATTCCACCTTTCGAAGTCCTGGGTCCTTTGCTGACAGGGTGGCGCCTGTCCCCCATAGCTGTGCTTGCCAGACGTCTCTCTCAGGATCTCCAAGCATTTTCCTAGTGCACACATGTGCTGTTTGGACAACAGTGTTGGCTCATGGTTGCCGAACTACTTAGACCTGTCTCATATCCATGCCGTCAACTGGGCTATACTGACAAATTGCATTCCTGAGCTGTCATGTTCAGAGTTTTTGGAGTTTGAGTTTGGAGGTTATGGCTGCTGTATATGCGGTTGTATACTTTAAAGTTGTCCAGGTTCAGACTGCCAAGAGTAGGAGGTGCGTGATGTTATGTAAAATCAAGTACATCTTTCCTTAAAAATCCCCTAACATAAACACTTGTGCTGGTTTTGGCTGGGACAGAGTTAATTTTCTTCATAGTAGATAGTACGGAGCTGGTTTTCTGATTTGTACTGAAAACAGTGTTGGTAATACAAGAATGTTTTAGTTATTGCTGAGCGGTGCTTGCACAGAGTCAAGGCCTTTTCTGCTTCTCACCCAACCCCACCAGAGAGTAGGCTGAGGTTGCACAGGAACTGGAGAGGGGACAAAGGCGGGACAGCTGACCCCAGCTGCCCAAAGGGATGTTGCACACCATATGATACCACGCTCGGTGTATTAAACTGGGAGAACGAGAAGGAAGTGAGGGGGAAAAACTGGAGTGATGGTGCCTGTCTTCCCAAGTCACCATTACGTGTGACGGAGCCCTGCTTTCCTGGAGATGGCTGAACACCTGCTGCCCATGGGAAGCAGGGAATTAATTCCTTGGTTTGCTTTTGTTGCTTGTACGGCTTTTGCTTTACCTATTAAACTATCTTTGTATCAACCCACGAGTTTTCTCACTTTTCTAATTGTTTCCATCCCACCAGGGGAACTGAGCGAGCAGCTGTGTGGTGCTTAGATGCTGGCTGGGGTTAAACCACAGCAACATTTAAAGTTGTCACTAGATTTAAATGTTGATTTCAAAGTATTTTGTATTTTGAATCCCATAAAACTTTAAAAATCTTGAATACAGATGTTGCCTGCCTGAAAGTGCACAAACAAAACCCACTTCAGCTGTTTGCTTTTCCTTATATATGAATGTGTTCCTGTAAGAAATTAGCTTATTTCCATAAAAGCTTTTAATATGCAACCCTTACATTTTCCCTTTCTTAGTGTGCATCGCATCTTTGTTACATATACGCTTTATACTTACTGTTATGTGTTTTCTAAAACCTATTTCTAATTCAGCAGAAGGGTGCTCAGGCATTAAAAAAAAAAAGAGAAATTATAAAATCTGCTTAACGTTTAGCTCTGCTGTTTGCCCTAAAGCTATAATTACTCAGGTAATTTTTTCATATCACCTGCATGAAAACTCCTGCATTAGGTTATATCTTACAACGAAACCTTGTCTGAGGCACTACGTTTTTGCTTGTGCTGCATTCACATTTGTGTGTTGCTAGGATGTACTGGTACATTTCTGAAACACAGAGAAGACCTTATGATATACAGTTATGAATAAAGACAACTTAACATGGTTCTGTCTTTTCATTGAACCAGGAGTTAACCTACTTGCTGAAGTCTATCTTGGCAGATCAGAATGTAGGTATTGAAAGAGAGAGAGGAATACATACCTCAGTTTTTTTCAGTTGATGATTTTTTTCTTGTTGCAATTTCAGAGAATCCTGGTACAGTTGGGAAGAAAAGAAAGTGAGTATCAATATTACGCGGTCTGTGTTAATATGGATAAACATATATGTGTTAGCTTTATTATTTTTGTAAATCTTCTTTTCTGAATCAGCACCAGAAGATATTATCTGCTACATTATACTTTTCAGTAGCATTATGTGCTTAGAAAAAACAAGGTTTCAGCTAAAATGACTTGGATTTATAATTTATTTTCATTTTATTTTATTTTATTTACTGTCTAGTATAGTGGTATTTGCAGTGAAATTTGGTATCTCAGCTGGACCATTATACTCAGCTGTAATTAGAATAAACTGTCGGCATGAATTACTGTACATTGGTTTTAGAGATCTGTTTGGAGACAACCATTTCTTACCAAAGCAGAGACAGCAATTTGCTGTCTAATGTTGTACATTTGCAAAATACACTTAGTGTAAAATTAATTAGGTCATTAGGAACCTATTTTCTTGCCTCAAAGGAACTGATTTTAAAAGTAAGCATGTTTTCTGTAAAATGTGACATCTCTGCATTCAAACCTAGTATAAACAGGTTGTAAGTAATTCTCAGTATTGTGGTATGCGCTAAGGAAGAAAAAGTGATTCTTTAAAGGCCAACTTATTGTTCAATGGCATTAATCGAATTGAGTCCAATAACTTACTTTCTGGAAAAAACAGCTTTTTTTCCTTCATTTTAAGAGTTGTCCACAAACACGATAGAATTTTAATTAGCTCTTCAATGTTCAGAACAATGTGATTATTATTGCATGTGGGCCAGTTTCATCCTATCAAATACTATTTGTTAGGACTGTCTCAACTACTGATAATTCTTGCAGTCTTTGCAGCTCTGAGGGTTTCCCAGTATTTCACTGATGGTATGTAATTGGTTTTCTTACCTATCTGGATGATCGAGCAAATAATTAGGGATTTTAGGCTCTATCTTTTCCTTTCTTTCATTCCACAAAGAAAACCCTTATCTTTGACTAGGTACAGAACTACAGCTTCCCAGGAGTCTCCTGAGAAATGAAACAGAAGAGCCAAAGCCATAGTTAACTTGTTCTTTAACAGGCTTTATGACACTTTTCTCCTGTCAGCTGCAAACAGTAATATTTGTATACGAGAGCAGAATCTTTTTTCTGTCTTTGTCTCTCAGTAGGCGAAAGCTCTATGGCTAACTAAACCAAGTTTTATATGCTTCCTTTACAGCACCTGAGCTTGGTTTTGCACAGTGATCTGTTGGGAGACATTTTTAATATTTAGTGATGATGATATAACATATTACAGGCCAAACATAAGAGTACAGAAGAAGTCAGGTTAATGAGGAAAGGTGTGTCTGTGAACTACACAAGCTAAGGTTCTGGGTCTTTTTAAAATGAAACTGGATACACCTGGTTGCACCTGAATTGCGTGTCTAGCCTAAAGCTTTTCGTGTCTCCACAGTAGCGCCTCTATTCTGAAGAGATCGACCTTTTGTGAGTGTCATAGATTAAATTAGTAAATCGTTTCCAATACATGTTCAAGCATTATCTTTATGACGCGATCTGTAATGAAATTTTGCAGAAGAAAAAGCAAATCTGAGAAGTTCAGTGGTCTGCTCTTAACTATGTTTTGTCTCATGCACTGTGTTCTAGGCATTTATTATACCCTTTCTGTCTGTACTCTTGAATTGCCTAGAGATAAATCGGTGAGTTGATGCCTTACCCCAAGACTGACATTTTTATAGTGCCCAGAAGATAGTTTTTAAATTCTCATATTTGAAAAATGGTCTTGATATTTGAGGGAAACAAACCGCAGTTCTGTGAAAAAGGAAGACCATATTATGCTACTGAATAAGGAACAAGTTTGCCTGTTCAAAAGACAATTAGGCTGAGACCTTCCAAGCTGCTTAAGCAATTTAGGCTCCTTAGTTCCATCTCTTTGGAAGGAACAAATGCCCTCAGATGGGGACTTGTGTTAAAACCTGGACTAGCAATCCGAGATAAGTGTCTGAGTGAATGCTGAGTTTCATTCACAAACAGCTGTGTTTCAGAATGCGTTACCTTTTTTGGTTTTTTGAGTTCTTGTAAAGAACAGCTGTTCATTTTTCTTCTGTAGCTATTTTTTAACTCTGCTTACTCCTCCCACCCCAAAATGATGAACTGCCTTTTAAGAATTCATAATTAATCCGATCTTGAATATTTTCAAGCTCCTGCTGACTAGTAATGAAGAAGCAGGAATGACTCCTGGCTATGGGGTAAACTCTCTTGCAGGTATGTCATCCTTGCTTTCGAAACAAGACAATGCTGTATCTACTGCCCCCAGGCAGTTTATTCTTCTTGTTTTCCTGGCTCTCAGCTGACTCTTGTCCTGACTGATTCCTTCAAATACACCCATTCGCTCTATCTCACTGGTATCTTTAGTGTGTCCCTCATTCTGTCCGTTTCCAAACCAGAATATCTGTAAAGGAATTGTCCATAATGAACAAATCTTCCATACGCACGGTGCTTTTCATGCTCTGCAATGCTTTTCTCTCCACCCCTCAAAGTAGGGAAATCTGTGTAGAACCTTTTCCTCCACAGATGTGCTGTAGGCAATTTACCCAATTTCACTTCTCAACCGGAATTTTTATTTAGTATGTTTTTCTATGCTTTCTTTAAAGCCACCTGCCTAGTTTTCCCTCTCTTTTGGAGTCTTCCCTGCCAGGAGTCTGAATGCTGCTGATCTTACAGGCAGGATTCAATTCAGAAAAACACAGCAAGCATAATTTACCTTTCAGCTCTCAGCCTCTCTGTTGTGTCAGGGTTTTGTTTTTGCTTTCAGTGAATGCACAAGCTTGCCACAAAGATTATTCTGGCTGTCTTTAAAACATGGGAAATTTTCTTTTCGCCTTTTATATTCTAAACTTTTAGCGCAAAACCCTAACAGCAAATCCAGTAGGAACTCTTAATGTGACGAAGAAGTATTTTACAATCAGACTACAATATGTCAGGAGACTGTAGCAGATGAAGGAGAAAAATGGCAATACCTCATCTATTGACCTCTGTTCTGAGTCAATAAACTAGAGGAAGCAGCAAAAAACCATCAGGCTTTAGTAAGAACTGTCCTGACGGGCCTGCTTCAAGCACTGGTCTGAAGAATACAGCTTTTCAGCTCGTGAATTACATGGAGTTATAAGCACAAAGCATCTTCCTTTTTAAGTAAACAGACTAGAAGTTTTTTAGAGAAACCTGGAGAAAGTTGCAATGATCACATCTTAGTCCTTAGCTATTCATTAAAGTCATCTTAATAGGCACCTATATTTTAATGTTCTTGGTTTGAGACTACATTTGGTGTTCAAATACTGAAATACGTACAAACCTCAGTACATGTACAAATGGTTCATATTGAGAATGTACATAATATGGGTACAATCAACGTTTTGGCCTCTCCTGAGCATTTTAAGGGTAAGATGCAGCAGACTGACAGTTACTTTACAATTTTGCAGTGTAAGTTTATTTGGCCGTAATATGCATCTTACACTTTACAAGCTAAAATATCATTTTTGCAGAATAGTCAGAATACAGCTAATTAGCAAAGTGCTGACCAGGCACAAACCCACATCTCTCTAAAATCTTAAAATGACAGTGAGCTGATCCTGCAACTTTGCTATGTTTTTAATTGTCTGCTTGTGGCAAGCTTGCCCAATATTGATGCATACGCATGGTGCAGGCAACCAATAGGCATGCTAAATACCTCCTCACAAAAATCTGACGTAAACTTAACTTTGGTTTTGCAGACAAACTGCTGTAAATGCACTATAAACCAATGTGGTGGGTTTGTTTTCTTTCTTTTTTGTTTTNTTGGTAAAAGGTCTTAGATAGCTGAATTGATTCAGCTAATCTCAGGAAGGCAGAAGACCATTGCAATTTTGCTTTGTCCTTTCAAAAAAAACATAGATTTTGCTGACCGGCTTCTGCTCCCAGCTTGCAGTAATTTGTGGCAAGCACAAAGCTAATTCCTTATTACGCAGTATTTTCAGGGAGTTAATGGGTAAGCTGTTGAGTACAAAATAGTAGGCCAATAAGGTGACACCTAGGAGGACAAAGATCTGTAATTCAGAGTCTCCATTGCTGCATTTTTGTTTTATGTCTCTTACCACTATTCTCTTTGATGTAGATTCACTTACATAAAGTAATGCATAACTAAAAGCTGCCCATAGTAGGTTGGCACAGAACACAGTGAAGACTTGGTCATCTATATTCAAGTAGAAAGTTCTGTGTGTCCGTTTGTATCTGTACCTGTTCGGAACTTACTAGGTAGGGAATTGGTAGAAGGGCGAGACCTGAGAAAAATTAATGATTTACAACAGTAGAATGGATTTCTTTGTTAGAGAAGGGTAATGTGATAAAGTGTAACACTTTCATGAAAGTCTTCTAGCTGCAGTAGAATAAATTTTCACCCTTCTTACCATAGATGAGAGGAGATGAAAATATAAATGCAGAGCTCATTTATTGTTTCTTATGTTGATTTTATCCCATTTGTTTTTCCTTTTTATTGACAGCTTCATTTTCAAATTAGGATAATAGCATCAGATTCTTTCCCTAATTGTGTATATTTAACTGCCTTTGTCTTGGGGGCTTTGTGTTAGCATAAAGAAATCCATCTGAATTCGAATTTTCTCCTATATCATCGTGGGCAAGCTTTGTAATCTGAAACTAATGTGTTCTTATTACAATGGTTCCCTCACCAGCACTTACATCCTTCCTTCTTTCTAAACACAATAATAAAAATAATAAAAACACAAAAACACAGCAAGAAGGTAACAAGTCTCTGAAGACTTAGGATCTTGAGTGAGTCTTGAGTTTTCTGTCCATTCATGTAGAAGGTTGTGTCTGCTCTAGCGAAGAAGTAAGACGATCTCCTTGGAGAACTCTAGGGGTGCTATCTCCCACTTGTTTGAGAAACTTGTTCCTAAGGCACCAAGTTCCCTTTGTTTTACATTCAAAAAGGCTACCAGTTCAAGTATGTGTTGCATGTCAACTTTGCACAGTTCTGTGTTTCTAGAGTGAATAATCATATTTCACATTCTGGAGTGTAGCTGGAAGCGGTTAACACATGGTTAATTATTCTGCTGCAGAGCTGTGTGCATTACATGGAAAGAAAAGGGAGAAGAGCTGGAGTGCAGTTTTTCTGTTGCATTTAGCTGAATCATATTTGGATTGGTGGATTTCGCATGGATATGGGAATTAGCAAGGAAGAGACAGCAACATCCGTGCACGTTGTCTTAAGATATGAAGCAAAAGACATAAGGGTTTGGCTTCCTTTGCTTTACTGCTCAGTGGAAAGTGGTACTTGTATTTCCTCTCTTCTCCCAGTGTTTGGGGGCCCGTCTTTTCTCTTACATGGTATTAAAAAGACAAAAAGATAGATCTTGTAGAATGTCAATGTAAACTACTCCTTCCTGCCTCTTAAGACAGTAAACAGCCAAAGACATGGGAACTTTCTGCCAATGTGATGAAAGAGCAGTTGTGTAGGGAGCATGTGGGCAACTGCATTTCAGGTTTCTAGAATACAGGCAGTTGCAGGCACAATATTTTTAATTTTATGGGACATCTAAAGCTAGGGAAGTAGAATGGATATAGCTACATGTATAATAGCTGAACCAAAACATTTAGACTGTGCACTGCCATCTGTTTATTGTTTTATTTGTGGTGGTTTAGACAGCTGTGTGAAAGAGATTGCTTTATTTATGAATAGCAATGCTAACAAATTAATAACATAACAAGCATGCTGCAAAGGTGCTGACCTTTAGAAAGGAAGAGCTGTAACACAAAGAAGGTTGACTTTATTAGAATCTATTAGATGGTTTTGCAACCGGTCCCAAGGGTGGAATTTCAGATAAGCCAGAACTGTGGAGCACCTGATGGCTCATTAGGAAGGTAAGCCCCATTTCATCAGAGAAATCCTACATCTGATAGTAAGATCACGTGCATGAAGGGTAGCTTCACTGTTCTCAATGATTTCTGTTTATTTAAGTAAAATCTTAGTGTGGGGTTTTTTGTTTTTGTTTTTTTTTGGTGTGTTTTTTTGGTACAATAAATCTTTCCAACTGCTGGTACGACTAGCTCGATGGCTAAAGTTAGGGAGAATTGCTTTTAAAATGAGTGTATTTTCCCAGAATGATTCTGGAGAGCTTCCCAGCTGACTTCACTACGGCTCATTATTGTCAGCTGCCAGACCTCAGGCTAGTTTTGACACTTTTATCCTTATGACTTTTATTTTTACCAGTATAGAATGTGCAGATTGAAAGCTTTTTTATGAGCATTTTCCCTTAGTGTATTTACTGAGTGGAAAAGGAATGAAGGTGCGTAAGAGGTCTTAAGGCTATTTAATAGAACCCTTAAATACTTCTTTTTGAAGTTTCTGATTATTTGGACTTAGATCTGTCAGCTTTATTTAAAATTACTGCTTATACTGTTTTCGATTAGAAAATAACATATTCTGACATCCTACCGAATCATTTGTCATGTGTCCTGTTACGGATGTGTGATTAGAACAGTTTTGTGTGTCACATTTCAATAGTGTCACATTTCAGTAGTCCTTTTCTTCCCAGTCCTTTTCCTAATGAAGTCAGTGAGAAATTATTAAATAGCTGAGGAATACAGACTTGAATTTATAGCCTTACTAACATCAGTATCTTGCATTTCCATATGGAGATTGCTCTTCAGGGCTCCAGCTGAGCCATTGGGATGCCCCTTCTAGTTCTCTATGCATTTTTAAGTGAGGTGAAGCCTGCTTTTCATTTTAAGCATTTGTTTTGGGTAGCTAAAATGGGGAAGAGATCATGCAGATATAATATGCTTGAACAAACTTGACAATGAAGGAAGTGGAAGAATACTATCGGTGGCTCACTGCTGATTTAATTTGCTTTGTGGGTCTGTGTGAGGTACAGAACTCCATCAGGTTGGTGATCTTGCTTGCATCCACCTCTAAAAAGATGACTATGCCCTGAAAAGTGACATGCCTGTTGACCAAATAACTAACTTCTGCCACTGAATCAGTTAGTGGATGTCATCAGGATGTCTGTTTTGTGTGATGATAGCAGAAAATTCCCAATGCTGGACAAAAAAATATCAAGTCTGCATTTTGTTTACCTTACTGAAATGATAAGTGCTTTCAGAGAGTAAGGTTCACTTTCCGTGCTCTTATGAATAATAATGTGCTTCAAATGTCCTAGAAATATTGAGGGGGGAAAAAAAATCCATAAAGAGCAATTTATTTGTTATTTCCTGATTCCGTAGTATAATTATGTTGACTGATTCTTTACTAAACAAAAGTCAATGTGCTTAAATTTAGCCAAATAAGGTTCGTTGAAAAGTTTATCTGCTCATACCTATGATTCTTTTATGCAAGTTTAAGGCAATATGAGAGAGATGGCTTGTTAAGCCACTGGTGCAAGATGGATTAGAAGATTATCCATGGGAAATGTATTGTTTGCAATTAATTTACTTTTTCAGAGTTTTGAAAATGCTTTTCCTTCAAATCTGACGCATCAAAAGCTTAACAGCTTTTGTTAAATGCTTTGCAGTCTGTCTGAGGAAACTTTATGGGAAGGTGTACAGAACCACTAATGTTCCTTACACACACCCTTAGCAAGACTTGCAAGATAAATGGTAAAGAAAGCATTAAGGACCTTTGACCTTAGTTTTCATGAGGAAAGAAGCCCACAAACCATGTGGGGGTAAGTGAGGCAGAGCTACTTTATATTTTGTTTTTATTGTAGAGAGGGCCTTTTACTAAAAGAATATTTGTACTCATGTTTTTAGAAATCACTTGAGGATAAAAAGTAAAAAAAAAGTGTAACAAAAGTTTCTGATGGGATGTGAGAATAAGTGAAATCTCACAGAAAAAGTGAGGACAAAACTACGAAAGGTGAAATACTGAAGTGAGCCATGAATACTGTATTTCTTTATTCAGCCTGATGTTCTCCTCCAGAAGAATTAAAAAATTGAGTCTAAAGTCACCACAAATGTGACTAATTTGATGTTGGTTTTATCAGCTGCACAGTGGTACATACAGAGCTCTGATGGTTCAGGATAACCACACAGAAATACACACCGCCCTTCTCAGGAGAACTCTTTGGTTTTGAGTCAATGGTAAATATTGTTTGAAGTGAAAGCACAGTTGAGACAAAGATAAAGGTTATAAACTTTCATATGAGGAATATTGCTGGTATTGTGTATTATTGTCGAGAAGAGTGCCTTGAACAGAGACAAGGCAGCTTGATTTAACTTCATATTAACTTCTTACTCATAATAACTTCTTAGTGTATTGCACTCATTCGTCTTGGATGTTATCTCTAAAAATAGCATTTGAAAGTGCCTATGAATTAGATTTTATGACATGAAAATGTCATTTCTTTACGAATCAGATATGATACAAGATATGACAGTGCTCAGTGAACAAATTGGGAGCAAAACATTTCTGTCTTTCCCGTAGATGTGGGTTGAACTCTTAACTTTGGATACAGGTTCAGTTATGTAGGTGTAATAGCTGGTTGGTTTTGGTTGAGTGATTGTTTATTTATTTATTTTTAATGATTCTGAGGTCCATAAATTATCATTCAAAAGCTGTCTCCAATTTCAACTGCCTGGTTTTGTACAACAGGTCAAATTCAAGAATGACTGAGATTGTAAATTAAGCAGGATTATAGTAAATGTGTATAATTGATAGTGTGGCAGAAAGGATAGAAAATGTGTTCTGAAAAATGGCTTCTTGTGAGCATATGGTAAATTACATTTTTTATTTTTTTAAACTAAGTACTTGTCTGTGTTAAAATTTATAAAGGGTGGTAAAATCATAATAAAAAGACACCTTCGTAATGTTATGACAGTAATGATTATATCAAGTGCTGTACATTCAGTGAAAGTGAAACATTTACTGAAAGCAATCTAGATTGAATCCTTTGTATAGTAAAAATATCTTCAATAATGAATTAATTTCTTTAGATAGCCTGTTGTTATATGAGTTCCATCTCAGAGATAAAATCTTGTTTGATATAAACAAAACTTTCTTTGTGCTGCTGGAATCACCATGTTTTAATTTTGTTTATATCTGTATTGCCCTGAGGAAAGCATCGATAATTGACTCATGCAACTCTGGAGTAGAGCCTGTATGGTTCCAAAAGTGGATGCTTTCTTGTTTATCTCTTTGAAAGGACACTGTGTCATTGCTACCTGGGTTTTAGTTACTGTGATGTGTTACTTCTTTTCTTCCGCTGGTATGACAGCTATTCCTTTTTGTTTCGTTGTTTTGGTTGGGTTTTATTTAAGGCAGTAGGAACTCCAGTAAACACAGACCTGTGTCTCTATCACTACCTGGGACTGTCCCTTTCTCTCATTGTCACTTTAGTATTTTTAATCTCACATTAAAGAAAATGATTTTAAATGTCTCTTTAAGCCATGGAACAATTTTGAGATGGTCTTTCTGGTGCAAACTGAACTGATTTAAAGGCAAGTTACAGTATAGCATCATGCTTTTTTGATTCTTGTAGTTGAAAACCATACTACAATAATCAAGCACAGTATTTAAAGGCTGTCCAACTTCATAGCTTAAAACACAAAAGACTTGGACTAGCAGATTTGCCTAGATGGAGCAGGGCTTGAAATTTTGCTTATAATTAATGAATACTGCTCAGTTATCAATAAATAGATTTATAATATGTTAGTGGTGAATATTGCTTACATTGAACTACAGGTCATTGAAGGTACAGAGAACTAAAGCAAAAAATACTGTCAGTGTCCTTGAGTATTACTGAGATTTTGATTTAGCTGAAAAATAAATCTAGAATTGCAAATATCACTTCAGAACTGTCAATTTACTGTTGTTCACTTACGCCCCTTGCATTCAGTGTTCAAGTGGATGTTTTGTGGTGGGAATTGAGCACCTAGAAGACCGTGGTTGTTAGCAGCCCAGCAGGTTTGAACTAGCTCTGCTGAGAGATTAGTGCAAATAAATGCATTGATTCTCCTTGGTCAAGGTCTTTACAGGAGTTCATCTGTTTGCATTGAATACAGTGGTTAAAAAAATATTAAATGCAGAGTAAAGAATACTTTATAATATTGACATTAAATCGTTTTTTTTTTTTTCAGCTCAGTCATAACGTAAGAAAGAAACAGGACTATGTCTTTTTCCTGTCCATGCTATAATTTCAACAGTACAATGTCTATCACATCTGTTCTCGACTTAAGTGTCTTGCATACAGCCCTTAATCTGAGGGACTTCTTTTTTCTTTTTCTTTTTCCATCTTCTTTCTTAAAGTTAACTAAATGGAACTAGAAATCTGTTCACCGAAGTTTTGGTATCAAGTACTTTTGCTTCTTTATTCTCTGCTTACGCGTATGCTGTAGGAAGAGGATTCTTTTGGCAAGTGAAAGAAGACAGAACTGAATTTCTAGTAGACTCCCGGTGTCTGATCCCAGGAGGGGTGCACCAGATGACTCACTGCTATCCGAGTCTCACTGCTGACAGTGAAACTGCAGGTACCCAGCATCTCCGCACTCAGAGTCTCATTTTGTGATTTTCTTGGAGCACAACTTTAGTACCTGGAAAAGTGACATTGCTATTGTAATACAAGAATTTATAGTGCTGTTCAGCGCAGTCTTTGCTTCAGCATTTTGTGTGATGAGATTTAAAGCTGCAGAAGCTTGAAGAAAAGCTATCTGGCAAACTCTCACTTAGGATTTTTTTCAAAGCTTTTGTATCTATAGAGAGTTAAATTAGGGTCGGTGGAGAATTTGAAGTTAATAATTAATTAGGGTAGGCTGAAATAGTAAAAATGCTTGGTGGAGGAAATCATTGAGGACATCAGTGAAGGGCAGACAAGTCAAACGTTTTTTAAAAAGTACTAATCTATTGTAGAAAATATAATGAGAAGACTTACTGCGAGAGTCCCACCTACTCATTCTTAGCTGAAAAATGTGTTGTAATTACATCTGTCAAGTGTATATGGTTATGGTCACCTACTACTTGAAAGCAGTGGCAGAAATGTCTGTTTAGTGTGAGCTGATAATATACACTTAATCATAAGAACTGAGTTAGGGATAAGTTATTTTCCTGCTAAGTCAGGAAGTGTTCTATAGAAATCAAACAGGAATAGAAAGGCTTTAAAATGTTACTTGACATAGAATAAGATAGCTAGTATTGTACCTTGCTGTTAATTAATAACCCAATATCTGGACATCTGGTGGAATGTTGGCACCACTGAGATCAATGGTAAACATTGTCTTGTCATACTGGAAGAATAATTTTATTGGGAGAATAATTTCATGCTTTTAAACATTTTTTGCCAGATATATTATGCCTTTGCATATTCTTTTATTTTTTTTCTCTTGAATTAATATATCACGCCAGAACATGTTTTCAATGTCAAAGGATATTGTATATCAGCATATATAGTGATAGCAAAGGAACTGGAATATTCTCATGAAAGATAATAATGTTCTCTTAGGATGTCAGTCCTAGTATAGAGACATGTCAATGATGAATGACAGGAACTCACATTGCACTGGATAGGCAGATGTTATGAATAATAGTTTGTGTAGTGAGGGTAGGCATTTCTGTGTCTCAGCTGGCCCTGCAGGTTTCAGAAGCAGGTCTCAAATGCTGGTTTTTCTTTCTGTTGCATCTTGATGAGTTTCATGTAAACTAAATGTATCTGAGAGGGGTAGTATGGACTGTGCTAAAGAAACTGAAGATAATCAGTGAACGTAGTCTTTCAGCAGTTCCTCTCCCAAGTATTATTGTAAGTTAAGAAACCAGTATAGTTATGGCTAGATTTCTGAAATGGATTAGGAGCCATCTGCACTCACGCCTGAGCCCAAGTTGCACATACGTCTTTAAGCTCTTGTAGACTCAGTAATAAACTGGTGGTAGATGACTACAGAGTGATCTGGGAAGGTCTTGGCATGCTTCCTTTAGTTTAAAAAAAAAAAAAAAAAAAAAGTAGTGTCCATATGATTGATTATTTCCCATCCCTGTAGGACAGCTTGATGGGTTTCTCTTCCTTCCTTGCGAAATGGAAGAAACCGTCACAAGAGAATCTCAAATGGAGTCTCTACTGAATCCTACCATCAAGAGCACAGTATGTTTTCTAACTTCTTCCAAGTCTCCCTCCTTAAGACTGTTTTTGCATTTGTAGAAAAGAGATTAAAAAACATTCTGAGGCAAACTAGCTTTTGGGTGTCGCAGTGTTGCTTTTTAGTGGTTGATAAATGCTGATGTGTAAACAGACACCTGGACTTTAAAAAGAGAAAGTTTTCTTGTTTGCGTGATTGTGGCTGCAGCTTACTGGATCAGGGGAACCCAGGTGTGGGAGAGAGAAACATTAATTTCAATAAAGAATACTTGTGGGAGAAAAAGGAGGAACAGGAATAGTGTCTGTAAAAAATCTAGCAAGAAGAGAGCTTTTGGCACAGCAAGGTCTGCACAGAGCATGAAGAAGATGCAAAGGCAGTTCACGGAACTCATGGAAAGACTTTTCCAGTGCTTCTAAGTGAACTGTACAAAAAGTATTGGAATCAGAAAGGCACTGAAAAATCATTTCATTCACTTCCTAAAGGACAAGCCCCATCTTGCAAAGGGATGGTAATCTCCTATTTTAGTGTTTGTGTGTGTGTGTATTTTTCTGTCGTATCCTTCATTTACTTTAATTGACAATGGTTATTGTTCTCTCATCATATGAGAGATATGTAACAAAACATGGCTATGGAGTTTCTAAAGTCCTTTTGGTGAACTTGTATGCTTGCTGTTTGAAAAAGGCAAAGTCAGTACCACCATTTCTGTACTGCTTTATGTCAAGCAAAATATTAATTAATATTTTGAATATAATAAATTATCTTCTTGCCTTTTCTGTGATCCTCCCTCAAAATTAAAGATGCATTGCATCAGTGATTATCTTGAGAAAAAATGATTTTTTTTTTAAACCCTTTTGCTTTTTAAACAGGGGAATGGATTCAGCACAGAAGAAAAGCTTTAAATCTGTTTTCAATGTTTTTGCCATTTTTACAACTCAACATTACAAAGCTAGTGGACAGACTAATAAAAGAACTCTGTATACTTGAAGTATTCTACCATCTCTTCCTGCAATTATCCAAGTGTAGCTTTATTTTCCTATTCACTTGTTGTCAAGTAATGCATAGTTGTTAACAACTGGTGTCTAAGGCTGCCATCAGTCCAGTGGCTTCACTTGATGGTATCAGTAAAATTTGTACAAGGCATCAGTTCGTATCTCAGAAACTACTGTACAGCTTCAGCCTAAAAAACGTATTTTTATCTGAGATAAACAAGAACATTTAGAGAATTGTGCCGACGAACTAGTAAAATGCTGAAGAAATTTTATTTTCTAGAGTTAAAAATCTGGAGATAAGCAGAGACTAACTCTTAGCTCGGGGAGCTCCTCACACAGGATTTTTGACTGGTTCTTATTAACTGTGGTGGCAGAACTGGGTATAGGGTGTTTCTCAAGGCCTTGCCAACTCATGCTGTGTTGTGTTTCTTTGCCTACGGCTAAGTCTGTTGCTCACTCTATACCTAAAATAAATAAAAATAGACTGAATGTGCTCTTGGAATAAAAAAGAAAGAAAAAACATCAGAATGTGTAGTCTTCTAAGGTTTTGTGAATGAACATGAATCTAAACACTTTAATCTAAACAAAATGTTTTTCATTTTTCTTTAAATGATTAATCTTTATGACACAAAGAATTAAGAAATATTAACCTCTCTGTGTGAGAGCTCATACTGTGGGATTCCTGTGACCCCTAAAAGTTTTGTGACCTCAGAAAGCGTTTGCTCTTCTTTTATAAATAAAATTATTGAAACTTCAAGCAATCTCTCTCATGCCTGTCTGCATACAAGTCAAAATAAATCTCTGATCAGATCAATTTTGATCTAGGGCTATCAAAACCTTTCCATTTTAGATTAAAATCTTTAGTCCTGTGAATGAAATAACTTTAGTTCTTTAGGTGAAACTAGATAAACAAGAAACAGCCAACAGCCACTACAGGAATATTCGGGTTTTCTTGTATCTAGGAAAAGCTTCTTATCAATGCCTTGATTCCATTTGGCTTCAGGTTTAGCAGAACAGTATTGTTAAAACATGCTGTTTATCTCTGCTTCAGGCAGATTAGTAGATAAGACTAAGTATGGTTAAAATAAAAGATACTGTACTTGTGTGGTAAAGCGTGAAACCACTAAGTGTAACTGACTTTGGAAATACGACCTGAGCTTTGTCTTTGAATTACATTGTCATAGAACCAAAGCCAGAAAAATAAAAAGTCCAGCCTTTTGAGGTATGATTACTTAAGCATTTTGCCAGAAGAAATATACGAATATTATAAAACTGAAAATGCAAATTTTGGAGAAATAGAACATCTGGTGCCAATTGCTTATAATTATTTTGCAAATGATGTTTTTTTCCCAGTGGTGTTATATTGTTTTCATTGATTTCCCAATATTTGACAAAAATATAAATGCCAATCGTTAAAATAACACTAATAATAATCAAAACACTTCAGCATTCACACTGTTAAGTGGTGATATTATTTGGCAGGATAGCTATCAAAGGAATGTCTTACTGAAGTTTATGTAGAAATTCGTGCGCTGTTCTTGTTGGAACAGACAGACAAGGGAACACCCTGTGTTTGGATTTGTTTGCCAGTGACACAGCAAAAGGCAGAAGAGGTGCTGGAGTTAGAATGTAAATGTCCAGTTAGAAAGTTACCTCTCTGAAATGTTCTCAGGGCCTGACAGAAAGATGGAGAAGCAGCATTTGAAGATGTAGCTGAGGAAATGAATATGCTTAGTGGAAAATGAATCAGCTTCATTAGGAAATTGAGAACTTTTTGAAATAAAGGAGTAGGCATGGGACAAATAATCTTCATCTGAATCAAAATTAAACTGAATTGCCGGCATTAAAATTAAACGTAGAAAGAAGAGTGAGGAGAAGCTGATGTACATGTAAGAGCACATTACTAAGCTTGCTACACCCTTTGAATGAAGTAAATATATATATAAAATTATCTAAATGCAAATAAGTCTCAGAAAAGCTATTGGAAAAGCTGGGTTTAAAGAAGTTTCTGAACAGAGTATACATGTTAGAAACTAGCCTGCTAGATATACACATGCTAGAAAGGACATAATAATAAAACATTGCAATACAATGACACAAAGTGTAAGGGAAGCACTGAATAGGCTGTGGAAAAGCTGAAGTTGAATGCAAATGAAAACTAAGGATAACTGCATATGTAAGTGTGTTAATGAGTGACATAGACTTTTTGACATTTCAGGAAAAAGGATTTGTCTGTAATACAGCCATGAAACAGGACAGCAATAGCAATTTCAGTGCATTGACGGGACTCAGCCAGTGAGAGAAGGAATCTCAGTAATAATAATAAGATTCAAGTAGCTAAAACAGGCAATAACATGGGAAGTTTGTACGTTCTTCAATGAAAGTTCAGTCTGAACTGAGTGTATATACACAAATCACCTTGCTGATTAAAGGTCATGTTTTATTTGGCCTGAATGAAATATCAGTGCTTTTACTTTATAATGTTATTTACAATTTCAGTGTTGCATTTCTTGTTACTCCTGTCATTATGGTGTTGACAGAAGTAGTCCTGATATATTTGCAGCAGAACTTCATACTATAGTGAACACTGTTTTGCAGGATAGAAGAGGTTTCAGTGAATCGATTCTCAAGATTTTAGCTCTAGGACTAAACAGGTTGTGCCCAATGCTTTCCGTAACCGCAGTGCTTGCTGTGAATATTGTTGTTTGTGGGTCCTTAAAACTTTCCCTGATTCCCCTGATGTCAATACATTTAATGAGTTGTAAATCAGTGCCAAATTTAACTTCTACCTGAAGCACTAAACCAACAAAAGCGAAGCAATTCTGAATTCACTAAATCTTAATGTTGTTTTAAAATAGTTTTTAATGGGGTTAATTTCTTTAGGTTTTTCTTTCTCTCAGGGTACTATAACTTGATTGATATAGTTTCCTTTCATTTTGACATTGTAACACAGTCTCATTAGGCCTGCAATGAAATTGAATTGCCGTCATAATATCACATCATAAAGGCATATTAACAAAATCTCTATAGACTTCTATTGGAATCATTTTTCCATCATAACCTTAATGTCATTGAAGGCTCTTTCTGAGTGTAGGAAGAAAGCATAGGAAGAAACAAACTGGCTCTGGGACTTTCATTTTTAAGATCTAGATTTATCTTACATTTCTTACCCGTTATAGCGCACTAACTGGTTTGAATATTACAAGAAAATACTGTGTGGTAGGTCAGTTATAACTCCTGTCAATTCTGTTGCTTACTGTTCTTGTGATTGTCTGTGTTCATCCCTCAGAAGTCTTGCTAGCCAGTTATGCTTCACTGTTTTGTGAACGTTCTTCATAAACCCCACTCTTCTTACTTTGGCAAGCAAGATCGGTTTTATTCACTTATAAAATGACAAGATGTCGCTGACGTCTTTTGGTGGCATGCAGGAGTCGTCAGGCTTCCAGCTATCTTTTGATCCTTCCTTGTCTTATTAACCAGCTTCTATCCATAAGATGGATTTTAATCTTCTTAACTAATTGGCTGTCTTTAACTCTGGTTGGTTGGCTGCATTTTACAAAGCCGAACATTTTATAGAGCTGAACTAAAACTGGTTTTGCCAGATGATTACAGGGCAGAGTTTAAAATGCAGGGAATGTGTTTTGAAGGTTTTTTGAGACTATTGCTAAAATTTATCTTCTGGACTGAGCTACTGTGTTTTCATTACCCTTATTTGTTGTAACGTAGTCTAAGTGGGTTAATCAAGAAATAGAACTCAGACAGTAGACAGTACATAAAATTATATATATTAAAAGTTACTAATAGATATAACATATTTCAATGTAAAAGAAAATATATGCTTCAGTAGAGAACAGATAGTTTGTAAAAGATCTAAGTAGTTAATTTAACTTTATAAAACTATGGTGTTTCTTCTACTGTATTCTGTCCTTTTCCAACTGCTCTAATAAATGAGGACTTTAAAGAAAGTCGGCTGTAACATCAAAACGTACGATCTAGATACAATTTTTTCCAACCATCCCAGAGATAGGAAAGAAGAAATGGTAGAAAATGTTCACGTTCTGCTCAGAATGAAATAGGCTTTTCACTGAAAGACGAAATCCATGATTCACCTCATTCATTCATACTAAAATTTCCCTTCACACAGAAAGGAAGGTAGAAAAAAGGATTATTATGAGCAGTTAATGAGTCTCACATTTGGTGGAAGTTACCTGTCTCCAAAAAAGAGTGAGGAAGGTTTGTTTAGGAACACCTTAACTTTCCTTGTGTGCAGTAGGGATAGAAAAGTCTAATTCCATAAAGTATATGTTGTAAGCTTGAAATCTGTGCACAAGTGGTGAAGTTATGGGATACATGTTTGGTATTGGAGCTATTCTGTATCCCTTACTCCCTCCTAATAGGAGCCAATGGCCCCGTGCCTCCTACAATGGTGTAAAGTCTCTGGCAAATTTTGTATTCTTCTGATTAAATTTTTTTAATTGTATTACTTTATTTGCTTAATATTTTGCTCATTAATAAGTTTTTTCCTATTGCCCAGTCACTGAACAGTTGTGGTTCGCACTACAGAATGCAGATGCTTTGGAAGAGTGCATGCTACAAAACACAGCTTTGTGAATTGAAATATCTGAAGACATTTGCATGATTAACTCCCTGACTATCCTGGGATGATTAGATCTGCCGAAGTCACATGTTTAAAGCATTCAGCCAATTTAATCAGTCTGAAAAGGCTTCATTTATTTCCAAGTATTTAGTGTGATTATTGGTCTAAATCATAAACAACAGTTAAAAAAAAAAAAAAGTGGGTGGTACCTCACTTATTATTTTATGCAACAAGGCATACTGGTAGTTCATGGCATATTCTATCACAGAATGAGATGTATATGCATATTATTTTGTATTGGCAACTGTGCTTTATGTTGAAGTGAAATATGTTACAAAAGCAACACCTCCCTTTTTAAGACAGCCCCACTCCCCTTTCAGCCTGTATGATCACAGCCTGAATTTTCACAGCTCCTGAATCATTGAAGTACATTTTCAGTGCAGAGCTACAGAATACTGAGAAATGATGTGACAAGCAACTCTCTTTCTCTCTCGAGTATTCTTCCCAGTTATTTTAAATGAGAAAGAAAATTAATTTAAGTGGTACTAAAAACTGTTCACAAGGAACACTGAAAACCAGGAAAATGTCTAATTATAGTATTTTTATTGCTATTTGAAATACGACACAAAAGCAGTCTGTGCTTTTTTCAGAGGATATCCTTTATGAAGGTAGTATTATCTAAGGAACAATAGGAACATCATCTATTAACTTTGCCTGTGTCATCATACTAGGCTTTTGTGTTTTGGAAGTATCACTGAAACAGTAACCAACTAATAAATGCAGCACCCCTATGAGGTAGGTAAACATTATTAAAACTGCTGAAATGTGTATCCACAAATAATCGTTTGATGGAAAATTGCCTGATATTACTCGGAACATTTACTCAGATGATTTGGAAGGTGCTTCTCAGCTTCCCATTGAGAAACTAGGAGTGCTGAAAGTGAGGAGTTTGCGTAGTCTCAAAGAGAAAGCCAGTTTGAGAGAGCAACTACAAATCATAGTTTTTATTGCTGCAATGTGTCTTTAAACATACTGTTTTTCTTTCTACCAGGACACTATAGGAAAATCCTAACAGGCCTTTTGTACAGCCCAATGTGGTGGCAGGGTTTTAGCTGTAGTAGTGCATGTGCCTTTTTAGGAAATACATCTCATGGATTTCATGTTACTGAAAACTGGTTCATTGGTTGGTTTGTTTCACCATACCAGAAAGAAATACTTTTTCTCAACCTAGATTGCCGAATCAAGCAGGTTTATGTCTTATTTGCACACGAGGTGTCACTACTGTTTTGCATGGTGGTGTGCTCCTCTGGGCTGCTGGTGGAATGGAAGGGTGCTACTCCTGGGTGCATCAAAGCTTGGTCCCACCCTACTCTGCAATGACTAGAGTGATTATGGGCACTCAGTTTGTGTGTTGTCACTGATATTAATGAACATACCTTTACTTCCTGTTGACCTCTTCAGCTCTATCCAGTTTCATAAACACAACAAGTTGAGGTTTTATTTAATCTCTCACCTTAAGTGACCTTTCGAAGTTCGTTTTCTTGGTCAATTCAGACTGAACACGTTCATGGATTTTCCACAAGCTGGGCTGTAGAAGGATAGGTGCTGCTACGGCCATGTCACTCTTATTCTTAAGTGTGGTAGCATCTATGGCATGAAAAATCAAGAGGAAAAAATAACCTTCAATAAACGGCTCTCTAGAACATTTCAGAGTAATGCTTGAATTATTACAGTGCTGGGTAAGTAGAGTATAAATATGATCCTTACCTAATCTGTATAGCACTCTTTTATGTCAAAGTGCTTGAAGTATTTTGGAAACCACAACCTACCAGCATAAATTTGAAAGGTACTCTCTTTTCTCCTGTGTGTCCATTACACTTATTTCTTTTAACTTATTTCGAAAATAAACTGATAATGTTGAGGTTCATTCCCAAGACTGATATTGTGCTTTTAGGTCTCTGGTAGGATAAAATTGTGAAAGGATCTTCAGAATTTGGAGAAGTATTTTGGAAAGGAACAGGATGCAGCTCAGTTGAAAAGAGGTTGAAAGTATTCCACATGGTTAGTACCATGGGTAAAATGGCCTTTGACTTGGGGAATTCTTAATAAATTTATTGGCAATTAATACCAGCTGCTGATCATTAATCTGGGTATTAGGGGGGGCGGAACCCATTAGTATTTAAATAACCACCTTTCTTTCTCCTTTCCCAGGCTCAATTTAACCCAATCACAGAATCATGGCATGGTTGGGGTTGGAAGGGACCTCTGGAGATCATCTAGTCCAGCCCACCTGCTAAAGCAGGTACCCCTAGAGTAGATGGCACAGGAGTGTGTCCAGGTGGATTTTGAATGTCTCCAGATGAGGAGACTCCACAACCTCTCTGGGCTGCCTGTTCCAGTGCTCTATCACTCTCATGGTAAAGGTTTTTCCTCATATTCAAACAGAACCTCCTATGCTTCCGTCTGTGCCTGTTGCCCCTCATCCTTCTGTTGGGAACCCACACCTATCCTCTGCCTTCCTAAACCTGTGCTTTTGACTGTCCCCAACCTGGCGTGGGCCACCCATAGCCACAGTCCATTGCGGGGGGCAGCCATGGGCTGCGTCCCCTCAGCAATGACACCAGGCGCCTCCTGCTGCAGTCGCAGGTCTCCATGACCGTCCCTCCCTCCTCACCGCTCCTCAGGCATCTCCCTGTGTGTCTCCTTACGTGTTTTCTCACACATCTCCTCTGTAGCTGCCAAGGCTCCTTCTGGGACATGTCTGAGGGATGATGCTATGTCTCCTTTCAACTGATGGTAGTTTTGGCACCCAGTGAGTTGCCTCCATCAGGCTGCAGCACCAGGTACCAGGCCGCTCGTCGTCTCCTTCCACCCAGGCACTGCTGCTGCCCCCGGCTACTGAAATCCCGCCGTTTGTGCCCGGTACAGGTAGGAATACATCTTTTTTGTGTAATTATGAGCCAGGTAATGTCTGGCTAGGTAGGGTGGAGGTTGTTTTAAGTGGCAGTTTGAGCGTTAATCACCGGTGTCGTTACCTTGTGAAGAGGCAGCTTGATGCCTTGCTTGCAAGACTCACAAAATGAACTTTCTTCAAGTGTGGTTGTGTTTCAGCTGGAATTTAGGAAAGAACTGAGAGGTGAGTGCAAAGGTTGCAGGAGACTTAGGAAACCTGCCATGCTGAAACTGTTATTTGTTCTGTATAAGCAAGGAGGGCAGGGGGAGCATGATGAGTCTCCAACTGTCTCCAAATTGCTTCGAAGAGGAAAAGAGTAATTTGTTTTCCGTTGCTTCTGGGGACAGGATAAAGAATAATGGAGTTAAATTGCAGTAAGGGAAATTTAGGCTAGACGTCAGGAAAAAAATTCCAGTTGTAAAAATAGTTGCTTTCTAGAATATATTGCTTGGGGAAATTCTGGAGTCTCTGTCACTGCAGTACTTAAGAGCAGACTAAACAAGCATTTTCCAGGGATAATTTAAGCACAGTTGGTTCAGTTCTCCAGGCCCACCTTTCCACTCTGTGGTGCAAGTTGATTCAAATCATGAAATAGATACAACTTTGTTTTGAATTGGTTGCTTTAGGACAACAGTCAAGTGATATCTCTCTCTTGTCCACTACAAGGGTGAAGATAGAGACAGGTTAATCTTGTTTTATTTCCAACAGTTGTTCTCTGTCGTAGAAAGGCTTTTCTTTCCAGAAGAAGACATTTCTTTTGCTATCTAGTTCATTGGTGTGGACTACAAATTACAGCACTTTATTTTCTTTGTAGGCTTTTCCCTTTGTTTTAATCACTACGGAAGTAGATTGGGTAGAGGTTTTGAACTACAAGGTTCAGTCTGCATGCCTGTGCGTGTACGTGAATGCCTTGATAAACCTAGGAGAATAACCTATTACATTTAACTTGTTGAGTTCAGTATAATAAATGAGTAATGCATTAAAATGAAACTTAATGATCCTTGCTGGACTTAATTAGTTTACAAAGAATGATGTCATTTGATGGTTGATATTGTTTGGGTTTTTTTTATTTTGATGCTAGCTCAAGGTAGGAATCGTGCAGTCTTGCTTTAACATATGCCAGTACATCATGGTAAAAGAATACCACTTTTAAAACAGCAGACCATACTGAGCCTTCAAAATGTCACTACTTCTTTCTGCTCTCACTTGTTTATGGCAATCTTTCAACAGTTTTTTTGGAAATAGTTGATTCTGACCATATCTGAAGATATTAATTGCATGTAATTTTTGTTAATTAAGGAGAAGTTACTCTAAGGAGACACCATGGCAGATTGAGTAACTTTTACTTTAAAACACAATTATTCCTTTGGTATGCTTGGGTTATGCACCTGGGCCTTTTGCTCAGTGAAGAGTTCTTGTCTTTCACTCTTCTCTGACACAGATGTGTTACATGACTGTCACTACCTCAAAGGTGATGCTGCCTACATCAACTGATCTGAATCCACTTGTTTTCTGCCTTGATTACTCAGTTGCCACAGCTTTGGTATTTCAACCTGGAAAACATTTAGGTCTGAAAGTGTGCCATTTCAAAATGTTTTCAGGCAGTAGAGTTTAAAGAACTAAGGTTATTGTTTGAGAACAGAACTAGACTTAGACGGTTGGAAGGGAAAATTTTCACCATCTGAAAATGATTAATCTTACTGGGTTTTGAACTGATCCATGGTTTGTGGGCTTCTCTGATGACATAAATAGATGAAATTGTTTAACGTAGCTTCCTCTGCTATTTGGTTTTAAGTTTTGTGGATATTTTCACAAAAGCTCTGTCTTTAATAATTAGCTGACTTCAGCTATGTGCCATGCCAGGAATATTAATTGGCTGGGCTTGCTGTTTAGAAATTTGCATCAGTGATTAAGATATTTACTGAAGTTTGTGTTTGACTGTAGTAGATTTAGTAGTAACAGAACAAGATATAAAGAACACCTAGGAAACAGTTTGGAAGAATCAAGAAGTACAGGTGGCATTATGTAAAATTTTCTTAAAAAACTATTTTCAGACTGTTCCTGCTAAAAGACTTGCCATATCTATAGATGCTTTATTTTAAGGATACTTGATGATTAAAAAGAGGAAAAAAATGTTTTTAGTGCTGTACTTGAAAAAAAAAAATCCACTGTAGATTTCTATTAATACATATGTATGCAAATTAAAAAGCATTTTTGTAAACTGCAAAAGTCTTCCAGTTTCAAACAAGAAAACCCTCATCTCCATCTGAACATGACTAGATTATGTATAGGGTTATGAACATAATGCATGCACAAAATTGTTCTCTTTTTACTTGCATGGTCTCTGTGTGAAATACCGATAATAGTTATTGGACTGGGAAGATATTTTTGGTGAAATTTTAAGTCACATCACATTAAGTAATGAATGCATTCTGTCACGTACTATTGTTTCAATTTCTACATGTTTGACATGATGTAATGTGATCTGAGATCCAGTAAGTGATGTAGAATAATGTATCATGCAGTGTGTCAAAAACGTGTTTAATGTTCCTAAAGGTTATTTAGCTTCGTGTTCATTTTACTAATCTGGAGTGGTAAGTAATGTTAGTAAAAGGGCAGGTATGGCAAATGTAGCAAAAATATCACGGGAAAAGTCCTGTGCAGGAGTCGCTGTGATGACTGGCTTCATTACATTTGGATCAGACCTATAATCTTTACATTTATATTGTATGTAGTTTGCCTGATAGCAGACATTTGCTTTATCAGGAAAGTTGAACGTGTAGTTGCAAGGATTGCTTGAAATATACCAAACTTCTGTATTATGCTGTGTCCCGTGAATAGCTCAGCCCTTCCTTGAAATTCAGAACACGCATGTTTTGCATTTGTATGTAAATGTTTCATGCTGATTGAAAACTGGAATTTCACATCTCGAACTCTGACTGCCAGGGCACGTTAGGTCAATAGATGTGACCAGTTGTCCTACACTGTGCTTGGCTCTGTCTGGATCTCAAAAGCAGTGAAGTCCTAAGATTAAGATCTGAGTTTGTTGTGTTCCAGTCACTTCTTGAAGTCTATTTAAACAAATGATTTAATTCATATCATCTCTCTCCAGCTGCTTTCGTCAGCCATGTAACATCCCGGATTCTTAGCTTCTCTTCCAGAGACTTTTAATTCTTTTAGACTGCTTGTTTGCTGCCAGCTGTTATCATCTTACTCACTTGTCTTCAAAGGGAAAATTAAAATTTTAAACAATATCTGTTTGCAAAATCTTCACTTAATAGCTGGGTTCACTGATGACAACCAGGAAGTTGTCATTCTTTCTCCTTATGCTAGAATGCAAATCTGTTGAGAATAACTGGGGGAACAAGGAATTTTCTGTACTTGTAAGCTACACAAATGCATGCTGGAGGCATTGCAGGCTCCCTGTTATCTGTATATCACTGGAGCACTGTGCAAACAGAATATAAAAACAATGCATGGAAAAGGAAAAGTATACATTATGTAAACTTACTAAAAAGCCCTGAGAATGTTTTGCATGAAATAATGTGGAAACTGAGAGCGTAATAGATATGGAGACCTTTTTCTGGCTTTTTAGTGGTTGCTTGTGATTAGTATACCAGTGCACATACCAAATAGATGTAGAACAGTTTTCAGTGGTCAGAAAATTCCTGCTGTGTACAGAGGTTCGGTTCACTGATGTATGGAGTAGACGTAAAGTTGGTGTTGAAAAATGAAGAGAAACTTATGATCTATATAGCATGCTTTGAAAATATAGACAAAGTCATGCTAAACAGTGCTGGGCATAATGAAAAGATTCTGATTAAGTGTTAATGCATGGAAAAATTGAGTGAAATTGGTGTTTTGTGATTTTCCTTTGTTATCTCAGCAGCTGGTTGTATACCATTCTGTACCACTCACTTGAACCCCCAGGTATTTCTACTGGAGCAAAGGACAGCCTGGGATGTCAGCTTTTCTATTAATTAAACCTGTTTTTCAAATAGCTTTGTGCTTTTTTTTTCCCATATACTTGTTCTACTTTCTTTCTGTTCATATATTCTGTATCATATATTCCCATATAAGAAAACATGAGATATCAGTCTCTGTTAGTCTTCCAATAGTAGCTTTTGGTTTTTAGGCTCTTCCAAAATGATTTCCATTTGAATCAGTGGAGTAGAATGATTTTCCTGTTGCATTAAATGTAATAAACAAGTAGGCAGTGATTGGTCTTTAGGGAGCTTTCTGTATATCTATTTAAATGCTAGAGTGCACAAAGGCCAAAAACTGTTGAGAGGGTTTCAATATGGTTCTCTACGGTTTTAATAGCTTTTCTGTTTCTTTTTTTTTTTCCTTCAAGTAAACTTGACAGAAATTACTTTTTGGAATTCACTAAAACTGTTGTTCTCTGTTCTCCTTTTGAACTCTGCTAACATTTAACCGAACTCATCTTGACAGTTTACCAGATCTCTCTGGATTTACTGAAATCAACGTGACTCTCAGTCGCTTGACAGAAATTGGTTTAATTTGCAAGTGTGAAATGGTTGTTGCCAGCTATAAGTACATAATATATCCAGGAAAACACATTTTATTTTTAGGCCAATGGCAAAGATACTTTGCACTACACACAGCAAACGCTTAGTAAGTTGGAAATAAAACAGAAGACTATAAATCTTTAAATTCAGATAAATACTTTAAGGATCACTCTATTCAGGGTATTAACTCTTTGACTAAACACGTAGACCATTTACCAAGAATACTTGACAGTTAATCAATAGATCTTTGCTCTAGTCACCAGCATTATCGATACTTAACATTCAAAATAAAACCTACCTAATTTTATCTGTGCTATATTACTTCTGTAATTAGAAAAGAATTAACAATCTGCACGAAATTACTTTATAGACTGTGGTGTTTAAGCAGCTCACTTAAACTGTGGACACTAAGATTCAGGTTTCAAGGAGCTTTGAAGTAGCAGTAATACCTCAATATCATATAAGTTGTGCTGTAATTCCATTCAATCTTAGTAGTGTCTAATTCTGCTTTCTTGAAATTCTCCATGGCTGGTAACATAGATTTGATATTGACCGTATATTCTTTCCGTGAGAATGAGAATATTAAGTGTGTCGTCCCATCAAGTATAAAGTTTTTGTATACTGTAGTATTTGTTAGAGAATTTGGATTAGGAAACAAGCAGTGCAAGTGTATAACAGTGTAAATAGCATGCTAATGTCTAGAATTTGAAATTAGCTTCTTTTCGTATTTAAGAAATTATTTTCAGAATCTATCTAAAGCATTAAATGTGAAGTTTAAATGAAAGCACACAACTCCTAAAGCTTAATTAATACATCCATTAATAGTATATGCAATTTTCCAAATACAGTTTAAGAGCAGCTGTCTGCCAGACTGATACATGACTGACAAAATATACAAAATAATACACTTAGGTCAGATACTCGTTAAAAAATGTTCAATATATTTAAATACATCTAAAATGTGATCATTCTGTAATCTGATTTTCTATAATAATAATTCTCACACTAATCTTCACTCATTCTTGTTTTAAATTTTAAGATCTAAAAGTGGTTTGTAATACTTTATCAATAAGAATTCTGATGCAAAGAAATAATGAAGATTTTTGTGAAGTTTTCACAGAATCACATGGTTATGTATTCATACAGCTTAAGATACAACTTTCAAACCTGGGCTCTTCTTTCTGCAAATCCTAGAACTAAGTTGACTTGTTGCATGAGTTGATGTTGTATTTAGAAAGGTTAGAAGGTGATTGGTTTTCAGTTTCACTGAAAAACAAGGACTTCAACAGATTTTTCATGGTGTTGAGACACTGTCAATAGAAGAAGGTTTTTTCTTATTCCAGTCAGTCCATTTCATTCGATAATAGAATAGCACTAGGTTTTGCAACAGTATAATGCCAAAGAGGGAGGATATGCTATCTGGAATTCAGGCCTGAGCCCTGACACATCAATATACACAAAGGTATGAGTTGTCATATGTCATGTTATCTACAGTAGTGTAATAACTACCAAGGCTTAGCAATACTCCTTGTGTGACTGCAGGGGTCTTAGCAGGACACACCGATTTGATGTAGTCTTTGGTGGACTCTATTTTATTCTAGAAAATCACGGCTGACCAAAGTAATCCATGCAGGTGAGGTTAAAATTAGCTCAGATGTGCCCAACATTGTCATGATCTACCTTGACTTGGTGGAGGAATGGCATAAACGCCCCTAGATGAGCAACAGATTAGCGGATATGAGAGTGTCTTTCTTGGCTAAAAAGGTGTAAAATGGCTGTGCAGGGCTTGAGCAATAGGCAGGTGATTAGTATCACATTTGTATCACATTTATATGTAACATGCAAATGTGTTTCATGTAAATGTCATGAGATTCCATTTTATTTAACTGACTAATCTTAGAGTGCTATCTAAGAATATCTCAGGAAAAAAGGGTTACAGTATCATAGGCTTTAATTATAAACCTCCATTAGGATACTTCTGGGACAGTGTCTGCCATTTCTGTAAATGCTTCCTTTCCCTGCATAAAAACAAAGGTTTTCATTGTATTTTCCACTTTTTGTAACAGTATTTTAAGTTCAAGTGGACCTGGAGCTTAGAACAGCTAACAAGAGTAAGAGCTTGTTGATGAATAACATCAACATGGTGCAACTTTTTCTCAATTAGTCGAATCCTAATATCAGAGCTTGTAACGTTCTCCAGCCTGTTTTGGCTTCGTTCTTTTTCAATGGTAGAAGCGAAGCCACTGCCCAAATGTGCATGTCATTCGGAGGAATGAATTATTAATAAAAACAGTGATAAACCTTGCTCCTGCTACTGGCAATGGCAGAAATTCTGTTGACTTCAGTGGGGTCAGGGCTTGCCTCTCATGACCACGGACAACGCAGGGAGAAAAGGCAGCTGAAAGCTATTTTTGCATTTCACAGTCCTTGGGATGCTTTATATCCCTTTTTAATGCAGAGTTGCTTGAAAGAGGATCATGTTAAGTGCCAAGAACTGCCCCAGTGTCTGCTCGGAAACAGTTTCTGGTCTCTGAATAAATGATTAGTTGCAAATAGCGCAGTCATATCTGTAGTCTTTATCACCCTTGTTTCCATCATGTGTAGGATTCTCTGTTTCTTTTCTACAGAGAAGGAGCTAAACTGACAGCTTTATATATGATTCGTGCTAGATAAAAATATATTAGAATTCACAATGTGGTTATTATCGTTTGGGATATTATGTGTCTGCATAAGTCATTGTATAAAGGATTAAAAGCCTAAAAAATGTTAATAATAAAGCCCCCAGATCTAATAACTTTAGAGATTAAAATTAATTGAATTAGTCTTTGATCTTGGGTGTTACGTTTTAAAAGAAAAGTTCAGTAGGAATTTGCCATTCTCTTTTCAAAGAACCAGCCATTGCTAAGCATGGGGTTGGAATGCATCTGTACGATCACCTCTCTGACAAAAAATGGAAATCAAAACCAAAGCTGAACAGAATTTTTCCATCCTGTTTAGTGTCAAGGCACTCAGAACTGAAGTTACGGTTGCCCAGAATTGATAGATCTTTTAGCTTTTAATTTTAATTTGAGGAATGTTTACTGAAATATCTTTGCTAGCTGATGAGGTGGCAGTATTTAAAAATGATGAAACTTTTGTACATGGCTGTCTGAACACTATTATTACATGGGTTAGAGTAACACCTAAATTATTCAATATCCATCTCAACCAATTAATATTAGCTGATGTACACTTATTCAGATTGCTCTGTTGTCATAAGCTTCAGGCAGGTAGAGAGATCAGAACCATTTATTCAAGATTATTAGTTTTATGTCAAATCTGTAAACCTTATTTTATTTCACATTAATCCATCATCCTATTTGTGTCTAGTGCAAATGCCCTCGATTTTCTTTTTCAGTTACACAGTTATGTAAGTAAGGCATTATGCTACTATAAAAATCCTGGCATGATAGTCGAAGACGGCTCTATCTCCTGCTACTTTCCTTACTGTATCAGGAGTGGTAAACATGTATCTTCTCAGCTGCCTGCTTTGCTACAAGTCATGTTTTTACAGATAACTTTGTCTTTATATTTGTGTTACTTTTTATTATTCAGAAAAGCTATAAAAACTCAGTCATTGCTGAGCAGATATAGTGAATCCCAAACATAAGTATTTCTTCCTGTGAGATGGTATATTTTATCTGAAGCGGTTTACAATTATGTGGAAAGTGAAAAAAAGAAAAATGAAAGGAAAGGTAAAAGAAAGGCAGAAACAAAACAAAGCTACAGGAAATGAATATTTAGGACATAGTCTCGGATATTTGTGGCTGTCCGAGATGTGCTACGCTACCTGGCGGTATCTTAGCAACTTTGAAAACCTATTAAAGCATCTTTGATTATATCCCTTACTATTCATGTTTACCTGCAGTGCATCTCCAAGCATGTCTTTGCATTTGTATGTGCCTGCATGTGACTGTGGCATTTACTAAATTCCTGCATTACGTTTGCTGTGATAATTAGTAAAGCACAGTGAGTATTTGAGAATGAATAATTAATCCCCCTAATTTATGCTGTTAAGTAATATGCAAACAAGATTGAACAACTTTTTTTTTTTTCCCCAACTTTAAATTATGGATCAGTTGCAACTGTCTCTGTGGAACATCAATTCCTTAGTCTGTTGAGCTGTGATCTTTACTTTTGTTTCTTCAGATGAGTAGTATGACAGCAGTTTAGTTCATTTTTTTTCATACCGACCTATTTATTAAGTTAAATATTTTGCTAAAAGTAGGCAAATTTGAAGTATGCTTCAGTAAGTGGTTGAAATGAAGCTTTCCAGTAGCAAAGAACTATGTCCTTGCACCAAGAAAGAACTTAGTATTTGCTGTAGTCAAATCTATAAGGGAACTGATTTCTACTCTCTTCTTTCATTTCCCAGTTTTCTCTGCTCCCTAAATGTTAAGGTGCTCTTGGGCTTCATATTGCTGTACACCAGCCTGCTCCCTGAATGGGAAGTGCAGATTCTGGGAGGATAGGAGAGTGCCATAGAGATACACGCTAACTAGATTATGTTTTATTAGGCTGACTATTAGTTCTTCAGAGGTATCCTATTTAACCTCACCGTAGTTCGCACCGCATTATTGCCTTGCACTAGATTGCAACACACCACAGATACCAACCTTCTGTGAAACAAAGCTAGATACCCTCATACATGTACTTAATCAGCAATCTCAGTAAAGATCAGATAAGTAAAAAGCAGTGAGATTTGCATCTGTCTGCTGACATGGGGTGTAGACACCATGAACCATTGTGCCATTAAACAATTATGACATGGGAAATTAGAAAAAGGTACAAACACTCAGGAGAGTTCTTTATCTTTTGTGATGCATGAATATCCTAGAAGTGACTGCTGCTGGTGCTCTCTCTCTTTTTTTACACCAAGATATTCCTTTGGGTTGCATACTGGAGTGTGAATTTGTCCCGTGACTATCAGCCACAGAAACATAGTCCTTTGCTATCTTCCTTGGAGAAGAAGAAGAAAAAAAATATCCTGTAAAATTGGAGGTCCTGACTCCCTTTGATCATAGCTGATAGAGGAAAAGTACTTAGGTCTGACAAAGTCCTTTAACTGATTGGCAAATATAATAGGAGTGCATTTAGTAGAATAGTCTGCAAAAATTGAGGTCAGCCATTGATGTCATCCCTTCAAGATCTGATAGGAAAACATATATTTTGGTCCTGAAAAAAAAATGTGGTTACTGCCAATCTAATCTATGTTAAAATAATGAAAGAACTGAAAAAAATGTGCGCTAGTGAAACTGTTCAGTGTGGCTGGTGAAACTTTTACATTCAAGAACAAGAAACCATCTAACAATAAAAATCTTATGCTTGTGCAGCTCCTTTACATTTTAGTCATTCAAGAAAAAGAAACTCCTATTGCAGTGGTGTAAAGTCTATAGATTTTCATGTCTTCATCCAAATGAAATGACTGTGTATGGTACTCTGTATATGATCATACATATATATGACTGCATACTAATAAAAGCAAGAAGACAATAAACACATTTTATATCTTGAAACACATTAAACAATAAAAGGTCTATATGAAAACAGTTAATGCAAAATTAAATATGTAAACTAGTGAGACAAGAAGGCCTGCTGCTTAAGTTAGTTAAAAACCCTCAGGCTGGAAGGCAGTTCGCCAGAACCAGAGAATCTCAATTTTCCACATGACAGGCTACCATCTCATTTATAATGATGTTTTAATCATAAGACATCCTTTCTTTTTAAAGGATAAAAAAATCCAGGTTCTAATGAACAAGACTTACATTGAACAACTCTGTCATTTCTCCCTTTAGCTGACAGATATTGCTGTTGGATTGCGAAGTTTCATTTAAGAGAAAGTTTCATGATAAATGTTTCCAATGTGAGCTAGTGAATGGTAGTCAGCTGTGATTATCCTTCAGTTCATTACAGTCATGCTTCTAACTTACGTTGCTGACATCCTATTCCTGAAATGTATTTGAACTTGATTGAATTGTTCCTTTTTGATCTGAAAGGCAATGTCAAACTAGAACTTCGAAAAGAGATACTACCAAAATAGGTTACATGAAGTTTTATTATGTTTTTTATGACCAAATATAATCAGAATTGAAGGAAACACCAATAATGTTCCATGTCATCCTTGTTGTTTGAAGAAAATGAAGCATAAGTCAGATTGCTATAAATACCTTCTTCTCCAAGTTGGGTTCTTGAAAACCATCCATGAGGATGTGAAAGCAGTAAGCTACTTTGTGGGATTTAGATAGCTTAAATATTTTTATTAACTGGGATAAAAGAAGTAGCACTAAAATATTGAAAAATAGTTTTGGAATACTGTAATAAGAAAAATAGGTTGTATACTGTTGATAGAGCAAGTGTATCGAAGTAAATCAGTTGACTAAGACACATAGATATTTTTAAAACACTTATCCCAAAACTTTATTAATGGTGATATACGGGTATATAATTACCTTAGAAGCTAGCTAATTAACTACAGGAATATGCTTTAGATTACCAGAGCTACTACATGAGTTTTTAAAAACTTCAGTGCTTGGAAGGTCAGCCTGCGATCCTCTACTGTTTTGGGTAAACTGTTTGAAAATAGCGTTTAAATAATGTTTCTCTAAAAAGACGGTAAGATAGCACTGTCTGATTTCCTTCTTATTCTTACTTCTGACACTCATTTTACACACATAGATTGTGTTACCACACCTAAATATTTTATTTTGAACCTGAGTGCTTGGCTAGCAGAGGCCATGCTGCACCACTATCAAATTATCTGAAAGGGTTTTGTGTAGCCCTAGGTGAAGCTTGCATAATATATAATATACCAATAAAAAGAACACATTTTACTCAACAGTCACCTTGATTCAAAATAAGTACGGCAGGCACAGGAAAGGCATGAGTGAGTATATCTAACTGATTTTATTTAATACTTTCAGTTTTGTATGATTGATCAAATAAGCCACACAGAATTGTATCTGCCCACGGATGGATGAATGTGGACAAAGCTGCAAAATTATTGTACATGGAAATGTAGTAGTTTTTTAATGTACAAAGCATTCATACAATTGTATGAACATTCATGATAAAACCAAACTTTGAAGGGTAAATCCATTGCTTATAAAAAACCTCATTATGATTCTCAGAACAGTATACTTAATTTTTTTGTTTATTTCAAGTTGCCCCTTATCACATTGGGACACGCACAGGCAAACAGACTCACTGATATAAAGGGAAATATTGTTGCCCTGAATGTACAAGTTCTCTTACAGAGCCTTCAGTTGAAAGAGAGCCTACATATTGTCCTCTAAATTTGCTTTCCTCTTCCTCTTGGAGCTAAGATGATACACTTCAGAAGGCACATGGCTATTGAGTTCTGCACTTCAGTTAATTCGGGAGCTGAAACTGCTGATTTGACCATGAATTGCTAGGTTTAATTTAGATTTGTTCTAAAACTTAAGGCAGCGTCTGTAGCTGTTAAACAGTGTCAAGGCTAGACAAACATGAATGTGGTGCTGTCGTTTTCTTTCTCTTATCTTTGCTAAGTAATAGGAGGTTTTGACCCAAGATAGTAGGAAACAAACCACAAAAATATAATACACCGAGGTCTAAACTCTGAGACATGTATAGGGAGTACTAAATCTTACGCAAATTCCTTTCGTTTCTAATAATAGATAAGTATTTAGATATCTAAGTTTAAAAGAAAAAGGGGGGGTAAATAAGCGGAATAGGTGATAAGCAGACGTTTAGCCTGATTGTTTGAAGCATTGTGTATGCTTTCCACTGACACGACCTGTGTGCTGGGTACCTCTCAAAAGATGATCTTCATTGTACCAGATTGGATTTAAATGGTTTGAAAAAAAAGCAATGTGTGAAACAGATAGTAATGATTTTAACTGAAATGGGTTATTTGTCCAATGGCAATCACCTGGTAAGTAGCTATTTAAGTTATTTTTTTCTCTTTTAGCATTCTTGTTCCTTTCATTGATGGGGAGATTGGCTGAGTTGAGAAAATTCTATTTTCTGTACTTTCATATTTCTCTTTTTTCTATAACAGGCATCTGGGAATTCCTGTAATTGTTTTAAAGCAAAAAAAAAGTGATACTTATGCTTGATTTCACAGTTGTTTTTTTTTTTCCTTTGGATTTGAGAGGTTTTTTAACATTAAAATCATGGGGAAATGTATTTTACCTAATGACTGACAGGGAATTACCTGTATTATGAGATAGATGATAGTATAAAAATAAAAATCGGCAGTGGTGTAGAGAAGAAATTGTTCAGATCAACTGTATTTGCAAAAGTGATTTTTCATTTTAAAAGGCTGCAAAAATATCAAAATTCAGTTGCTCTTCAGTAAAATAAAATTTGAAAGTGCTTCCATTAAAATTAATTAGGAAATGGTGCTTTGTCTTCCTACATCTGGCCTCAGGGTGTTTTTAAGTTTTTAAATTAAATTCTAAATATAACTGAATTCTGTAACTTTTAATCAATGTCAGTTTAATACATCTTTATAGAGCTTTGCTGAAAAAAATGTGCAAACATAGACACAAGAACACTCCACCCCAGCTAGTTCTGTTTACAAGGTGTTTATTCATGGTGACACAAATGGGCTTCCACTGTCTCACAACTCATGCCTCAGCTGGATTCAGTGGTAGACAAACACTTGGAATAGGTGAAATAGTGAGTGAACTGGCCGTGCATTCTGTTCTCAGGCCAAAATCTTGCTGAATGAGTGGGAGCTGTTAAGGAGTAGGCTCTCTGTGTTTTGCACTCAGTATAAGTTATAGGTGCTCTGTATCTTATGATCCCAAAGTGCTTCATTGATGGTGTTCTTCTGAGAAAGCTGGGGGTTTGGTGTTTTTTGTTGTTGTTGTTGTGAGTGGTTCTTTATGTTTGTGGCATTTATTTGTGTATTTGGTTTAGTTTTCTTTCCTGTTTTTTAGATGGGGAAATGAAGCCATAGAAAGGCTAGTAGACTTACCCGTAGTCATAAAGGACTTAAGGGAAAATCAGGAATAGGAGCTGGAAGAGAGACCGTTTTATGCCTCTGAGAGGGCTGTCTCTGGACTAATTATACCGGCGATGCTACCTAATTTTATCTGCACATGGTAACCTTACGGACTTCTCTTTGGATGCCACAGACAGAATTTCTGAAGCTCTGATAATGGTGTAAATATAAAACTACTTCTTAAAAATCCTAGTTTACACATGCTACTTTGGGTCTACAGGGTGCCCTTCATTCAGTGTTTTGAACAGCGTGGAGAGCACTTCTTAAAAAACATACCCAGCATAACTGGGATTTATAAACCTCCCAAAGCTGAAGAAAAGACACCTGCATTGTAAGAGTACCGTGGTAATTTACGAGATGTAGATAGATACTGTAGCATAAAAAGTTTGTGGTTGATATTTTTTTCGTAGGAGCTAGAAACTACATTCAGTGGAAGTATACGCAGAACTTAAATTTCTTAGTTTCCTGCAGTTTTCTTTAACAAACAAATTTCAGAGAGCCTGAATTAGCTATTTGCATTTGAAAATCTGAGATTTAGAATACATTTGTATCTATGCCCAGTATAAATTTCACGTTTTAAACTTTTTTTTTAGTGCAGTGATTTGTTCAAGGTCACATACTAATTGCTGGCAGAGCTAAATAAAGGATCTAGAAATATCTGCTCTAACCAATACATCATGCTCATTACTGGTTATTTTTCTACTGACTGGCCCATGGCTCTGGGACACCGTGTCTGGCTGACTGAGTTATTACTTTTAGGTTTGCAGAAATTCATAAGCGTTGAATGCTTCAACAAATAAACTACCCATCTAGAGAAATGAATGGCAAAGTAACCTTAACCTGCCCTTTCTTTATATAGAATCTCAGATTTATGGCTAATTTCATGATCTTGGCCAAGCTTAGGTTTTTTTTAGTGGATAAAACTATGACTTCATGGTAGTTTCTAAGACTTTGGGCGTTTGAGTAGTTCAACATAGTGCTTCTAGTGCGGAACTTTTTTTTTCTTTTCATTTTTTAAAAATTTTTTTTATAATTGTATGAGGAATGACCTGTGATTTACTGGCATACTTGGAAAAAAAAAAAAANATGGCAAAGTAACCTTAACCTGCCCTTTCTTTATATAGAACCTCAGATTTATTGCTAATTTCATGATCTTGGCCAAGCTTAGGTTTTTTTAGTGGATAAAACTATGACTTCATGGTAGTTTCTAAGACTTTGGGCGTTCAACATAGTGCTTCTAGTGCGGAACTTTTTTTTTCTTTTCATTTTTTAAAAATTTTTTTAAGAGAGTTCTGAGGAATGACCTGTGATTTACTGGCATACTTGGAAAAAAAAAAAAAGCTGTTTCTTTACAGGGAACATGCCATGTGGAATGTGAAATTGTAGGTAGTTGATCTGACCTGGAGATGTTAGCTTTTAAAAAAAAAATCTGCTGGTGTTAGTGATCTTTTTTCTACCTTTTTCTAGTTCCTTGAACGAACCGCTATCACAAGGTAGCGCTCTGATGTTATGTGAATATAAAGGGAATAATATTTTTGTAGATGTTTGTCTGTTAATAAAATATAATTGTATTTTCCTTAGCTAATCTCAATCTAAAATACAATGACTCAAATTTTGTTTGATCCTAATACAGTTAGGCAGCCAAAACTCCTGGGACTGAGCAGACCTTTCAAACAGACTTGATGCAGATTATTTCTATGCTAATGTCTCTGTTAAATGAGAAGCAGCACCTATGGAAACAAGGAGCAGTTCAGAGGCAATGAAGAGAAAGACACTGTCTTCTTTATGCTTCCTTCCCTATGTTTCTAATTACTAAACTCAGTGCAGTAGAAATTGTGATTTACATTCAAGTGCTTATAGAAACTGGCAACTAAATTACGTGACGTTAATGCTGTTTCGTTCCAGGCTTTTGTGACGCAGGATTGCCTCTTTGTATTTTTTTCTCTGTTGAATTCCTCAGTCTAGGATATTCTTGTCTAGCTCAACAGTACCTTGAGATACACAGTGTGTGTGGGGGAGCAATACTGGAAAGTTAAGAGGCTATTCCCCCCAAAATGAGAGAGATTAATGAAAACTGTAGAATATAATTTTAGTAGCACAGAAGGGAAAAATCTACTTTTGTCCTGAAAATAGGCTTTCCTATTGGCTATCCAGCCATTAACGGAATTTAAAAGTGATGTTCTTCCTTTCACTGTTGGGAAATTCGGTAAGGGCTGAAATGGGCAGAATAAAATAATGAAGAGATTTTCTTCCTCTCTGCTGAGTATGGCTGTCACAATATGATTATCTTGTGTTTCTTTGTGACTGCAAGTAAGACAAAGTGACTTCCCAGCTGTTAACAGGAGACTGACATTGCAGTAGATCTTTTACAGTCAATCAGTTTTCAGCAAAAAGCAAAGAGAATGAAAATAAGAAATGGCTAAAAAATTGGGAGGAAAACCTGCAATTTCTGTCCATCACCAGAGGCATCTTAACTGCATGTTTGCAAGCACTGGAAAGCTTCAGGAGATTGATTTTGCACAGCATTAATAGGATTAGATGCAGTCTGTCTTTGTTCTGACGTGTTTCTTTTGTGGGCCTTTGTAATAGGAAAGAAGTTTCTCAGGCTTTGGTCTCAACAATTCAGAGAGAGGCACATAAAACACCTCAAACTCAGAAAAATTCATGCTTTTGCTATGAAAATACATCATCCGTGAGCAGATTGCTTATTTGGGTTATACTTTAGGGTCTGAATAAGCTATGTATGCAATGGCTTACTCAAGTACAAGTATCAGCTATCTGATACCCTGTATTAAACCAGGTGGGCCAGGTAGTTATTTACAACTGGGCAATATGTTGGTGGTGGTACCTGGAATATTACATTTAGGTTATGCCCCTTAGTTCAAGAAGGTTATTGACAAACTGGAGAGGCCATAAATAAGGGGCCTAGAGCCTGTGACCTATGAGAAGAGCTTGAGGGATCTGGGCTTGTCAGTCTGGTGAAGATGAGACTTATTGGGGAACAGGCAGTTTACGACTATGTGAAGAGTTGCCAGATCAGTGAAGCCAACTATTTTATATAGAGGCAGAGAGTAAAGCAAGGCCCAGGAGCTACAAGATTGGGCTGGAGAGATTCATAGTGCAAGTTGAAGACAACTTCCTCAGTCGGGCTGAAGCGGAATGTTGCAATGGGTTCCTCAGGGAGTCTGGATGTTTGAAAGACTGATGTGATTTAGTATTGCTTCACCCAGAGGTTCCTTCCAATGAATGTTTCTATGATTCCTTAATTTTAACTCAATTGTTAAAATATAAAAATGAGCTGAAGAAAATCTAGAAGATGTTATTAATATTAATTGCAGTCTCTTCATTTTATTTTTACGTAAGAGAATTTGTAATAGACAGTGTCTTCTTAGTGGTTGTGTAAGAAAGAAGTCAGAAAGTAAAAATGTTGCAAAGGCAAGTACACCATATGTCTAGGTTTACTTTCTTCCCTTCCCATCTCTCTTTTCTTTTTGTGGGGTAAATTAAATGTGGTATCGTGCTTACCCTTATGCATATTAAAAAAAAATGATAATAGAGTGCATCTGTGATAAGGTATTTATTAAGTGGTGAGATCATCATTTCTTTGTTTACACAGAATGTCATAGAGTGTTAATCTAAATTTGAAGAAGATACCGCTTATTACAAACTTTCTATCTCTATTATTAGTTTAAAAATTAATTCATACAGTAGATGTTAACCATTGCTGAAAGTTTGCTTTAGAAAGAACCCGTAGAGTAGTGAGGAAGTGAGGTTAAATTCTAACCTCAATCTATCCTACAGCATGGCAGCGCCTGCAGTACTGTATGTTGAACTGAAGAGACATTCTGGTCTTGACTGTAAATACTGAAAATATTTTAAGTCCTGCAACTGAGAAGTTTGCCAGACATTGTTATCAATGGACTTTTGTTTTTGTCCACATCAGAGAGCTACCTTTAGCAGTTGAGAAGATACAGTGTTCTTTTGACTTCTGAATGCAGCCTGATGATGCTAATCTTTAATTATCAATCACCATTTTTAATCTGAAATCTCCCCAACTGGTGCAACTTAGATTCTACTGGTTAAACGAGTAAAAGGTCCCATGTATTTTTAATGAGTTTTCTGTATTCACCAGTTTAGGCTTGTCCTAAACCAACCTGTGCAAACCTCAAAAGAGAATCCTTTTAATGGCAACTTCCACAGTGAATGACTTTTTAATCATTAAAATATAATTCAATAAATATGAAAACATAAGGTGGATCTATTTTCTAGATGTAGTTTGCAGTATTTGCATGAATTAATTATTTCTTGCAAGTGAAACAGGGTTATGATATAGAAATCTCTTTGTGGGAACAAATACAATGTCAAACTCCCTCCCTCAAACCGCGCCTCTGCCTCTGCTGTCTGTTCAGGTAACACGCTCAGCGCTTGCATCGGAATTACAGATGCGTTGGTTAAATGATCCAAGCTAACTGGAAATCTAGTCTCTCCCATGTGTGAAGAGAAAATGGAAGCATGTCATCTGTGTTAGACTCATCATAAATTTGATTTTTCATTTGGATTGCTGTAGACTTGACAGACGGCCTTGTTTTCTCATTTATTTAACAGTAGCATCATGGTTAACATTTTTGAATATACATCTGTGATATTTTTTTAAAGAAATAATCTCCTTATTGTCAATTTGACATCCTTCAGATCTGCATTTAGCAGCATTTAACAATGCAAAAAAATAATATATTATTTTGGAAATTATGTGAGCTTTGGGTTGCAAGAAGTCATAGCTCTAACTAGAACATTATTTACTGGGTCACAAGCGTAAAAGTTAATGTACCAGAGCTTCTATCTTTCTCTTTCTCTGGATGGATTGTGACTGTAATGAACCTTAACTGATTTCTATTAATCTGGCTTTTAACTGCTGAGATTTGCAAAGAGAATTAAAAATAAGACCCTTTATATTGTCATCTTTTCTCCCTTCATTTTAGTTAGCAATTTGAATCACACATTTATGTTTAACCAGAAATTCAGGGCATGAACAATGATTTCAATAACCTCCAAAGTGGCATCACATTGAAGTGCAATGCAAAGGAAAGAAAAATTAACTGCCACATGTCATGATTTGTTAAAAATAGTGGGACTCAAAACTATTACTGCTTTTAGTAGTTTAGTGTGTGAACCAAAAGAAGAAAAAAACAAAGCAATAGTAGTAATTTGAGTGAGTGCCTTAAATTTGAATATTGATTTCTTGGTCTCTGTGTATTTGCAGCTGCATGGAAAACCACATTTGAGCTAATGAAGCCATGTTTAGGTTTGCATTTATGTACACAAGATGTAATAATTTCTGAGGGTGTGCCCTAAGATTATTTGTTATTCAATAGGCTGTACCACTGATCCTTTTCCAGACAACTGTGGGGGAATCTTTGCGTCCTTTCCAAATATAAGAAAATGCTGTAGGACAGCATTGGAGAGCTGTCGATAGTTGGACATTGTCACCTCTGTCTTTGCAGTCAGTAGGCTACTAAATTCCTGTGTGTAATCATCTTTCAATTTTAGCTCCTGAGTCAGTTCAAGTGTAAAGAAATACCAAAGTGAGGTAAAAGATAGTGCTCAGAGCCGATACATCTTAGGAACAATGCCAGAATGATAGCACTGGATAGCACATGTCAAACAAAATAAAATTCATTATAAGGTCAGTGTGGTTATAAAGGTGTTTAAGTTATTGGAACAGACACTGTGAGTTGGTCCTTACTTTTGTCTGTCTTTGTCCTGGAAAGTTAGAGCAGCTGTTGCATGAGGGAAGTGTCTGTTCATCCATTCCAGTCCTCATAATACTTCTGTGTGCTGCCACAGTTCAAGAGATACGTTAGGGAAAAGAAGTTACTACAGATTTAATTTATTTTGAATCCTCTAAAATAAAATATCAAAATGCTTAGGCAGAGATGTTTGGAAGAAAATGAGAGGCTGAGACATTCCAAAAAAAACATTTGAGCAGTCAGCATTATTATTTTTTAGCCAGTTTCTGAGCACAGATAATTTTATTTTACATGCAATGCATATGATAATTTAACATCATATTTCCTTTTTGATTGGTGTTCTTGTGACTGATTTTTATTGGTATAATTATTTTCAAATATCTTAGTTGGGTAGTTTTTGATTTCTTTGTGTCTGGTACTTGTTCTATTTTATCTTGGCAAGATATTTACCTTTTAAGAATTCTGCATGAGTATATGCAAATTCATTTTTTTTTCTATGGACAGTAGTAAAGTCAAATGAGCAGTATTTAATCTAGAATTAGTGAAATGGTTAGTGCCTGTGAGTGCTAGGTAATTGAGAGATTAATGTATTAAAACTAGTTTTTTCTTCATTTCATGGTGTATTTGGACTTTCTCTGAGCACTTGAGTCTACTATGCTGAAGATCTACATAATGTGAACTAACTAGAGCAACAAAACTAAACCCAGTGCAGTTTTTACAACAGAAACTGGAGGGAAAGCAATCGTCTGTGGCAGCTCAATTCTCCAGGTCTGGGCACTCAGAGGAGTTCTTCCATTTCTCTGAAGATCAGCAGATTTAGATTGTTTCAGAGGGGGTGAATGTGGAATATGGCTTCTGAGTTTTCCACTTAGCATCCTCATATAGAGGCTATAGGTATTATTTATTACTGCTCTTAGCGACATCGTGTAATACACTGCCACTAAGAAGGTATCTTTTGTTGGTAGCATAACTGGTTACTCCTGAGGTCTTTATTTTATTTTTTTATTTTTCTGCACTGGAATTGTTTGCATTATTTATATCATTTTTGAGTACTGTCTTTTGAGGAATGCTGTAACACTGAACTATTGTGTCACATTGCCCTTTTTGTTTTAAGAAAAGAAAGGAGAACTGATGGGCAATACTGAATCCATTTCCCAGGCAAATCTAACATTTTCAAGTTCATAAATCTCTCACCTGCACACCTCTCTAACAAAATCAAAGGTCCAGTTTTAAAGAATATTTGCAGGAGATAAATCTTTGAACAAAACATAGATGTTAACAGCTAATTACCAATCTGCATCTTTAAATATTCTGAGAAAAGTTATTATAATGAGCATTTTACCTATTTGCAAAGTTATGTCACAGTGACAAAAGTAAAATAAGATAGAGGCTGGTGAATTTATCTCATCAAATAGGACAAGCAGGATACAATATTACTTAGTGTGTTTATATTACTCACCAATTAAAGCAAGATGCTGAGTGTTTTAGGGAGAGCTTTGTTCTATATGTTGAGGAAATAAACACCAAGCCAGATATTTAACAAGGAGAAATGGGCATGAGTCAATCAGTATCAGTGGACTTTTGGTGATGCACTGAAAGTCTGTGAATCACCATTTGTACAACACAACTCATCCCTGTAAAGTAACTTCTGTCTCTGCTTGGAAGCTGAGCAGACACTTGGGTTTGTTATTAGAATGTTAAGTCTGAACCCACCAGAGCTGCTGGTTTTGAAAAGACTGCTAGGAGACAAAAATGCTTGCAGGAGTGATGAGCATTGTCAGTAGGAAATAATATTTTTCCTATATAAGCACAAAGTTGTATTTCAAAGGAATGTGGATGTTACACATTCCATATAACAGTAGGCATGAAAAAAATAGGCAACACTGGAACAACTTCTGGAGGCAAACTGACACGTGTAAAAGCATAGATTTACCTCTGTGATCAAATAGACTGCTAAGAGAACAAGGAATTAGGAAATGTAGTTTTTGTGTGAGTTCTCAGATCGCAGATTTGACCTGTAAAACATTCATATAATTCATCCACTCTTTTCAGCCATTGTTAAGCAACGTTCATGGCTGAACAGTACTGCTGAGGGTGCATTTTCAGTACACTTGAAGCATGCCTATATGTTTTCATCAGGGAATGGAAAAACTAATATCAGTGTAGGGTTTGAAATCACACTGAAGGCAGGGAATAAAAGACTGCCTGTAATTGCAGGGGGCTGTAGAATAGCCATTGCTGTTTCCCTTTGTATCGCTGAGTTTGGAGCAGGCCTTTTTCATGGGGATGCTTGATCTCCCGGTGAAAGAACATTCAGTGATGTAAACCTTGAGTGCCTGAGAGCAGCTGCCACAGGAGAGAGAACGCCTAGTAGGGGTTAGAAGTGCTGGTGCCTAAAATCCATCCAGAATCATGACACTCTACTGAGGAAAAATGTTCATATGTAGAATCAAAATTACCAGAAATATGTTTTGTGTGAATTGATAGCAAAAATACTTTCATCTAGATTATAAAAAAAAATATTAGGATAAAACCAACAGCATATTTTTATAAATAAATATTCGTCAACATTCATTTTGTGTTTGATCTCCTTATGTTTACTATACTCTCATATAATCCATGAAACTTAACACCCTGACATATTATTATTTTCTGTTGTATAGGGAATGCATAACAAACATTAGATTGACAATGGAAATTATGTCTGTTTAGTCCATCGTGTTCCTTTCTTACTCAGCATTGTCTGTATGGTTTGAAAGTCTGGGAAACACTTTTTTCTTTTTCCCCCCCCCCACTGGATCTTGGGGTTTAGAGAAAGCAAGCAGCAATTAGCAGATTTTCTCAGCAACAATGGCAGCATTCCTGCTAAATGACTTGTTATGTTTTTAATTACTGGATTATATCTGACATCAAGTATTCAACTTTGCATATTTCTAATTTGTTCAAATTATAGTCACATCATTATGTTCAAATCACAGTACCCAAAATGTGGTTTTGCTACAGGATAATTAACCAATGACTTTGAAATATGCAAGCAGGGAGTCTCATTTAGGTAGACAGCACAAGAAATAAGTGAGCTAGTGATGCATTCCATTGCATTCTTATCTTTTGAAAACAAAGCTTCGATTTGCTTTGTTGTTGATTGCATTATTCCATGACAGATTTTCTGATCTATAGTTATCTTACATTGCTGCAACACTGAAACTCTTCACCCTTTAACATGTGCTCCTGAACTAATTGCTTTGAAGTTCCCAAAAGGATTATTGCAGTGGGGAAAAAAAAAACAACAAACCTAGCAAGATAAGTTCAGTGGTATGAATAGTAAGAATAGTGAGTTATGTACACTATGATTCTTGCAATATTCCAGCCCAATTATTACATATTTATGAATTATATATACAGGAGGTGCCATATTGTATCTTTAATTTTCCTTATCAATTGATTTTTTTGCACCAAGGGTAGAATATGGTTCACATTGAATTGTCAGATGATATTATAGCAGTTGTTCAGTAGTGATGGACATGGTAAAACTGCTGGAGATAAGAGTGCTTTCCCTACTTTCATCATCTGATCAATCCATCTTATTGATTTCTATGAGTGTCCATCTTTTCCAAATGAATAATGATTTTACACCTTGTAAAGAAGTGTGTAAAAGTGGGACAACTTTAAATGAATTTACTCTTTTTCGTTAATGATTTTGTCATACTAAATGAGTCAATAACTTTTTTTAAAGGTACTTTGAATGCAAACACATGCAAATGTAAACCCAAGATGTATAGCCAGGCTACACTACAACTTCCTAGTAAATAATTACAATAGTAAGAACGAAGTTGTAATCAAAAAACACAGCCCCCTTAGCTGCTTTCTTAATCTCTCATCCTTCCAAATATGTATTGCATTTGATAAAACCAAAGTAATTTTTCCATGCATTTAGAGATAAATGGCATCTGTCCTGGACTTCAGATGCCACACATATGCTGTCCTCTATGTATATTAATTGCCCTACTGATAGAATTATATTTTTGAAAGTAAAAACATGACCACATTGTTACATTACTTTAAAATCACTGTATCATTTTATCTTTTCTAACAGGGTGCAGATTTATAGATCAGATTCAAATTTGTTCTTAAAACATGTTTCCGCCCACATGAGAGGAAAAAAAACTTGGACCACAAAATGCATGAGGAAATTATCTTGTTCTATGCGTAATGCTCATTTCATTTCCTTTACCTTATGGTCCACACACCTTTTGTGGTTTTTTTTTTCCCTCCTCTCTCTCTTCTCCCCTCTCACTGTTTTACCTTTCCTGCGTCACTGCTGGGTGGACTTACTGGCAATATTGCCAAAAATTTCCTTTAGAAGCCTGACACTGTTAGCGAGAAGCAGCCATGTAGCAAAGGAAAAGCTTACTGCTCAGGTGAACCTCCGAGATAAGTGAGCTGCTTCTGACTTTGGAAACCAGTTTGCAGGACACTCTTGTCACGTATTTGAACTGTGTTATATATGGATACATTTTAGGAAATGTTTGGATAGAAGACTGTATGTATGAATACTTTATGAATTCATGAGCTCTCTGTGATAACACTGGGCTGTACAAAAGGGTAATTTATTGGCATTTCTGAATTTGATTACTGAATTTGTACTATACATTTAGCTTCTCCTATTCCCTCTTTTTAATCCTTACTCAAGTTGGTATGGTCATTTTTCTGTTGAAATGGTTTTTTTTACTGCTACTTTTGATCTGATCACTCTCACCTAAGTCAATGGGAGAATGCAAGATAGAATGTTAATCTCCATTGAAAACACTTGAACAACTTTTCCTATTCTTGATGTGAACTCTAGTGTGGAGTATGCTCACATAAATCTATGAAGGGAAGCTTATAATGTAATGGATGTATTCTAAACCACTGATAGATTAATTTAGAAACAGGGATTGGCAAGTGAACATCAAAAATCTGTAAACGTCTACCTGCTGCTTAAAGACTTAATGTCTGTGCAAAGCTTCCAAGACCATTGCTAGCACAATACCAGTATTGCAACAGTATGTTTCACTGGTGGATGGGTATAGATAATAGTGTTAAGTATGAATTGACCTTCTAACTGAATTTTCTTATGCATTATATTTACTTATCAGATAAGGGTATGCTTGAACATGCTTGAAGGGTCCAAAGAATGCATTGCTTTTGTAATATAGAACTAATTTCTTTTTATTTTAGTGTAAATGTAGTTTCACAAGTGATAAGGAAAGCATTCCGTTAAACCCAAAAGAGAGCTCAGGCACAGTCTTCATTAAAGTGGTACAAAGACCACACCATCTGCTACAACTAGTCCCAGCTCTCATTGGGTTTGTTTGCTCTGTAGTTCCTGCTGGCTGAAGCCACCTGTTCACTTAATTAGAAACACGTTCTTAAAATACTGTGTACTACAAGCACTGGGTGTCTCAGAGGTGGGGTTCTCAGACAAAGAAGCAAGTTGCAGGTGAGGTAAAACTTTCTTCATGTCTTAAGTCTGGGCAACTGAATAAATGACAGGAAATAATGTGTAACTTTCAGAAAATACTTCACCAAATTTTGATTTGCTGTGGGTAGAAGTGTCTACCTCCTCTTTCAGCAGAAATAGTTTTATTCAGCCCTACTGGACTCAGTTAAGACAGTTCTGCATTTCACTAGCTTGGAGAAAGTCGTCACTTTGCAAACACAAAATTAAAGGTAAAATAAGAGCAAGTACAGCTCTTGGTATTTTACTGTCATCATAAATCAAGATAAAAAATGAAAGCAGAAGTTGCATTTGAAACTTGCATGTAACAAAAGGGAAGTGAAATTTCTCAAATCCGATGTAAAACATTCTTTCTTGCCAATGAGAAGATGAATGTTTTCAGCAGGCTGAAGTACACAAGGGAAGTATGCCTCATTAGAATAATTCTAACTTACTACTATGCAAACCAAGTCTACTTGAACTCTGAACTCCACATGCATTTCAATCTCCCCAGAGAAGATAAAATTGACTTGGTTTTCTTCTCCGCTTGCTGACTGCCTGAAAGCAAATAATAGCGAGAATGTATCCACCTGTTTTACTGGGAAAACTGTGACTTGCCTGGGTCCCCTAAAAAGGAAAGGGAATTGAAGAAGATGGAGTATATTGAAATGAAATGTTAGGCATTGGAAACTAGTTTCTGTTCCAGTTGGGACGTGTATACTTTGCAGCTGATTTTGTTACTTTCCTTCCTACTGGAAGCCTCTTAGTAACTATGTAATTGCTCTTGTTTTATAACTGCGTAACTGCAGGATTTATTCACTGAATTCAAAAAGTTTATCGGTTTTACTGGGACAGTGTATAATATATAGAACAGTGTTCATCTCTGCTTTGTTTTATGAAATTTATGGGATTTGCCATTGTTTTGTAGGGTTTGCAGGATAGGCTTTTACCCTGTGTAGTCTTTCCTGGCTGAAATTGTACAACACAACAGCATCTTCTGAAAAGATAAGAACTTTAAAAAAATATGTTCTTCAGATTTGTTTTGCGTAACTGTAGGACTAGATCGTAATTATATTAAGCAATAAATGGTTTGTGGGGGGTTTTTGTTTTGTTTTTGTTTTGTTTGTTTGGGTGTGTTTTGTGGGGTTTTGTTTGTTTGTTTGTTTTTACTGTTGAAGTAGATTATGAAATGTTGGACCTGGAGGGTGTGTCTCTGTGTAACTTTATTTCTTGCTTTTAAGCTAGCAATCTTAATGAATTGGTTAATTACTTAATGAGACTTGAAGATAATAAACCTTTACTAAGAGTTTAATATTAATTATGACTATTATAATTATCAAGTATTACTCATTGACTGCAGGAGGGACTGGATCGTGGGTGCTGGTACAGAAGATATTGTAGAATTCGCAGTATCTCTTAATTTTGTCCTCTGTTTGACTCAGGGCAGTTTCTGGCTGTGATGAGGGATAAAGAGTTGAATCCCGTAAGTGAATTATTCCCTATTGGAAACCCAACAGTGTATACAATACTTCATGGCCAGTCTTATTTCTTTCTCCCTCTAATCTCTCCTGGTACTGTACTCTCATCATGTTGCAGCCTTGAATGATTTCTTGCCTTCTGTAATTACCTATCCTATTATATCCAGTTTCCTTTCCAGTCATGCTGTAGTTATTATTCTCTTTAACCCTGCGAACTCCCTTTGGGGTCTGCCTTAATTTTGGCAGTTCTAGGACTGTATATTCTTCATCTTCTCATTTCGGGAGTAGTTCAGATGTCGATGAAATACAGTGTAGCAGGTCAAGCATCCTTTGTGTTTCTGAACTGCGGGTTTATATTTCTGTGAACTGTATTTGTGTAGTTCTGCTCTTTACTTTGGCCATGATCTATATATCCAAACACAGCATGTGACCTCTAAAGTCTGGCCATTTCCAGAGATGCAGATGGGGAAGGATGTGGGCCCTGTCTCCTCAGTGAACCGAGGACACAGTCTAGTCAGTTCACATACTGTGAATTTACAGTCATTTAACCAATTGGTTCTGTAACCTCTTTCCCTCATGGCGTTGGATCCTAGGACAAAGAGCAGAAAAAGATGTTTTGAGTATTCAGCTCTCAACAACTCCGAGTCATTAGTAGATTGCTCTTGCCTAGATGTGCTCAGATGTGGACTAGGTTCTTCTAGAGGTCTAGAACAGAGCAGGGTTAGAATATTAAAATATAGAAGCAATTTATTATGGAGTCCAAAGTATAAGAAAAGATGGTAGAAAAAGATAATTAGAGAAATTGTATTTTTACTGGGACACACATTTTTTTCTATTTGTATTTATTTTTTCAAAATCGTAGTCGGGGTAAATATTCACAGTGTAAGAGAACTAACTTTGTTAATGGAAGAACCACAGGTTGAGTAATATTCAAAAGTTGCCATAATTTTTTCCCTTAAGTGATTTAATTGGCTGCTTGACCAATTCTGTGGTTGCCAAATGACTTTAGACATATACATTATACTAGAAAACTGACAAGTACCTTTTACACATAAAAAGTAGATACATATATTGAGGATTTGTAGTTATTTCTCTTTAAATACCCTAAAATATGGATGGAATCTAACAGAGAGATAATGTATCTGGATAAAATTACTTCTGTGTATGTCAAGTTGATATAGCAGTTGCCATGGTAAACAAACATTGTACATAAATACTTAAACAAATAGTTGTGTATTTAGAATGGTAGCAAGCTGTTAACCAAGATTTAGACTCTGGTAAACATGACCCTGTGCAGAATCCTGGTGCTTTCCACTGTCTATATATCTATTCAATTAGTGAATGTAACAGTTAAACAAAAACTAATTGTTCCAGCCTTTAATTGAAGGCTGGAGAAGTAGACGAAGGAGAAGGAATAACAATAAGCATCATAGAAAGTTTTAGGAGAAAAAGGAAGTATTCTGAATTAATACAATTTATTATGACAATGTAAGTCTGCTCCTGGGACTGTGGGCATTAAAATGGAAAATGAAATTCAGTACAAGTTGCAAATCCAAATGTTTTGATGACAAGTTAAATCAAACATTTAAATACAGACCATTGTCATATTTTCAAAATAATAGACCCTGAATGTTTTTGTTAGCCCCAGAAGAAGATTAAGTGCATTTCTCTTTAGATTATGGGGGAGTGCAGCATTCCAGCTAGAAACTGAAGGTGATGTCAGAACGTCTAAAACCAGGAAAAAAATTGGGTTAAAAATAAGCATAGTTGATTATTTTGGTGCCATATCATAACATTTTAAGAGTAGATTTTGAAGTTATTCATTAACATCGATGTTGTTGTATTCTGTTTTTAAATATGATGTTTGCTTGTCTTCCAATATCAGTCAGGCATTTTCTAGTATTTAGTACGTTTTTTGATTTTAACTATGCTTAGCTTCCCAAAGTTTCTTTTCCTTTTCCCTTTAACTCGTATCTCTCCAGGCTTATCCTAAGGCAGTTAAGTTTTGTATCTCACTACTTCTCACATTTAGCCATGGTGTAATAAGGAATGATTCATATTAACAACTTGTTAGAATAATGTTCCACTTTTGCTGTCAGCAGTCCTGCTGTTAGACCCATAACCCCAACTAAGTACTTACGTTCTTTCTCATCAAGATCTTACCAGTGGTTTTGTGTGCGGGTGATAATACGGCCTGCGTGTTCTTATGCTTTATTTGGGATTTAAATTAACATTAGGACCATATCCTATGTGCTTCTAATGAATTAATCTAATAATTAATGATCATCCATGGTGTATTACCATCATCAGTGCAGTTACCTTTTGTTTTTGTGTGTGTTTAGATGTGGTCACTGATGGAAAAAAAAATTGGACCTTGTATTTTGTATAAAAACAGGTTTCTGTAGCAAGAAAAGAATAATTATTATTCAAACAATAGGTAATTTGTTCAAGATTAATGTCTGTCTGATGATATATCCTGCTTTGTCTGCAGCAGTGCTATTTGGGAATGATCTAGTCACAAGCCAGTAAAAAATGGTCTCAGCCTTGGACAAAGATTTTTCCACTTTGGAAAACAATGAACCTGAAATCGCATTCATCCTCCTCAAGAAAAATTTGGAGTTTTGCCGAAAACTTGATACCCATCAATTCCAGCAAAAGCTACCTGCCATTATGTACTTGGTGCATCTGATGAATGGCTTGGGGAAATAAATGAATAATTGGTGGCTAAATTACAGTAACTTTAATTAATTACTGTTTGTGTTTTCTTGCTAGGACATAGGAAACTCATTTAGACCTGCCATTATTTGTTGGGTAAATATATTCAGAGAATAATAAATGTATAAGATTATTCACTGTTCAGAGTAAATACATGATTAGTAGTTGTCAAAATGCGTATTCTTGACAACAGTAGGGCCCAACAGCTGCTTTGCTGCACTGTGCCAAGGCTTGCTCAGGAACTCCTCAGTTCATGGACCAGTGAAGCAACAGACAATAACAATTCCCTTGCTGCTGTTAAATTTTGCAGAGTCACTGTGCATGCCAGGCGTCACTGACATGTGAAACACTAATAGTTCTTTGGCAGACTTAAAAAAAGATAACAGAAAATCCAAGAAACATAGTAATTGCATACTGAGAGGGGTGCTCCAGTGCAAATCCAAACTGATTGCAGTGAAATTGAATAATGTGTACAACTGGTATCTCTGAGAGGATATGAAGCGTTTTTCATTTATCAGGCTTTTTAATATGTGGTTCAGAGCTCTTAGATACCTGTCTTAGTTCTGTGTTGGTATAACATAGAGGACACATGAAGAGGCTCAGTGTTAGGAACAGATCCTGTTCAAATAGAAGTGACTACAGCTATTAAATCAGTCTGAGGAAGTAAGTTTAGTTACCTCCACTAAGCTAGACTAGAGAAGGTCCCCTCCGCTTTTCTTTCTCTGAGGTCTTCCTGACTCTTACCAGGGCAGAACAAGGACAGCTGATAGTTACAGAGGAACTAGCCACTCTCATCTAGCGCCCTTTCTACAAGCAATAATTTAGTTTGGTAGATAAGATACTAAAAAAACCCAACTTGCTAGTATTGTGTTGGAATTAGGCATTTAAGCCCATCCAGTGACTGCTGTTAGGACCTAAGGATTTTATTGGGTCTCCTGTTATTGTGCCTCATAAGAATTAAGGTTTTGTGTCACATAAAACATGTCCCTTTCAGAAAAAAAATAGAGATACTTTGGAGAAACTGTTATCATTTATTATACCTTTGTTGAGAGAAATGAGGATGCAAAAGGTAATCTCTTTTGGTTTTATGATGCTTGATTTTGTCCATACAAATAGTAGAAAGGAGTCAAAACAGCTTGAAAAGGCTTCAAAACTCTTTAACATTCTGTCCGAGAAGGTTTTGGTGTTTTCTTTGATAAAAGAGATAAATTGGAAAGAGAAAGAGAAGCTTCAGTTAAATCTTCCATTTGTGGTAGGTATTTTCATTTTTTGACCTAATAAGTGTGGTTTGTTCTGAGGATCTGCAGTTCCACATTTTATTTCTTTTTTGGTAGTTTACCAAAAATATCTGTATCTGTGTATTCTGCACTCCAGGTTTAGTAACCAAGCTGTCTTAGAATGGTATTATTGCTTTGTTAATTCACAGCAGGTTTTAGCATGTTGAAAAGCAGTATATTATTTTGCACTGAGTCTGAAATTTGGATTTTAAAGTGGTAAATATTTTCTAAATTTCTAATTCAAAAAAATGATCTAAAGCATTTGAAGTTGTGGCAGTTTTTTTTACTTGCATAAGATTGCTTTATGCAAACCCTGTGTTCCAAATTAAATTTCATCTTGAAGGAAACTTTTGCAGTTGTTACATACTAAAACTTCTGAAAACAGATAAAAAATAAAAATGTGAGTAATTATGTGTTCAAGCCATCATTTGGAAGTGATTTTAATATTCTTTCAATTGGCAAATAATATTACCAAGAACTGTTAGCAAATTTCAGAGTTGCAAAGGCCACTCCATTGCTTTAACAACAGCTTTCTTTAGACTTTGCAGTCAGCTCATGTCAATAACTTAATTTCTTTGCTGTAATTCTAGTTACCTAAACTTGTTATAGATAATACATATGTAAGTGATATGTCAGAGTACTAACTCAGTTCTTTTCTCAGTTCTAAGATTTTAATACATAACGATTTATCATTTCCTTTTTGTTAATTTTTCTTACATCAGATGTTGAATGTCATGATTCTTAAAATATTGAGTTGCTTTAGAAGTGCCCCGAGCATAAAACATGCAGCTGTGACTCCTGGTAACTTGCCACCTTAACCCATAAAAGTTAACATCATCTGGCAAATTGAGTTCCTGTTACCTCTTGGGCAATCAACAGAAATTTTTATAGACAAAATATGTTCCAGTGTTAATTAGAGTTCCATCCCAGAGGAGATCAAGGTGACTCATATGCCACTAATGCATGGAAAATATATATATTCATTTAATTTACTCCTTTTGATTTGTTATGAGTTCAGTTACTAAAGGAATTAATGATATTTTAAGTATGAGCCTGACAAAACCACTTGAGCTAATAAGTGCTTTAAATTGTGTCAGTACACGTATATTGGAAACAATAGTAATGTCCTGTATTTCTTAAAAAAATTACAAACATCTCCCCTAAAACACCTCACTTCATAAAATCTTAGACCGTAGACTTAGCAGTAAGTTGATGCTTTATAATTAGAATTTCTGAAATGGAAAATTCAGTGAGGAAAAACAAGAAAAATATTGATTTTGCATATGTCGTGGCCAAGATGGAACTTCAATGTTCCTACTGAGAGTATCAAACTCTATAACAATGGACTGTAAAAACATAAACCCAAGATAATTCACTTTGATTACTTATGAGTGTCTAAAGAAATGGAAGTGAAGAGACCTGGTCAAATGTTGGATTTTGGAAGAGTGAAATGATTCCTGTGGAATAAGCGAACTGTAGTGGTCATATGAATAACAACAATACATTTCCTCCAGAACACATAGGTGCATCTGGTCCTTGTAACATGTGTTAACAAAACTCCTGGTGCTGTGACAGTGGAGAAGTAATGCAGGTTTGAGAAACTGCCTGGGAGTGAATGGGCAGCAGGAGTGTTGTGGTGTCATTGTGTCTGGAAGGGGTAGAGAGATGGAAGTTGTTTTCAAGGGGGGCTGGCAGGAAAACAACATTTTAGGATGCTGTTTCTCAAATTAATAAGTTTGGGGAAAAAAAGGGAAAAAAAAAAAAAGTCTTAAGATTAAGCAAACAGTAGTCCAAGTGTGATCACACAAAACATAGGTATAGGAGATAAATGTGGACATGATTTTTACTTCTCCAAGTCAAGTTCGATGTTCTAACTCCCAACTATACATCTAGTCACTGTTTGAATGTCTGTGTTTTTCCTGGTGAACTGTTCTTTCCTCTGCACATAAACTGTTGGGGCACAGAAATATTAATTAGAGGGCAAGATACAAAAGAAAGTGTGTATTTAAGAGTGGCAGAGCAGATCAGAGGTAAAGCTGAGACTGTATCTTTGGTTGCCTTATGACAAACGTTGTGCAATGCAGAGATACTTGTTAGACCAGAAGTCAGAATTAATACAGCCTGCTACACCTAAGCCGATTACATTGCTGAGATTCTGAGCTTATCCCAGAACAGAAAAAGATACTTAAACTGTATGTGATTCTGTTATTTCAGAAAGGAAAAGTGTCTTCTAATAGCAGGAGGGGAAAATACTATAATCTCTGAAAATTTTGTTTACTGTAGTGATCTGGAACAAATGTTGTTTGCATATTGCATTATCATCTAAGAGTAATGGCGTATTTACTACACTGATACTAAAAGCAAACACTTCAATATCTGTAGTTATAGTTTCAATTTTTGCCTTCTTTTTCCTTAGGCACAGTAGAAAAAAAAGATGAAAACTAAAGAAAAAGTATTGCTTTATGAAAAATTGCAAGTGTTGTATATTACAAGTGTTGCTAGATTTCCTTTGAATTATTCAGTGGGGTTTTTTTTTAAGGTTTTGTGCTTTGTGTACAACAGTGACTATGTTTATTTGATCTATTATTTTTATATAGTTGTCTGACACTTCTTTATGAAAAAGAATAAAAGATGTGAAGCTTATCTGTGATGTCAAATTTTTATCTTGTCCAAACATTTTATGGTTCTGCATGTTTCAGATCAAAGAATGCTAGGCTATCTTTTTGCTTGTCTGATTTAATCTGACCAAGAGTAACAGTATTTTAGAGTACATTTTGCATATACAGATGTGTGGCAAATGAAGTGCAGAGTTTAATTTTTAGCACAATATTCTCTAAAAATATTTTGGGCTGGATAGCTGTGTTTTCAGAATTTGGCTTCCTGTTCAATAAAGAACTAATAGTAAAGTATGCAGAAGAGATCTTGTTTGGTAATACATTCACAAGGCAACTGGTAGCCTGTTCTGGGGAAGACCAGTAGTAAAGCATGTTAATTTGAGTTTTTAGCGATATGTACTGATAAACTATATTTTTTACCTGAATAGTTGCAGTTAGTGATAGCAGTTCTAATACTGCTTTTGATTCCAGCTGGTGATGTCTTTATTTTGTTTGCTTATTGTGGCCTGACATGTTATGATTGTACAGTATAATCCTCAGTTTATGCCCACTGAGGTTCTGGTGCTGTAATTTTGTCATTGCACTCAGAAAACTAATGATACACGATCAGCAAACTTGAATAGCTTTTCCTGTGTTGAGTTTTACCAAGTTTTGAAATATGTCTTTATTTGCAGAAAATGTTTGTGTTGTCTTTGAAATTTGGAATCAGTGTCTATTCTATTCAGTATATTCTAGGAAGTGATATTCAGGGAATACAGTATGTGTTATATTAAATTACATAAACTTACATCTTATATGGAATTGGTTAGAAAATCAATATATTTTCTAACAGTGTGCAGGAAGGCATTTTTGTTTTCATTGGTATTTATTCTTTTGCATTATTTCTGGAAGCCGCTCACCTCTGCTGTAACATTGTGTGCCTTCATGCACCTTGCTCCTGCCTGTATAACAGCAAGCTTACAGCTTTTTATTTGATATGAAATACACAGGTCCCAAATGCTTCCTCAAGGAAAACTCCTGGAGACTATAGTTCTCAGCTTGCCCCAGATTAAGTAGCCTTTTCCAGTTTATCACATACAGAAAAATTTCTAAAATAACTTATTTATAAAGAAAGTGTCTCGGACTGTTCAGTTAGGGGGAAATATGTCACTTGCTTTTAGATCCAATAAAGGTGTATCCTTTGGGGAGTGCAACAGAAGAAATGGCAAATAGATTGACTATATGCACCTGCAAGAAAAACTGTCAGGAATAAAAGTGTTACACAGTACTCAACTATCCCTTGTGAGAGACAAAGAACTGTGTTGGAAAACTACTGAGGCAACGTTGTTACTAGCAAACCTGCAGTGTGACAGATTTCCAGCTTTTGTTATAGCCCCGAAAAATATTTTGTTGTCTAATGTTAATGCATGCATTGAATTTTATGTCACATATAAATATTTCCTTACTAAACAATGCATACTTCACATTTCTAGGGACCATCTACATACATATTTTAGTGATTCAAACTTTGTAGGGAGTTTATTGCGTACATGGAATGTTTCCCTCTGTGATCCCCTTACTATATAGACCATTAGTGCTGCAGTAATGTTACCTCTTTTTGTCAGTTGAGTTTAACTGTTTTGTGAAAGCAGAGATTTCTTTCTACATCCTGTCTGCAAGATTTTTTTATATCTATCTTTTCTATCTAAATTGCCTATGCATTTAAGCTAGATTTTTAGAAAGTCATAGACATTGACCCAAATTTGCTTTTTTGGTGGAAACTAAGATCATGTGATTTTGCTCTCTTGCATGTTTGGAGTTTGAAAATCTGTAGCTATTAGCTTCATGACATGTGTTAGAATATATGAAAGGTATAAAGTTTTTACCAAGCAAGAGAATGTTCATCCTATAGAAGTCTAAGACGTGGTGTGTAATTTAAAATTCTGAATGCCGATTCACCTACTCTATACTGATTCTTAAAAATAAAACACATGATTTTTTTTTTTAATAAAAATTTGACCCTATTTGTCTAAATCCTTGTTTGACTACCCTTTTACAAAATGCTACAATAGAAAATGTATAAGGATTTAAATGAATACTGATTCATGGGCTCAATTTCTTTAGGCAGTACAGAAGAGACACATTATATTAAAAACATTCTTATTTAATATTTCCAGTTGATAGATGGGCAGTATTTGTGTAATCTACTTTGCTGTCTTTGTAGAAGTACCATTTGGAATAGATGCATTAATATGTAGAAATGTAATTCAAATACTTCAAAAAAAGTCACCAAATTGACATTGATAATTGACCAATTAGGAGAAAAGCATGTAAGAAAATGATGTCATCGTTAGAAAACTAGTGATAGTGAAAGACTTTATGTACTTTTATAGATTTTAGTAAAAAGGAATTTTATTTTCGTAAGATATATGCTGTAGATGTATTTAGGGAATGTGCTTTAGATGCTATGTAGTTGTACAATGCTCAATAAGATACATGTGCAAAGGGAATGTATATTGTCATACTTCACTAAAAAGTAAGCCAAACCTACTGCCTGTGTTTTGTTGAGGTCAACTGCAAGAGAACAAATGCATTCCACATTTAGATCCTGAAACCCCTGTCTTGTAGTGACTGCTTAAAAAAGAGAAAAAGATGTCTGGATCTCTTTGGCTGTCATTCATATCAGGACAATCTGGGGTTACCTTGGACAAAGTAGAAATGAAACTGCTGCCAAAACTTGTGTTTGGGTTTTTTTTAATGCGTATTAGATAATTGCAGGAAGGGATCTGACTTGTAAAACTAGCAGATGCTGTATCTAAACTTGCATTCCAGTGAATACTTCCATTTTGTCTGAGCTAATATTTGAGGAGTTCTCAATCGAGTGTATGCTGTCAAAGTTTCTGTCTTTTCTTTCTGCTAAAATTTGCTGAGGGATGCACTTGTCACCTTTGGGAGTTGGTCTAGCCTAACTGACTAAGGCATATCAAATATGTCAGCTATTGTTTGTCTCTTGCTGCTCTATCTTTGTCTATTTTCAGGGAGAGAGTGGATAAAATTGTTCCTATCTCATACACAAAAGGATAGAGTACTGCCTTATACAATCCAGGTCAGAATCTGGCCTTGCTGAATACTATGTGAAATAAAAATAGAGAAGTCTTTGCTGTGCATTTATTTTTGAAAGAGACTTCACCCTCTGCCTTAGCTTGTAGTGTCCTGCAAATAGGATCAGACATTCTTTTTATTTTGTTTTTACTACAATACTGAATTTGAACTACAACCCATCCAAAAATAAAATTTTCATTTGTATAGGAATGGTGGGCAATTGCAAGCAAAAATCATCCAGATCAGTGTTTAAGGTAGTGCCTGGCTTTATATATTTTTACATACTCTCTGTGAAATGAATTGGAAATGTTTCTAAAAAACTCAATCATAGTCGTCTTTGTGGAGACTCCATTTCTTTCTCTAGGTTATTAATTGTTGAGTTCCTGCTATAATTTGCTCTGAATCCAAATTCATACCATTTTCTTTCTGTTTCCTTGGATAGCAGAGCAAGGATGATGGGAGAAATCCCTGGTAGGTAATGGAGTTAAGTGTAACTGTAAATTAAATATATAGCTACTATACAGAGATGCAAAGAGGGATTATTTCTTGTGCGTTCCCTCTTTTTTTCTTACACATCTCTGGAACTGCCGGTTTCTTTGCCTGTAACGACAAGAGTGGGCTCAATACAGAGTTGATGTTTCTGTCAGTAATGGAGTGGCAATTTTAGATTTGCTAAAAACTTAATTTTGTGACGAAAATCTGAAAACACCTCTCATTGCATATGTGGAAAGGATGATAGATATATCAATAAAGGCCACAGGGCAAGAATCTCCAGACCTTAGTTGCATCAATGCTGGATTCAGAGCATAGTTTCCATGGGCTGAAGAGATTTCTGTAGCAATTTCAAACTTTATATTAAAAATATATCAGAACTTACTAACCTGAAAAGCAGGTAAAGAAACATAAGCTATGTCGTATTGAAGTACTACTATATCAGAATGATTTGGATTCATTTAGTCCTGAGCTTTATCAAAGTTTGAAGCCTGTTACTATATTTCTTCTCAGAAATCAGAAAAATACTTTACATAAATACTGTAATAAATAATAAGCAAGTCATAAGTGTATGCAAATGTGATCCAGGCACAGGTCATAAAAATTTAGAAACTAGCTTTTGTTTTTCCAGGAACATGTATTTGCATATATTCAAGTATTTATTCATTTCCAATCCTTTTCTTTCCAGGCTTCATAATTTTCCAAGTGTGAATTAATTATAGCACAGTAGTAAGTATTGCTAAGGAGATTTGTTTATTAAGCCTGCAAAGAGTATACCTGGCTGTTTTTATTGTTTGGTTTCATATCTTGACAATTTTATGTGTGGACTGTATAGAGCCCTGAAATAGGGTTACCACAGTCTTCACCAAATTTCTAAGAGAAAGAGAGCTTAAACTAAACAGAAAGTATCTAACGCTCTGATCTCAGCAGATAGATTGAAAGAAATCGCCAATTTGTAGCCCTGATTTTCCTTGGAATGCTATTTCAGGGAAGGTACGCTTTATTTGGGAGAGAGAGTTAGAAATGTTACACAACCTTCCTTGTAAATATTTCTGAACATCTTCTGCCTTCTTCAACACCCACCTGGACACATTCCTGTGTAACCTCATCTAGGTGTTCCTACTCCAGCAGGGGCTTGCACTAGATGGTCTTTCGAGTCCCTTCCAATCCCTAACATTCTGTAATTCTTAAGTGATATTCTTTCCTTAGAAAGAATAGCTAGATTTCTGAAAAGCTTCCTCTTGTCTAAAAATGTTAGTCTGATCCAATCTGGAAGCAGAAGTAGCACCACCTGATGTGCGAGACAAGGTGTAATCAAATGTGCCCAAACTTTCAGGGTACTCAGCTTTGGGCATAGAGAAATCTTAAATGCACGAAAGGTTCACTGAATGCATGTGGAAAAATATTCATTTGTGGGTTGGTATTGCAATGTTATCACTGTTACTGCCTACCTGTGAACAGATCCTTTTCACATTGGAAGTATATTGCTATTTAATTAGTTACTATTACTGTTAATTAGAAAGCTAAAAAAAAAAACCTCTGCATTGGCAGATGGTACACGTTTTGGAATTCTAACTTGATTTTATATAGGTGAGAGTAATTGCAGTTTTAAGCCTCTCAGTGGAAATCTCAAAAGGCAAAAGAAATATTGTTGTAGGGTTTTAGTAGAAGTCTATAGCTATAACTCAGATAAGATGATCTGGGAAGTACTTACAGGCAGGAACAGCTCCCCACAACCTGACATTCTCTATGCTTTTGGAGAACTAAATCTCACACTAGTTGAGTGATTTTTGCCAGAATAATCCCAGTGCTTTGTCTTTGTGCTGCTCACTGAGAGCACTGAGCGGCTGCAGCAGAATTCCTGTTTGAGCTCTGAGACGGACGGGGTGATTCTCACTGTTATCCCACTGCTTTTGTAGGAAAGAGAACTATCTAGTTCTGGCTTTGTAGAATGAAAGTGGGAGCAGAAACTATCACCTTCTCAGTCTTCAACACAGACAATGTGGAAAAATTATCTCGGGCTCCCTTGGGTTGCTACAAAGATGATGCAACCAGATCATAGACTGCGAAGGCTTTTTTTGTATTAGCACATCATGTGCATTTCCTGTCAGGGCTAACCGCTTTGTGACTGCATCATTGCTGACAGTCAAATTCAGGGCTGCCAGTAAACATCCTGGTTTTGAAAGGATACAGCGCCATATTTCCCAGAATGGAATTGTCTCACTAAAATGCCTGTGGTATCATAAACCAATTCATTTGAATAACGTGTTGCAGTGGGACTCTTACACTGTATTTTTAATTTGTTAAATTCTTTTTATGTATTTCCAGCAGGTGTCTTAATTAAATATGTCGTTATTAAAGAGATTATAAAGCAGATTAAATCTAGCTCCTTTTTCAGGTTTTTAAACTGTATAAAAAGGAAAGTAATTACTTGATTTGGCCTGTGTATATTTCTCACAGCCAAAGTAGAAGTATTAAAGTAAGGTAGACTGTAAATAGTAATTTACAGAAAGACAAAGGAATCCAAGGTGCCTTCATTTAGTAGATGTCTAACTTGGTCGCATTGCTCCTCAAATCCAAATTTCCTCAGACATTGTGACCTGGGTTTCACAATTAGGTATCATCTCAGTTTTCAGGTTGCGGTGTAGTTCATGTATTCTGTAGTCATAATTATTCCGTTATATTAGAAGTTTTTTTCTATTGTATTAGACTGTGGGTCTGGAATATGCCTTTCCTGAAAGTCCTCTGGTAGGCATCTTCCATTTCAAACTTCTTCGTGATTCATTTCACTACTCGATGGAGACATAACAGCATGAGAGGGAAACTGGCTTGTGTCACAAGAAAGTAGTTGGAAAGCTCTCTGCTTGCTTATAGCAAAGTAAGGCAGTTTGTGTTCCATGTCAGAGTGCATCCTACTGAGGTGCTTTCCTACATTGCCAATGGAGGAAATGTGGTAAATATTATTTTTGCATAAAGCTATGCAACCAACCATATCTATCCCTCCCACTTCAGAGAGAACCTGTTAAGTTTTGCCAGAGTCTTTGTATCAGCTTTTTGCAAGGTGATGGGAGGGTCAGGGCAGTTAAATCAGCCCTGTTCTCAGCAGAGAGGAAAAACAGAGAATCCAGCAGCCTGATAAGTTCAGTTTGTGGTGAAAAGACTCTCAGATTGTGAAACTTCATTGCCTTCTGACACACCTTGTCATTCTGAGACATTTAGTAAGATGTAAATCCAAGTAATATACTTAAAAAAAAAAAAGATAGTTTATAGTTGCACAGAAAAAAAAAACATGACACAATTCCTTTTAAACTTCAGCACTAAGAATGAATAAATTGAGTTAACGATAGAATAAATTTAGTTTTTTCTTTATTCTGACAAAATATCTAATATTTAATACTGTCAGAATGGGAGTTGAACATTAATGTTAAATGCTGCATGCAATACAAAATGCATTACAGGGTCATTCAACATCTTCCTTGTAGAATATCTAGATATATATTAATACAGCACCCCTTGTTGCTGATCTCTTTGTGTCTCTGCTGTATGTTTTGTCACCATGGGCCCATGAAATTAGGCATACAGATGATGTCCTTAAAACAAATGCTAAATCTTTGTGAATAACCTAAAAAATAGAAGTCCAAGTGTGCAGTAGATCTTCACACCCTCTGAATGCAGTTAGCTGATTTTGATGTTGAGCCATACTACTTGTACCTAGTCACTATTTAATAAATTAAGGTACATTCTTGATCTCCAAAGTGTCATACCTGTAATTTATCTAACTAGACACACTTTCATAATCCATCAGGATTTGATGGCAGCTTTTGAAATTAGAACCATTCGAATATCTTAAAAGTTTCCCTTCATACATACCTTTTCCTATTGCCTCATTCATTCATTTTTATGTCTTAGAAAATAAATGTTCAACTGATTTGTCATAGTCTTATCATTCATTGTAAAATATAAAGGGGGCTTATAAGAAAGACAGAATAAGACTTTTAGTCAAGGCCTGTAGTGACTGGACAATGGGCAACAGTTTTAAAGTGAAAGAAGATAAATTTAGATTGGATAAAAGGAAGAAATATTTTATAACAAGGGTAGTGAGGCACTGGAACAGGCTGCCCAGAGAAGCTGTTCATAGCCATTCCTGTTCTTTACTGTCCACAGTATTAAAACACTGGTTTAGTATAAACGTATAGGGCTGATTACAAGTCCGACAAATAATGTCCTGTACTCTTTTGGTGGGATAACAAAACAATATTAGATTCATTTTACAATAGAGGATCATATTTAGAATCAGAGAATGGTTTGGGTTGGAAGGGACCTTAAAGATCGTCTGGTTGCACCCACCCTGCCATGGGCTGGGACACCTTCCACTGGACCGGGTTGCTCAGAGCCCCATCCAGCCTGGGCTGGGGCATCCACAGCTTCTCTGAGCAGCCTGTTCCAGTGTCTCCGCACCCTCACAGAGAATTTCTTCCTTCTTCCATCTCATGACTTCATTACCTGTGACCTAGTTGCTTTCTGATTTGCTGTCGTTTCATTTGGAACACACATTCATTGACATAAGAAAAAAAAAAGTAAGCTTGTTCAAAATTTTCTTATAGGACTTCCAGCCCAGATGCAATTCGATATTTGAACATTTTGGCATTTTTGAGCAGAGTTTGGCTTCTTATGAATACATGAAAATAATTGCTCTGATTAGTGTCGCTGTGAAAATAAGTTCTGATTAAGTTCATTGTGAAAATAAAAGGAAACTCAGGATTCTGATAATTCTAGGGTTCTTCTGATCTTGAATTAAATTTAGAGTGATGAAATTTCACCTGGATAAGGAATGAAGAATTGACCTTTCACAAGTCTTGCTGAGTGAAAATGCTATTTTTCTGCTACCTCTTTCACAGAACCTTTAGTTCAGGGAAACATAACTATTAACTGTAATTTTGTCCATTCAAGATAATATCCTGAAGGTATGACAAGATGTATTTGCTTAGGAGACTCAGACCTGACTAGCTATTTTATTTTTGCTTGTGTTCATATAAGCAGTAGAAACCTGATTATTATTTTTTTTTAAACCAACAGTTGCAAAGAACTGTTCTTTCTAACAGTACTTTGTCCGCTAATATGTAAGAAAGTATAGACGAGTTGGGGAAAAAGAGCTTTGTGTTTGAAAACAAAGTCCTTAATCAGATATCTGAGGATGGAATTGACAAAAAAATAAAGTTACTTCTGTAATAGTTTAATCATGTCATGTTGCAGTTCCTGTAATTTCTCATTATTGGATGGTGGGAACTGAGCTATTCACTTGCTTTTCAAACCGTATTTTGTGTAAGTGTACCAATGTAATCAGAGGACTACCTACCATCCTTAGCTTATATTTCTTGGCTGTGAAGTTCCTTTACTGAGCAGAAAATGGAAACTCTTCTGAATAGTTCCATAGTAGGAATTAACAATGCAGCCATATGTATGTAAATTCGATGGATTTAGAACAATCTCATGAAGTAAAACAAAAAGGTCTGATAAGAAAGCTCTACTAGAAAAGACTGGTGTATCTCTTGTTGATTGCTAATAGGACACTTTTATGTTTTGAGTTCACATCACTGAGCTATTATTTTGACAGGTCCTAGATGAAATACACTCCGAATATTTTTCCTTAAAGAAAGTAACTTACAAGGAACAGATTTATTCTTTGCCTTGCTCATAAATTTCAGGCCCATCAAAAATCCCCTTTTATCTGACTTAGATTGTGGTAGTTGTCAGTCTCTTTACATTGGTTTAGATAGCATTCTTGCTTGTCAACTTATTTGAAGAGTAATCTGAAATAGCATAAAGAAATTTCAAACATTTCAAGAACTATACAATGGTAAGAGATGTCTACTATGGAACTTGAGATATGGATTTAATAACTTTTACTGGTATGCAAAATAAGGTCATTCTATAACCTGAATCTCTGTAACTGTTTCAAAATGACTTGGAAAAGACTCTTAATGTGCTCTGGGTATCTGCAGGCAGTTCATCTCTATAAGGAGAATTCTTGCTGAGTATGTGAGACTGGGGAAGGGGTTTCAAGTAGGCCAAATCCTGTCAAAAGGTTGTACTTGATTTAAAAGACTGGATGTCTTTGTGATCTACTTTAAATATAACTTTCTATACAACTGGCGAGTATGTAAGAAATGTCACCATTTATTGAAATAGAATTATGAAACTATTGAAAGTAGTCAGTTTGCGTGTTGGTAACTCTAAGGTAATATAGTAACTTCTACGTATAGAGCCTATTTTTCAGTGTATTGCAATTTGATAGGTGTGAGAGAATGCAAGGCTGTCATTTTTCTGGACAGTGCCCTTATCCTTGGGCATACTTGTGTTCTACCGGTGGGAGAAAGGAAGAAATACTACAGAAATCACTGCAAGCTTTTCCCCTTCTGCCTTTCCTGTCAATTTTAAGAGTAACATGGATATACTAGTATATACTAGTGTTTCAACACAGTGCGTAAATCTCCATCAAACGTCATGTGTAGAGGGGCTTTCCAAGTGTTCCCAAATATACATACTTTTGCTTTCTGGAAACAACTTTTCTAAACTGCTGTGTGTGGTGGGTCTCCAAACTTCTCCCTTAGTTTTATCCTCTTCCTTTGCATAAGAACACACATTGCAAGAGGAGGATTTTGTCCTTGGTCTACAAAGTAAAAGGATTAAGATCTTCAAAAGGAACAAGACGCTGCACTTGCATATGCTGTAAGATGACAGAATGGAAATGCTGTTTGTAAGAGAATGTAATATACAATAGCTAATACTGCAGGAGAGTGTTAATTCCTGAAACAGTGTCACTGGAATCTGTGCCCTCGAGGTATACGCATGAATTTACCCAGTGTCATGTATTGCTTTGGTATATAAGGCTGAAGAATATGCCATTCTTTCCTACCTCTTGCAAAAATGTAGCATCATGGAGGTGATTTTTCTTTCTGATGGTGAATATTTTGTGCAACTTCATTGGGTAATCTGCCCAGTTGTGCCAGGCTCTGCTAAAAAGAGGTAACTTTATGTAATATAATAAAAGCAGAAGCCTGACTTAACACAAGTATACAGGGGAAAAAACTGTCGATATACATTTATAAAAAGCCTTCTTTCCCATGAAGTTAATCTGATCACATTGTTAGTAGTGTTTATTTTTTAATTGGGAAAAAAATATGTATTTACTGCAGTGAGTTTCTTGATTGGAGTTCAAGGAAATTTCAACTTTGAGCTGTGAAATACACAAGCAGAGATTTAACAAAAGAGAGATTTATGTGTCTATGAAATATGGGTAGTTCACTGCATGCAGAAATAAGATGTGCTTGCTGCCTTGTAAGTGAACTGAGAAAACTGGTATTAACATTTTACAAAGGAATTCAATTGTTCAAGAAAGCTCTGGGCACCAGGGATCACAATTTTATATTGCATGCTCCCTTTAAGATATCAGAGCCTGTCCAAAGCAGAAGGAAATTAATATGTTGCTGTTTGTTTGATAATTATGTCCATATTTATTTTTACATCTAAAATTCCAAGAAAAAGGAGCTCCCTCCCTCTTTCAGGCATTTGAAAGCTTTATTAAAAAAATAAATCATTTCTAACTAGAAACAAATGTGGTCAAAATGCAGATGTATTTGAGGGGAGAAGCAGATCTAATTTACTAGTTTAAACAACGACTCAGATGGAGTTGATGAAAAGATTGGTTCTTGTCTCCAGCACAACAGTGGAAGCTTAAAGGCAGTCTGCTGAATGAAATGGGACGGATTAATGAAACGATACTGCTTTGGGGTAAAACCTTTTCAAGTCAGTGAGGCCAAATTATATTGACTTCATATTTAAATGTATTTGAAAATTTTAGGGTGACTTTTCCTTGAAGCAAAGAATAGTGGACAGATAAAAGTGATTATATTTTAAATATTTACATGTATGTGTTCATATTTGTTTTACGACTTCAGAATTATTCTTGATGTACATTGAGATAAGACTGGACTACACCGATGTTTTAAAATAGGCACATATACATTTTTTAAAATTCTAAAATGGATCTGTAAATACAAAGATTTAAAAAAGAAATAGAAACTAGCATAGAAGAAGAAAATTAAGAGCCCTTAGCAGTTTCTCTTGAAGTCAACTGTGAAATATAATCACTTCATTTTATCATTACGTATGTATTCATTGGTTTAAATCTCACAGAATTCTATTCCCTTGTTTTTGTCAGTTTATTTGGAAATCTCAGTCCATTTGGAAATTGCTGTATGGAAGAGCATGACTGCTTTGAGTGTTGCTGGGCGCTGAGTCCCCTTCCGTGCCCCATCAGCATCGTGGCTCAGGCGGGCTGGGGAGGGCCCGGCCTTTCTGTGTTGTGTTTCGAGGTGAAGTAGGGGAGTGTACGTCCAGCTCTGGAGCTGACAACTAGACCAAGGCCGCAGTGACAGCTTGTCCTGATTTTCAGAGACTAGAAAGAAACAGATGAAAAGAAATCGAGAGGTTCTGGAATCTTCTTTTCTGTGCTCTTTTTAAAATTATTTTCTTCCCTGCAAAAATAAATGATCGTTATGTGAAGCATTTTTCCTCAAAAAGTGGTGATAATATTCAACTCAGTTGGTTTGTACCATGGGCGCTCAGTAGAGTACATTTATGGTTCCATCTGGAAGGAATCTGCCGTAATGAACTGGTGGCGTTGTTTTGCCAATTTAACACTTCATGAAATACTGAAGTGCCTCTTGCATGTTCAGAAAGGATTTCTGCTAGTGATTTTGTGAGAAGCAATTCAGATTGAATACAGTAATTTTGAACTGTTTGTTTAATAATATGAGGAGCAATAATAACAATCATAAAATAATCTGTGCTTGTATATTTACATGGAAAGAATCAGGACTGATGTAAGAGTGACTGAGAGCCTTCGTCCCTCAGTGTGACCACTGGCTCCAGCAGAGCCACCAAGCTGATTTACACCTACCTCTCAATGATCTAGCTCTTTAGATCTCCACAAATTCAGGCTGTTCATATCAGCTGTTCGTTTTGTGTATAATGTTTTCCACAGCTGAATAAATATAATAAAAAAAAAATTAGCTGGTGATTATTCAGTTGAAATCCAAATTGAATTCACATCAGCCAGGCTAGTGGCCTTTCATTTGACTTTCAATTTGCTCTGAAAAGTAATGTTCACTTGCATGAATGCGGATAGAAAGGGAATGCTAAACTGAATTGAATCCTTGCCAAAAGTAGACTTGATTTTTACTCTAAGTGGTGCTGATGTAGATCAGAGCAGCAGCTCAAGGATCCATGGAATAAAAAAGTGAGAAGAGAATCAAACTAAATGGCTTTTAATATATCACAAAGACATAGCACACTTTGTGGCACTCTAGGAACACCATTTCCCAAAATTACTAATATTTGTTATGTGTCTAGGATCTAAATACATCCTTTGCGTATGACTGTACAAATACAGATATTTCCATTATTATTTACCACTATTCTATTAAATTATGGAAGAGTAAGTTTAGAACTGACTCTTCTTTTTTTGAAGGAGAAACATTGCTTGGCACTTCCCATATCTATTTGCCTCTAAACAAAGATCAAATAATCAAACTTTTCTGTCCTTTGTATATGTTCTGACTTATGATATAAGCTTTCTCCTCACTTTATGAGGTTATAATTAAAGTATTGTTTTAACCTACAGCATGTTTGAAAATCTATGTTACAAAGTATTAGTCATTTACCTTTTTGGTACTATATACACTGAAATCATCTGGCATGCTCAGGTCAGCAAGCTGGGGTTAGTTTGCATATTAAAATTTAGTCTTAACTATAACCATACATAATGTGTTTCTTTCAGGTGTGAACTGTCTCTTTCAACCTGAGATTTCAGGTTCCAGGGCAGCTAGGTTATTGCTCAACACAGGAATTCTGAAGTGCTGCTAAATCAATAATAAATAGTGGTGATGATAATTATGATAATAATAGTAAGGATAGAATGATTTAACGCAAAATCTAAGAGTTTTCAGGTATTGGTGTGTTGTCAGGGACTTTTGGGACATTTTTCTTGGACGATGGTTTCCATGGGGATGTGGTTTACCGTGTTGCCCAACCAGTTGAATAGGAAATGTCTATGATAAAGAGGTAGGAATAAAGATGTAAAGGCAGCAGGTAGGCCTGGCATGCATTTGACAGCGCTGGAACTCTGTTTGCAGTCCCAGATTGGCACCATCTGGATTGCACCACTTGTAATGGGATCGTATGTGTACATGCAATTAGTTTATGTCAGTAGCTGTGGGGATTAGATGAAATTATGGAGCAGTAAATGCTGCTTTGAAACCAGCTTGATTTTGTAAACTCAACTTGAAAGCCACTACAATTCTGGCAATTACCCTAGGACTGCTGGGCTTAGAGGCAAAAATAGGACTCATAACACATCATCACCTCTTCCCCTGGAGCTGAAGAGCTTTGTAAATGCAAGGTAATTTGGGGGAGGTGTTTCTATAAAACTGGAGGATTATGGAGTGGAAAATCAGAAACTGAAGGTAGGTTGATATAAGGGAGGACTGGTGAGAATGATGACCAATGAGGCTTAATGTGACAAAGCGAAGGCTAGAAAGATGGGAAAAAAATACCTCTTTAGAAGTGATTTTTTTATTAGTGTGAGAATTCCTGGCAGAGGAATCTTTAATTAACGTCTGCTTGCTTCTCTTCAATGAATTAGCCTAAAATCCACCATGTGGATTAATGATTTTTTAAAATCATATTGACAATTACTCAGTGACTGTTTTCATGTAATAAAAATCAGGCTGGAGTAAACTTAGAGGCTGAGTCACTCCTCCCAAGGGATAACAGGTGAAATTCTGAGATGATGTCAGTAGCGAATCAACTGATGTTGGCATTAAATCTCTCTCAGTGTAGAAATGACTCACAATGCACATCCAAATTGAAATCTCCTATGAATTTGTCCTACTTACCTCTGGGACTGAAAGGACTGGTCTCTCTGTTCTTTCCAATCTGTCAGAAACTCTACATCTTTATTATCCTTGTTTGACTTTTTTTTAATGGAAAATGTAAGAAAAAAAAAGTTGCACTTTCATGCAGGTAAGATTCCCTTAGTGAATAAGCTCCCAATCATTCCACTTCTGGACTTTCAGAAAAACAATATATTTGCATGTAACAACAGTCAAAAAAATATTTGCTTCAGGGATCCAGGAAATAAACAGACATCTGTATGGACACATATATAAATGCAGAGCAGCTTGCAAAGGTATTATTGATAACAACTGTAAGAAAATCTTTGAACATCAAATACTGTAGATACTGATATTTTCAAAAGCCTAAGGACTTAAAAAGTAAATATTGGACCTTCTGTGTCATGGTTAAAATGTTTCTATACTGGTGGGTCTGATACTCAGAGAAGTATGAGTATATAACACAATTTTAAGAAAGTGTATTTCTGAGTAACAGTTATAGTTTTTCTGCACTAGATACCTCATAAAAGTTGTCTCTCTACTTAAGCATGAAATGTTTCTATTTATAAAGTGTACCTTGTAGAGCTTTTAAAATAATTTCCTTTATTTTCTTCAAAGACAGTGAACTAGGAGATGTAAAAATATAGTCAATTAGAAAAAAAAAAGAGACAATTCAATACAAAACAAACAACAGTAAAGAACAGGAAAAATACCAAATGGTACAAATAAAGTAGATTGATGCTCTTCACAGGGTCACCCAATTGCCGAATTAAACACAAAACCTTATATGTGCACTGCATATAGCCTGATTGGGCTTTAAGGTTTAATTTTTTTATCCATCACTGTACTGTTGATTTTTTTTTTTTTAATGCTTTCTTCCAATGTCAGATCTTTCTTTCTACAGACGGTGTGTAAAGTGATAAATTATATTATGCTGCGTGCAAGTGAAAATACACACACATACAGTACCAAATGCTTATTTCCCTACCCTGGCGTACCTTGCTGGGCCCAGCCATGGCAAATCATCTTCCTAAGACTCTGTAAACACTGACTTGTGCATCATCGTCCTCTTTTCACACACTTTGTTAAGGTGAGTATAGCCAGAGATGGCACAGTGGAGTGCCAGGTTGATTTATTCCAGCGGGGTCTGCAATGCTGCCTTACAGGATATCCACAAAACCCTGCTACCTGGGTTTTGTTGCACAGCTGTGAGCCAGGCAGGTATGTTCATTAGCACCGTGCTGGGCGAGCCGGGTGCCAGCTCCTGGCATGGCTCACAGCCAGGTCGCTTCGTTTTTTCCAACCTCTTGCTCATCAAATATCCCTGAGGAAAACTTCAGGAAGAAGCAAGTTAGAGACTCCACAGGGAAGAGACACAGCCCGTAAGAATGAAAGGAGCAATAACAGCAGACAGTACATCCTAAAGAGTGCTGTGGTTCCTGTTTAGTGCAGTCAGGTTTTGTTTTCATGAAAACTTGACTGTGGATGCAGAGGAAAAGAAATCATGTCTGGATCTCAGCCCAGTCTGGGACTGGAGATACAAATGGAACTTTTCAGAAAATGCTGTTCTTTCAACTGGGCTTACACACTGGTAGTTGTTACAATCCTTCCTTCTGCTCAGTGTCATTTAACATCTCTCTTTATCTTAATTTCCCTTTCCCTTTTGTAAGATTTTTGCTTTAATGATTTCATTCATTTTTACAAGACATGCAGAGTTCAGAGCACATATACCGCTCTATATTTTTACTGCTGTCATAATGAAAAATTGTATTTACTGGGAGAAGTGACATTTTTTGCCTTTGACAAATTCATGGAAATCTCTTTTTTTTACTTGCAAATATTTGCAAAGTAAGAATTGATACCTTTGCACAGATCTGCCTTGTGAGGTGCTATGACACTTTGAAGTTCTTTGATCATTTTATTTAGTTTGTCACACTCCAGGCTGCTTAAATATACTTGGGCATGTTGATAGACTTCTTAAACTGGCTAGCAGGGCTGTCTGTGGAGTAGAATTCATTATTCTGGGATTGGATGTAGTGTTTAGAACAAAAGATTGGAAGTTAATAACAGGTATTTGCAAGTTTTACAACAAAATTTAGAAGCAGGTGACACTCCAGTCAAACTTGAATGCATAGCTGTCTTTAATGTACTTAAACAAATTGCAATGCAAATTAACGGTAAACTGAAGTCAGATGATGATTCATACTGTCAGTGCTACGCTATTCATTTCATAATGCGCATGAAATTCTTCATGCTGATGAAAAGATTTCTGCAGTGATTTCTGTGGAGCCCTCAGGGTAAACCACAAGGCCAGGAACAAAGCAAGCAGTGAACAGTGAACCTATCATCATCACCAGTTGCTAGAGTAAAGCTAGAGTCCTTTTAGAAGACTTGTGTGTGGCGGGTGGGACTTGAAGAAATGCAGCCTTTGGCAAAAGGGACCCTGCCGGAATCCCCTGTGGAATATGAATAAACCACCTCTGCATTTACAACAAATGAGACTGGTTTGTGAGGCAGACCATACGAGTGAAACAGTGAAAATTGTGCATTGACCTTCACAAATCCAAAGTATTCAGCTGTGTGACTGTGTAATTCTTAAATGTTTTCAGATTGTAGGAACTATATTTTCTCCACAGAGGTGCAATAACTAAGATTCTGTAGTAATCTGCAATTTCTGTCAAATTGGGTATATAAATATATAACGATGGAAACTGTTTGGTTACAGAGGCGCCAGCGGTGCTTTCTTAAACTTGTATTTAACAGTGTTTAAAAGAGGAATAATTAACCAGACGGATTACTTAGCTGGAGTTACATACTGCACTGAAGAGCTCTGGCTCTTCAGCTCGGAATGGTAAATTAACTACCAGGCAGTTAAAAATATGTACCTAGCACAGTATTTCATATTTAATGGAAATTCATCAGAAATCGATCAGTCAAAACAGACTTGTGCAGAAGGAGAAGTCTTATTCTGTCCCTTTCTAGTTCGTTCTCAGGCTCAGTGATACCAGCTGCATAACTGAAATAGCTGCTATGCTCTTGCGTTTAATGTAACTAAGCTGTTTTATGCCCTGTGAGAATCTGGGCTATACTCATTAGTGGAATTTGTTTTGCTTTGTTTTACCTCTGGTTATACTATGATATATAGAACTTGAACAATGAGCCCAGAAGAAGTGTTAGGCTATGTGAAATGTCTCTTCACTTGAAGAAAATAGTATTTTTGTTGTTGCCACCGTAAATTTGATTCACATTTCATTTTCCTTTCGGCATGTGCAAAAGGCACCTTTCTCTTTTCCATAACAGAAATTGCTTTCTATTATAGTAAATGCCTGACTTTTGATGCTTCCTGCAAAGCTGAAGGATTCCTTCTGCAGGGAAAATGTCTCATCTGAAAATGATTGCTAGGTCTAATTTATAAAAATGTGTCAACATGACTAATTGTAAGATGAGTGGCGAAGCTTATTATGTGCAGCATAATGGTGAATTTCTTTGCTGAATACAGCAGTGTATTTCAGCTGTGGCAGTAACATCTCAAACCCATTCTCATAGCAGGTCATGAAAGTAAATGTGATGCTGCTTCAGAATAAATGGCATAAATGGTTCTAAAACAAATGACAATAAGGCAGATTGATGTTGATTCTGTTTAAAAAACAAGTCAAAATTTAAATACTTATTTCACACTGGTCATAGTTTTAATCTTTTCCATTTGTTTGCAATTCTGCTAGCACCTTTCTATAATACTTCCTACTTGTTTTTCTATGTATTTTCTTAGCCTCTTAGGACAAAAAACAACACAATTCTTAAGGGAGAACTGAGATGCAGCTGTTTCTACTGTGCTGGCGTTGCAGTTAAACTACTAATGAATACATATTCCCCAAGAGATGTATTTCCCAGAGAAACTTTCCTAATTCAGCATGAGTTAAGAAGAAAAGGAAAATGAGAAAAGAAAAATCCCCCCCACCCTCATAAAAAGAAAAGTTTTGGCTTCCTGTTACTTTAGAAATAAACAGAAATAACAGGTAGTGTCACAGTGGGAAGACTTTCAAAGAGTTGATGGAATGAACTCCAGTCTTGCTCCACTTTTTGCCTTTAACACTCTCATTTTTTATGAAGTGCACTGGTACCTTCAGCTCTCATTGACTTCAGTAGAATTTGAGGCTTTGACGAAATATTTAAGAATTACTCCGTTGCGTTTTTTTGCACAGTTTTTCCATAGGTGGTAAGTTAAGAATCTGTTGATTAAAAATATGACAAGTCATTTTCTCAGGTCCTTTTTTTCTTTAGTTTCTATAATACTTCTTTTAATCATATCTTAAATACTTTAAATCATGTTAACATTCAGATGCTTTTCTTTATGCGTGGTTTTTCCTAACCATTCTCTTTTCTTTATAGCCTTTTGAATGAAACCCGTCACTCATTTCTCCCTTGTTGCTGTATGAACAAGATCATATTGCATGCATAGAGATTGATGCTCTTTGCATAGTCAATTTTATTGCACACTCAGGAGTCTCTCAACCTGTGTGACCTTACCGGTAGCTGTGAGGATAAAAGTGTATTGTAAAATTATAGAGAAAAGAAAGTCCAAACAACTATTGCTGTGGTCTGTACATGCAGACAGGTTATAGTCTGTCAGCTCTGAAGGCAATGGGAGGTCAAATGCAAATCAGGGAAGTTGTGGTAGATCAAGGAAAGTGGTTGAGCATTGACGGATTACTGTACATGGGAGCTCAGAGGAAGAGTTTTGCCACAGCACTATTTTGAACAAATCTTGTTCTAAGGATGACAGTCCTTAGAATCCAGAATATTTCACAGTTATACCTTCTCTTTTCAGATAAAATTGTCCCAAACATCTTTATTTTCAATCTGTCGTATAAGACACTCTAGGAGGTTTATGAAAGCTGTAGTCTTATAAATAATTTTCACTTCTGGAGTGGAACTAATATAATATTTACCAATCAGGGCTATTAAAATGTAACTCAGATTTACTCTCTGAATGTGTCAAAACCAGTGGAGTTCATGGAGTTTTCCAAAGCTATCATCAAAGGTACTCTGAAAGAAATTCACCTTCTCAAAAAGTTCTTGTATTTTATTTCTCCTAACAAGGTATTGATGAAGAGCGGTGCATAACTTAATTGCCTGCTGTAATATTTCATCTGTGGGGACAGTCGTGGAACATAAAATCTCAAGAATTTCTTGGTATATTGTGGAATTAAGCTCTAACACTTTGCTTTGCCACCTGGATGGCTTGATAAAGTCCCAGGTTGGCATTTCTTTGCCTCATCAGCTTTCCATCTGCTTCTCTCTCATCTGAAAAGCATCTCTTCATTCCATACCCATGTTTTCTCCTTGTATTAATGGTTGCTTTTTGCTTTAACCTTGTAAATTCTATTTTATTCAACTATGTAAACAAGCCAACTATTTGGCTAAAAGGACAAAAATCTTCTTACCTTTTTTTTTTTTTTTTAACTGTAGAACACAGTATGATTCATTCAGTAGTAGCTTTCTATAATTCCTCCAGGCAGAATAGTTTATTGCAGAAGTAATGTATAAAACTCAAAATCTTTGCTATATAATAAGCTTACAAAACTGGCTGCTTAGCTGAACATCATTAGGCTGGAAATCAGGCTGGTAATCTCACAAGAACAGAGTTTCTACTGTTTCAATATTTATTGGTTGGTTTGGGGGCAGATTAAGACAACAGAAAACTGAAATGCATGTTGAACTCCACATTATAAAGGATGAAACCCAGCAGTGAATCCTGACATACCTTCATATGAATAGAGAAAACCTTAGATAGCATTAAAGTAAATTAGAATCTCAGCTGTCTGCCTGCTTGAACTACTAAGAATATTCTTCGCAAGTCAGAAGGCGCTTTTGTACAGGTTCCACATGCACAGAATGCGGACTTCAGTCTGACACATCTTAAGCTCCAATCTCTGTTTTTGAAACATCTCTGCTAGAAGGCAGGTCTCACATCTCGCTTAGGTATGGGCTTATATCACAGGGTCAGTGCTGCACATAGAAAAATTCTTGCAAAATCAGCTTTCATTCTGGGGAAGTAATAACTTGAATCTGTCCTTTTACAGTGATTTGTGAATATTTAGATAAGAAAATATGATCCAAATACAGTTAATATTATACTTCACTAAAAATCAAAATTTAAACTATGGAACCACTAATCTAGAATCCTGTACTAATTATTTCTGTGTTATTAAAAGCCACTCTTATAATAAGGAGCTCTCTACATCTGTATGCTAGGAATACATAACTACATACAAGAAAATATTCCTCTGTGTCGTTTTACAAAGGGTTATAGGTGTATTAATGCTGGGCATCACATTATAATCACAGCAAAACTAAAATGTTTAAATTAGTGCTGTCAACTCGATCCTTTAGGACCCAAAGACCATGGTGTAATATGAAAAGAAAGATGTTCTTTAGCAGGTGCGTTATTTTCCTTAGTCAGTGGACCATTGACTTTCTCTCCAATAAGTTCCATTTTTCTTCAGAGATCTCTAAGGCCCTGAACACATTAAAGGTCTCAGCAGAGAACACCCCAATGTCTATTAAATTTAACAATAACAAGTCCCCAGATGAAAGCAATTAAGCTGCAAGGATTTGCAGACAGTTCATGTGAATGCCTTTTCCTTGTTTCAGAGAGGAAGCACTCAGGCAGCAAAGTAAAATGAAAGGAAAATAAAAACAGAAGGTTTCCTCTAAATACACCATACCGTATAAAGCCCACCGACTGTGGAACAGCTACTGAGACTATACCCAGCAGAAGCATTATAAATCTGCATGCTGCAGTTCGATGCTCTTAACTCTTACTTGACAGAATATTTGCCAGCTGAGAGTTAGATCATGCGTTTCTTGCTTACTTGGATCTTTTGGAAGTTGTACTTGGGTGTGCACTGAGGTGTGTGTGGCACCAGGTAGGTATTTATAGATCATCTACACTTCATGTTCGCTAGATTCTGTAGGCACGGAAGAAAGCAGGAAAGCAGAGGTACCACCAAAAATGTGCTTTCAGTCTGAGATTTTAAAAAAAAATTACATTTTTCAAAATTTTTGGTAACATAACTAGCTCACTGTGCGGAGTATTTTTACAGTTTGGTTCTGCTTGCTTGTTCAAGATCTCTTTTAAAAATAAAAATCCACTTCATGAAAAAATAATTTTCATAATTATTATTTTATATGAGCTAACATAGTTTTATCGTTATGCATATGTAATGGAAAGTGGTTATTCTTGACTCTTGTTAGAGAGCCAGAATTAATTTCCCACTCTCGCAGTTACTATAGTAACTGCACTGGAAAGTGCCTATTTGGATATTTTTGTTCTGAAGTAACTAGAATTTTCAATGTAACTTCAGCTGCTTCCAGAGAAGCATGTTAGAAGAAAGGATATGCATCAGAGAATAACATCTCACCCGAGTTGGATATTGATATACCAACAACATTTACATTTCTATTCTGCCTTTGGCATAATTTACTGAGGTAGCGAAAGTTCTGTAGGTACTGCCTACAGTGTAGCCGGAGAGAGAACATGGGAGGACAAGTCACTTAGACCTTTTCCTTACTTTGAAAAAAAAAAAGAGATTTGTATTTAAATGAGCCAACTGAATTCAGCTAGCTTGAGGTGGAACTCATAAGACAGACAATGGAGTCTCAAGAACCTTGCTTGTATCTCATCTTGCTCATTTATATGAAAATGATGCATGATACACAATATTTAGACTTTTAATTCAAGGTAGACAAAGCTGAGATGAAGATATGTCTCCGACCCACACCTGATTTACTCAGAGAAAACAGATTATGTTGGAAATTTTGATTTTTTTTTTTTAATATATCACAATACAAACTGGATGGTACTTATCTCACAAGGCCCATTTAATAGCCATCTACTCTTCCTTTGCAAAGAGTGGATAAGGAACTTTTATAGCTGTACATTTCCTATGAAGGTAGATGTTTGAGAGGATATGAAGTCTGTAAACCTTGGAAACCAGCTTAACTTAATTCCCCAGTTTACAAATGAGATGAAACTGCCCTTAGTGTACATAAAAATAATCAGATTTACTTGCAAAATTAGCCAGAGCTGTTTGGGAGGAGATTTAAGGAAGAGGCATCCCTTCCCACTTGTCAAGCACTGTGTTTTTCCTGCCTTTCACTTGGGAAGCTCAGAAGTGTCTGTTACACCTCTATCTACAATAATTATTCTATTATAATATCTACCTATATCTATCTACAATATCTAATATCTACCTACAATAATTATTCTATAACTATTTTCTGAAAGGAGTCCTAGTATGGGGGAGGCAGATTCTCTCAATCCTTTGAAGGCATCAGTTCTTTATTGGAATGTAATTTTAAATAATTGTGCTTTCCAGATTTTGATTTTTAAAAACTTTTTCTAGTTAGGTGAAGGACTTTTTTTCATCCATTCCATTAATTTATCAATTTAAGTGTACACTCCAGTTTCAGGTTTACAGGTATAAGCTGTTTTCCCTACAATAATATCAAGTAACTTCCCAAAGTTACTTTTTTGTGAAGTCAGAGTTTGAAAATCTGGATTGTATTCTCCTCAGATCTCAGTGAATAGATCTTTTCTGAGTTTGTACATTGTCTAGTTGAAATGCTATTTAAGCATCAAAATCTCAAATATAAACTAATGATATTTTTAGTAATAAGGAGGGTGGAAAGGAATTCAAAAAAGCAGCTGTTCTCATACATTACAAAGAATCAATATTTAAATTAAAGCAGATGATCTGAGTTCATTCAATTCACAGCCACACATTAGCAGACGTTATTTTGGGGATCGATGCTACAAAGTAAAAATGATACTTGAAACCAAAGAAGAAAAAATATCCACAGATGTGCTTCATGATTTTAATCTTATTGAGGATTTTTGGTTGTGTTGTTCTAGAGGTTAAAGTTATTAAGATCTGTTTCCTTTAAAACTTCCATCTTTATTAGTATTTTGAAAAGAAGTTTAATTTGTCCGTGACTTCAGATGCTTTTAGAAACATGTCCTACATTTAAAACTGAGGAGTAAAAAGGAGAAGAGTCTTTGCAGCGTTTGGAGTCTGGTCTTGGCTTCATGCACACATTAAAAAACGTGTTTTAACTCCTCCCCACTTCTCTCTCTGTCTTCAAGACACACTTTGCTCTTGATCCTGTTGAATCAATACCAGTTAGACTGAAACCCAAAAAGCAAAATGATCCTCTTCTGTTGGTAAAAAATAAGCTGTGAATGTACTTCACAAAGTCCTCCTGTGTTGGTCAAGTGGTTCTGGTTTGTTTTTTTCTTCTATTTTGAGGTGAACGTAGTTTTTGAGAAGAGACACATTTTCATTTCACTTTCCCAAGAGTTGGAGATGTCCAAAGTATTATTTCTTTGTTCCCCCACATGGCTTTTTTCTTGCTGCTGAAGTACAAGATGGCCTAAAATGGCCAAGCTGACTAATTAATTCTTTATCTACTAGTGTCAACAGCTTGATAGATTAAACGTGCTTGGGAAGATTCCCAGACATGGAGGCCAGTTGGAACAGATCGACCCTGTGCTAATAAAATCTCCTGCCTTCCCAAACAGGAGGGCTGCACGTGAACGGTCTTTCTGGAGTCATCACTGGAAAGCTCCAGCTCCCAGTTTAGGCTTGGGATTTATCTGGGAGAGTGTGCACTGGCCTAGGCCAGAAGCATTCCCTGGATTATTTTAACAATATCCAGGACCATATTTTATTGCCTGGGAATGGTATAATTAACTAGTATAGATGTAGCCACAAATAATATGTGGAAGAAATTTCACTGCCAAGGCATTGCATAAACATTATAGTCACTACTAATGAACAATTAGGTTAGTGTATTTGATAGCTGATGACAGTAGACATTGTCAAGTGCTTTGCAATCTAATGATAATAAGCTATGTAGAAGAGCTATGTGATGTTAATTGTGGAAGTAAAAATATATTAGAGATCTACATTGCTGCGCTATTGTTGCAAATGACACAAGTTCTTCTTTAGATGGTTTATTTGTTAACTGCTTTTGCTCACATCCCTCAGGACACTTTACCATTCAGCTTACAAATATTGTTCCAAATGTTCTTTTTTCTGGCAAATGGAATAGCTCAGAAATGAAAGCTTTGAACTGACAGTTGAATCTCCACATCACTGAGATCCTCATTGGTTTGCAGTAGCTTGTATGAAATTACTTCTCGATTGTACCAGTCACACACAGACATTTCAAACCCTGTAAATATGAAACTAATTTTCAATATCAAGCTCAGATTTTAGAAGAGCCATGGGACAAATGAAGTTTCAGAAGCAAGTTGTTCAGCTATTGAAACTTCACACATGGTGATACTAAAATAAAATGGAAATAATTCAGCTGGAATAAAGGGAAGGATTTATCAATGCCCGTTGAGCTATTCTTCCCCAGCAACTGTATTATTATAGCAAGTGTATATAAAGAAAGAAAAAAAAAAATGCACTAACTACATTTTGCCACTACCTCCTTTAGCCCCACAGCCTTAATTAGAACAGATTTGCTCTTACATCAAAACTGTGTCTGTCCACCAAACTCATTGGTATGGCAATTATAGTAAAAGATCTCTGAACTCCACTGATTAAGGAAACATGTTTCTGTGAGCAAACATCGAGCATTTCTGACTCAGGCTGGTGCATTAATGTGTAATTGACTGATACATAATACATAATCCCTGACCATTCAGATCCAAATGCCTTTGATCAGAACACAGATAACTCAGTTGTTTGTTCAGTATGCAAATGGTCAGTCTTCTTGAAGCTGCTAATTAAACAGTTCTTTTTAGTACCCAAGACAGTCTTTGATGTGTGTTTTACCAGTTGAACCCATGTGTCATACTGACACAATATATTCTTTTCCCTTTGTTATGAAGCTGTCTTTTGAGTCCGCTTTGAATATTAGTAAGCCAGCTGGCTGTTCCTCTCTGGTTGTTCATCATTAGGTATTATTTGTCATTTATACAAGTTGACATATTTCTAAAGGGAATGACCTTTGAAAAATTAAAAACACAAGGGTGTTATTTTTGTAACATCTTCAAAGATACGTTACAGCCATTCACAGCACTCTGGTTGGAAATAAAGCAGTTCATCCTGTTGGGCCATCTTTGATATAGGGGGAGAATATGCAGCTTAGTATCTTTTCTGTTTTCATGCATCCCTTTCACTTGTATATGTTCTGCACACAGGCTTTGGTGTGCGTATTTCCACAGGAATAAGAGACATGATGTATTTGTCTGAACAAAATCAACTGGTATAAATGCACACTAAACAATAACTTAATTTGGTCCCAGTTTAGAACTATGTCTAAATCCATTTGGTTTCTCATATTAAGTGAGCCAGGTATTGCAGCTCACATAAACAGGCTTTTTGGTTTTTAATCTTGTGAGGAAGAATGAGATCAAATAATGAAGGACTCTCTTGCATAAAAAAACAGTGGCAGAAAATATAATTGAAAGGACTTCTACATATGTAGGGCCCTGCTTCTTTTGAAATCACTTACAGGGCTTGAAGCCCATAATATTCATCTTGTGGTCATTTAAAGAGACTTCATTTAAGTGATAAGGGTCTTTCTGACGATCCTTTGGAAAATTCAAAATAACAGATCTAATATATTAAATTTTATTAGTACTTTTTAATTATCTTTCACTTTCCTTTCATTAATCATGCACCTCCATGAACAAGATGATAAATTACAAGTGAATACTCAAATATAATTTTAAAAGTGGACTCGAATAAGAACTCATGGTTGACTTGAAATACCCTTCAGGAAAATACAAAAAGCATTTTTGATAATTCATGTTTGTTTTATCTAAAGTCACCATGGCTTTACATCATTAACACTAGAGTCCGATTTTCATGTCTGATTATATTCTTGCCATTTTGCAAGGGAATATGTGTTACATGTTATGAGGAATTACAGCTGATATAGAGTTATGCTTATAGTTTCTGCCTATTTACTTACAGTTGGGCTTGATGAGCGGATCAATATTTGAAATAAGAAATACTAGCTCCATATGTTCCCCTCCTACTTAAAGCATTCAGCAGGGAACTAAGTACTCTGGTATATTGCTGGGTTTGATAGATAATGAATGATTTAGCTGTTAGACTCTCTCTAGGAACTCTCTAGGAGTTATGGCAATAGCATGAGTTAAAATTAGGGTATGGCAAGAAAAGAAGCAATATAAAGGGAAGACTTCATACCACAGGTCAGCCCACCCACATATGATTTTTCTGGTCCACTCTGATCAGAAAGGATGGAACTTGATGACAGTTTTTTAGTGCTTTAGACCTGGAATCATAAAGGAGTCATTTTCAATGTCTGGTTTTAGTTTTCTTAAAATTTGTTGTATGTGATATGTGGACTTTCTTAAAATCATATTGTGCAGATCAGCTACCTCTATTTTGTAGTGGGAATGACGTTGAGGATGCCTTGGTTTTTATATTTATTTTCATAATTTGCAAGAAAATGGGGAGACTACATGTGGAAAAAAATATTGTGATAAAAATAAAGCAATAGGCTTCATATATTAAAAATTATTTCAAATAGTTGATAAAATGTACTTCACACACTATATACATGTAATCCAGTTGTAACAAAAGCTTTTTTTGGAGCTACTCTGTATTCTGTTGATGGCCTTTGTTTGTGGGTTTTTTCTTACTATTGGCATTGCTCCTTCATGAACCTGCTGTTTTGCTTGTATATTCATCTGTTTACATTTGCTAGGTGATTTGTCCTCCATAGATGCAAGATTTTATTTACCAAAATAAAAATCAAAGTTCAGCAGCTTTTAAAATCAGCCAAGGATAATGAGGAAGATAGGGAATAAAAGAATCCATTGAAAGTTGATCCTAAGGCCTTAGTTTTCAAAATACAATGACTTGGTGACAGGTCCTTAAAAAGCTTGAAATGATGATGCTAAAATTCTACAGCACACTGTAGAATTAAATGGCATACGTACTCAAAAGGAATTTTCAACCTCAGATCCTCTTACATGTGAGTGCTTGAATTGGAAAACAATTTAGGAAGGATTGCCTTACCTGGGTAACATATCATTGGAAATTGCAATAATAGTTGATGTGCAGTAATAAAATAAACTATCTAGTAGCATAGAACAGACCTGGTTAGAAAAATATTTGATGACATCTGTTTCCTTGGTTTTCCCAAAATCGCATTCCAATAAAATGTTAAGGAAGACATTTTGAATGGTGAAAGGAAGTATTTCAGTGAGTATTGTGTTTAGAGCACAAGAGTGGGTGTAAGACCTTGTACCCAAAACCTGATCTTGAGAACTGAGAAACGAAAATTACCTTTTTTTTAATTAAGATTCAATGGTTCAAAGACTTTCAGAATAATACAAAATAAAGTTAGGTTGCCTAGATTTGCACCAAAACATCCTTTGCATGTCAACATTTTTATCAACCAAATCACTTAGGGACTGCTTGTATGTAACCTCTGGACAGCAAGGGTTTTATGCTTGGCCTTAAGGTTGGTTTGCTTGTTTGTTTGTTTGTTTTTCTTATATATTAGAAAAATGAATATAATCAAGGATATTATAAGACACAAATAACGGTCATAAAGAATTCTGAGAAGTCTTAGTCAGCAGAAGTTACAGAACAGCAAAGCAATATCTTTCATTTAGTTTTTATTATAGGAAGTTCATCCTTGCTGTACTTTCCCAAAGGGTGTATGTGCAGACACTGCCTTCCACAGTTGCAGTAGAGCCACATCAATGTATGAACACATTTTCTCTGTTGTTCTCTATGTGACTTGAAGAATATGTTTCTTGTGTATAATGGAAATATGAAGAAAATATAATCTGCAAGGTGGCACCTGCCTCAAAGTGCAGAGAACCTGAAGCAATGGTTCTGAGGGGAATTTTTACCAGTTGATGGAATATATTTCACAAGTTTATCAAGACAGATTAATGAGTAGTGTTGTATTATTTAGCACTGTGAGATCTTAATACTTTTTTAGGCGGAACTCATCACACAAATACAAGCACTTTACACAGTTAGCGTTTTCATATGTGCTGAGCTCAATACACACAGCATTTCGTGTTTCGTTAGTCCATGAAATACCCAGCTACTTTACAATGGGAATCTATGAATGGACTGTTATTCCAAGCTATTTGCTGTAACATTCCGAGGCTGTTTTTTACATATCTCGGTAGAGCTCTGCCTAGTGACACCCAGAATCTGCAGGGGAATGATCAGCTGGATCCCTGTGCTACAAACTGCCAGATGCCTTCTGATTAAACACAGGGTCTTGCTGAGCTTAATCAGTGAGGATTTTTACAGTATTCCTTAAAGAGAATATAGAGGAAGATTCTGTGGAATTAGAAAAAATAGAGTGGATGCATAGACTCGGTGTGTAGATGCCAGCAGTCATGGAAAACAGCGTAAATATTAGGAGTGGACAAAAAGGCATGTGGTTCGATTTTTTTAATGAAAGATGTGTCTGTTTCAAATAACTGGCAAGCTCTACTTTTTGGGAAACTTGAGAGAAGAGCAGGGGAAGCCATGTCCAGGAGCATTTAAACACACTGTATATCTTCATTAACCGCACTATATAAATCTAACTGCCAGCTACCACAATGCCTTTTGCAGGTTATATTAATCTCAGTGACAGTTAACACAATGCCCTCAGTATGAATCTAAATGCCAGTTGCATTTCTCCTGCTTAACTTTTGAGTAGAGCTGTGGAAAGGACAAGAATTCTGTCTGGGGAAGGATTGAGTTATCAGCATATGTCTTCATGCCAGGTAGGACAAACTCACTAATTCGGAAATTCTCTGACTGTAAAGAAGGAGAAAATGTTTCAGTTTAGTAAGTGGAAGTCTTTGATTAAAAGATGATAACAACAGTAATTTAGATAATGCTTTTATAGTTTATTTGGTTGTAATATATCATCTACGTGAATCAACTACAGCAAGCTTAAAATAAAATAGGAATTTTTCATTCCAGAAGAGTCTAAAGGAGTTTCTTGACCTTTTCTACTACCAGTACTTTTCCCTTAATTTTCCCCCTAATTAAAATTGATAATCATATCATTAAATGTTTCAATCTTAGCAGTTACTAAGTCCTTCTATAAAAGTTATTCAGATGAAGATCCACACGTTATCAAGGCTTGAAGGTTCAGACCTTTGTAAGTTTTCTATGTCTCTTTAAGGGAAACAGGAATCAGAAAATTTTTCCTTATTGAACAGTAGAAATTAAAGGCAACTAAAACTAACTTCCCTATCTAAACAAGCTCACTCTTTACCTTTCATGCCGTTATCTTTTGCACTGTGTACATGAGTGCAATGTTGAGGAATAGATGGCAGCCTGATGCTACGTAAAAGTATTTGAGACAAATTCAATGACACACAGACACACACCTCCCCATCTGGCTCAGCACTACTCAATGTCTCGAAAGGTAGAACTTTTTTTCAGGGACTGGCCAATTTTGCACAAGTTTGAGAGCAGACCAAGCAAAGTACATAAGAATTTTTATATATTGAAATAACTGGAATCAATGATGGTTAAAGCTTGTGTAAATATGCATGCTCAGAAGGCATGGTTATGTGACTTAGTGCTTCCACTTCTGTAAAACTCACTTAAGAAAAGACTTCATATCTCTGAACCGTTTTCAAGCATGTCTCAAAGAAAGGATTTTGTGCATGGCTTTTAGAAAAGGCACATGGCTGTACATTTCCTATATTGGTGTTAAAAAGGTTTATATTAGCTACTTAATGTCTTTATGCAATCACTTTTAGTAGTTTAGAGAGATAAGGGTAGTGACAAGAAGTGTTGTAATTCATCTCTAAGAAGCCTTACAAAATAAGACTTCCAACTGTTGTTGAGCCAAATAGGAAGCCCTTTAATATGAAAACAGTTTGAAACCCTATATTTTTAGACAACATTGTTCTATTCTTTTCCATAAATAGTGAAACAAATGTAATTAAACATACCGGAGTAGTCTGAGTAAACAGGCATTCAATTGGCTTCAATTTGATCAAAATGTCTATCGAGAAAATACGTACTTTCCTTTAGCTAAGATCCATAGTGTGAATGCAGAATGCTGTATTCTGAAGGTCAGCTTTGAATCACATGAACTTTAGCAGGAAAATTCAATCCTAGTTCTAGCATAGTAATTAGTATTAAATTCTCCATTTTAACATGTATGAATCCTGCTTGTTAGAAGCAGAAGATCAAATGGGGGAATACTTTTGTTTTCTGTGGCTGTTCCTTTCAGTTTTTTGGTGTCTAGACCAATAAGGCAATTTTCTTGGAACCAAGTATTAGAAGGAAGGCACAAAGTGTTGGTTTTAGTGTTTACTTGATCCTCTAATTTTATTTCTGTTTCACAGCACGTGATGTTCTTCTTGTCTGAAAGTGTATATACATCTGTCTATATATAGAGTGTGTATATATGTTTATCAGTTTATATTCACATAGGCATACATATAGGTGTATATGTATAGGTGTAAGTGTATCTAAAAACACATCTATATAATATTTTTGAAGGCATTGGAGTGCATTGTGCTTTGGTCAGTGGATAGGAGTATTTTGCCTGGTTATTCTCCCTGTCTTTTGACTATTCCTGGCCTTGTTGTGTTCTCACTGTATAGCAATGGGGGAAAAATGCTGTCATGAGTGAATGTGCTCTTTTTCTTGTCTACAATTTCCATTATAACTCACTCAACATGAAAGCATTTAATTTGTGCAATGGTTGTATTCTAAAGGTATGCTTAGAAAATAGGAGTGCTGTTTGGTTACTGATTGATGTTATGTTTGAAGAATAGAAGAACAGTGGATGCTGTGTTGACTCTTTGATCCTCAGAAGCATTCTGGACTATGACCAGAGCTGCTCTGAACTATAAACCATGAAAGCTTTTCCACAAATACTTAAGAACTACCATTTCTCTTTTATATCTCTTAGATTTCACACCATGCTCCATGCCTATATTATCTGAGCATCTTCCAGCATTCAATGCAGGACCTTCATTCTGACTTTTCTTCAAAAATTAGCCCTTTGAAATGTGTTTTTGGTGATGGAAAGATGTTCTTTTTTCTGTAATATCTGTGTTTATTTCAATTATCTTTCCTTATATAAATGTCTTATAACTCCTGGCATAAGCCTCTTTCGTAGCATCCTAAGAGCTGATGAATCTTGTTTCCCGTTAGGTCCTGAAAGTGCTGAGCTTTGTCAGCCCAGAGCTGTGGTGGTAACACCAGTTTGTAGCTGCTGGCAAGGGCCAAAGAAGGGCTGGTTCCCCTGGGAGATGGCAGGCAGGGCTCTGCTGCCCAGGGAGCACAGCAGACCAGGACGGATAAGCTGCTTGGTACCAGCTGCAGCTTCTTTTAAGGCTGGTATATAAAACCCCAGATACGTTGCTTTGTACTGAAGAAATCTAAGGATGATTAAATTCTAATCAATGAAGAAGTTATAAATTGCATATACTAAAATGGTGGGGAGCTGGGAAAATCTGTATTGTGTAACAAAATAGATATAGTTAAAACAAATCTAAACACACACAAACACACAAGGTGTCTGTGTGTTCACACGTGTGTGTATATATATATATGTATACATAACAGTCCAATCTACATGACTACTGTCAGTATCAAGAAATCCTTACTTTTTTGTGGTAGTTTGGTGGTTTGCAAACAGATGTTCTCCACTGAAGGAAGCACGCGGTGCTGTCAAGTATGTCTTTCTGACAACTAACATTACCCATGTCTTGCTTGGATTTACCAGCAAGATACTGGACTAGCTGGTGGTACTTCATATGGTGTGAAAGATAAATAGAACTGACTGCTACCTCCATATGCTTGGGATTTGACTTCAAGAAATCTCTCAAGTGCAAACAGAATTTCTTTAGGACAGAGAAGCAGCATAAGCTTGAGTGAAAACATGAACTTACAAAATTGAGTACTCTGTCCTCCAAAATATTTTCTGTGAATAAATGACTTATTTTTTGCACAGGTGGTAACATTCAGATTACTTTTGCCAAAACCTGATTGTGTACGTAGGGTTGTATGACCTCTAGCTGAAGTTGATTCATTAGTACCATTATCTGTTCATATCCAGGCCTAATCTGTGATGGAAGAGATGTAGGAGCTTGGCAGAGAGTACATTCTTCTATGTGATTCTTACCATGGTCACGGAAAGGAGATGTAAAGCAGTTTAATAACTAGCAGGTCCAGTTAAATCAGAAAACAGTTTCTTAAAAATATGTTCTATATTAGAAATATATTTATGAATGGTACAGGATTGATGTATTTCCCATAGTATTTGCTGTTCCATAGTATTTTGTATACTGCTGACATTGCATAAAATACCACATCCACGAATGCCCAGTTGCTTGCAGGAGAACTGGAATTAGGTAAGCACTGTAAGAGTGAAATATGAAAAAATAGCATATTGACATTTCAGTGTGTACTTTAATTGTACTGAATCATTTACTGAATCAAAGACTGCTGAGTAACTTCATCACTTCACTACAAGTTCACTAGTATAGGAAAATGTCAATTAAACGAAAAATTGAGAAGTTCACAGATAAAGATAGTTTTTGTATCAGTCAACCAGGACTGATATATTCACCAACAAAGGGAATTTAAAATCCTCTTGTTACAATTTGTGAATGTGCTACTTTGTTTTGTTAATGATTCTAAAGCTACAGAGTATTGGGGAAATAAAAATTTCATTTTTGTTGCAAGAAGCCTTTTCAAAACAGGGTTCTTCAGCCGTCATGATGATTTCTCTTCTTCAGACTTATTTATTTTTAATTATGATGCAGCTTTGGAAAGGTTTATGTCAGCTGTAGAACTGAAAAATTTTGCATGAGACATTTTCTCTACGTTTCATATATGTTAATTTTATTCTCTGAACTTTTACTGCATTAAATAAAGCAAATGTTCTTCTTATCTTTATTCTTTTTTTCTTCTAGGGGGCATGATTATAGATTATTAATGAAACTAAAGACAAGTAGACCTCTCCAACTTTTGCTTAGTATTTGATCTTCTAACATATATAGCAACACTTTTCAATCACCCGCTGATTGTAATTCTTCTGAAAGTTTCAATGTAACCCAAAAATCAATATTAACAGATGTTGTTTGCTTAAGTCTGAACGTGTTCCAGAAAAATGCTCGTCAAATGTATCCCATCTACGGTTTCATAAAGTTTCAGATTCACAGAATCAATATCAGCAGATGTTCACTACTTTTATTTTATTTTTTTTCCCAAGGCGTTGCAGAAGTGCTTCTTCCAGCATAATTTTGAAAGAAAATTGAAACCACCGAGTGTATGACAGCTTTCACTGTTGCCAAAGAATATGCTCTTGTCAGCTCCTTGAAAAATACGTTGTCGTCTTCTATTATCATTAGAGACCAATAATTAAACAGAAAAATATGTTTTTAGTTAGTGTTTGGTGAATGATTGTCTAAATCAATCCATAATGTAGTTAGTACATGTTAAATTCTATATTAGGGCTAGATTAGCATTTCTTTATCTACTGAAAATGTTCATGCAGAAAGGAAGTATGAGAGAGATAGTTAGGGGTAAGGTAAGAAAAAACTCACTTCAGTGTGCATTGTTTTTTTAACAGTGGGTTCCGGAGGTAAACTTGGCTCAACATCACAACATTTCACAGTTTAGTGTTTGTTTTAAAGGACTGACATGAGATCTGTAATTTCTGCATAGAATATTATAATGGCTTTGTTTTAGAGAGTATGTCAGAATATTCCTGCCAGCAGAAAACAAAATAAAAATAATAATTAAAAAAAAAAAAGGAAAAGAAGGAAACAAACCCACAATCCTTTTTATTGGGCAGCTTGGAAGAAAGAGTTCTTAGCTGTTTTATACCTCTTTTAGTACATTAAAAATGTAGTGGTAGAAACTTTGAAGCTGGCCTATGTAGTGAAGAAACCGAAATCTAGGGAGGTTTGGGATTGGTGGGTGCCGTGGTTTTTTTGGTTAAAATAAAGTACGCGTACTTCAAATCAGTTATATGAATGTGCATGTGCCTTTCTGTGGATGTGTATAGTAATTTCTGATAATTTTTAATTGCAATTGGACGACTTTCCTGAAACAACAACATGCATCTACTGCAAGTTCTGGAAAAGTGATCAGCACTGATTATAAAATTTATTCAGTATTACTGAATATTTTTGTTGCCTATCATAATCTTTATGTGTATATTAAATATGCCTCATTCGCAGTACTATATTAAAATGACAATGACTTTTCATAATAAGTAGGAGTATAATAATACATTGATAAATTGCAGCAAGATAAAGCCTGCAGACAGATCTGCCTTAATATGATTATTTGTCTCTTGTCAGTAAGTTTTTTATAAATTGCATCATTTCAGTAGAAATAGCAGTTGGTTGGTGGAATTATACATGCAACATTTCCAGGCTGATTACAGGTTCTTGTATATCATGGTTATAAAAATGTGGAGATTTTTTTTCTGTGAATTTAAACCATTGGTATGTTTATTCTGTACATCTGGGATTATTCTGCGTGAGCTCTGAGCTAAAAGATAACTGTGCAACTGTGTTAGCACAGCAGCAAGTCTACACAAATAAAGCTGCCTCTCAGCAGGGTTTATTAATGTAGGCATCACATCGTGCTACTGCAGTTATATAGCTTTTTTTTTTTCCAGGCTCAGAGGGTAGGCAGAGTGTGCTTACATCTGCCTGCAATACATACCATAAACATATGCCAGGAGACTTGGCCCTGAATTGTATTTATTTTAACAAAATTGTGGCAGTTATGATGGCTGTTTATTATATTCAGATTTAGCATTCATCATGAGGGAGCCAACATTCATAAATTAAAAGGGTTTTTTGTTGCATGGAGTATAATAACAAGCTGTACAGTTTTGCAGTAGCAACTTTTTCTTTGGTCCCTTTTATATATTTGCATCTGTGGCAGCTCCAGAGTGATTGCAGGTTCTAGGATATGATGTGATTTAATTTCGTTGTTTCTTGTAGGATAGAATAAAAAGAGAAAATATAAAAGCCTTTCACATTTCCTCAGTAGACCTCAACTTCAGTAGTGGATTATTGATTATAAAGTTTTGGTATTTCTAGGACACTAATCAGTGATTTATTAATTTATTTTTCCTCATAGTTCATTTACGTAAGGAACAGTATAATTTTTAGTATATACGTACTTGCAAGTAGTAAGAACAGAAGTGCAGGATGTGAAGAAGCATAAGAGTATTGCTACTCTTAGGACATATTTGGTTTTTCTATTTAAAAAAAAATCAAAAGAAAATTTACTCTCATTTAATTTTTTTGAACATGAAAGTTAGAAGTGAGGAATTTTCTGGGGAAAAAAAATCTGCAACGATAAAATACCTGATCTGAGTTGTAACCACAAGTCAGTGCCCTTCATACGATGGCTCAACACCTCCATACTGTGGGGTTTGTGACTGTGCTTAGCCTCATTCCAGCACAGCCTTAGTAAAACCATATGGGCAATTCCTTATGGTGAAATAGGCTCTTCTGAAACAAAAGTGAGCCACAAAACCTGGTGCTGTTGTTTTTAATCTAATTGCTACTGGTTTGGAGAATAGTAGTGTACAACTCCAGAACTTCTCTCACCTCACAGGAGGAAAGCTCTCTCCATCCGTGGAAGGAAAGCTCCATACCCTTCTTCCATTCTTCCACCGTAACTGTTTATCGTGGTAGTAAAATAAATTAATCTGGATTCTGTAATACTTGAGTGGACTTTTGCAGGTGCATCTTTGGCCAAGTGGAGGAATTTTCATTATATCCTTACTCAAATATTAAAATAGGGATTTTTTTTTTTTTAAACATAAAAGTAAATGATTTCACAAGATAGCACCTTTGAGCAGTCAGTCCCTATTAAACATTTAGGAAACAAGAAATGTTCCATATCTATTATTAAAATCAGTGTCAGCACACAAGGGGAGTTTTAACAGACTGGTAATCTGTGACAGAGACAATGCCATCCTGTTTTCAGCTGTGAACCTGGAAAATAATGTTCATTAGTTTCAGCTGCACTGCGCTGCATGTTATTATAAGAAACAGAGTAAAAGGTTATTGAGAGAAGAGTATATAAAGTATATACCTCACTGTTAAAAAGTAGGAACATTAGGATTAGCTATGCATGTAGAGAATTTTTGAACTGAATTTTCGTTTTCTAAGCTTAGAAAAATGCATTTGTTAAGATTTTACTGACTAACTGTAACATAAATGGATTCTTTGTCTACACATTCAAGCACTTATTACAGTTGTTCTCACACTCACCTCTGGAATCTCTGTCTTTGCAAGGTTTTTCAACCAGTCAACCAGTCTCAAATTTTGCAGTGCTAGCCCATTTCTGGGATAAATAGGTATAATTCATATTGCCAGCTGCTGGGGACTACTGTACTTGCCGATAAATGGGTGTCAGGAATAGCTGAATGAAGAGATGTTTGAATTGAGAAGAGAAAGTTTAAAATTAGCTAACAAGATGAATGCTCTCAGATCAAAACTAATTTCTATCCAGATGCATCAAGAACACAGCTGCCGGAGTGTGTGACATGAGAGTGAAAGTCAAGGAATGTTTACTTGATATCATGAAATATAGGAGGAATTTACAAATTACATTAACTGAAATAATGTTGCATGAATGCTTTTTTTAAGAGATTGTGAGATAAGCGGGAAGAAATTGAATAAATATTTCATAAATAAACCCTCTCTGTGACAACTAGCATGGAGATAATGTTCTGTACTTTAAGAAGGTGCTGCGGAGGAGAAGACTAGTTAAAGCCAGTTTTGTTTAGAGAATGGTTATCTTAGAACTTTAAATCCAGATTACTTATAGCACATAAAAAGCAAATTTATCCTTTCAAATAGTTTCTGTAAAGAATATTCTCCCTCTTTTCACAATCAGCTGAAAGAATCTGTTAGGATTGCAGAAATTCTTAAGTTTATGACACTTTAAATCTGCCTTCAAAATATTGAACCCAACTGTCAGGTTTGGAACTTCACAGATTTTGGCTAGTTTCTTCTAGACTGAGAAGCTACTTGAAAGGAAGTGGGTGGGGAAAGGGAAAAATATTTTCTAATGTTGAATCCATCTGTATTTCTGAAAAATAGTAAATTTTAGAGGACAAAGAAGAAAGTCCATGAGACTTTGTGATATAATCTAGTTATGGGGCCTCTCAAATCAACGGGCATCTGCCTGATGGTGTTGTTGGCAAAATATATCCTCTGGCTAAGGAGAATAATTTTCAGCCACAGAAGAGAGATCGTAGAGAGTTTTGTGGCTGACAGGCTTGGCCTCCGTTTGGTGGTGAGCTACAAAGTTACGGAATCTAACAGAAGAGTTTTGCTTTTCATGTGGATCTGACAATACATTGAAATTAATTAACATTGAAACTGAGTATGAATGATGAGTTTGATCTTTCTAGGGAGCCTGCCCTTAAAATGGAAAAGATTGAGAGAAAAATACATTTAGGATTAAGCAGTATAAAATGGATTATGCAAAAAGTATGGTGACTTCTTAGATGAAATGATTAGTTCTAGAAATGGAATAATGTAAAAATGAAGTACCCCATTGTAGTGTGGGAATCTAGGGCTGAGTTGACTGTAGAACTTGTATAACTTTTGCAGAACTCTCAATTTCTATTGACTGTCATTTGGAAGATTATGAAAATTATTTGTTTTGAATAATAGACCTTTTGATGGTGGTATATCAGGAAATCCTGTAGAATTCCTATAAGCAGAGTTTATTCTTGACATCAGGAAAAACGGTGTAGGCCACAAGATTATATAGATACAGACTAAATATGGTACAGCCTTGCTGGATCCCACAAGGGATGCTTCCTGCATTATGAAGCAGGATATCCTTGTCAAGATGGGCTAATGGGACTCACATTTAAAGAGTTTAGAAAGAAAATAATGTTCTTTTTGGCTTTCGACGTGAGAATAGGCATATTTCTAAAGGGGTGGAGACAATAATGAATTTAGTAAATTGGAGGAATCTGGGCTGCTGCTTTTATTATTTATCAACTAACTATATGACGTATTTGAGAAAAGGGTATATGTTTGACAAGTTATGAAACAAGTGAAAATAAGTTGCTGTTTCTTTTTTTATTATTATTTTGTTACTGCTGAATAGCTCAAATCATAAGCCAGCTACTGGCCAAAACAAAAAGTAATTTTTTCAAAGAACTTATCCAATACTCAAATGATAGAAAACTATTGATCCATAATGTTCTATTGCTCTTCCAGATACTTATTTTAAACCATAAGACTATTTCTTACGTACTTTTAGTATTTTATTATTGATTTCTTCAGGCAGAAGTGTTGTGTTTATTCGTATCGTGCCCTGAGAAGGGGGAAATGGAAGTTCAAAATGGCTTTGTGAAGCCAGCAGCTTGTCTGTGTTTGACTGTCTTCATTATATTTTTGCTTTTTTAGAGAAGAGTTCTTGATCTTCTTTACTGAAAAGACTTTTCAGGTACCCTTTTACATGCCTAGCAGAAGGAATTCAGCGTTCTTTTCCTGTCTTTTCACCTCCAGGACATAATTCATTCATTCTTGTGGTTTGTACGTGTGTTTAGATAGGGGGATATTTTCAGCACGATGCCACAGCTGTGTTGCTCACAGTTGCTGTGAACCACAGTTTGCTGAGGTTGTCAGCTTCAAACCATTCATCTAAACTATTCATCTCTGCCACAGGTCTCAAAATGAGATGTATAGAGATTTTTACATTTTTTGGATGTCTAATAAGAATGATAAAAATATGCGCATGGTGGAGAATGACCACATGTTTTAAGTGTGATTCATTACAGACTCTTGTCCAAAAAGACTTCTCACTTGAACCAGCATCTTCTTTGCTCTCAGCTGCTGCAGCTGAAGCTGTATGGATGTGGTATGTAAATTCAAGGCAAACTTATTTAGCATTTCTGCCTTGCCAAATGAATCATAGATACGAAATCACTCAGCTTGCCAAAATTTATCATACTGTGTCTCCAAAAGTGAAAACAGGTTTTTCATACAGCAAAGCAAATGCTGTGTTTTGCCACAGATAATATTTTGAAAGTTGGTACAAGGTATCTTTGTAGCACAGATATATTTTTTTTCCAAACTGATTGCATACTTCAAAGTACCAAGCTTTTTGAGATCCTCTTAAAACTAATTAATCAACTTTGCAAACTGCAATTCTTCCTTTCAAGTAGAACCCGCAGTTCCTCTACCTTGGGGAATAATTTTCTTCTTTTGTTAGCATTTTCCCGGTGTAATTATTGTACCTCTAAATAGGAGATTTGTTATTACACAACATGATTAATTGGATATGTTATTCCTTTATCAGGTGAGAAATCACCAAAGGATTGATGAGCTTATGAAATCAACAAAGACAGTATAAGGCAAAATGCAATTACTTATCAATTAAAAATCCATTTGACATATTGGAGAGATTAATAAAGAAATTTGATTTGTTTCTAACAAAAAAAATCAGGTTCTTAAACAAGGTAAATTATATTTGATACACCTCATCTGAATCTGAAGCATAAACCAAAGCGAAAGCATAAACTTTGTGAACGAGAGGTAGCAGAGGCTTAATTTCTCAGCCATCGACTATAAAATGACTGTCGTAAGTCAATGTGTAACCTGGACTGTGCTACATTAATTAACTTGCTATTTAATCACATTTAAACTCTTATTTTGAATTAGGGCATTGCGTTCTTCCCCCTTTAACATCCTAAAATGCCAGAAATGCAAGTAGTCTTTATTACTTTCTGTCTTTCTGGGACACGTATATGTACTGGATACAGGTCTGTGAAGTAAAAGACAGCATATTCAGTTTAAAAAGAATAAGCATGAAAGTATTCTCTAGTAAATAAAACACTATGTTCATTCTGGAATTAAGATCTAGGAATTCAGCTGTTTGTCCCACTAAGCATCTGTGAAAGAATTTCAGCAGTGCTCAGTCTCACAAAAGTACTTAAGCAGTTGACAGCATGGGCATGTTATCTCTTGAAAATGTATACAGTAACAAATTTGATCTTACCGCCAATATAAAGATCCTCTTGGCTTCATCAAACATCCTCCTCCTTTCACCCCAAGTTCCTACAAGTACGCTGATAGCCAGGGATTCTGTGTACTTGTGGCTTGCACTGACTTGTGCTATTCTGTCACTAAAGGGTCGAAGTAGGGTCAGACTATGCCTGCTTTCACTTACAAAGTCAAACACTCTGTTTGATATGTCATTTAGGAGTCTCGAGGGACCTTTAAAATAAATAGATGTTTGCCCATTTTGGAAAAAACAACCACCACCACCAAACAACAGGAAACAAACAACCAAAACTCTATAGGAAACAGAAACCTCTTCCTATAAATCTGGTGCTTAAAACTGATGGAACATATTTCCATCGTATTTTAAAAGATTTGAAGTTTTCTTGCTTCCACACTGTAGCTTTTCCAGGGAGAGCTGACTGTTACAGCAAGACTCATTTCTTGACTTGTGAAGGGCCTGGGAGGCACAAATGAGTGTTACAATAATAATGGACCATCTTCTGGCCAAATGAGAATGTGTTTTGCAGAGAAAACTTGTTCTGAATTGAGTCTTATTAGTGCAAGTTTCAGGGTGTGAGGAAAGCGTCTGAAACGGCAGGCTTTTCAATCAAAGAAAACTTTCATCATATTCAAACATTTTCTGGAGAGCCATATGGATGACTTGCTGGCAATCTGCCATTTATCAAGCATCTGATCTATGAGTTTCTATGTCTTCTCTTGAAAGCCTTATAGTAAAGACCCACTGATTTTTCTTTTCAATCCTTAGCGATCAAGTAGGCTTTAAAACAAGAAAAGACATGATTTCATTATTTTGGATTCATAAACTCAGAGTTAGTGAATAGCTTCTCCCAGACTTTAACTTTAAAGAGCAGCAAAAGACTTTAATCAGAATATAGAAATCGTAGCATGTGAGGAAAAAAGAAAAGTATCTGATAGGATTTCATCCTAAATTTTAGTCCTAATTAATCATACAAATACTGTAAAACAGAAACACAGTAATATTTTTTTCTAACATTTTCTCTAGGGTATATAGTGTGTGGAATTATTGACATTCTTTTATTAAATTTTTTTTTAGAGTAAAAACAAAGATATGAGCAGATCAAAACTGTTTAAAAGTTTCTGTCAACTTCTTGAAACTATTCGAGATGAAAAGGCCTGTTGCTGTTTCAGGTTTAAAACATATTACATAGTGTTCACACGTGAGCCATTGATAGAATCATTTGGGGAGCCATCCATGTGGTCAGCACAATAGATAACCCTGGGGAAAAACCTTGTGTGAAATCTCTATCCCTCCACACCAGTCACACATATGAAGATACATATTCAGCTACAAATGCCCACATATTCTCTGGATTTGATCTCTCCAATATGCAATAGCAATAAGGCAAGACAGTCCAGGACAACAGCCTGGGACAGGCGTTACATGACCCCAACGGTCTTAATGGAGAAAAAGTCGTTAGTGCAGGACAGCACTTTTTTTTCATATGTTCTTTTTTAAAGGGACCCCTGGATATTTAGCAAAAGGGGTCTTAAGCTTTTATGGCTAAGCAGAGATCAGGAGAAATTGGTGGTGTAAGCCCAGGCATGATTTTTGGAACTAGCAAGTGTATGACTAGCAGCTTCTAATGCAAATATAGGAATCTTCTCTGAGTGACATGTGTTCTTCGTCCCTAATTCCTGAATTCTTGTGCAAATGGAGAAAATTTGCAGGTCTGCATATTTCTTTCTTCAAGAGTTCAAGGTTTTGCACTAGGAGCTGAGTATTGTTTGGGTATGTTCTTACGTTCTTACATTACTTACATGTCTTCTATCGAAAGTGGGTCACAAGTGGAAGTTATCTGTGACTCAATGTGGAAGAAGAATATCTCCACCTAGTAGAATAAGGAGATTTAACTCTCTTTTTTTTTTTCTTCTTATTTTTTCTTGGCAAAAGGGAATTTTGTGTAAATTTCTTTAGAAGGTATTGGCTAATCCTGAGAATAACAAAATCATAGTTCAGTATTACAGCTGCCAGCATCTGGCATCAGGAAGTATTTTTGTTTATTCAAGGTTTTTATATAGGGTAAGGGCTACATATTTTTGCTCTCTGACCATAGTCGCTCATAGTATGCCCAGTGCTATAGCATGTTTCTTTCCTCTATTGTACAGTGAGTGTTTGAGTTTGATCCTGCGTTCTTCTTGGACTGTATTTCACTGGAGATGAAGGAAAACCTGTGACTCTGAATGCTGTTGCAGTTTCAGTTGCCTGTTTGATAAATGGCAACATGCTTAAGTGTTTTGGGATTTTGTTTCAGTTCAGTTTACTAAAGGCCTAATACAAAACCCGTGGAGGCAACAGAAAAGCTTTTGTCGTAGGATTGGGCCCTAAAGAATTGCCAATATCTATTGAAAAAGCGTGTTGTACTTTTCAAATGAAAAGATCAGTCACAATTTCTAACTGACTGCAGTAACACCTTGATAGAAATAAGATAACTTGGAATTTTCTATTATTAAAAAATGAGATTTTTCCCTTTGAAGTTTCATAAGGAAATACAGACTAAACTTAAATTTTCTGCATATAAGCTAATCACGTTTTCTTTGTAGTCTTAATGGTCTAAAGCTCTGGATCCTTGCTCCTCCAATTTCAGCAAATGAATAGTACCTAGAGGGATAGGAATTTCATATAGTTTTTTTCCCCCAAGGTTATCTATTCTGCTGACTGCATGGCTGTCTCTCTAAACCATTCTGTCAATTGCTCAAGTGTGAATGCTATGTAATATGGTTTATATCTGGAAGGTTGAGGCTTTCTTCTCCTACTGGGAGTTTCATATTTTGATTAGACAGCCTTAGTTTCCTTCTTTTTGTACCTCCTAGGAATTCCCAGAAATGGTCTTGTTATACAAGTAGTTTGGCAGGTACAACTTTATAGTTACTTATGTAGAATTTATTTTCCTCAGTAAATAATTTTCTGCATCAGTAATAGCAGGCTACAAGTTATTTGTCATTGTAGTAAATATTCTACTCAAATATGTATTTTTAAATATTATCTCCTCTAAAGGTTTTGTTCTTGTAAATATGTTAACTTGTTTATTTATATTATATTTACACTGTTATACTGTCTAAACTTCTTCTTGGTCAGCAGCAATCTAAGACTAAAGGAAATTGTCTGTAATTTAGACATCCTGCATTGCAATCGCACAAAAGCAGATCTGGGATATCTGGTTATTCTGCTTTACGCATACCAGAACAGAGGAGTCTTGGTCTATGTGCCGACACAGTTATTTAGATGCAATGCAGAGTAATGAGTTTGTGAACAAATGTAGCACTGGTCTTAGCACTATCCAAGTGGGAGGAACTACACTATTAACTCCGGTCACTTAGGTAGTGAGTAGATTTCTGGAATTATTTAGTCATACTTAAATGCTTTTTATCCGCATAATCTGAGAAGCTATGGAAACTGTGATTTCTGTTTTCTGGCTCTGTTCGTTGTGGCTCAGAAGAGATCAGACCAGTTCATGGTGAGGAAGTCCTGAGAGGGTTATTAAGAAATGATGTGGAGCAGAGCAGGTTGCTGACCTGAAAATGGTTTTAGGTTGAGAGTGCATGAAGGGACAGGACTGTGTGTGCTTGGCGTGGCCTTACACCCATCGTCACACGTTCCTCTGTGGCTGTTCATGGAGACAGGAGAATGAGCTCAGTGAACCTGTGCTCTGACTCAGTAATCCTGTCCTCTTGTTTATCTGTGTGATAACGGGAAGCAGTAAGAAGATAGGAATGGTTATAATATTTCATTGGATTCAGTTGTTAGGACTTGTTTGGTTCTTGGATTTTCAGTGACTTCAGGGGCATATCTGCGGGTGCCAATCAAGGAAGAATTCTCCAAAGTGTCCGTTTCCCCAGGGTGCTCACTGCCTGCTCAGATGGACCAGCATGAGAGCAAGGAGGTCCCTGTTCCTGGAGTCAAGCCAGCCTTGCCCTCTTTGGTTGTAACTACCAAAAATATATTGGACTGAAATGATATTTTTTAAGACTGAAAAGACTGTGCTTCACTTATTGACCAAAGGAAAATAATTTTTGTTTCCGTAGTGGCTGAAAAACAAGGATGCTTTGGCTTTCAGTTTCTCTCCTTCCGCTCCCACCCTGCCCCCCAAAAACATTAGTCTAAATTACCTTAATTATCTCCTAGCAGTGCATCTTTCAGTGTCTTTTCTGGCAGTAGCATGTGTTTCAGAATAAATATACTGTAGAACATGAAAATAGCACTTAAGAAATCCTTTGTAGTCAGTGAATGGATGCCTTACATATTTCAGCAGGAGTTTATATGAATATACACATTTGTAATTTGTTCCATTATGGTTGTCTTCTACCCAGTCTGAATACATATTTACTTTTTTCTAGCTGGTCTTACACAGGCTCATATGGCAATTAGTTGCACAGGTAAACTGATGTAAGATTGAATGAAAAAGCAGTCTTTTGTTTGATATTTAAATCAGTTCTCTGTACTGTCTTCTTGGCCTTGCAACCAGAGAGAAGAAACAGAAGTACCTGAATTGCTTTTTTGATATCTATTTTTCTTTCTGTGGCACTGTGATTTGTTCCATTCCATGTGTATTCTCCTCTGTATAACATCCTTTCTGTTTTCCATGGGCTTGGGTGTTTTCTTGGTATTCTTGTACTTTTTAAATACTGTGTAACTTACAGAGAGTTAAAAGTGAAGCATAAGAAAGATGCTTTCCATGGAAAAGCCACCAAACATCTCTTTTGACTGATGTGATTCAGAGCAGAAAGACATCTTTCCTGAAACACAAAGAAACTTTTTAGTTTGCTTCTCTGAATAAACCAGATGTTAGTTTTAATGAAGAGAACTATTGCTTTTTTATTTAGTATTGGAAATAATAATGTTCTTTTTTAAGACCTGTACTATTTGTAAAGAATAAAAAAATGAGCTCTGAAGAGATTAAATCCACTCATAACTTCTGCCACATTAAAGGAACTAAATGTATAGAGATTGGATTAAGCAAATATAATGTTGCATTCTTTCAAATATCTGTTATGTAAATACCCTATAATTTAAAAGCAGATTTTTTTACCCCTACAGTGTTTGCAAAAGATATATCTGGTTTAATGTTGGGGTTTTTTTTATTGAAAATGGCATGCAAGTTGTAAAGACTATCTTGTGGGGAAAAAAATCTGACAGCTTTGATGAGGTCAATACATATTTTAACATAAAGCGAGGAGTATATTGGGTCTGAAGTGAGTGTGCAGAAGATAGTTATTCATCCCAGCAAGTTATCCCCGACATACCTTACACACTCAAGATTAACTGACCTCATCAGCTCTCGAAACTAGTTCTTGAAACTATTCCTTTGTCTCTTCCAGGTGTCAATAAATCCAGCAAAGGTCTTATCTGGGCTCCAGGTGCCCCAGTCTTCCGGCTCTCTAGTCCCAGCTTACCATGAGAGCTTTTGCTGATGTGCCCACACAAATAAAATGCATATTTGAATGGTATCAAAAGACTCCTAGGAGTTGACAGAGTTTGAAGAGTGGACTGTTTGCCCATGAAATAAGTACAAATGAGATGCTTAGCTGCAGCTTTTTAGGAAGCTAGCAGGTTAGATTTAGTTGTTTCTTTGGGGAGAGGTGGAGAACTTGGTAGCTGATGCAAACCTGTGCTTTTCTGTGGCATGTGAGGGGAACGCTGGTGTTCGGCAAGAACACATTGCTATGGAGATGCTTATTTTTTGGTGCACAGAGAACGTAGGATTTTTAATGAGTGGTGGTCAGGAGCAGAAAGACGAAGAAATGCATTAGAAAACCCCAAAATAAACAGAACTATGTTCTCGTTGTTGTTTTTGCAACGTCTGACAGAGTGGTGATGCAGTTTGGTTTTGGTTTGGTGTGTGGACTTTTTGTTTGGGTGGTTTGGTGTTGTTTTCCTGGGACTGTACTGTTTTACCACACTGCCGAGGATGTCTGTAGTAGTAACCATCTGCAAGGTTGCTTCCACATCAAGCCCTTGTGAAGCCCAGGTAGTGCAGTAGGAAAATTATTATGTTGCTTTAGGGTTCTCAGAAGTCTCAATCCCTCAGCTTATTTAGGGCAAAGCTCCTTAATGAAATCACAATATTTGATGGCACAGTCCCCAGGATATGTAAACATGCTGCCTAGACAGCTGTTAAATAATTGTCAATGTTTATTCAGCCTCTGTCAGGGCGAGGTAGATTTTTAACACACTTTCTGGTGGGATCTCCATAGAGAACAAAGTAAATCCTTCCTCCCATGGATGTGTTTCAGAGCTGCAGTGCTCGTTTCTGATGTCACTGATTTACTGTGTCCCAAGAGAGTGGTTTCTACCCATTTGCACCCTACTTTGTTCAGAACTTATGTGCTAACATTAGCTTTAGATGATTATTAGGTATATTCAGAGAACTCCATGAAACTGTGTGCTTTTCACAGACGGTGCAATCAAACCTCAAGTCTCAGCACAGTGATCTCTAAACAAGGATTGTTTAAACCCGTTTGTGTCCAAAATTCCATGTAAGAGTTTGCACTTGTTCAAATGCCATGGCACAGCGTGTAATATGGGTATTTGCTGTAATACATCTGTACAGATCTATGCCGCTAGATGCCTAAGGTTAGGCTTCGTGCTCCATACACAGCATAATTTTTTTTCAGACAGGAAGATGTTCCAAGTGATAGAGCATGAAGTTAGGAACAATGTGTGAATCCACTAAAAGAAATAGTTTTTAGATATGTATTCTATGTTTCTATCTTTGTTACTTTGCACTTTATATTCAGGTTTTGTAGAGTGAAAATCAGGGGGAAAACGCCAAACTATTCCCTGTATCTTGTGGGGAATTCCTTGATAGCGGAAGGTCTAGTTTCCACGTTAATATCGAGTATTTGATCACTACTTCTGGCAAGGTTTTGCATTGGTATAAAGATTAAAGGTTTAGTTTATACTTCAGTGCTCTTGTAAAGTTTTCATTAAGATTTAAATGAATATGGTAAGATAAGACGTGCTTTCATGTCTTAAAAGTCACGATCCAAAAGGGTGAATATGCTGTGAAAACTGTTACTGGATATATGATGTAAATATATGCAGTGTGATTGCTCTTTTCTAAATATTAGCCGTTTGACTTAGTAGGTTGCACTGTGACAGCACGAGGCCTGATGTGATGTAAACGATGCCAATCTATGCACTGTTGGCATGAGCATCTGTCTCCTTGGCAGACTCCGAAGGCAGCTCCTGGCAGCTTTGGAGTTGCCTCTAGGTCTATCATATGGTTAAGCTTCTGACTTTTCCTCTTTAGCTAAAGTCCACTCCATCTGGAACCTATTTAATTCTTTCACCTTTGATTCTGGAGAAACATGTGTGGTAACACTGTACATTCTGAACTGAGGACTCAAATTATTTAAATGCTTATGTATGTTACACTTCTGCTGAGGTCTGAAACAAACTCTGAATGTTGCACACTAGAACGGAAGTCTGAAATAGGATGAAACCAAAAGCACTGTTTCATATGAAAGTCACAAGGCAATTACAGTATAATTTATGTTCTTTGTTATTGTTATTTTTGTGGGGGTTTTTGCTACCACTGTAGTGGTGTTTTACCTCTCGGTGCTGGCTAGGCTGCCAGACAAAATCTGAAATATATAGTCAGCCTTGAGAAATGGAAAGAAGGTAAAATCAGGCCCAGTAGGTCTGATAGAGTTCTGGGTTGACCTAGAGGGTTCTTACAGGTCAAGGCATACTGCAGCCCACAGATTTATCCAACTGACGCAATAGTCGGATTCAACTGTGGGCATTCAACCTTAAAAGTTCTAGTGTAGATCAGGGTCGTATTGTGCCACAGACCACAAAATTAAATTATTCTCCTCCTCCTTGCTTCTTGGTGCAGTTTCTCTGCTCTAAAGGCCCAGTACGAACAGTTCTAGTCACAGCCGCAGTTGGATCTGCCCTTCTTAGAGAGAGAGAGACACCAAATAAATTCTTCCACAGAGATTAGGAAACTGTCAAAATAAAATGGTCATTCATTTTCTATTAAGCCCTTTTCTATCTTCCATGGTCCTATATTGTTATTTAAACAATCTCGTTCCCTCGCAGTCTTCAGGTAACGTTAATGTCCAGCACATGAAAAGGGTAAGACTCATCAGAAGTGCAATGTTTCATACTCATAGTTACTGAAATACAGCAGCTTTGTCAGAGGAACAAACCCAACAACAACATCATCATATGCATTGCGGGAAAAAAAAGGCAAAGAAAATGGAGGACAGGAAGAAACAGCTTCTTTGTATTAAAAGCAGACAGCTTGTTCACTCATCTTCTGCATCCCAGCACACTTCTTAGGGTCTTGGTGACATCTGGCTCACTTGCTTTGGTTTCTCTTCACTCTTCCTCTCACACCAGGAGAGGGCTGTACATGCTGCTCCATCCTGCCATGCCAATTACAGCAAGGGGATAATGACACTGACTCCATTCCAGCGCTGTCTAGGCTTATAGCCGATTAGACAGATGGGCAGAAACATGAGGAAGACTGTAACTTTGAGGAGTGTGATCTCAAAAGCCTGAAACTGATTTTTCCTTCTTGCTTAGGTACAGCATAGACTTTCACATGCTTTTCTGTGGTAGAGTCAGATCTTAACCAAAGTCCAGTTACTGGCTCTTTTCCTGGCTTATCTAATATATCCCATATTCTCTGCCTGGGAAAGGAAAAATGCTCCTGGGAGCTACCATGTTGCTAAGCCTTGCCTAAAGTTCTTTTGTTATGTCGTCCCAGGCACAAGCAGTGTATCTGAATGCCTGGACACTAATTTTCTCAGTGCAACTTGAATCTCACTTGATTCTGTCAGCCTCTGAGGATCATTCAGATTGGTCCAAGCAATCTGTGAACCCTGACATCAATTTGTCTGCCAAAGTCACCAGTTTAATAAGTAATGGTATTAGCCAGGTAGAGGTTATGTGCCTTTAATATTCATGTAAAGCTTCACTATACATTTTTATATCTTGTTTGAGCAGTCACCTGGAAAGACAGCAAGCTTAAAAAGCTGCTTTTCAGGAGAGGAAAGCTAGATGCCAGGTTGTCACACAATATGTTGTTTCCCCTCCTCTGCTGCATATCTAGGAGGTGAGCTTCTGCAATGGAGATGACTGGAGAAACACTAATTCGGGGCTTGACATTTGACAGACAAAAATAGATGCAAAATGAAGAATGTTGTTACAGATATAGAAAAAAAAGGCAAGAAATCAATACGATCAGAATCAGAGAGAAGCAGGTGACTCGTTGTGAAATAAAAGAAACCATTAAGGATAGCTTACTTTTGAGTCTTCTCTTGATTTACTTTGGGGATTTCAAAGTATGCTGATTCCTCTAAATCAGTTCTGATGATGTTGATACTTAGTAGTGAAAACCTTTTTTTTTAATTCTGCAGTGGGTCTAGCATCTTATTTACTTGTAAATGTAGCTGCCACAGTATATAACTGCCAGATCATGCAAGTCCTACACAAATTCCCAACAGAAGCAGGATTAACTGAGGAGGTAAATACCTACCAGTCAATGTCTTTGCAGACCAGAATTGGCAAAGAAAACTTAGTCCGTAGTCTTTAGTCTCTGGATTGCTTTGTCTGCATTACGCAAAAGGGTTAGAAAATTAGAATATGTGTAAAGTTATCAAATAAATTGACTGCCACTTGTAGATAACTGTGAGATCAGAAAACATATGGTTACAAAGCGATGTACGCATACCCTTTAAAATACAAAGTTGGCCTGTTTTATGAAAAACAGGTATTGAAGAAGGGAAAAATATTTCAAGGAACCTAACAGATATTGCTAGAATACTGATGAGTGCCTCATACACTCCACCTGGGGATCCTTTGGTGTAGATCTGTCACTTTTTTCTTGATGGATGTAATTTTTTAAGGCATGTTTTGGTAATAGATGCTGTAAGTGCAGCCTGCTGTACAACACCAAGAGCCATCTCAGAATAATACAGAGTTTAGAGCTTGAATTCATCCATCACATGGAAAGACTACCTGAGATGTGTGAATCAAATAAATGTCTGTATACAACTCAAAAACTGATAGCAACTTCATTTCTTTTGTGCTTTAAAGAGGATTAGGATAACTTTCACCCTGTCTTCACCAAACTAGCCCTAGCCTTTAAGCTTCGTATCACTGAAGTGAGGAAAGAAAGGAAAGGGCACATTTTTCGTACTTAATGCATTGATTTATGACTGGTTTGAGATGAGACTCTCTCTTTTTTAAGAAAAGCAAACAAACAAACAACCAAGCAGCACAAAATACACAGCAAGGTTTTTTGTTCTATGGACAGTAGTCCTTTGATGTACCAAAGGATAAGTCAGTTTGTTCTAAATAGGAAAGAGGAGGAAAGGTGCCTAAAGATGTGAAAGTTTATTAGTCTACAATACATGCTCCATGTCATTTCTATCAAACAACCAGGAAATGTTAATGGAGCGTGCTTGCTATATTATATAATGTCAATATTAATCTTTTGCCATTTTGCTGGTGTTCTAAACTAGCTAAATTAGAATGTTCAAACCCCTTCAAGTTATTGTAGCCCAGTTCAGGCATGTGTGGTGTAGTCTGTCTAAGTCTGAACTCCATGGGTCTACTGTTCCATTAGAAGGAATGGCACATTCTAGCTCTGAATTATGATTATTTTCTCAAAACAGGTGAAGAAAGTGCTGCATTTCTTCTGTGTGCAGATATTTTCAGTTCTTAAGGTGGCCTGATGTAAGTAGGACATGTTTCTAAACACTTAGAAGTTATTAAGTATCATTACACATATAATAGAACACATATAATTAGCACAGAAAGACATTTCTACAGAGACGGCAATAGAAAACCTCATGTAAAATGCATTTAAGCTACATGGACCTGTGCAGTCCATTTAAAATCTAATTATTATTATTTATATTATTATTATTTCGATTTTATAAGTCTGCAAGGAGCCAAAAACTGCCTAGTCACTGCCCCTCAGATCTCATACTACAGACTAAAACCACATGAAATAAGCAAGAAGGGCTCAGAATAGAGATACAAGGGATATGCAGCACAAGGGCAACATATTGGATGCAAATGTTCTGGCTTGTTGATTTTCTTGTGATTTGAAAACAGGAGAATCTTAGAATAATTACACTTGGCAATCTATTTCTCTTTTTCATCATGGAAAACCAGTTTCAGTCTAAAAAGGAAAAATGCCGTAACACATACTATTGCAATTCCTTAAATATTCCCAATAATTTGAATTTTCTTAACTATTTCTGATAGTTCCAAGTGTTTTACATTGATAGTTTAAAGGCATATGAAGAGAGGCCAAAATATAAAACCCAAACCAAAATAAAATTATTATATCCTACCTACTATGTATTCTTTCAATTAATAATCTAATTGAATTAGTTTAAACAACTGGGTTAATAGCTGCCTTGTCATCACTAACCATATCTAGAAATAAAAAAAGGGAGAGAGTTATGACCTTTACATGAAAAGCCTTATTACAGGTGTTTGGGATTGAGGATTATTACAAAAATCATTACTGTGCCAGGCATACAGCATTAAGTAAGATGGATGTTAAAATGCTGTTGAGTCTGTGGCTCAGGTGTAGTACGTAAGAGAGGGATTCTCTATTCTAGCAACCTTAAAAAAAAAGAAATTATTGTTTCTTTATGCTAGAAGTCAGTGGAGGATGTTTCCAGTCTGAGTTCAGGATATGAACAAGTTCGTTCTGTGATCTTACCTGTACTAGCCTTTTGGGGAGGAAAAAGAAAAAAGTCCTTTCATGCTGGTTGAGAATGAGAGAGTAAAATGTATTTTCTTGGGAAATAAATTTTTGAAGCTTAGCTTCACACAGGTTTTCCTTTGGCAAAGTTGCTAATGATCTATTTTGAACACATTTAGAAAAAGTAGCTTCCCAGTAGGAGACATTTATGGTAGAAGACAGAGAGTTCCAATTTTGTCAAGTGTTTGATGAGGAAGAACAGCATCTATGAGAAAAGGAATAGAATCTGAGTGTTGCCTCTCTCTCTTAAGTGCTTAGATAAACAGCAAAGATCCTACTAAGCCAATGTTTCTTTTCATGTGTAGATAATGTATGGTTTTGCTTTCATATTTCAATGTTTTCGTGGTTATGCTGCTTGTACAGGACCGTGCAGACAGTCAGTGTTTGAGATAGAAACACAATTCCTGATTTGCTATCCCCCGGTATGCTCAAATCACTATAGACCTGAGTTGTACAACAAGGCCAATGAGCTCTACACTCAAAATACAATAAGACACTTGGGGTATGTATGTCTTTTAAAATTATTTTGATTTCCCTTGAATTAGCAATCATTTTTCATAGTAATTTCTTTAATCATTGCTCTAAGGATTTTTGGAAGCTATATCAAAGATGGAATAACCATAAGAATAAAATACATACATTTCTTTGGAACTTTTATTTCTTTACATTTAAATTAAGTGAACATCCATGTGCCTAACCGGATCTGTAGTCTAAAATTTAGAGTAGAAATTAGAGTGATAAGGAAATAATTGTAAGTAAGTGTGGAATTTGAAGTGAGATGAAGAGGGTATACTAGCATATGGGAAAATTGTGTGCAGAATGTATGGCGAAGACCTTTCTGCTAAGAATAACAGGGAAACATGACAAGTTCTGCAAGGAAGGTGTCAGAGTTTACTAAATGAATTTTCTCCATGAAAAAATGTACCTAACATCACAAAAACTGGGTCCTTAATCAGCTAGATAGCCACAGTGACAATTAAACTGATTTCCTCCATTACAAAAGGAATACTGATTGATGGGGGTTTTTTTCTGTCACGTTTGTGAACTATGAATTACTTATTAATCTATGAAATAATAATAGTTGCAGTATAGGAACCAAAATACTTAGGTACCTTATGCTGGAACGTGAAAAAAGCCCTACAGAGGTTCACATCATCTATGTGGGCAAAATTTAGCTTATCTTTGTAGAGAAAGAGAGTCTAGTCAGACCATATACTATCGTAACAGGTACCTCTTGCCTAAAATACTAATGTCAATATAATGGATTAGAACAGCAGTGTCAAATTCAATTATTCATTTAGATTAGACTCAGCAGTAGGATCATGAGGGAACAGAAACTTGATATGATGATGAAAATAGTTTTTTACATAGGGAATAAACTGATAAATCACCAAAAGATTATTTTGTGGCTAGTTGACATAGTGGCCTATTAGTAGCTTAGTGGCCAACTTGAGGCGTTTTTAGGAGCTCAAAATATTTGAAAATTAGAAAAAGTTCTTAGAGACAGGTAAGATTTTCCTGCAACTCCAGAATTACTTAGATAACGGACATTTGGAGTTCTAAACAAAGCAACAGTGATGTTATCACAGGAAATAGGAAAGCACTGTGAAAAACCATCCACTTATTTCCAGTGTACCAGGAACACTAAAGGCCAATGGTTGGTAAAATGGGGATATAGAGCCGGTCTGGCCATGCTGTGCTGTGGAGAGAACCAGCTAGGCTGGGAAAGTAAAAAGGTCTCTCAAAATTCACACCATAGTCAGTGATCTCTTATCAGATTTTGACTGAGCAGAATTTTTTTGTTGCTGCATATTTATGACTTCGTTTGATTCTAAGAATGATGTACATGCTTGTTGCTTGCATGACAGTCTTTCTGCCGGTTAGAAATCAGGACTTCACAAATGAAGCTTCTTGGAAAAATGAGTGAATCTCTAGCTGTTTCTGACCTGGCTGTTTCAATGGCACTGAGATACTGCTGGTTCACACTATCTTAGGTATTCATATAGTAATATTTGGGCTGGAACTAGCAATCAAAAAGCTACAACAAATGTGACTTATTCCTTGACTTTGGGAAGGCAAATTGTCTTCATGGCAATTTGTGAGATATATATGTCTGGGAATTAAGTTATGCTATTTGGCCTTACTTTGGCTGTTTCCAACAAATCTGGAGTCCTGAATGCTTTAGGCCCATCCCTGACGCCCTTGTTACATATGGAGTCTTTTTTTAGTCACTGAAGGACAACCATCAAACTGTCTTCCACAATTCTGGTGCCAAACCAGGCAACCCTTGATCATGATCAGGGCTCACAAATACTCTTGTTTCACAGAAAGGATGGTAAGTTACGCTCTTTTTCCATTCATCTGTTCAAATCCTGTTAGCATTTGTATATCCTGGCTTTGTATTGCATAGAACTGGAGATGAGATGACCTGAGAAAGGATATTGAGAAAACAAGACAAGAGATGACAAAGTCAAGGTCAAGGAGATGCTACTGTGTGAGTCAGATGTTCTGAAGCATGAAAAGAATACGAGGAAGAAGAGTGGAAAGAGGAGGTGGCTGAAATAACTGATAGATGATATTATTTTGTCTTTCAGCAATTAGTGGGCTCTTGAGTACTTAAGAAGCAGGTGACTATACAGAAAGAGCTGAAAGCCATTATGCTTTCCTGAACAAAGAGTTAATTGCTTTGTGAGAAATGCAGTCTGGACGGGTATACACTTTATAATTGGGGCATATATTTTTCTTGAGTAGTCATTTGCAAACAAAAGGTAATTTCTATGGAATCAAAAGAATCTGTGAGTTCAAATTGAATTCAGTACATGGTTTCAGTGAAAAATGAAGGAAGAAGGAAAATGAAAACACACTGTGACATAATTGTGGTTTTAGTTTGGTACTGCTGAACTATTTTGTTTCAAAATGTTTTACAGTTAACTTTTTCATCTTCACAATAATATTTTTGCTTTAAAGCTAGACAACAACAGCAACAAAACATATATACTATATTTTTTTGTTTAGATCAAAAGAAAACTTTGGCTTGATCCTAAAATTCCATTGTATGAGATTTTGCTTTGTTTCTCTTAGATAAACTGGGAGGAAAATACTTCATTTTTATGCCTGAATTGTTTTTCTTGGACACAGCTCTCATATTAAACTCCAACATGTAGCTGCTTATATGTACCATACGTACCTGTGGCTGTCAAAGGAGGAAATTCAGGAAAAATGCCTTTTTCTGGGAAATACTCTGAAAAGGAGGATCAGAGTGCTGAATTGTACAAAGAATGCTAAATGCCAATATATATTATGAGTACAGTAATAGTTATCTAGTATTATTCTCAGTCCTTCACAGCACAATAACATACTTAAAATTGAGAAAACGAAAAAGAAGATAGGTCATATTTCTGAGAGTGAGGAAGTACTAGGAAATACTTCAATCCTGCCTTTGTACTGAACTTTTAAACTTCATTTAAAAAAAGGAATCTTCTTTGAAGGACTGCAGATTGTTAATACATCACTGCCAATTCTTCCTGGTCTCAGTTTTCTCAATTATTCTAGCTTGCGATGTCAATTGCACACACATTGGGAAAGAAGACAACATTTTCTATTATCATTTGCGGTTTATTTCCCATAAGCTCACATGACTGCTCCGGTCGTGTATGTTCCATCATTGTCATTGAATTGAATTGGGTTTGGTTTGTGTTTTTTTTTTTTTTTCTTTGATGAAAATGCACAGAGCAAACCACGAACTCAAAGAAATTCTTTGGTTTTATACGTATATTTTACAAATATTTACAGTAAATTTCTCCCCAGGGTCTGAACTCCTGACATAGAGCTAAGAGCAGTGCAGGTATAATTTTCTACAATTCTTAAAGCTATTTGGATTATACCTTTTGGTGGTGAAGGGTCTGATTCACCCAGTCAGATCTGATCCAGTGCCTGGGCAGTCATCTTCTCACAATCACGGCTTTGCAGACGTCCTTCTGGAAGGGACGGGCGGAGTTTACCTGAGAACTCAAATGTCGATTTTAAAAAAAGCTTGAGCTATCTTCTAGGTTTAACTCGGGCATTTGGCTGTTTTAAATGAGGAGGTCACTGCCCAGTATGTTTTGAGTTAATGCCTTGGTAAATTTTTTCATTTTTACGTTGGCTTCTTAATTCATGTAAAAAGTAGTAAGGAGAAAAGTAAAATATTTGTTTCTTCCTGTTTTTTTTTTTTTTTTTAAATTTCTTATAGCTTCACGTTTTCCTTAACAGTAAAAATAATAAGAAAACAGAAATATACCGTTGGAGTTAGATGTGCTGTCTTATAAACTAAGCATGTGCAATCACAAAGTGAGAACAAATAAAAAAGTGTGATAAATCTGTCAATTCTAATAGAATAGACAAAACTAGATATTCTGATATTAAGCAATTAAAATATTTTAATATTTTATTAAGGATACACAAAACCAAAAATGCTAAAACATTAGAACTATTGTATAAAAATTGTACTCTAATAGCATCTCTCTTTTTCAACTTAGGCAAACTTTTGTATGGACTAAATACAAAACACCCCTTGATTGTCTTCCTTTGTCCCATTTTGACAGTAGTGATGGTGGTAGAATTTGCTCTTCCAGTGGAAAAATAAGAGAAAGATTGGAGTTTCTTTGTTTGATTTGAAGCCTTTTACTGCCAAGCTAAATGTACATAAAGCAAGAGGGAAAAGAACAAAGCAGATGGAAGTGGTTTCTGTTTCAGGTATTGAACCCACTTCCTCCATTCACTGCTGTGGTTAGAGAGCTGGAACACACTCGTCTTTTCAGGCTTACGAAGACCTGGAATACTTGCTGCACAACAAACCTCTTTGAAGTAGTAATCTACATTGCCTTTCTGGTGAAGAATTCACAGAAGTCTTGTGAGAGCTGGCTTACTAAGCCATTAAAATTAGACTGAGAGGAGGGAGGAGTAGAAAACTACAGAAGAAAAATATGGTGTAAAGAGAAGAGGCTTGAGGAACAAGATGTTAGAAGTAGCATAAGGTTTATTTCATCTGTTGTTTAGAAAGACTAAGGCAGAGTAGTTCACAATGTTGCTTGTACAATCTTTTTACTTCCAGGAAAATGTCTCTAAAAATCATGTGATAAATGCAGCAGTAAGTTCCAGAGGCATAAAATGACTGTATACCTTGCTCTGTTAGCCCATTCGTTCTTTTCCTCTTAAGTGCAAAGAATAATCATAAGCGGCAGAAGAATATCCTCTATGTAGTATGTGTTTGTTACTCTCGCATTTTGGGTCACTGAAATCCAGTTCCTCATTCCTTATTTTTACAAGTTACAATGTTAAGTCTTTTGATTCACATAACATATCCAAATCCATCTGCTAAGTTATCTAGGACAAAATATCTAGGACAATTTCAAATACAGACTTCCACTAAAAAAGCAGACTATTTAACTGGAAACAGATGCCATTCGCCTTTTTCCCAGTCAATAAAAATCTCTCCTAAATCATCACAGTGTATCAATAAATTTGATCTATGGAAATCTTTAACATTTCTGATTATATTTTTATATTCTAAATCTTATTATATGGGTGTGTGCTCATTAAATTTGAATTTCTAACTTTAAAAACATATTAAGTAAATGTAAGCAAAATTTCATCTATGTGTGTATATATACACATTTGTAGCAAAGTTGAAGTGTGTTATCGAGAGGTATTGGCTGGATGAAATGTCTGTTTTTACAGAAGCCATAATACAAATATGATAGAAAAATTCCAAAGCAGAAGGAAAACAAAAACAAGTGTCCAAATGTTAAATGCTGTCATGAAACAAAATTGTAAGAGCCATTGGGGAGGATGGCATTAATCTCCCGATCAGTTTTCTGTAAACAGATTAGACATTTTGACTTGGAAATTCATTCCAAAGTAAAGTAATGATGATTCCCAAAGTGCAAATTTATACTCTTGTTATCAGTGGAGAATGTATTGGAAGAACTTTAGCTTGACCATATACTGGAATGTGCAGCTCTGCTCTTTGCAAAATGGTTCAGACAAAATTCTGCAGGATCTGTGCAGTATGCTTTGGAAACAGCGATGGAGCATGGGTCAGAATGTATATGATAAAAACTACTTTGTTTAAAATTCTATGATCATGAAGAATGAACGGATTTTGGACAGAAAAAGCAAACAGTCAAACAATTTGTATTATCCTTGCAATATGTATGGTGCAGCTTCTAACGTTTCTAATGTGTCACAGATGGTCTGGTTGGGCAGAAGGACTGCCAAAAGTGAATATAAGAAATTAATCTCTTTTTTCTACCATATCACACCATCTGTTGCCAGTTCGTTGCGTCTGTTACTAATAACAAATAATTAATAATAATTGTAATAACTTAATAAATTCCTGCTTCATTTGAAGCCATTTTTTATTGGGGTTTATTGTTTTAGTCTCCTTCTTTCGTATGTGTAGGTTAAGTAAAAAAGATTTAACCCTTTTTCTGGTGATAAAAACGTCCAAGTTAGTTGTCCATCTACTCTTAGTGCTTATATATAAGCTCTAACAAAGTATCTTCATCTAGAAAGTCCCTGTGGTCACTGAGGCTGAAGAGTTTTGCTGGATTTTGATTATAATGAGTGTACTTGTCATGTTAATATTAGGTAAAGCCAAGCTGTGGGAAGCTGATGATCTCTAACTAGTAGTGTCATGGTTCTAATATTGTTCTTTCAGAGAAAGAATGATATTCAACTTGGAAAAGTTAAAATTGTCTTTTAGTTTATTCTCTTTCCACAATGCATTTCTCCAATATTCATTTCTGGCTTTTTCTTTTTTCATTTGTTTTCTTTCAAATAAGGATTTCTCATTCATGCTTGTTGCACAAATTATGAATGGGAATATTATTTAATATTATTTTTTTAAACTTTGAGATAGAATATAATTCATAGCAATGTTTACTTGACATAACATTTTCATGGAGTGAAAAAATATCAAGCAGTGGACTGTGCCCTGTAGATGTAAATATAACTGAATGGAGCCACCGAAAAACCTGCAACATAGCAGTGTTGTGGCAATTTGAGCTTTTGTGGCGACATCTGAAAACCTGATTATTTTCTCTGTAATTTTGTGTGGTTTATTGCACTTGTCATTTGATTCAGGCCAGAGGTGCCTTTGAAACTTGTCATTTTTGTTTGTTCCCTAGACATGGATGAAGAGTTTGCTGCATTCTGAGAGCTGTGCTTGTTCTGTAAGGCTGAGCGCTGCCTGTCCTCTCCTCTGCCTCCTCACTTCTCTGTAGACCAGATCTTCAACATCTCCACAGCTGGCTGACCAAACCCTCACGTATCTGGCATCCTCAGGGTTCAGGTGATGACGGAGGCAGAATTATGACTGTACTATGATCACTTGATCACTTCACCTGCACTCTTTTTTAAAAATTTTTCTCACACAGTCTTATTTGGTTGTTTTAATAGCTGAACTGTTTTCTTCATATTTGTTTTTCATTTCCAGAAAAATGAATAGCTCGTTATCAGTACACTTCTCATTTTTACCTGTACTATGTTACAAACAGTACTCGCTATAAATATGAATGCAACCTTTGGCTTTATAAAGCATGGTGTTTAATTTGTCATTCTCAGCTCCTGCTGTGCCCATGCCCTGCAGGGAAGTATTCTGCTGATGGTGCAACTCGCAGAATTGCAGCAGTTTTACCAGTACTAATCATATATGTTCTAAAATTTGTCACTTGGTCTGAACCAGAGTTGGGAGCAAACTCTAAAATAACTGCTTTTTCATTGTATAACAATAAAGTTGTTGAGTATTAAACTGGTGCTTAATCCAAAAATACATGTTAATCTTGGAGTTTAATCCAGAGATACATGTTAATTTCCTAATGTTATTTGGGGTAGCAGCTTTGGCTTTTGTTTCAGCTGGATGCTCTTCACCCATCTCAAGGTTAGGTGTCTACCTGAGGGAGTCTTCCTCACGACACAGTGTGAGATACACCTGCCTCCTGTAGGGCATCCATTTTGCCTTAGACATTAATTTTCAGAAGGTGCTTTTCTCTCTCCATGGCTGTCAATATCATGACTAAGAACAGATGCTCAACTCATGACTGGATTCATAACCACTATTCACAATGTTAATTTATATTTATATATGTACTTTAGACTTTTATATGTATGTATGTATACACAGCTTTGTAAAAGGTGGACTCCTTGCCCTCTTGCCCACCAGGATACTCGAATTATTCAGGTGATGTTCAAACACTTTGCTACTGTTTGAAGGATTCTTGCTGGAGGCGCTGCCCTTCAGCTGCAAAGTCTGGTAACTCGATGGGTAAGGTGGGTCAGTTGTCAAGGGAGAACAACTGCGTTTTGGCTATATGAAAAAGCAAACAAAAAACAATAAGCAATATTCCAGACTTTTCAATAGGACTAGATTTGCTGATGAATTTGGATTGATACTGCTGTTCAGTTTTTCCTAGGAGTTTCAGCATTTCTTGTGGCTATTTTTTGTGTTCATTGCTGTATGTGTACATACATTCATTACCATTGAAATGCTCTTGAAACGTTTGAAGAAAGGGAGCATTGATTCAGGCAGAATGTAAAAAAGGTTTAGTGCATTTCCAGCTTCCTATAGCTGTTTTGTGTGGAAGTAATAATTCAGTTATTAATTCATAACATGCTTCTTCATACACCCCACCAAAATAATAGATATTAGTCATAAATCAAATAGCTCATGTAGATTTTTTTTCCTACAGTTTAATTGTTTCTATGTTAGAAGTTATTGCCTTTCTATAATTTTATCGTATTAAAATTAGTTCTCCTAAAATACATTTTTAAAAGGATTTAGCAGCAAAACAAATACTAAACTCACTCTGTTTAAATCTATGGTGAGGACAAGTATTGCTTCCCTGTTAATTCCAAATTTCATTTCACATGCTTCACTTTATGCCAAGTCAGCGCAAATCACTATCTGTTTCCATGATAATCTATGCTGGGCTTGTTATTGCTAACGAACCCAAATCCCTCCTTCTGAGGAAAGGGGAGGGGAGGGAGGGACTAATTGTTACTTATTTTACTACTATTCATAGATAACTAACATAAATAGAAGGAAAACATAAAATACCTTGAAGTAGAACCTTTATTAAAACATTTAAGGCAGCATAGTTAATTTACCTATAAATTAAGTTGCAGATTGATTGTTGTCTGTTTGATAGGGGTAGTAGAATTGTGGAACTGGAAACCCAAATGATTCAGGCCATTACTTATTTTCAAATAAAATGGCTATTCTTGGCATATTGGCAGTATGAAGGTAAAACAATGAAGTTCAAAATAAATGCTTTAATGGGTAAGTTTTCTACAGATTATTTTATGCTTGAAAGTATTTTCTTTATTTTTTTTAGAAAAGACTCAGGTGTCACAATGCCATCACTCACAGTGGGACAGTATTTGTTTTGAAGTCTTTACTTTTGTATGCCGTATACAAAACTGACAAGTTTCATAGGTGCATTTTCAATATTACAGGGGAATAAACCAAACAAGGAAACAAAATAAGGACGAATGTGCAAAGTAAGTTTATTCTGACATGTAATATTGAAGTTCTTCTTATGCTGAATGAGAATGGTAATTTGATCCTTTACTGAGGAAATTATAATTTTTAGATTTTGCAGCAAATATCTCACATATTGTACAAACCCCATAATATTGTTTTCTGAGCATTTGTTGTGTCTCCTTGAAATTACACTTTTGAAATGAGTTATTGTCTTGTTTTGATGGAAGTAGAACATTTGGTTTCCTTGTTCTTGAGGCGTTCTTTGAATACTCTGCCAGTTTTGCATAGTTACGTTGAAATATTGTTCATATATTTAATGGTTGTTTCTGACATTTCAGAAAACACTCTTGAATATTCTCATTGTGAAAGGTTTTGCATGCCTATTTGAGCATTTGCACCAACACCAAATTAAAATATCTATGAGTTTTTACAGATTGTCTTATTCCTTCTTCTACATGAGGAATCATTGCCTTCTAGAACTCTGCTTCCCGGAGACATCTGGGTAGATAATTTACATATACGATTTCAAACTGATTAATATTTAGACAGAGAATATGGTTTATAACCTCTTTTTTCTAAGTAGAAACAGTTTGTTTCGTACTTCTTGATACAATACAATTTCTGCCGTCAGTTAGAATTACCTCGGTCTGTCACACATAGAGGCCAAGGCTGACTTTTGTGTGTGTGATGCTGTGAGTGTGACTTTAGCTTTGCACTTCAGTCTCCTTGAGCTTAAGTGATCTACATGACTGAGGCAAATGTTTGCAAATGTAAAATTCCAACAACGGTCATTTCTATCACACAAAACTTAAGCATAAGTAAATCACAGCTAAAAACTTGACCCTAAATATGCATTTTAAATAACTTCTGGGAAACGAAGGCTTTTATTTCTCTGATATTCATAACACAGCCTTTCCTATATCTTAAGACACGCTTTAGTGGCATAAGAATGTGGGGTGGATGGAAAGTGGGGGAAGATCTGTGTTCTTTTTTCCGTGCGGAGTTAAGAATAATGCCATGACTTTCACCTCCTCCTATAGCTACTGGGAGTTTTCAGTTGTATGCCTATACTGAATTGATAAAAATAATGATGATGGTAATTTTGTGCTCTTTTCCCCTTTAACTTCTGCTTGCCTCTAGCTCTTTCCTTTTCCCTGTATCCTCCATTTGTTAGAGACAAAAGAACTGTTCCTGTAATGAGAGGCAACAGAATAATCTTCAAACTGACATTCATGCGTTTGCTGACTCGTCTTCCTCTTTCATTTTAGTAGCTTACATAGGTTTTGATTTTGATTCTTCCCAACTTCATGAAACATTTATCATGTAAAGGCAGCAATGCGTAAGAACACTGAGAAAAAATGGAGTATGTTACAGCTTTTTGTAAATTAGGTGTTTTAATCATTTAAGTCTGCAACCTGTAGGAATATGAATTTTAACTTTCCCTTTGAGAAAAGAATCAGAAATTGTTTAGGAGTTATATTTTATTGATTATTCCCTGCCTTTGTCTGTTTTCTATATGCCTGTTGCTGCATCTGGGTTTACCTATAATATTTATTAGAAATATAAATAAGCAAATTATTTTCAACCTAAATAGATCAGCACTTGAAAACTGGCAGCAACTGACTTAAAGCACATGAACAGCGCTGCTTATTTGGGATACCTGCTCACCTGCTTGGGTATTTGTGACTGAATTTACCCTCTGAGAGAAACAAAATGATATTTCATATCTTGTGCTTGCATAAATACATTTTTCAAAGCAGCATTCTTTCACGCCTAGCAGGGGTCCTGGACCCAGAATCATCTATGTAGAGTGGGAGTTTTGAAAGGTATTTTAATAAGTTGAACCAAATTCAGAGATGATTAGAAGGGTAAATTGGTGGAGTTTGATCAGAAAATATATGTATCAATGCATGTAAACAAAAGTCATCTCCCCCATGCTGATGTGAAACAGTACAATTGCACAATTTACATGATGAAGACAGAATTGAGGTTACTACTGAGAGGTGCTTTTGAGGTGCTGTAATAATGGTATAGAAATAGAAAAATGCTGAAAAAGTTTGAATAGCAGTGAAACTTCTTCTTGTGTTCCATAAGGGGAAAAGAATACCATTAAATGGGCAGTAATTATTTTTTTTTAAAAAAGTATTTATCATCATGAAGACACTGAAAGAGAAGTCTTATTAGACAGATGATTTTGTGTTTTGTAGATACGTTAGGATCTCTTTAGATAGCCATCTACGTGTCTGCCATAAAAAAAAAAGCAAACAAACAAACAAAAAACCCCACCACAACTAAATTTTGTGAATGCGTTTATTGCTAATCAACATTTTCACATATTCTTAACTTTCAAACATAGGAGTTGCATATAAGACTGGATCTTTGGACTACTTAGCTGTTCTGTGGTAAAGGTCTGACATACAACAAAAGCGTTACTAGTGAAAGTAGCTTCAGTTTTCTGAGCCTTCTGAGACTTCATTTCCTTTGGTTTCATTGTTGTTTTGCTTTGTTTTACAAATTCTTGCTTTATCTAATTTACCTTTGCTCTGAAAAAATTTGTGTTACTATATATGAATTTGTCCCAAACCTGAAATGAATCCGAGCTTATTTTCTAAAGACAACTCTTCTTCAGCAGTGCATTAATTAAAAAGTAAATGAGAGTGAAAACAAAGTTATACCTGCATTGACAGTCTTGGTTCATAGTAAAAAAATATGCCATAATTGCTCTATTATTTATTGAACAATACTGCTATGAAGTACAATAAAAAATACACTTCCCACATCATCTTCTGTTACGATCACTTAGGTGAGGTGGACTAGTGTAATGACTGTAATAATACTCATTTTCATGCAGTCTAGGATTATTGCATTGTTTTCTTGTGTGGTACATGTCTGGTAGCTTATCCTGGCCAGTCAGGAGTTGTTCCTGTCTTTGCCATACTTCTGTTTATTACAGGAATCCACGCTAGATATTGTGTGCTCCCGTGCTTCAAAGTAGAAGCTATTCTGCTTTATGACTGTATCTTCTTATGGCCTTACCTAACAGTCTTCTCATCCAACATCTTCACTGTGATAAACTCCAAAGGAGAATCTGACATCTTTGTGTTCTTGCAAACAAAGGGAATGGATGATGAATGCTATAAAAATCACCTTTATTTTTTTTATTCTTTACTGGGATTTTTGGAAGTGCAAGTGTAAATAATTGTAATTGTTGATTTTAGGGATGACTTAGCAGCTTAAACCAGTTGAGAACACGGTGTGCAAAGTCCTCACTTAGATTATAGGCTTGTATTTAATGTTTGAGCATTTCAACATTTTGGTACTGAGAATTGTGTTAGTCCTTTGGGATACATTCTAGAAGTTCCAACTAAGTGAATGGGAGAAGCAGTGAGCCCCTGGTAGGTCCAGCATGACAAGACCAATGAAATCCGCATCGACTCTGTTTTTTGCTTTCTGTGGTAATGGGACTCCCTCATTTTAGTTATGTGCTAATTTTATCTGGAGATATTATAAATATTCTGTACTGAAATTTAAAAATTCATTTTAGTCTGGAAGAGGCTTACAGTCTCTTTTTAGTGAAAATATTTCTGTTAGCTAATGCTAATACTGAGTCAGCTAACGAGTACTCACAAATGATGAAACCATTGATTCTACACAGAAAGGAAATTACCCATATTAGGATTAAGAGAACCTGATGCAAGCAAATACGTATAAGAAAGCTGGTTCTTCTGTTAAGTTTAACAAAGCAATCTCTCGGTGAATAGAGTATGAAGATTTAGAGCTGAAGAGTTCAATCTTACCTTACTTCAAGCACTTATAAATATGCAGCATGATACAAAGATGGAACTGTAGAGAGAAGGTGATAAAATGTATTTTGTACTGTTTTGTCCTCATGTTATTGCACCTTGCTCAGCAGATTATTTATTATGTTAGTTCTTAATAAATAAGTGATGGAGAACCGATAATACAAAATTTACTGAATAGGTAGAGTGTTTTATTATAACATTAATATGCTACAGGTGTGTTTTATTGGTCAATTAACACATGCCTCGAGGTGTGGTGTGGTGTGATCTGATCTGTGGGGCTGCTGGTTGTGTGCTGTGTGAGGTTTGGATCAGCAGCCTGGTAAAACACATCCTGGAGGGTCTTAATGCTGTCGGATAGTGAGGAAAGATGCTCTATATAGAAATTGCACTAAGGTTTAGATATTCAAGCTAACTTTAAATGAGGAAGCATGAGTTCTGGAAGTAGGCTAACAATAGCAATGTGGATCTTTTATGTCAGTTAATTTACTCTGCTATTTGGGAGAAACTATCTTAGGGCTAAGGTGGTTTCCATTAATTTCCCAGCTTTCCTGGAAAAGTTGTAAAAGTGAGTTAATCTCCCTCATACTTTATTTACAAGGCCATGTACAACAGAAGCCTACTTGTTACCTCTGAGTGCTACTCTTAATCAAGTAGTGGTGTGAATATAGCCCAGAAAATTTAAATTGTATTTAAGCTTCTTTTAAAATATTTCATCTAATAATAGTTTTCATTATGTAAAATAGATAAGACTTTGAGGGTGAGTTGTTTTTTGGGAGGGGGCTTGAGGGTTTTGGGTCTTTGTATTTATGTGATACTTGTTGCTTATTCTATAGCTTTTGGAAAGGCTGACTCACACGGTATCCCTTGACTATCATTAGTCTCTTCCTTCCTTCTCTCTTGTCTTATTTTCATTCTATGCACAACAGAAGTTGAGTAGCTTTAGGCTCACTTTTCGAGTAAAGTGCTTGTGAGGGAAAATGGAAAACTGCAGCGTTCAATGTCTGTATATTCCTAGGTGAAACTGTCTTAGCGGCACACGAAGGGCAGAGAGCTCCAGGAGCAGAAGGATGTCTGCAACAGATCAGACCAAGAGCCCGCCTGACCCTGGAGAAATCAACAAAGACAACAGGCAATAGCAAATGCTTGAAGAAAAAGTGTAAAAGTAGAGCAAGCATACTGATATTTCTGTAGGTATGGTTTTTCCTATTTTTGACTGCACTATAAGAATTTCTTAGCCAGAATATTATATTCAGACCATTTTGCTTAATGGCTCTTGAGGGATTTCTCTTCCATTTGTCTAAGAGGTTTTTAATCTTTTTACCTATTAACATCCAACCTGTCCTTTTGGAATGTATTCCATAATTAGAGTTCTGAATTGTGTGGGAGAAGTTTGATTTATCTCTGTGCTCTTTATTTTAAAACTGCTGCCACATGCTTTCGTTGCACACCCTATGGGTCTTGGGCTACAAGGTCTGGTGAATTATCAATTCAGTCATCCTATGCTCTCTCAGCTGTGTTCTTATCCATGTTGAAGAAGCCTCAGCTGTTTTCTGCTTTAAGCAAATTTTGTCACCTTATTCTTTATTCTTTTCAAGTAGTTAATGAATATATTAAATATCAGGGGCTCCAGCATGATCTCCTATGGAATGTTGCTGAGTTTCTCCCTCAGTTTTTAATCCCCGTTTATTCCTAGCTTGTTTGTCCTTTCTTCTACTGGTTTGTTAGCATACAAGGGAAACTTCCATTTTACCTCACACTAAACCTGTCATTATTCTCTAGTGTAAAGTAGTATTTTTGGGAATCCAGATGTTATCGTGTGCATGAACTTCATTTAAGGTGTATCTGACTTCTTTGGAGAATGCTTTTAGGTTTTAAAATCATTTCTGTCTGCAAAGCTCAGGCTGGCTTTTTGCCTGTTATGTTCAGCCACATTGGTAATTTTTTTCACATATTCAAGCACTTTAGCCAGAATGGAGTCATATTTACTCATTAGTATTTTCACAGATTCTGACTAGAAACTTTTCAAACAATGAATATCATCTTTGCCGTGTTCCCATGATATTATGTTGCCATATTTATTGTATTTAACAGATGATAATGTGCTGGACAGACTCACCAGGTGCTGTGACAGTCTGTGCTGGGCAGTGCCTCATGCTGGGACAAAAGAATGGAAAGATAATGAAACATGGTTGTCTGGAGGTAGTCCCCAAAATTTCCTGTCTGTACTATAACAGAATAGGTAACACCATTACAGGAACAAAACATAATCATAATAAAAAAAGGTTTGTTTTCAAGTAAATCACTTCACTCGACTCCCGTTCAAGCAAGCTGATCATCAAAGGAGAAGCACTGTTTGCACTTCAGCCTACCTGCTCAGAGCTGTTTCTTTCCATGCTGCAAAGGAAATGAACTGCTTAGAAATGTTATTTTTACTTCAGCAAGTGATTAGCTGATTAAGTTCTATACCTGATTAAATGCTGTAAAAAGTATTTAAGATCATTAGTGGTAACAAGACTAGCAGAAAGTGGTAGCATGTAGAATAAAAAGAACCTCATTCCCACCCCAGTGTCTTTCCTGTGAAGAGGCAAGTTGAAAATGAAGATTGTGAAGCAAGAAACTGGACCAGTATCAAAAGCGGTATAACTTGCAGAATTTCAAACCAATAGCATAAGCCAACAAGCAATATAAGGAATGGAAAGTAACGGAAGACGATTTGCCTTTTGTGTGAGACATCCAGAACATAAATGTTACTGCTATGATTCAAGTGCTTACTTGATGTATAGAACTGGACTCTGTACGTAGGGATTTTTCTGGTTTGTTTATTCTTACTTTGCCCTGGGCTTGCTGAAATCAATCGAATTATTTAGCACAAAGAGGTTCTGAGTAGAAACCAGGGGACCTGGTCCTGGAGTTTGGATGGGAATACTACCTAGCAGTTTCCAGTGCGTGTAAGGCTGAGTCCTTCTTAAAATTAAGGTAGTTGGAGAGAAAACAAGTGCCTCGAGGTTCAATTGTATGTAGTTGGTTGTGGGCTGCAAGCTTGTGCTCACCTGCTGAGCACTGAAATCTTGCTGCCGCGTGGGTGGCAGCCGCCGCACGTCTCCGTCAGCTCCTACCAGTCTCCATTCTGACTCCAGGCATGAAGGCAGTTGATTTTATTTATTCATTTATGCATTTATTTAGCTTTGTCTATTGTTTTCTCTTTTCTGGCAGATAGTTTTCTTTGCACTACTTCTGGTACTGATCCAAGTTGTGTATGTGTGACCCCCGATGTGGGGGAGCTGACCTCTCAAAATTATGTGTAATTTGCTCTCACTGTCAAAGATTTTGTTGTTATTTTGTGGCTGAAATTAGCAGGCTATCTAGAATGCAAAAGTCTCTTAGGAGTCATCTGAGTCATTCAGTTCTTCAAGAGCAAAGCTCTACTCAAATGAAAAAAAAATAGGTGATTATTTGAGACTTAGGATATTTTAATGGAGGGTGAAGATGTCTGTGTGCCAAACCAATGTGCTGTATAAAGAAGTGCTTCTAGCAGAAAAACAACTTGCTGCTGAACGTTCATACAAATCATGTTGTGACTGACTAACTTTTAAATGGAAAGTGGTGTTGATAATTTATTGGGATGGCAAGAATCTTTTCTAGCCCAAGACTGTCTGAAAGATGAAAGGGCATGATGGGAAGGTGGCTTAGCAAGGGAATGTGAAATCTAGACAAGATATACCAGCACTGCTCTTGACTACAGATGAGCCAAAGTTGTTTATAGCAGGTACCTCTGAGCAAAAAGTTTTTTGAGGAAGGCTGGTATTTTGCCTGTCAGATCTGCTTCAGGTCTAGTGATTATCAACATCTTAGCTGCTTCAATTCCCTGATGAACTGCCTTGAAAACATGAGTTTTATAAATCACCTCACAACACTGTACTACAAAGCCGTGATGATCAGCAATGCAGTGACCACATTTATGGGAAGAAAAGACATCGTTTCTGGGAATAATATGAGAACGTATCAACTCCACACATCTTGATTGCAGACTCTGCAGGTAGCCAGGGTTTCTGTGGCTTACTCCTTGACCTTCGCCTTCACTTTCAGAGACTGCAAACTTCTCAGACACATCCATAGTGTGAACTGCATCTTAATAGCTAGACTGCCTGATGGAGAGATTTCCTTCCATTCTTAACTGGGCAATACCTGGAGCTCTGTCATCCTGGATCATAAATGTTTGCTGCTTTCTATTTGCAGTTGCATAGTATCTCTGGGGAAAATATAACCATTTATAACAATGAAAAGTGACCTTAGAGTGCGTATTTACATTATATATATATATATTCTATAAATATTTTGCCACTTCTGACAGATGTTGCGTTGTGCTACGTGTTGTGATACATTTGCCAGTATGGCCAGTTCCATTCTAGAGATGAAAATGCTGCTGGGCTTCCTATCTACATTTAAAGGAAAAATTTGTTTTACATTCTTGTCTCATGTGTTACTGAACATATGGTATACATATCATAATGTATGCCAGATTTCATCATACTGTTGCAAAAAGGGGTATTAACGTGCATTACAGTAGCTGTCAGTTTAGTAAACCCAAAGATTGACAAAAGGCAGTTAAATGAAAAAAACTATATGGATTAATCTCTGTCCTTAATTTTAATTTTTTACATCTATTAACACTTGCTATTATTTTTTAGTGATGTTGTTGCTACTGGATCAATTTTACTTTGAAAGCAATGATCAAATTGTGTAGATCAATATAAAAAGATTTGTTAAATCTAGACTATTGGCAGGAAACTCTATATTTAGCTTAGAAAATGATTGGTTACTTCTATCATCTGACAAGTGGTGTGTCACCTTTACTTGCTATGATTTTCTGTGTAACAGGTCTTGGGAAACAAATGTGGGCCATCAATCTGCAAATACTATAAAAGTTCTTTGGCATTGGCATTGGGCTTTAAATTATCTCCTCTTCAAAGGATACTGGATCCCATTTAATTTTCATAGACCAGGACTTTAAAATTCTTCAGGTAGGGGTGGAATATCTTTCTTATTTTTATCAGTCCCAGCTGTTTGAAATTGATTATTTACAGCAGAGCTAAATATCAACTCAGCATTAAAGTATAAATAAGAATGAAGTTATTTAAACCTGAAAAGAAAGTCAAGGTAAAGATATCTGTAAAGAAAGAATCCATAAAGCATTAGAAATGAGTGGTAAAGGCAGCAATGACACAATAAAGTGACTTTAGTTACGTTGGGCTGAAATATGAGACTGGTGCATTGTTTTCTAGAAGGTATGTTGGTCACTGTGGTTCTGCACATCTGCTTTTCCTCCTGAAAGCTGAGAAATAAGACTGAGTAACCAGGCTTCCAACACTGCAGTACTGCAGTGAACATACTGCACAAACATTTATTTTCAAAAGAAACTGTAATGTCTCACCTCTTTCCATATATTTTTTTTTTAATTATTACCAGAATCTGCAACTTTCTTAATAATTCAGGTCAAGTTACAGTTCTTTGGATGGTTTATGTGTACACAATGAGTGGTTAATCAGATCTTTTGGCTTAATGCTTCTAGCCTCTTTTATGGCTCAAAGGTACAGTTCCATGAGTTAACTAAGCATCAGGTTAATGGACTCTGGCAATCTGCAAATTACGTCTCTCAGTCTACTTTTCACTAGAACACATGATTTCTACTTTCTTTTTAAAAAGGACTGTTAAAAGACAAGTAACATACTAGAATGACAGTAGTAGATTTCAAATATTCGTTGTGTTTCTGATATTTTCTGCATGGTTTTCTATTTTGATAAGCTACAGGCAATTAATTTGTACCAAAAAGAGAGTCAGTCATCATTAGATGTCTCTGATTTCTCCCATGTTCCCATGGAACTTGTTATGACAATGAAAACCAAAGACAAAATTAAACAAGGTCCTGAATGAATCCTAAGTAATAGGATTTTCAGAACTTAATGTTTCTTCATTTATTCTTTTTTCAGCCTGAAATACAGGGGTGTTTTGTTGTTGTTGGGTTTGTTGTTTTGCGGGGTGGGGGGGGCGGTTTTTTTGGGTTTTCATTTGGTTTTGGGGTTTGTTTGTTTGTTTTGTTTCAGTAATAATAAGGTATATTCAGGTTTAGTTATAGTATACCACTGGAATTGCTTCGTGGACTATCTCAAAAGTGAAATGAGCAGACCTGCCACACAACAAATCCCCTCCTCCGGGATATTGTTATTCATTTTTTTCTAGCCAGTGATTCCAGCTTGACCAGTAAAACCCTATTTGTAGCTAATCTGAGGAACACTGGCAGCTCTGAGGGGAGTCTCTGAGGCCAACTTCTCTTTCCTCAGTGGCACCTGGAGATGTGATAACCTGCAGAATGCTTTCTGGCAGGGTACGCTTGCTTTTGCCTCTGCAGATCGCTGGTTGGAAATTTCGGCTATATGATCAAAATAGAACGATATAGTGTTCTTTGCCATGATACAGGACAAAACCAGTCATTGGCAGCACATTGTGATGCAGCCATGGTAAATGATTTATGATACAACAAAGCTTCTGTGAAGATATTTGTAGCTTGATCACAAGCAGTTGTGGTTTTTGGAAGTGACCTTTGCGTGTTGCAGGTGCACTGCAACCAGAGGGCACTATGAAGAGCAGTGCCCTGACATCAAACACAGCGCTTCCCGTTCCACGCAGACCTTCATCAGGTATTATCAGAGTACATCTTCTGAAGCCACATTTTTCTGTTTAAAATGTTGTGTACCTTTACTGGCACCTTCTGTGATCAGAGAAAACAGGGTTACATGTAATCCTAACTCCTGTTACACAGACAATGAGATTACACATCTCCTGGAGCTCTACTTTCTTGCACTACCACAAATTATAAAAGAGCCCAGGGACTAATCAGTCATCAAACTCATGTGAAAACTAGGGAGAGAGGAAAAAGAAAATAACAAAAAGATTTGTGCTGCTGTCTTAGTGGTAAGCATTAGTAGAATTAGAGTTAAATTCTTCCACTAATAAAACAGAGGATAGAATAGCTGTCTCCGTGAATTTTTCCTTCCAACAGTAACTACAGTATTCCCATTAAAGGAACAACCCAGAGCTTTTTCAGAGGAAAATTTAAGCTGCCCTTCTTTTCCCGAGGAAATTTTGTTTTTTGGTTGCTTACTCCTGGTGTTTAATTTGGAGTTCTAGAAAAATATCTGTCAACCTGCATATCAGGAAAATAACTAAGTCTAATTATATGAGTCGTTCACAGACTGTTGTGTGATGTGTAGCAGCACAGTAAAACAACGCATATAAACGTCAAACTAAAAAGAAATGTAGGAATTTACTAGATAGATGAGAAGAAGCTTGGTGCTGAAGACTGCAGTAACGATGAGGCTGGTGAGAAGTCTGTCCCTTTCAGATGCTGAGTGCTCTTACAATGTGTTTAATGGCAGCTGAATATAAAGAATTGGGCACTGAATGATTTATTCACTGAGTTGTTTTCTAATGAGAAAGAAGAAAAGATCACAGATGAGAAAAGTAAAATATTCAATAGTTTTGTGATTGCTCTCTAGAAGATAATCCTCATAGTTAATAAAACATGGTGATTGCTCCCAATTTAGGTTAGAGATTCTTTTCTAGGCTCTTCTAGCCATTTAGTATGAAAAAGCAAAAATTAAACATTAAATAACATTTTTTACAAAAAAAAAATTCATTAGGTTTTCTTAGAGAGCAGAGAGGCTGTGAAACTTCTTTTAGTAGTCAGTTTCCTACCTCTATTTCACTGAACTCAGGTGTTGAGAAAAGAATCTCTTAAGAGAAAAAAAAAAATCTCTTCAGAGAAAAATCTTAATTTTTATTTTTTCCTCCCTGATAATGTCACAATTTACAGTTTAGAGAGGTATATTCTTCTGAGACTATCCGCAGAAGGGAATGTATAAGTATCTTGCTGGACCCCTTTGTAAAGTTCTCAATAGAAGGTTGCGGAAAGTTTTCTGGAAGAAAGAGGACGCAGTCTGTATGCAGCGAACAATCCAGTACTTGACATGACTAAAGTTTAGGCTTGGGGGCCTGTACCGTACTGCTTGGCCTTTAAGTGCCCTTGAAGCGCAAGAACACGAAACTAAGATGTTTATCAAGAAAGCAAACAGGGGCTTTGTGTTTAGCAAGCAACTGCAGGGCGAAACTAAGATGTTTATCAAGAAGGCAAACAGGGGCTTTGTGCTCAGCAAGCAACTGCAGGGCTGAGAGGAGCCTGAGCGTGTGACTTTTGTCGTAGTGCGTGGACATCGCGTGTACAGCTACTTTGAGCCAATCGTATTAGGGGGTGGGATACGTGATCACTGACTGCATCCAATCATAAGCAATAGTCTGCTGCGTGATTAGAAGATAATCCTATATATACTCTGCTGTAAGAGACAATAAAGGAGAACGATCATCAGTCCGTATTGGACTCTGTGTCGTTACTCCGGCCAACTACTCCCGCAACTAAAGAGGCTCCGATGATCCTCCAGGCAAACTGCAACAGAAGGTAGCTGGCACTTTGTTAATTCAGGCATACTGTAGCCCCACTGCCAGCCATCATCACCCCCGCCCACGGTAGTCAGCAAAGAAGGCTGCCAGTACCTCTCTTCTGTGGTGATTTTGTTTGGTTGGGTTTGGTTTGTTTGGTTTGGTTTGTTTTTTTTTTCTTCCAAGAGGTATTAATTTTAAAGACCTTCCTAGTGGAAAACCTGGCATTCAAAAAGCAGATGGAAAAAATAGAGCATTTTGTGATAATCAGGTAGTATACATGGTCCGATACAGTTTTTCCCTCTGCATTTATTGAAAGATGGGTATAGATATTGAATTTTTTATCAGACATTACATTGCAACTTTCATCCAAGTCTTTTTTATAAGCCCAATGTAATACTAATAAAGCCATGTTACATTATAGAAGCAAAACAGGCTGCTTCTGATTCTTGCAATAGGCAGTGGAGATTTTACCACAGACCTACTTAGCAAAATGATAAAAATGAAATCGGCTTTTTCTAAGAGGTTCTTTTTTCCCTAAATTCTGTGTGCAATTTGCAGCTGTTAATGTTGACGAAATACATATACAGATGAAGAACTGAGGAGGAGCAGCTGCACTGTTGCCCCAAATAATTTATTGAACATGTGCTTCCATCTAAGTTTTCTATGATAGGAGTGAAGGCAGCAGCACCTCAGGAGCTCACACCAAACTGTAGAAGGGTGCTTTCTCAGGTGGTCATGCATCAGCACCAGAAATTCAAATTAATTAACTGCGTATGTTGAATAGCAACTTCTATGATACCATCATAAACATTGTTTTGTCTGCCTTGCTGCTGGAAAAATTAAGCTCCAGAGAGCTGAAGTATGAGAAATACAGCAAATGTTGGGCCAAAATACCCGACTAGCATGTTTACATTTCATTCATCAGCCTGTTTTGTCATTCTGAATTCTTTTTTTATATGAAAAAGGTGAAGAACAAACTTATCAGTATTTTTGTGAGGATTTACAAGCTTTATCAGAATCCCCTCAATTTTCTGAAATGCCAACCTGGTATTTGCACTGTGCACAGCTAATCATCCATCTGCATTCTGTCATAGAGGCCACTTCCCAGCTAAGGTATGGGACTGCTGGGGGAGAAGAAAAGGAGAAAAACATCTTTTATGTCAATCTTGTAGCTGCAAGTGTGATAACTTGTTCAGTCTTGCACAGTTCAGGCAGGTCATGTTCACTAATCTTTGCTGGAAACTCAGACAAAGTAGAAACCAATCTACTAGGATGCATTCCCTGTCTCATCCTCTTCTGGATCCTTCCCTTCAGAAGAGCATTTAATAGATACTTCACTAGTAAAAGGTGATTATGTTCCGTGTTAGATGCACTTGTCACCATGCTAGAGACACTAGTTTTATTCCAGAATTTGCTGATACGTGGGCTGTAACTAGAGGTGAAATCTTTCTGTCTGCTGGCTTTGATATAAACAGTTTCTTTATAGGCAAAGATCTGACAGATTACAAAGTAACTGTAGAACAGGTGAAGGTGCATGCATAAGGGAACATCTGGGTTTCACATCTATAATTTCCAGTGCTGCTATTCCCCCAAATCTCTTTTTCTGCTCTCCATGAGGTATATTTAAATTAAGAACACGAGGCTGGGATGATGATGGTCTGGCTGACCATCAGCACATCAGTGTCTGACATGTCAGATCAGTCATTCCTGAGCAGCCCCTCTTTTCACAGCTTGTCCTGGCAACTGTCACCATCATAACTGCTTTACAGAACGTGCACAGCAGGAATAAATTTTGCCCCTAGATAATATTCGTATCTCCATGATCAGACAATTGTGCATCAGAATGTTTTAACTAGTTGCCAAAAGAAGAAAATAAAGTGTGTGTGACTGATGAGCCAGCTGAACAGGTAAAAGAATATAAATGAGAAGCTTTGAGGATATGTAATGTGAAGTTATCTCAAAGCCAGCTTCTGTTAAAGGTGAAATAACATCTGGTAAAGCCAGCACCTTATCAAGTTACTGTCAATTTTTGTGAAATTATTAACATCACAACCAAATTTTCAACTTTTGTATGTCATTAGAGAAGCCTTGCAACTTCAGTGGAGTCTATTTGCAAAAAAGCTAAGATTCATTGTTCTGAAAGACAAATCGGTTGGTACATCTTTTCATATGAATAAGACTAGATTATTTTGGTTTTGTTAGCAATCAACAACAGAAGACTGTATGGTTATATATGGCTGAAATTCAGATGTAGATTTCTAGAGAAAAGAGGACTAGTAAGCAAGAAAGACTGACAGCTGCCTAGTGTAATGATCTCCTAGGGAACAAGTTATTCGTGCTTTCGGATTTTCTTTATCCTGATAATTTATTCACTATAGCATAGCTGAGTTTGTTTTCTTAATATTTCTCTGAGAAGTTTTTGAGCTGTCAGGTTGGAGTTTGGGACCATAATGAAATTTGGTATCTGGCCCATCTACAGGGTGTTTAGGCTTTGTTAGGTACGGCAGTCTGGTGTTATCCACCTGCTCTCATCTTCCCTCATAGCTGCTTGGGAATGAGCCATTTCCCTTTAAAACATGTATTTATTACGTTGCAGTACAGTGAGATAGGTGATACAGTGAGATACAGTGATAGGTGCCCTTACAGACAACAAATTCACAAGCAGTTAAGTTTATAAATGCTACTGGAAAATAAAAAGAAAGCATAAAATAAGAGGACACTTTCAAAATTAATTTGGTTGCCTCAGAAAATGTTTTGTGCACAGTGTGCGCTGCCATGTCTGTTACCAGTCTTTTCTTTAGAAGTACATTGTTTGCACATAAACATATCACTGAAGTAAACTTAAAGATATTTAACGTGATCATCAAATAGCGTTTGAATGTAAACACTTTGGCAAGTCTTCACAATGTTATTCGAAAACAGGAGGAGTTTCTTAACAAAGAGGTGCCCTTGGAATAAATCTGCTTGAAGATCTCTCAAATTCTACGGTTCTTTGTCCTTTTTGTTCAACATACAGTTCCATTTTGGATTTTTCTTGTTTTCAGGCATGCATGTTGCATGTTCATCATCAAAATACCTGTTTGAATAACTCCTGGACGCTATTTCATATAGCAAATTATTTTAAAGCATAGAGTTTTTTATGGTAGACTTTTTGAAGCTTATGATCTATTTTAGAGTAACTTCTGATTATATAATAGGAAGTATTTCACTCTTTTCATCTCTGCCCCTTCACTTAGCTAGATATGCAGTAGATGCATTTAGCTAATAGAACAAGAAATTACAAGAGTACGAACAATTGTTTTTAAATGCTATTTAAATTACTATATATAGCATGAGTTTCCTGGAAATCTTTCCATATATTGTTTGGTAGGAAATAGTTTCCAAGCAGGTTACATGTTAATTTGACAGCTAAACCCTTCCCAATAGTCATGTATTTGATTTGCTCATAAAAGAAATCCCATTTAAAGTTGATTGATTATAATCAATTTGCTGTTACCAAGTTATCAGAGAAAGGAGCCATACCACATAATAATATGAAAAACCCAAACAATTAATGTTAGCAAAAGCACTCTTAAAATTCAATTTTGAAATGCACAATTTAGGTTGTTTTTTATCACATCTACTCAGTAAATACCTAAAGAGAGGTGAATATGATAAAATATGGGACTACTTAAGCTGTTAATTTTCTAGCCGAGTTTAGATGAATATCATGGACTGGGATGCTAAAAGCCGTCTAACATAAATGTTTAATGAACAAATAAAGCTGTCAAAGGCAAATGTGCATTGCACATTATGTATGTATTTGATTTGAGTAGATTGTGCAATTAGAATCATTGTCTGATCTAGGCTTAAAGGAAGGCTGTTTTCCACAATTTAGAGCTTCACTATTTTTAATAGTCTGTTCACAATATGATTTTGTAGGCATCTGGAGTGTTGTGTGGCCTGGTTTTCAGACCAGAATTGTAGAACCAATGATCTGATTCTCCAGGTTTTCCAGGCTTGCAAATATTTTTATCGACTAAGCCCGACTTCAGGTGTAAGCCTTCTACTGAAATTCTGAAAAAACACAGGCAAAAGAACCAAATACTTCATCTGCACCTAAGTGGTAAATCTCAGTGCTGAAACTTCCCTTCTGGAATATTTTAAAGAATTTAACAGAAAGTAGCAAGTTCATGTGTATAAGAAAATGTTGTTTCTACTTCAACTGCTACCATCAAAGTCCACAAAACAGCACCTCCACTAACAAATACATAGAAGATCTGCATTCTCTCTTTAATAAGAAACCTTGAGATGATTTCTGCAATATATTTTTATACCTCCCTAGAACTTCTTGTTTTCTATTTGAATCTATTTCGTATAGGGCATTATTGATTTTTCCAGACAGCATGGATCTTTGGGAAAAAAAAAATCATGAGAAAGTCTTGCAATGTGGATTCTTCTCATCTTTTTAGGAGGCTGTGGAATGCTTTTGGAATGCTGACTTACTAAACTTTCTCCAGGGAAGTCTAATGTAGCAAGGAAAAAAAAAATGAAAAATTGTGTACTGAGTGAAAAAAAATCTGTGATAAGCATTGGAGAAGGTGATTATCTGTATATTCTTCAACACAGTAATTTCAGCAATTTCTTCTGTATAAAAGGGCACATAATTTTTATTTCAGCCCTCCTACAAATGTTTTAACCAAAGTTAAATTTGGGCCCAAGGACTTCAGTTAACTAAGACCTTCTGAAAAGAAAATGAACATTTCCTTGGATAAAAAGATAATGTGACATTAAAGTCTGAGAAGCTGATGTTCAACGGTACAGAAATAAATGGCCCAAACCTGGCAAACAGCATGTTCTACAAGAAAATAAATTAGACTGGCATAACTATAGTGACTGTTGAATTTATACTAATCATCTGTAAATGAAATCCTCTTTTCATTAGCGTTTCCATGCTCACATGCATAATTTACGACAAAGGTTTGCAGGCACTAACACAGTTTTCATAAATTAGTGGTAATTTTGTTGTTGCTGAAACCTAAGAAACTTTTAAATGCAGTACATTACGTATGAAGAAAACCATAACCTTGGTTGCCTTAAAGTGAGATTTAGTGTTTAAAGTGTATGTAATGGGCCTGATTTCCGTTCTGTATTCCTTTTTGTAGCAGTCTGTTTGAATGCAAAGTCAGTCTAGAAAATGACCAGAGCTAACAGAGCAAAATGGTAGGTTTAGGCCCTATTCTCTGTAAAATGCTGGAATAGTTTGTTAGGTGGGCATAGGCCGGGAGTTTTATTTATTTATTTGATGGCTCCTACAAAGTCAATTGGAAATCTTTCGTGACAGGTATCTAGCTAGCAAGCACTGTATATTGCTGTCACTCACCTTTGACCATGTCTTTTTTTTTCCTCCTTTTCTTCCCCCACCCACCATCCTTCACTCCCATCACATTTACCCCTCAAGAATGTTTCTTTTCCATTGGCTTGGGGCACACTGACACAACGGCATGGGGAGGTTTTGAAGCTTCTGCTAGCTGATAAATAGAAAAATATAATTTCCGAGGCAGATCTGACAATGTGTCATCTCGCTGAAACACTGCAAGGTAAATAAAAATCAACTCTGTGAGTGAAGAAACCAGGACTGCAGTTATGTGAAGGCAGAAAAGAAATAAGGAGGAAATTAAAAAAAAAAAATCCATTTATTCTTGGAATAGTTATATAGCTAATGTAAGAAGTTTGGAGTAGGTAAGCAGCTTCAGGGATTCAATACAGCTTTACCCAGTTGGAATAGGAAATGATACAAGCCCCTGAGATTTTTTAAAAGTTCAGAAATATTGAAATTAATACTTACTAAATTACCCAATATTGAGAATGCTAATCATTTTCTGTTATTCCTGTAGCAACTTTAGAGGGACATGTTCTTTTAGGGCATCTGGCCAACTGTATATTCTGAAAAAGTTGCATTGCAATTCTAGTCCAGAAGTGCTGGATTATGCTTCTAGAAATAGATTGATAGCCATAATTATGAATATTCATTTGACCACTTTTTGCAAATTAACTGCATGTTTTGGTTTCATTTGTCATGGTCTCTTCGCATTTGTTTTCACTTGTACAGATGTCCTTGAAATGGCAGGGCAGCTTCAACACGGGCCAACATGGGCAGGGTGGCTGGGTTGTTCGTTACCTCCCCTCTGCTCAGCGCTCTTTCTGCTCCCAGTATTTATGGAAGGGAGGGAAACAGAAAATATTCTGTGTTCCCATCTTCTAGAAAACCAAAAATATCTGGGACCAGGAGACTAAACTCAGTCAGAATAAGAGGAAAGAGAATTGCTTTACATTAGAGAGTGTGTCTAAACCCTCTGTAGTGTTAGAAAGAAATTGCTACTCATGTGCTTTAAGTGATTAGAGCACCGCTCTGTGAACTGCTTGGGAAAGAGTTCATTATGTATTATTTGTATGATGCAGAGTCCGTTTAGAATTTATAGGATGCCTGCACATAGGTTTCAATGGATTTTTGCTTAGTGGGAAAAACAAAATAATACAGTACTGTAATAGCGCTGTGGCTGCTTCTGCATCTTATGAGATAAGAGCAGTATTCAGGCCCTTATGAAGTTATGTGACCATTAAAACATAAAGGAAATTAAAGACTGGGGAGCCTTTAAAATAGCATTATGTTTTGATTTGTAAAAGTGAAGACACTTTGGATTACAGAAACATCAACTTTCTGACAAAAAATACTTGCAGTTGTGTATGATGGATTTTTTAGATTGGCAATGTGCATGACATGAGATAGAATACACCGCACAGTGTGAGTTTTTTTGAGAACATATTGAGATACTTCTTGTCTGCTTCTTTTGATTCTTTATTTCTTGGGATTTTTTGTTGTAGGCAGGACAAGAATATTATTCGACAAAGAAAGCCGATTATTTATTCCAAGAACATTAAAATTTTAATTTCATAAGGAAATTTGGAACAAATCCCTCTCTACAGCTCTGATTGGGAATGGGGTGAGGGACAATTTTAGTGTCCCCTTGCTATCAGCCTCAGTCTACCTGTGTCCTTATCCTCTTAGTAGGAACCAAATCTTCCTGCCGAGCAATACCCTGCAGTAGTGATGGAACTCAGACTGGGGTTTCTCCCGTTATTTAGTTAGTATATAGTGCTGGCTGACTCAAGATGCTGTGCTGACACTGTGTTAGTGGTGGATGTAAATTGAATTGTGACAAATACATAGAGAAGAGTATTGCCTGAAGACTGAAATCAATGCTTGCATGTTCTCAAACAAAAGTATTTTTTACTTGCACCATTTTTAAGTCATTGTAAAGAGACTGCATATTTTATGTTTTATATACATTGTTGTTTTTTTCCTGCAGATCACTATCAGAATAATAAGTCATCTCTAGAGAAAGTTTTGCCATGCTTAGTGATTTCATTAGAAACATTTTTCTACCTATATAATATGCAAATGTTTCTCAGGAATAAAGGAAACAAGTAAATTGGCTCATTTTACATGGAAGACGTGAGTGTAAAAAGTCAATTTTTTATTATTTTTGTTTTTTTCCCCTCTGGAATGACTTCAGATACTGAGCTGGTGAAGAGAAACGTGTAAATGGAATTTTTTATAAGGCTCGAAACTTAATTTTATACCACCCATTACTTCCGGTGGAAGATCTGTCTGTGTTATTTTGAACACCAAATTTCAAAGCGTTATTTGGGCAGCCTTAGTATAAGGTAATAAGGAAGGATTTTAGTATAGTGGTAAAATCTTGCATCTAAGATAACTGCTTTATGAGAATAACTAAATGTAAGTTTCTTAAGCAGCATAGTATCATGTAGAACACTTACGAGATTTATTAGAAAATCAAACTTAAAAGACTGTCATTTTCTTTTGAGAGATGCTTCGGATCACTACATTATATGAAAAAAAAATCTTATAGCTCTAGTTAAAGTTAGTAGAAAGAACTCCCTCTAAAGTGTTAAAGCAGTTTAAACCTATTCTTTTTAAAATTCATTACTTCAGTGGAGATGAAGCAAAGCTAGAAGACCTACATTCACATATTAAAAATGTGAGAAATTAAATAAACACTGAATCCTTCCTCTTGCTTTCCTCAGAAGGATAGGAAAGCCCAACTTCCCAACAGTTCAGGAACAGTTTAGTTGGCCTCTCAGTATTTTAAAACTCAAAATATGCTTACGAATCTCTTACAAGATTAGTTTTCTTGTGACACTTGACAGGCATTGAACTAAAGTGTGTGTTCAGAATGACACTACCATACCCAGGGAAACTGTTACTTTCCTGGTTTCCTGATGTGAAGAGTTTAGTGGATAGTTTAAAGGAACAGGACAATCCCACAGTAGTGGTAGTCATGGTAGTAGTAGCAGTAACAATAGTAATAATAATAATGGATATTGAAATGCTACTGAATTTGTGTGCCCGGTTGTAGACTCCTTTAGAATACTTCCATTTCAGTAAAAAGCACAATCACTTCAAAAATCAAGCCTTTTGGGGAGGTCTCAAGATGCCCATATTAATCCAATGCTTGTTTTTGTGGTTTAGAGCTATACCCCTTAAATTAAAAGCTAGCATACTGGGCTTCAAAGGCACTCTTTTTTTCTCTCTCATTGCTGACCTTGTTCTTAAGTAAGAAGAGTTGAATTAAAATTATTGGCAGCTTTTATAATTGTTTTGAAACCACTCTGCCTTCTCGCTTTGTAATTGAATAAGTTGGCAAAGCTTTTCAAAAGAGCCTAGAAGGTCATTGGAAAATAGCTGGCCTCAGCCTTACTTTAAACTACATTTGTTAACTTATGTTACATTTTCTCTTAAAAACAAATTAACAATTTAAAACAATGGTACATTGATTGGCCAATTATAATGGAATTCCTGTGAAGTATATACAGCATTGCCACTTCATTAATAACGCATTAGTTCTTCGTTATTTCATCATTACAATGAACATCAGAAGAATTAATAATGTCTATCCACAGCAAGTGTTACCAAAAATCATTCCCAGTCTGTGAAATTATTTGGCCCATGGTCATTCCACACATGCATTTTCTTTCAATGATCCAGGGTGCTCTTAATAACGTGGAAAAAAATGCTACAATCACATACCTTTCGATGCATTAGCTATATCATATCTCAGGAAAACAAACTGTGAATACGTGCTGGGTAACTGTGAAATCTCTTAGCCCTTTTCTTTAACTGAAGTCCAACAGAGCTACGTGACTGGAGTTTAAAGTGCACTAGAAAGTATTCGGCCTGTCTTCTTCAGGCAGAGGATTTTCATTGGTCTTTAAAAAAATTGAAAGGCTTGGACAGCTATTGAAATCAATTCAGTGCAATTTAAAAAAAATAACAATTGCTGTCAGTTCCTGCTTTTTTTTAAAAAAAAGTTTATGTAAGCATCAAACCAGTTGATATCTTTTTTGTGTTCTACAGAATTAGGAAGATTATGGGAGAACACAGTCTTGTGTTTGGAAATAATAAAAATTATAAGATGTTTTGAATTTAAAAAAAATCAAAGCACCTCAGATATCTACATTCCCCTCCGTCTGTCCAGCTGACGGGTTTGCAGGCTCTGCCATCCTCTCAGAAAGGCAGTCTCTGCTGCTACGAGTGTGAAATTTTCAGGATACAACCTATTCCAACAGTGGATGGCAGACTTAATAAAAGTAAAGTTACTTACATAGAAGTAACAGTGCTAAATGGGTTCCTAGGACTCTCGACAGTCATGGTTGCTATCCAGGGCTGGAGGAAGCTCAGTTTGATTCCTTGCTGCCCCCTCAGTCGGTAACCTTGGGTGCATCAGAAGGGGAGGCCTATGTCCTTGCCTCATCCTTTAACCCAATCACAGAATCACAGCGTGGTTGGGGTTGGAAGGGACCTCTGGAGATCATCTAGTCCAACCCACCTGCTAAAGCAGGTACCCCTAGAGTAGATGGCATGGAAATGCATCCAGGTGGGTTTTGAATGTCTCCAGCAAAGGAGACTCCACAACATCTCTGGGCTGCCTGTTCCAGGGCTCTGGCCCCCTGAAAGGAAAGAAGCTTCTCCTCAGGTTTAGATGGAATTTCCTGTGCTTCAGCCTGTGCCCGTTGCCCCTCATCATTTGATTGGGCACCACTGAAAGGAGTCTGTTCCTGTCCTCTTGACACCCACCCTTGAGATATTTATACATGTTGAGATATTTAGAAGCATTTATAATCATTGTACAGTCTGCTGGGTCATTTACTAGAACACTGGGGACTGTGCAGACAGAAAGGAGAGCAAAGACCACAGAGGAGACCCTGTAAGTGGGGCACGGAACCAGTAACTGAAAGACCGAAATAATCTGCCAGCTCTGTGACAGGCAGAGCGAGCTTGGCCTGAGGAGAGCAGGGGGAGGATTGGCCTGGCCGTGCAGAGGGAAAGAGCTGACCTGGCAGCAAGAGAAAAAGGGCAGAAGACCTGCAGATGTAGCAAGCTGCGGGGAAGAGAGCTGCCCAGCTGCCTGCCAAATAACCCTGCAGAGGAAACAACCCCAGGTGGTCTGACTGAGATCATTTGTATTTTTATTCATTCCAGGGGCTGGAAGTTAAGGAGTTCATACAGAAAGGGTTATCATGTCTCCATTCTCCAGGATACCTCCTAGAGAGGCTTCTTTATGAAAAAGAATCAAAATGTTTCTTAAAAATGCTTCTGAAAAACTCTAAAATAACTTTTCTGCTCCCAGCTTCCCTCTTCCCTCCCAGCAAACAACCTCTTTGGATTTTTGGTTTCCACCCTCTCTATCATGGAACTGACAAGCAGTAAAGCTGCAGCCTGATCAAATGCATGGAATAGGAGGTAAGGAGCACAAACTCATTCTCTTACCTGAGTAAGCAACACACAGATGGAAGATTTCTGCTTAAAGAAACATACAGAAACACACAGGCCAGTGACTTGCTAATCCAAAGTAAAGTACTCTTGGTTGTCAGATGTGTTTTCTAAAATGTTCCAAACAGACCCTGAAGGAGGTATAATTCATAAAGGAGTGAGTACCTGACAGAAATACTTGATGTTTGTTTGGCATTTTTAATAACTAAGCACACTCTGGTTGTTGTTGTTGGTGGTGGTTTGTTGTTTTTTTTTTAGATCTTGATTTAATTTGTCTCAGTTTTGATATAAATGATTTGAACTTTTTCATAAACAATGAAAGTGTCAGAACTGTTACATTAGTTGAAAAAAAACCACCCTCTTTTCAGTGGTAATGGGGTTTTATTATTATTATTTTTCATTTTTTCAGAATATGTAGCAAGAACTGACAATATTTGGTGTTAGTACTATAGTGAGGCAGTCGTAACAGAAATGATGTCTTTTCTTGCTTAAAGTTTCCCAGGAGAAGTATTAGGAGAAAAATACTCACCCTAGATATAGAACAAATCAGGCTAACTCCAGGCTAGATAAAACAATTTTGAGTAGTAGGTGATGCATAAGCTTAATTAGGTTTTGGAAAAGACAAACTGCAAGAGCACTCCAAAATAATAATAATAATAAAAATATAATTTATTGTCAGTTTGTGCCCAGGAAATCTAGTGACAGAAATACAAGATGTCTAGCATAACACTGTTATTTGTATATGCCATGATTATAAGCCTCAAAGTTTCATGCTGCTGCAGCCTTATTGTTTGTTACCTGAATTACACAAAGGAATTACAGAATTATTTAACTTTCTGAAAGACTGTTATCGTTTTTCAGCTGAGTTTCCTAACCTAAAAGAGCATTTGCTAAATCTTGTTAGAATTGAGCCCAGCCGTGAACATACTGAAATGCCATCAGTCTGCAGTATTTCTGTTTTGAAGCCTTTCCAGAGGTGAAGAGAGTCACAACTTTGAATGCCTTACAGAATCCTTGTTTCCATATGCCTAATTCTTCTGGAGATGCAATGACATAATTAGGATTGTTTCAGACTAGATCGACATTGCCAGTGGAAATCAGTAGAATTTGCTCAGATAAAAAGGCAGTGCTGATAAGGTCATAAACGGTGGAAACCATAGGGAGCATCTTGAAAAATAATGGTGTAAAAAGGGTGATTTAAGACCAGGCTTATGTCTGACCTTTCTTTTGGTGCACAGTAAGAAGTTTCACATCATGACTAACTTAGTCTCATGGTAAGCCATAGTTACAGATCCCAAAATCCTGGGAGAACAAGGGTTGCTCATTTAGTTCTTTCCTTTAGCCTATGGGAGAAGTGGGAAATAAGTAGATAAATCCCTTAAAGGCAATGTAGAATTTCCTGCGTGGAAAAGATTCAGGAAACAACTCTCAACCTTCATTTGAGACAATATAGGGCACCCTTTGTATCAGCAGGTGCCAGAAAGCACCATTCAGTTATTGTTAGTATCAAATTATCAAGATCAGTAAAAATCCCTAAGCAAATTTGTGCTGCTTAATGGTTTGGAGTTTTCTGTGAAACAAGATGTTATGATCTCTAGAGATCGTCTGCATCATAACATCAGTAAACTTAGGTCATTTCTAGGCTTCCTTTAAATCTATGATGGTTAAAAACGTATAAAGACACACTTCTATCTAGCTATACATGTGTATGCAAATGTGTGTGTGTGTGTGTATTTTAAGGTGAAAGGATATGAGAACAGATTATAGCAAAACCAGAATGTAAAAATTCCAGAATTTACTCACTGCAAGCCTGGTCAGACTACTCATATAGTTACAGTGGCAGGTTGGACACTGAACTGCCATCTTTTTGGCTGAGGGTACTGTCAGCGTAGTAAGAACAGATGGAGCAGATGTAGCTGTAAAACCACTCCAAGCGCTTTTGCCAAGATGCTACTTGCATACAAGGCCCAGGTTCTTGGACGGCCAGAAAGGAGAACTTCTTTCCTTCATTTTACTGGAGTGGTTTAAGTAATTTGTAAACTGAAGGAGTACAAATTTTTCAGACAGTAACAGGTGCGGTAGACTTCAGAGAGAGGCCAGAGTCAGCAGCAAATGGGAATGAGGATCAAGAAGCTGGCAGACAAATCTCAGTGTATTGATTTTAGCCTGCCAGAATGTATATTGGATGAGGCTGGAGACTTGCTGACTCTGTCCTGTCCTAAAGACTGCTGAAACATTCAGATTACAAAAGTCACAAAGCCAGATTCTTATCAGTAAAGTCATTCTGATTTTAGCTGATAATTGCAAATGCAGAGATTTTCATTTTTTAGAACACAATATGCACTAAGAAGTTAGTAACTTCCTTGTCATTGTCTTTTTGAATGTAGATTATTCTTGGTGCTACAGTTTAAATAATGATGTTGTCTTTCTGATTAGCTGCTCAGGATTGCAATTTTTCCCTGTATGTGACTGTATAATTTCCATTAATGTGAATGGAAAAAGGATACACACATTGCAGAGAGAACAGTGTTTGTGGCTTTTGTCTTGTTATTGTCCCCTGCTGTCAAGAAACAAGGTGAGGATTCTGGTCCAGGACTTTCATTTGCTGTTTAGTCAGCCACAACACAGTGTCTTACTGGATCTTCTTCAGAATGAATATTTTCAGTGACTGAAGAGAAGCTGAGTTGTAAAACTTGGAATTCTGTCTTGATTTAAGATTTATTGACAAATCTGGTCCATGTATTTGAGAACACCACGGAAACTGCTCACAAACCAGAGATTTTTGTGAGTAATCATGAATAGGAGCTTACGATTTTTTTTTTCTGAGATATCTCAGTTTAAGGTTATCTTGCTTTATTTTAGAAATTAATGTATTAAACTGTGGGATTGTAAAACAATATGTGTTTATTTAGCTTGTGTTAAGGTTCTGTCAATATACGAGGGCTGTAGTAATATGAAAGCTACTTAGATGGCTTGCAATGAGTGTCATTATCTTTTTAACAAGCTAGCTACACTATCAGATTCCTGTTTATTCATCAGTATAGTATATAAGGAATAATCAAGTGAGTGATTCAGAACCATTATTTCATTCACATACTAAGGGAAATTTTTGCATTAAGGTCCTGAACTGCAAAATTGTGAAGGTATCATAGCCCCATGGATCGCTCTAGAAATTGATGGAAAGCTAAGGCTGACCTCCATAGGAACAGGCTACCTGTGATTAATGGGCTCACTTAGACTTAACTGTCTTTCCTGTCTACTGTAGGTGTCCTCTTTTTTTTCTTACTTTTAAGCATTTAAAGTCCTGAATAATATGCACATTTCATTTTCCACTTGGTCTTTTGAAGAGCCTTTGTAATGTAATAATAAATTGTCAGTCATGTATATTCTCCTTCTGTTTAGCAACTTCCCTCAGGTCAAGTGGTAAAATGTGTTTCCTTTTAAGAATAAAAGCTCGTTCACCATTTGTGGTTAGGTGCTGTAGGTAAGAACTCTTCAAAAGCTTCTGGTTTGGTGGTATAAGAAAGCAGAGGAGGTGGAGACCCATGCTTGAGGTCTGTGTCTGCCTTACACCATCAATAACTATTGATAAGAGGAACCTGTATTATATTCTGAAGTTATTTATTGAACAGTTATGATTGTATGCATGATCCTTTCTTATTAAGTGTAATGTTTTCAACTCAAAAAGTGACTTCTTTCTTGCTTTACTACTACTTTACTTTCTGGCTGGCACGCCAGGGAGTTGCTCCACCAGTCAATCTCCCTCTCCCTGATGGCCCTCAGTGTCTCGACCTCCTCCTTAAGCTTCACAACCATGCTGAGCAGATCTTGCACCTGCCCACAGCTCACACAGGTGGAATGCTGGTCTCCCTCTCCTGGCAGCAGCAGGCTCTGACACTCCCTGCAGCCAGAGACCTGAACAGCCGCGGTTCGGGGCAGTTGCTCTGTCTGCATCTGCACAGTCTGGGACACTGACAAGAAGTGAGAGGGTCTAACAAGTGAGGAGTGCTAACCTCTGCACCTGACTAGACAAGCTACCACACCTGCTGCTGCAGCACAGTGTGGCCGACACTCACTCCCGTCACAAGCTGGTTGCCCTTCTCAGTCCTTGGTGGGCAGCCATGTGTTCCTGCCCTCCTCGAGGCTTTTTCAGGGCGAGGGGCAGGGGCGTGATCGCCATCACTGTCGGAATGCCCCCGCCACGTCAGCCGCTCTCGCAAGGGCTGGCGGGGGCTTCCGGGTCGCGAAATTGAAACCCATCCCCACGCTTCTCCTTACCTCGAGATTGCTCTGATGGCTCCGGCCGAGCTGGCTCCGGTCAGCTGAACTTGGGGACTGAGTGAGACTGAGGGGATAACACAAAAAAAATACAGAGTCAGTATTTGAGCATTTAATAACATCAGAACATAATGGTTGGTGACCAGCAGTTTGAATCAAGTTTTCAAAGTCAGCGTGATCGCACTCTGTGATGATATGTCATAGCATCTGGAAATCACCTTAGAGCAAGATTTGATGAGAATTGATTGTAGCCTTATCATTGCAAATTTGTTATCAGATGGATGCTAACTCGGGGTAGGTGTTTGTTTATCTTGATTAGATAATGCTGCAAAGACCTTGTCACGTGGCGGGAAAAATTAGAAGAGTGCTTCATAGCAAGAAGTGCGTGATGACAGAGGATGTGTCAGCTCTAGTTAAAAGAGAAGGAAAATTGTATTTTGATGCATTTCAAGGAGAAAGAAAAAAGAATGCATTTGGAACACTCATGTTGGTGTTTTGTTTTTTAATCTGTGCTTTCAATTTGGGTTGGTTTGCTACCTGTTTGCTTATTGCATGCATCAGATATAGTAATACTAATTTATATTTCTGTGAAGGGGATTAATATGCATACATTAATGTTATGTTGACAGTGGTAAAAGAATTTGTTAATAGAGTCAGAAAGACGGAAAGAGTTGAGAAAAAGTAAGTAAAATGATAATTTTCTTTTATATTTTTAGCTTCCATCTTAAATATTTTTATTCTCATGTCCTATTGGTCAGTATGAATCTAATGCGGTGAATGATAGGAAATAATGGAAGATACTCTGCACAGTGGTAGAAGTCTGCTTTCAAAATCAAGTTCTGGCACTGTAGATAATTTTATTACACCTGGAATTTGCCCAACTTACACTGCACTGGCTATTCTAACGTGGTTAGTGTTTATACACCATCGTTTAAACAACTGCATGTTGACAGGTAGAACCTAACTAGGTAAGAGGTATTCCTTATCTCCTTATAGATTACCAAGTTGTCTCAGGAATCAGAACACAAACAGTTTTATTTCAAATAAAATGTTATTTTCTCTTAAATAGAAATACATTGACAACTGAACCTGTAAAAATCAAGAGATCTATTTGGATTATAAAACTCCCATTGCTTAGTTTTTTTAAGAACATAAATGAAGCTGTAGAGAGCTGTACTTTATTCTGCATAAACTGTAATGATCACAGTTGTTCATTTAATAACCCCAGCCACTAGCCAAAGATGTCTTAAAAAAGTAAAATGTTAGTATTTTAAGATATCCCATGTGCTCTGTAAATGAAATTAAAGATAAAGCCTTGGAAATTAGTTGTCTAAGCAGAGATTTTTTTTTTTTCCTATGTTTATGAAGTATAGAGGACTAGAATTTGGTAACATTTTATTCCTAATGCATAAAAATTTATTTATATAATTTCTGTAAATATTTATGTGTTTATAAAACACTTACTAAAGTAGCAGCTAGGCTGTTTTATGAATGTTTGAGGCTAGAAGAATGACTCCCATCAGGATTTTTCTGAGAAAATACCTTCTAGAAAATTTAACGGTATTTGAACCTACATTATTTGTGAAATATTGCTAGCTTGCTCCCTCAATTGCTTTCTCACGCACATACAGAAAAAACACTTTTATTTATTAATTAAACTACCACAATGCTTTCATTTAACACTTCGGTCTTGTTTTCCAATCTCATTTTGTATTCAGGTGGTGAAAGATATGAGCTAGGAAGTCCCGACATTTCATTCTGTGTACTGTCACCACCCGTAGAAAGTGAAAAATGGCTTCTCTTGAACAATATCCCAGAAGATAAAGCAGAAAAGCTTCAGAGACAGATTTGGTTAATCGTATGTTAACCATAGGTTTTCTCCAGCAGCCACTTTCTAAAAATAAGATGTAAAGGAATGTGTTGTTTTTCCTCTGGTAGTAACTGTGTGCAGTCTGATGCTTACCGCGTCCATAGAATAAAGTGCTGAGATTCCTTCCCGATGTATCTCTTAGTGCTCTCTAGGAATACGTTTGAGGAATGTATTACAATACAGTAACTTAGCAGATTTCATAGGAAATAGAAATTCGTGGAGATCCTTTGCAACACCAGGAAGATGTACTAATTGTGATCTTTGGAATCTTGACATATGAGCTGAAAGAATCGAACTATAGAAACCAGATTCCTCCGTGTTGCAAACTGGCGTAACCTGAATGGCTAAACACAGAGGACATACAAGTGAGTGATGAGATTTTAAAAGGAATGGTGGGGTATCCCAAAGACCTGTCAAAATGGTCTAGAGCTGTGAACAGTGGGACGGAATAGCCCTGCTTTGTTCACTGGCATATTTTGTGGTTTTGTCAGCCAAGGTCTTTATGAACAAGTCAGGCACTTGGCAGAATGCTTTGGATGTCAATGATGCTGCCTGGTCAAGCTGGATAATTTTTTACAAGTCCTTCCAGCTTTACTATGGTGCTTTGAGCCTTTAAAATAAAAACAAAACCAAAAACCCCAGCTGTTTCTCCTCAGTTCGACAGCAACTCTCCTGCCACTACCTCCCTCCTGTGCCTTCTGAGCTCAGAGGGCAGTCTTGTACTTTCTTATTTTTCCTTGATGCGTTGCTTTGCAGGATGAGTTGCCCAGATTAGCCACCATTTTGTTTGTGGGGTAGTAATGAATGTTATGGATGCTTTGTTTAGGAAGCTGAATTATTGATTCATCATACACAGAGCTATATCCCAACCAAAACCTGGATCTGAAATCCCCCTAGTTTTGAAGAGCTTTGTAAATAGGTTCTGATTTTCACATTAGCTACCTTATTTTTATTAGATGTGATCAAATAGTTTAATTCAGAATTATTTTTTTTCCTTTCTAAACTTTCTAATCCACAAGCATTATAACCTTTCTGACCCATAGGTTTTCTTCTCCCCATATGTTTTGTCTATTCACTTCCCACCAAGTTTTCTTTGCTTGTGTTCTATGCAGACTAAGAAAGTCAAGCCCAAAGTAAAGTCTGGGTTACTAGCAGGTTTAACTTGTGACCTCAGAGCCACCTTTAGATACTTCAAGCATCAGTAACAAAACCCTTGACCCACACCCTCCACAGAGCAAAACATAATAGTACACTAAAGACTACACTTTGATTAGGAAATCTGCCTCTTTCTACGGTCAAGAGGGCCTGAGAATTTAATGGAGACAAAAGCTGAAGGAGACAAACACACTGATAATTTCAGGATGTCCCCAGATTTTTTTCTCTTTTTCTTGGTCCCTCAGAGGCTTTCTGTAATCAATGGAATTATTTGTTTTTCATTAAAAGACACTTCCTCTGAGCGCAGTAATATAAGTACAACTGTACTGGGCAAAACCAATGACTTGTCTGTCCCCAGTGTGCTGTCTCCGTCCGTGGCAATAGCAGGTGACCGAGGAAGAGTGAGGACTTGCAGTGCAGTGCATTCATTGCAGTGCAGTGCATTCATTGCAGTGCAGTGCAGTGCATTCATGTTTTCATGGTGAGTCAGGGAACTCTAACTTTATATCCTGTGCTGGAAGGCCTTGGAACGAGTTTTAATCAAGTAGGGTAGTGTTTTCCCTGTTTATCCATCTTGAAAATCCATGGTGCCATAGTTCATATGACAACGAATCTAGCTTATAGCTTTAAAAAAACATGAAAATGGCACAAAATGTCACCATACCAAGATATTTTGTCTGTTGTGTTTGTTGTTTAGTTACCGATTAGAAATTTTGCTGATTTTTAAATCATTAAATTTGAATAAGGCTTAAATACACCTAATAACTAGCTTAATTGGTTATAGGGTATTTATGTCAATAAAGAATAAAACTGTATTACAGAACAACATGAGTAGACAAAGACAGCTCACATTGTCAATATTATGAAAATTACTCAAAGAAAGCAATTAAAACTCAAATCCATGACCAAATTACTATTGGTTCTAAGTACAGTGAATCCAATTACACGTTATGTTATAGTATACTATATGATCATGGGTACTGTAGCAGAGTGTCTTGTCGATATACTGTCAATAGAGAATTAGAAAAACAAATCTATCATCACACCAAAGTAATATGCAAATCCCAATTCTTGCAAGCTATTAAATGGCCAGAAGAGATGGAAAGGAGCTGAAATCTGCCTATGAACTAATCTCACAGCCTGCGATTTTAGATACATTTCCATGATGGAGAACAAATATAAACTTATAGACCACAGGTTTTGATTGCACCTCACTCTAAATAAAAATATGAAAGAAGAAAAAGAAAAGAGAATATTTGTGAAAAAATCCTGTAATGATTAGAATTAACTTAATATGAACTTAGTATCTGAGCCTTTAATTCAGGGTCTTGCAGAAGGATGCTTATATTGTTTAGTATACCTACAACACTGATATATCTCTATTATGGCTTGGGGGCATGGGGAAAACAACCAAACAGAAAAAAACACATTAGTGGCCAAGGCAAAACTGAATCTCTGATCATAAAAAATGTATTTTGTTGTCTGATTGTACCCTGCCCACATTGGTGGAAAGTACCTGCACAAGGCAGGGCTGTCAACAGTGATTCTTCTTCAATGAAAGGAGCCACATTGCCATCAAAATCCTTTTACAGATTTTGTATGCTTGAGCTTTTCAGGGTTGGAAATGGTATGAAATACTGGAAGCTGAAGGGAATTATTTCAAATGACCTTCTTGACTAAACGACAAGGTTGTTACTACCTTTGCTATCATGATAGACCCTGTTTTTAGCAGTCTTTTTTTTGTTTGTTTTTTTTTTTTTTTTTTAATCAGTAGCTCAGTTCAGTGTTTTGAGATTTTTTTATGGTTTGGGGTTTGTTTGTTTGTTTGTTTTTCCTTGTGTTTTTTCAGAAATAAACTTTACGACCTCACGCTTTCACTTATGGTCATTCCCTGAAAGCTAAATTCTATGTTAGCAGTGATACCATATAAATCAGTGATGGCGGTGGATGGAGTTTTAGTTCATAAATGTAAACCGTAAAACGTATTTTCCCAGTAAATAAAAATAATGATGTGACTATAGTGTTCCTATACTGAAACTCTGAAAGCAATGCAGCACACAGCTGCTTGTCATATTTCTGTAAGTCATGAGGACGTACAACATAAAGCACTAAAATTAGCATCTGTTACTTGTTGTTGTTATGGATTATGGCACTGAAAGAGAAGGACTGTAGAGCAAAACTCTTAAGAAAACCCTGAATCAGCTCTTTATTTATTTATTGTCCTTAATGAAAATTTAGTAATGTTTATGTTTTGATTGCATCTATTAAAATGTATCAGGATATGAAAGGATAGAATCTGAAGGAATTTCATACAACATCCAAATAAATGATTCCATAAATTTGGCATATCACAATAAATCTTCTATTAATTTTTCTTTAAATTGTGATTTATAGAATAATGGGAAGTCTTAAAGACAGGCTATACTTGTGAGTACATGCATTTTTCACTGACTTATGAGCTGGTTGAAAACTATTGTGTTCATCATTATGATGATGACAATTTAATTATTATGACAATTTAAGAGTGTAACAGAAAAATTGCGGCAAGAGGGTAACCTCATATCAGAGACCGAAAACAGCAAGGAAGTTTCTATAACATGAGTCTCTGAGAAAGAAACTGTTTCTGATAAATGAGGAAATCATATTTAGCGAACACAGATATCTAATATTTTTGTTTGAACGGTAATGTGTTATCTGAATCATTGCATTACTTTTACAGTTTTGCTTTTAAGATATTTAAGATTATTTGCATGTTATGCCAAGTAACTTCTTACAGCTTCTATGTTATAATGTAAAAATACTTTTGATATATGATAGGACGCCGTATTATGTACCCTGATTTGTTTGATACTACCTTTTGATTTTAGGGTGTGTGGTGTTGGAAATATGAATAGAACATGAAGCAATACTAAGAAACAGGGCAGACAGCTGCTTTTGCATCTTAGCATTTCCTTTAAAAGGGCAACTAACATGGAAACTGTAGCTTCAGATGGATATTCTCTGTTTCTGTAAATAGACACAGTATACTTAGTTCACGGAACTAAACCTCCAAAGAAACTGGACTGTTAGTTCCTTTTTTCAACTTGCCCTTCAAGAACATACATTAATGGAAAAATATCCCTTTCTGCTGTTCATCTTGCAGATGATTTCTAAGTAACGTTTCACATCTGCTAAATATATTTTCCATTGTTCTTTAGCTTTGTATTCATATTTCCAATTTCTTAACCTTCGTTTCTGCAAGGTCTTTCCTTAATAAAGACCCTGTTCTATTTGCATCAGCTGGAGTAATACATGTATGTCTTGGGGGTAGAATACAGCTTACCCAGGTGTTTTAGAGGAAGATGTATGTGGCAACTATAACTGCACTAAAAACATTATCTGCGCAACTGAATAGAAACCTACAATGGTATGGGAGATAAAGATACCTATTTAGGAGACATCATCTATTTCAGGAAAACATGTGCCTGCTGGTAAACAACATTAACATTTTAAAGAATTATTTTTTCCAAAGTGCTTGGCTTAGTTATGTTTATATTCAGAGATTAAAAAAAACAAAAACAACAAACCAGACAAAAAAAACCCAAAAAACAGTCATCCAATTTGTCCACTAAATGAAGCAATTTTTGCTCTATTATTTCTATACTTTTGCATATCATTGGCATTTCTAGAAAATATATCCAGTCATGGAAAAGTAAAATTTAAAAATAAAATTACTCCATGAAAGTAGCAACAACAAGCTGGAATTCCCATGCTGCTCTATTAGGACAGAAAATATCATCCTCCACAATAGAGATTACTGTGATAATTCAATGTTTCTTGAGTGTCTAATTCTATCAGGTAATGCTATTAACTTGAACTCTAATCTTGGCAGTATTATTGTGTTGTGGCTTTCCTTCAAACCATTTCTTTCTACCATTCTTCTTCTTATACTACTTTGTGACCAGTCAATATTGGGCTGCAATAACTATGTTGCTACTCGTAGTCACTTGGTTTAAACAGGGAGTAATTATGTAGTTCTTAGTTTATTTTCTTATGATGTATATTAAATATATTGGTCTAGGGCATTTACGTTTCTTTGGCCTTGTACAAAATGCAGCATCTGAAGCCTTTTGTAGCTTTTCCAAGCAGCACAAAGCCTAGCTGGTTAGTCCATTCTGTAAATCAGATTTTCTGTCTCACACAGATTGTTTCTGGACATAACCCTGGTGCTGGAACAGTTCTGCTGTAAGTGGTTACAATGTTCTAGCCTGTCCCCATGCCAGGGAAAAAGAAAAGAGATATTTGGAGTGTTCCACTGACTTGCATTTACAGTAATAATTGGTAGGATATCTCCCTGTTAGTTTGCGAACCAATAGTTTTGCGTTCAAGTAGAATCGTAGGAGAAAGCTAATTAACCTTTATAAACCTAATTCATTAGGTTTGCAAGGAACAAGAAACACTTCAGAAAAAACAAGCTACTGCTAGCATGCAAAGGATAGCACCTTTCTTTTTGTCATCTGCAGAAGAGGACAAGCTTTAAAAGATGTCTTTACAGCTGTGGCAACAAAATAAGTCAATGCTTTATTTTGATTATGTCTGCCTAGTTTTCATTAGTTCTGTATAGGCTTTTTGAGTTCTGATTTTTGAATTTGAATTTGATTTTCCTACAGTATGGAAATATTGATTTATTGTTAAACAAATTTATTTTCTTTTCATCTGGTTTACACAATGAAACCTGGGCAAATTGGATTTCACTCACAGCTCAGTCACAGGAGCAAACTGATGTGCACCTCTGTTCATAATAGTCGTGAATACATCTCCTGAATATCTATTTCTTCTATACCTTTTTTATAGTTTTCTCCTCATTACCTAGATTCGCTCAGCAAAGTCCAGAAAGTAATACCAGCAGGTTTTATAGTATATTGTGTGAATAGTCCAAGTTAAAATTGAACTCCACAGTACGTGTATGGTACAGCATGAACATAGAACAGCATTTTGACATCTGTCAATGAGCCTAATTTTGAAAAACACTGCGTCATATGAAATGCTAGTCCTTCTCACTTTTTAAAATAATGGAGACAAGAGGTCAGAGGATGTGTATGCAGATGTTTAACCTATAATACTGACTTTTAGAAATAAACTGGTGTAGATTCTGATTCATCTGCACTGCTGAAATTAAAAGCCAATTTTATCTTGCTTCGATGTGTCATCTCTCTTGGAATCATGTTTCTTGGCATCAGGGAGGGACTGGCCTTTAGACTTTACATCTGAAGTTGCTGAATTCGAGTTTTCTTTGTGTGTGTTCTCTCATGTGAATGTAAATATGTCATTCTGTAGGTTTGCAGAAAATGAATATGTGGGTTTTGGGCATTTAGTGTTGTTGGAGTTTTTGTGTGTCAGTGAGAAGCCTGGTTTAAAGTATTGAGGGCAAGTATTTATTTTACTTGTTAATGAAAATAGCAAGTTTCTCCCATAGCTTTTTGTTTTGGCCTTTAACTTTTCATTAATTTTCTCTGTGTTACTAGCCTGCTCAAAGAATTAGTTCAAAACTGTCTTAATTGCATTTAATATTAATATATTCTTACCTTTGATGTTTAATGTACTACTGCTATTAAAACATTGACTTCTGCTGGGGGTATCAGCAGACTGGCAGTTGTGTGATAATTAAGGGGTGTTTTGTGGATGTACAAATAGTTTGGAGAGAGAGTGACAAGATTGCATTGCTATTCCCTGGAGTCTTCCAAAACTGTAAATATTTAGCTGCCTGTAGATGCCAAAATAAAGATAAGGAGAGTTTGTTTTCCTAAATCTCCTGATGGGTCCAGGCCTACCCTTCTGGTCATTGATTATGCAGAACTGTCCCAGCCAGAAACAGGATGATTTGTCAGTGTTTATATCCCCAGTGATCTGTTATATATGGCTCTAATTAAGGATAAACCCAGCCTATCTAAAATGCTATTTTTCCTGTTACTAAATATTCACAACTATAATACATTTAGATGTCCACTCTTGCCAGCTGATTCTTACAATAAAAGAGACCACAGTGGCTGATTTGCCTAAGGGTAAATTTTCTCGGAAAGGAGGACAGCATAAGTCAAATTAACTGGTTAGGTTTTGCATTCTCTCTATCTACCACACGCAACCTATTTTGTGTGACTAGATCAGTTCACCTCTTCTCATAAAAACTTGATCATGAATTTTGCTTCTGTGCTCCCACTTGAGAAATTTACTTTTTAAAAAATTATTTTTCTTTTTTAAATCAGAAAAGCATATGGAGCCACATGTGGCTCACAACCAAAATCCTTTCCAGTAGCACAGAACTAAGTGACTGGGCTGGATTTCAAGAGGTTCCAAAGGGACTGTGGAAAGTGCCAATGAGCCCTTATAACTGAGGATTGATGAGTGTTTTCTGATGTTCGATACCCTAAATAGCTACTTGCAGGCCTTCTTCCATAGGTTATGAAGTCCTGAAGCTATTACATGTGATAAAATACGTCTGATCGCCATTCTCTCTCTGATCTCCACCTTCTCGCTTTCATTTAATATGAGAAATGCAAAAACTTTCCATAAGGCACATAGAGGTGTGCAGGCACCTCCAGCTAATGCCATATGATTCCTGTGTGTATCATCTTGTCATTATATTGGATCCCCAGGACTGCCTGACTCCCATCATAACATTAATCGCACTAAACTGCCCGTGAGTTCATTGCTTGATAATAAAATTTCTGCTTGAATTCACTATATTGCCACTCTTGAGTGTGTGCAGACATGCTGTTTCACTTGAAAGTAAATATTTGTAAAAGTAAATATTTCAGGGAAGGACATTAAATGATATAGGATTATCTTCTACAGTTTTAACATTGTTGAATAGCAGTAAATTACAGTTGAGGCTGTTAGTAGATGTGTTATGCATTTAATGCTTGATGACCCTGCTTTTCATCCCTAAAATATCAGCAAATAATCTAACTTTGTAGGTTAAAAAACATAGGAAACCTACGCTACTGTAGTAGTTCCACAATGGTCACAACAGAACAGGACTTTTTTATAGCCTTAACAGTATAGCCTGGATATAGTGTGGATTATGCAATGTATAATATGCTTCTGTTCACTGTATAATCTCTCTTACACTACAATAACCATGTAAAACAGATAGTAAACTATGTTTATCTTCGTTTTATGTTGATAGAGGCTGTATTCTGGTTCATTTCCTTCTGGCTTTAGTTGGAATCATGTCTTACGAGCGGTGTTTGATTTAGTATTATCTTGAGGTTTGGAGGGTGTCTTTTCACTGTAGAATTGTTCCAAATCTTTAATCTTCAGCTTTGGAGCCTGCCCAGGAGGTCAGTGTTTTGGTGGTTAGACATTCTTGTGGGTGGAGCAGAAACTGAACTGGACTTTCCATAGTTATCACCACTGGATGATTAATTCCTTCTTTGTGTTCCTCATTATGAAACTGCAAATCAGGAGGGTGGTAGCGAGTAGGCAGGAAAATACCAGATCCCCCCAAAAGAAGCTACTGATACAAAGAATAATTTTGCAAGAGAGGGTGAAATATATTGTAGAAAGGAAATGAAGCAAAAATAAGAGATTATTTTGACTTATGCTAGAATTCATTTCGTATGGTTTGTCAAACACTGGTTTCCCACACCATAATCCACTTGAATTCTACATGGGTCTTGTACACCACTATCCAACATCACGTAACTTCCCGCTCTAGGGAGAAATCTTCATTCATTTAGTATTTTTACATAGTTTTAAAATGTTTGGATTAATATTACATAGCCAATTCCATTCTGTTCAGAAGAATGGTATCCAAAGGCAAATATTACATTTTGACGCATTCATGTATATATTTAAAGTCCATTTAAAAATCTGAAACTGAAAACTGGAACTTGGTATAGTCTGCTTGGATGTGTAATATATTAATTCATGTCCTTGTATACATATGTTCATCTTAGAAATGGACTTGTGTGGAAATCTTATAGTTTGTGTTTGAACGGAAAATATTATTTCTAACAGAAACTAACCTGGACCCCTGAGTAGGGTAAGGAATTAATATAGGAAACTACTGCGCCTCATGTAAGAAAGTTTGAAAGACTGGAAAAACCTGCTCTTTGAGTCCTGTATGAATGCAAAAAGCTTCATTTAAAAATGAGCAAGAATTACTCGAAAGGAAAAAATTGGCAAGAGATGAAAGCGAGTGCTGTAGAAATCCCCGTTTTGAAACGACCGGGCTAGAGATTGAGAAATGAGAAAATGAGACTGAGAAAAGCCTGACTTGCTGCCAGGAGGGAGAGCTACTGGGGGGGGGGAATCTTTGGGAAGGGTGAAGGTGGTGACCTTGGTGTGTGGCTGGAACAAGAGATGTTTCCCCTTGCGCAGGGACGCTGCCACGAGCAGTGCCCGTGTGTGCTCTGAACCCCGCTGGCCACGTGTGCACGGCGGGGTTTGTGCCGAGCTGAATGTGTAAGGAATCAGTGAATGAACTGTTTATGTCTGGATGTCTCACTGAGGAGTTCTAATCCAAGGTACTGTGTACCTTGAGCAATTCAAAATCTATTAAGTTCTTCATGTGTATTAATAAATCTATTTGTTCTTTGCAAGTGAAGGTGTAATCAGAGGTGAGAGCTTCAGGCTCATCTGATTTTATTTTACTTTAAAATTCATTTTTGGAAGGTTTTACTAACAGCTCTAAAATGCTCTCATAATGCTATTTTTCAGAGACTTAAGGTTTGTAGCCCTAAGAAAATTGTCTGTGTGCTACATACAAAGGTTAAGTTTACTTGAAAACCTACAGGTTTATTGTAGAAACCGCCTGTAATTATTTTTTAATCTCAGAGTGTGCAAGGTGTTTTGAAAACATTGAAAAGCTACTGTGGTGATACACATTAGGGTTTTTTTTTTGTGGGGAGAGGGCAGATTTTAAAGAGGAAACTGTTTTCTTTCATTTTCTTTTTAAAATTTTGCATGTCACACTGTTTAATTCTAGATGTCCATGAGGAAAAAAATGGAATTAAAGCAAAGGCACAAGATGCCAAATTCATTTTAATAAGAGTTCGCTGAAAGCCTGAAGGTGACAAACTTCAGGAAGTGTTAAAGAATATGTGCAAGTAAAAGGAAACTTGTGACTTCAATAAAGAAACCTCAGCAACATACCCTCCGAGGAATCCATAGCAGCTTCTCGAAAGGCTGAGACCATCACGTTGCTCCAGCAGAGATGTGCCATGCAGCGTGCTGTGCAGCACTCACACGCTAGCGTTCTGGGTGGAAGAATCTTTCTACCTGTGATCTCTCTGTGACCAAAACCTGCAGTGTGCTGGATTCACAAACAGCTCTCAAACCTGATTTTTTTTTTTTTTTCAGTGTGACCACTGTGCGGTTATTGCACCTGCACTGCAGCTGGTTCACGCTGTGCATGAGAAAAAGTCTGTCCTGCGCTTCGGCTGGTGTTAGATTGCATGGAAAGAGATTTTTGGCATGTGTAGCTGTCAGCTCACCACATGGGAACCTTTCATGCACTAGTGCACATTGTATGAAGGTGAATGTAAAAACTCTATGCCGAATAGCAAAATTTAAGTTTGGTGGAAAACCATTTGAGAAGACTGCTGTGGATAGACTAATACTAAAGGACTGTGCTGGGGCTGGGGGCTGTGTGTCATGTACAGTTTTTTTTAAACACCGGAGTCAGCCTGCCTCTCCCTACCAGATGACATAGGCAATCATTTAAATCAGCTATAAATATTTACAGAAAAATAGCTGGAAACAAGCAATTGAACACTCATTTCAAAAGCATTTGTGTCTATTACTAGAGATTCATTGTAAATATATATCTTATATTTAAAAGGCTTGTTTGGTAAGCAAAAACATTAGGGCTACTCAAGGGATTGTGAGCATAGATCTGTAATAACAGGGTTATACTCAGCCCCAAATGCTTTTATCTGTTCCAGACCCAGATCTGACTAAATGAAAGTCTTCACTTGCCTGCTTCTCCTTCCATTTGAAAACCAGAATATTAAAAAAAAAGTCAGTATAACTCCTTATATCTAACTAAGGCTTTCAACAGATCAAATGTATTTCCCAAAATAAAGATAAAACGGAATGTTAGTTTGTGAAGCCTTGAATCATTCTGTATTTCAGCCACTTAAAATACTTCAAACACACATACACAATCAGGACAAGAAAGCTGGCTCAGAAATTATAAGCAATTTGCAGCTCTTCGAGACATCCTATATTTTTTCCCCCCATTTTTCTGCATTTGAATAGTAGTAGCTCTTCCTTGTTTTGGGCATTATTGTTCTCATGTGTGTTTTGAAACCATGTATTCTAAATGTGAAATTGAATAGGCTAATAATTAGGGGATCTTAGCCACATCTTAGCTCTCCTAGTAGTCTTTAGCTGCAAAAAAAGTCTTTGCGTGTTATCTTTTCTGCATGAGATTCTAACCAGTTCAGCAACAAGTTGGGCACATGCCACCTAGTGTTACACATAGGAATTGTAGCTGAAAAATCTGACGTAGATGTAGACACGATATCCACTGGGTTCTTCTCAAATAAAGTAATGTGGTCATTAGTCTATATTTAGAATGTGAAACTTATGATTTCTGTTAATTTTTCTTTAATGAATGATAAACCATGCAAAGGCTTTTCAATCAAATATAATTTGTGCTTATGTAGTAGCTTTCTCTAATGTAAGGGGCAAGGAAAATTCTTCAATGCTCAGTCACTGTCTGCACTTTAGAAAAGTTTTGCTGTTGTACTTAAAGTGATAATTGCATTCTTTGGAAGGTAGTTCAAATTTTATGACATATTGTGCTACTTCTAGAAGGAACAAAGTGAGAATTAATTTATGCAGGAAAAAAAAAAAAAAGGTAGGTTTTGGCTGATGAAAACTCTCATTACACCCCAATTATAAGTCTGTGTTTCTTGGACAACTTTTGCAAATAGTTTATGGTGGGTTTGGTAGCAGGAAGTGTAGACCGATAGGTTTTGTGGTTGCAGAAATGGACCTCACCCAGCTGAGAAGTGAGGTGAGAGATGGCTTTGAGCTGACTTTGTACCGCTGTGGCTTTCGGGTCTCCTGCGTTCTTCTCTGGTGTCCGGCAAAATTAGCGTTCTTGTAATTAAGTTTGTTCTCAGTAATTCCTAGGGCCACGTAGCAATAAGAGAAACCTTTTCACATTTGAGTTTCTTTCCACTGCCCTATGACTAGCAACTCCTATAACAATTTTTCAGAGTGAAAATACTTGTCTTTCAGGAAACTTCCAGATACCAATTAAAGCTGGACGAATTTAAGGCTTTCCATAGGCATTAGGCTGCACATCTGTAGTAAGAGAACCCATGCTTAGGCAAGATTTTTTTTTAACTTAACTAATGTAATACCTCGGATGGATAATTTAATTCCTTTTTTTAGTATTATTTCAATAAGTTAAACTTATATATTTATAAATATATACTCAAGTAGAACTATGTTCAGTTTGGAGAGTTTCTAGAACCATGTGATTTAAAAGCAATTTACATGGAGAAGCTATACAGTCTTTTTCTTCTGTACATTGTGAAATATATAGCTATAGAACTGTGAGCTCAGTGTGAGAGAGGTGTGAAAGAAGGCAGAATCATTACTTACTTTAGGAGGATTTTATTAGGCAGAATGCAGTTATGCTGCTGGACAAAGTGCAGTAGATGCCTATTAACTATTTAACAGCTATCTACAACAGGAGACACCTTATAAATTAATAGACATGCTCAAAACATAAAGTGGCTGTAGAGGAAGAGCTTAGAAGAGGGTGTACATGATCATCCAATTTAGTGGCTGCTATTTAATATTGGATAGCACGGTTCTGTTTTTTTTCTAAGTAGCAGAGAAACACGTTTTTGTGGGAAATGCTAGAGATGATTCACTTCTAAGGTCCATTCTCTAGCTCATTTTACTAAATGATGAGTGTCTGTTACAAAACTCAGACATAAATTATTCAAATGAAGAATCCATCACTATTCTGCAGGGAGAGATGCAGCTACAGTGTGAATGGATGGTGTAAGTGGCTGATGTAGATGGGATGACCTGATTGAAAACACATGTGCTGCACCTGGCAGTGCTAAAGAAGAGATGACAGCCAGTAATTCCTGCTTGTTATTTAAGGTTAAAAGTAGGGACATTAAATTGTCAATAATTAATTACAGCTTTATTGAGAAGTTAATTATTGTAGCCTTTCTAGATGCAGAAGGCTGCATGAATCTTCCATACTGAGGTTTAGTAATTGAGATGCAGTTTAGCATTTCCATCCTGACACAGAGTGGAAGATGCTGCTTTATAAACAGAAGTGCTGATACCGTCCTGCACCCTGCATTAAAATAAATACCCTGCTTAGTTCCAGTGACTGCTTCCTCAGGGAAGAGGAAAGGACTGCTTTCATCAGGAAAAGCTGAAGCAGAGCAAAACACATTTCTGTCAGCGCTAGTTGGAATGGTTCTCAGTGTAAGAAAAAGATTAAAAGAATATGTGCATTTGAACAAACTGAGGAAATACTGAAACTGGGACACTTTGTATGGATGGAGTCTCTAAAAACATATCAAATCTCTTAGGAGGCAAGGACTACCTGAGGCGAAAATGGACCCAAGGCAATGGATATTCTGAGAAAGCAGAAAATTATTCTTATGCAATTGAAGGACTCAATCATTTTTGCAAGGGTGAAAACAGCTTTAATAATAAGATAATGATTAAAAGCATTAAAGCAAATTGGTGGTAGTACGTCACCCATTTGTAATAAAAAGTGGTACGAAGATGCTACTTGGACATGTGTTATCTGGAAGGGTTTAATTCACCTTTTTGTTCTTGATCTGCTATGTTGTCCTCTGTCAGGTTTCATCAACCACATCATCTTACACCACTCAGAAACACGGGTATGATGGGTGGTACAGCCTGGCGTCATTCATTATGTAGCATGAGTTGCATAGATTTTTAGTATGGGAGGTTTTCTTTATTACCAAACTGGCAAATCCATGACTTTATCACTTTATCAATCCATCAATTATACCATTACCTGAGTTTCAAATATCACATTAAAATTAAAATCATCTGTAGACTGTTGGAAAATGTAAATATATAAATAAAAGGAAAGCCACCCTCTGGGGTGGATTCAGTGATCTTTAATAGAATTGGTAAAGCACTTGTCTTGACTATTTCTTAATTGAGAAGCTACTCTTAGTATTTTAATTTCATGGGAATAATAGTGAGTGGCTAATTTAAGTTTTAACGTGATTGGTACTTTAGAGTCCCACATGAGCTCACTTATGTCAATAGAAAGACTCCTAATGACTGCATTATTCTTTCTGGTTTTCAGTTTAACTTTCATGGTATAGTTTTCTGGTTATGACTCTTTCTAAAGTTGAATTTATTTGATTTTATTTATAGAAAATTTTATTTTGGGATAAAAGGTGTCCTTTTTAAGGACATGAGCAATCATCCTGTCTTAGACTGAATACCTTAGACGTGAAAAAAAAAGAAGCCATTAGACATAATTCATCAGCTAGTGGAATTTATTCTGCAAAATAGTCCAGTACTGGGATATTCTTTCTGAATGACAAAAGAAAACCAAAACAGGCATTTTTTTTTTATTTCACTAGATTGACATTTCCAACAGAAAACTTGATGAGTTAAATTTTGAAAAGTTCTGTTTCAGAAGGAAAGCTGGAGATTTCTTAAAGTCAGTGTTCCTAAGGAAAAGAAAGTTCTCTAAACACAGTGAAGCACCCACACTTGCCAGGATGATAGGACCGGTTTAGAGGTGTTAGACTAATTTAGCAGGGAAATTTAGCTAATTTTGTTCGTAGTGAAGCATAAAATTAGATCACACTAAATACAGACATAGCTCTTCTGTTTCTTATGATCTTTTTTTCCGTGATACTTATTCCAACTTCAGAATGTAAGCACTTGGCTTTAGTAAAACCAAGGAGTTGCATGATCACAGGCTTCTAAAAAGGGAAAAATCCCTCTGTGATCAGCTGATGGAAAAGCAGCATACTTAAATCCTGAACTAAGAATACAATGATTTTGCTGATCTGCCCCCGAAGAAGTTCTGGGAAGAAAGAAGCAGCCAGACAACAGTCCCGAGCATACCCAGAGATGGGTGAAGTGAAGCAGATGTGCTGGTAGCTCTGCGAAAGACCTCTGAGGCTGGACCGGGTCTTAAAAAAAGGTTTGATGGCAGAAGGTAGGGTAGTTCAAGAAGTTTGGATGTGGAATTTTAGTGTGTGTGTGTCATCCATGAGTGGAAGTCATGCTCTCTAGGCAGAAAGAAAATTCTAGCTGTCTATTCTTCCACTGCTTTCTGTTTGAATACAGCATTTTAAGCCGATCATGAAATGCCAGAAAGGCAGACATTTTAGTCTGGGCAGATAGATACAGGTCTAAAGCAGAGAATGATATCAACAGATCATCATCTCGAGATTAAAGTTGAAATTATAGTTATGAAAACGATTATTGGAGACGAGATTCAGAGCAAAAGAATCAGGGAGCTGAGCCCAGAGCCTGCAGAGCCCCAATGGGCTCCGTCATTCCGAGGGCCCTCAGGGTTCAATTAACCTTGACAGCCTGGAGTCTCTTAAAAGGAGCAGAACTTACAAATGAAATGCAATGAAGAATTACTACTTTTAAACTATTGGCGGTTTAAAACCTTGTCTCGACAGCAAAACCTTCTCGGCAGACACCTCTAAAATGCTGTACGCTAAATGTGCTGTAAATTTATTCTTCTGGCAGGTTTATTTCTTCATTAAATATTTATGTTAGATGGATTTTAGCATATGCATGACGTTGCTGTAAATTGAGTTAGAAATTTATCAGGTTAAGTCATGTTTGAGTCTAAAGGTCTCATTCTTGAATGTTCAGTCGTGCAGCAAAGAAGAGGGGACCTACAAATAATGCTCCTCAAAGCCAAGTGTAATAAAGTTGAAGAGGCAGCTCTATTTTTCAGTCCATTTGTATACGTATCTGTTTGGGGATTATTCTTTCTTTCCTTCTTCCCTGTTCTTATATGCTGCAACTGATTTGGTATGCTTTTCTCATTATGTTCTGTCATACAAGATAGTTGTGAAATTAGGATACAAGAAAAGGATCTAAATTTGCAAGAGTGTGTGTCTTCTGTTAGCAAGTTGTTCTTGAATAACTTTGTTCTCTTTGATGTTAAATGGAGAACTTTCCAGCGTTCTGACAAATGAACTCTTTGGCTTGCTATGATATATACAGAGTATTACTAAACATTTACCAGATAAATAATTCTCTGTCAGTGGGTAGCTCTGTGACTTTTTTTTTCTATTGGATCTGGTTTAGTGCTATACAGCTGCCATTGCATCTATTGCTCTGCTTATACTTCGTGATTAGAGAAATCAAATTTATCAAATACTGGAATAACAAACAGGAGAGATAGTATTACAAAATTTACAAAAATTACAAAACCATTGGAATGTATGAAAATCTTCTCTAATGACCAATAGTTGTATGGGTATTTGTGAGTAACTAGTAACATGACCCCATGAATTAGAGCACATCAATTTATGGTTTTATTTGGGAGAGGGGAGGGGGAAGGAGACATTCACAAATCAATGCATTTAATATTTGACCATCGTTAGTTGACATTCTAGTGAATAAACTTTGCAGTGAGGAAATTACCTACAGGATCTTTGCAGAATGAAGGAATTTTGTAACCTCTTCTAGAAATCTCATCCTTGTTTCTGATAATATTCTGGACCAACTTCAGTGGTGATCTTAAGATCTATATGGATCTTATTATAGTCCTCCTGCTTGCTATGGGAAGCTCTGAGAACTGTGATGAGTTGTTAAAGACCATTAATTAAACTCAATATGATTAAATTAAACTTCAAATTACTAGTTTTAGTGTTCTAAATGTGTCTTGTTAATTAAAAGGAAAAAAAAAGGAAAAAAAAGTTACTTGAATTCTGATTTTTTTTTCTTTTTTAAACAAATAGATCATGTTCATAAGTGGCACTTTTTTTCCAACTTCCTTGATAGCTAGAAAGAATAGACTAATGGAACATACATGTTTATTAATTTTTACATTTACTTTAACGGAAGAATCTCTGCCTCCTATTTTCATTAAATACTTGTGTTGTTAATGATCAAATATACTGTCTGGCATTGCCAACCGGAAAACTATGCCAGGGTTAGGGTTTAACTAAGGTTATTTCTCCCTGCTTATGATGTAGCAAATTACTAGTGTTAGGGATGAACTACAGTATGATTAGGAGGAAATGGCTGTAGAGGAGAAAATGTTTTATTTAAAATTACTCTTTTTTGAAATCTATACATTTTAATTGTCTTAATTAAAGTGGTTAGAATATACTTATTTGCAGCTAACCTAACCAGTACCTCACAGTTAACTGCCATGCAGGGTATTCCTGTAATCTTAATCTCTCTCCCTGACTCAACCTCTCTTTCCCTCCCGGATTCCCACAGGCTATCAGACTACTGTACCATAGGAGGGGGAATAGAGAAATTATTATTGTGATGTTCACTATAGTGATTCCTTTTCTGAAACCTCCAAACTCATTTTCTGATGAATATCTCAATTTGTGGCATTCATAGTTACATTGAAGCTGAAAACCTGAATGTAGTGTCTGTCTTGACTTGTCTTTCATGGGGGTTTTTTTGTGTCATATGAGATACCACAGAGCATTTACCAGGAAATAGCTTTTAAGGAAAAAGTGACAAATGCAGCAGAGATATTGGGTAATCTAAATGTCCAGCTCGCATTCTGGATGTTCACAGTTACCCCATACACTGTGATTTCTACCCAAAGAAACCTTATTCTGCAGGTAGGAAGTGTAGGGGGAGAGGGCACCGTGAGCACAGGTTACATCCCCCAGTTTCCAGGGTTTATAGGGTAAATGGCACAGAATATACCTCCTTCTACAGTCTAAATACAGCTGCTGTGCTTGTTTTGTCTAAACTGTTAAGTTTGTACTATTTAGTAACTATCAAATTCACCATTTTTTGTTAAGCCAGAATGTTTCCCCTGGAAAAACTAATTTTTATTTCAAAGAATTTACAAGATGGAGAATCCGCTGTATCACTTGATAAATTGCTCCAGTAAGAACAGAAGAATGGCCATCCAGCTTTCCCAGTGTCCTGCCTCTGACGGTGGCCAGGAAGATTATAAGGACAAGACCATGTCATGATACATCCCCAGTACATTCACAGCTTTTATGCATTTGTAGTTTGGGAATTTCCTGAACCAAATGGAAATCTGTGGTATGTATGAACCTCAGGGGTTTTATCTGATCTCCCGAGGCATTATTAGTCTCTTTGGTGTTTAAATAGGTGCCTTAGTTCCTGTATGAATCAATCAAGATGTATAAGAGGTACTGCTTTTGATCTTTGTAAGTTTTCAGGCCTCAATTATTAAAAATTTTAACACAGTAGCATCTGAAAATGCTGTTATTACTCCTCTTTTTTGGTACATGAAGCCAAGAAAAGCTTATTTGACTCTTGAGCCTTCTGAGGAGATGAGGAGAGTAGACAAAATCACAGATACAATTTTCCAGACAGAAAGCAGTGAGAAGGCACTTAGATGAGTCTTTTTTGGAGAATGTTGAGAAATGACTGAAGTAATTGCTATTTTCTTTCCATAAATTTCCACTGTTGTAATTACACTATCTGTGTGTCTTACATAGTGTAAAAGACCAAGTACCAGAAGGCAGGACCCATCTGCATCTATAATACCTCATGCCTATGTGCATCACTCACCGCACAACTTGTTTTCCACAAGTGATCAGAGAACAATGGATATTGGAGCAACACAGCAGGCCGAAAATGTTAAATTGTAAGAAAAGGAAGGAACAGATCAGTGCTAATAAAAAGCTATTTTTCAGGCACTTAACATTTTGATACTCTACTCACAATGATCATTTAAATTCTGTGAAGCAATCATTTTCTAACTTATCTGAGTGACAAGTGCTAACAACGAAAAATAAACATAATAGTGATCTAATGTGTGCATCTGAAGAGGTATTATATGCATTATTTGCTTCTAATCTCTGTCAAGAAGATAAATGTAGGATATTATGCCATTCATATTTCTCCCCTTACTCTAAACTGTTAGTATTAAATATACTACAGACAAGAAACTAGTGAGTGTGATACAAACTAAATCCATAGTCCTATCTGGCATGAAATCAAGACAGAGATTTGTTATATGCATTCTTCCAAACAAGCCATTCGTTTTCAGAATTAACACAACATCTAAAAATCTGCCACTAGTTATTTTACCAAAATGAGTGTTTTCCTTATGGCACAAGTAGCAAGTGGGGGTATTAGATGTCTTTCTGGCAAGCTGATATTAAGATCTTGGTGTTTATGATCTTTATTTAGATCCCATGATTTCAGTGACTTCCTGCTTTTGATGCCAATGATGAGATGCAGACACTGTGTGTAGTCCTACAAAGGAAAGTAACATAAAAATATCTCATTTTCTTTTTTTGATTTAATCAGGAGTTTCAACACATCACAATGAACCTAGGCTAGGCATTGTGAGTCTATAAGCAGTTGCTTAAATTTGTATCAGTGAAACACACTGGATTTTACTTTGTTTTACCACTTACAAGGAACAAGTAATAAGAAATAACTTGATATCTGCTCTTCTCATGTAATTACTGTTATCAATAATTTAATGATGTCCTGATAGGCAACATTTTTGGAGGGTGAGAGATTGGAGAGGAAATCCAGAGACTTACATTTTCTTCTGTACCAGTGATTTGCCATTCGTTTAACCTGTGACTGCTTGATTTACGCCTGTTTATTGCTGTGTCGCCATCTCATTCTTTCTATCTTGCCTATCAAGTACATTCTTTCAGGAGAAGGTACATATCTGTTCAAAGGAAGCAGGGTGACAAATGCAGCTTTAAGCTCAGTTACACTCGCTGTTATTGTGCAGGTAAAAACATTAAAAGACTATGAAATGACTGTGTGAATGTTGGAGAATAGCCTGTGCCACACACAATAGCTGTTCTTCATCTCTTTCTTCCATTAGCCAGTCTGTACCTCCTATACTACCTAATGGTGGTACGCTGAATAAGTTTTTTCATATTTCTCTGCATGGTTATCTCTGCCATCCCTATAGGATCAGTTCACTCTCAGAAAGTCCTCTGCACCTTTCACTGTCTTTCTGAACAGCATTGCTTTGTTTGAAGACTATACTTAGAACTAGTTCATTGTATGAAACAGTCATGATAGTAATTCGTTCAGGGGAAATTGCTTTTCCAAAGGTGGAGAAGTTAATTAACTGTGTAGCAGGAGGAAGCTAAACCTTACGAATTAGTGAGAAGGGTAACGATTATGGGAGAGAACAGATGACACTTGGCTGAAGAAGAACTCAAGAAATTGCTTTAGCCAAAAGGAAGTTAGAGTGAATAGAAGATGAGCTTTAAGAAAGCAAAGACTCTGTCACTGTGTCCTGATAAATTATACCTCATTTTTAGTGTGTCTGCTAGGTGTTAATCAATAATATGTTGGGATGATTCTTCACTCTTAGGCACATAGTCTGCTTTCTGTTATATAGAATTTCACTTAAATCCAGGAGGATGTACTGAATAAAGGGCTGACAGCTATTACAAACAACTGCAAGAATGTTTATAGGGAATCGGAACTTCTACAGTGAGGAAACTACACCACCAGTGCTCTGCTCTAGTAACCCCTTGGAAAGGCAACGACAGGTAGTCCTGGGAGGCCAACCAGCAATGAATCACACTGCTACATCATGTCAAAATCCATAGATTGCTCGTCTGCTAGGATGCTATGTTTACCTCTGAACAGTAAAGATAGTTAACATTCAGGAGAAATAGTTACACCCTCCTACTTAGTAGGTTTCCATTCTAAATTTGCTCTTGCTGGTTTTAGCATAAAAATTTTTTGCATCTTTGATTTTCCCGTTGGGGGAAAAAAAAAAATACTGTATTTCCCAGTGCTCTGCTGTGTAGAACTGAGATGTTTGACCCTTGACATCTTACTGTTGTTCATTGGGAAGTATTAGAGGATCGTCAATCCACTTGTGTCCTCCTGCAAGGGAGAGCTGCAAGTGTAACTGAAATGCTTATTTTTTTTCTTAGTGCATCCTCTACTGCTGGGTTAATATTGTATTAGTGAAGAGGACTGATTCAAGGTTAATATGCTGTTACATTCTTATTTTAGAATTCAAGTGGGTACTGCTCTTATGCTGGAACACAAGTTGATATCAGCCTTCCTGACCTCCGTTAGCTAGACTGCAATAATATATAAACATGTGTATGTCTCTATCTGGATAAACATGTATGTTTAGTGGTTTTTTTTAATAGGAAAGAAAGATTTTCATTAACTTAGGCAGTTAAGTTAAAGAGCTGTCTAGTGGCAGAATTCTTTAGTAAAGTTTTAGTGAACTAGAGAAAAAAAACCCTACAACGTTTATCTAAAGGAAAATGGTTTCTTGCTTTACATAACTTTTACTATTTAATCATAAATAAGCTTCAGTATCTTTGAGGCTAAAACTTATTAAGCAAGTCTTCAAAAATGTTAAATACAGAAGAGTGTGACTGTCTATTAAGCACTAAAAAATAATGAATAAAATTTATTCGCTTATTACAAATTTGCATGATGCTGTTGGTAAAGTCAGAGGAAACTTTAACACTAAAATATGTAGTTTTCAATCCTGCAAGAGATTAATCATGAAATTATAAACAAATCTAACCATTAAAGGAGTGATAAATTCCAACTAGAAATTGCTAGACATTGATATTATCTCTCTCCATTTCTAGACTGGTTTTCCAGAGTGTTTGCCATTATTTTCATCCTTTTTGTTCAGATCAGTGGGGAAGATTCCTTGAAATGACTATTTTGAGTATGATCCCAAGTTAATTTTTTTACTTGTGGTATGAGTTCGGAACTAGTCATCATTCACACCTCACTTTTGGTAAGGTTGTTCTATTTAATACATTTTTTGTATTCAGTAATGTAAATATTGACCAGGGAAATAACTTCTTCAGTTGACAGAGGATTACCAGTGGCAATGACATGCTATATCTATAGCAAAATCAAGCCAATAGTCCTAGATTTCATGTTATGTGTTTCAACAGAAGCTATTTTGTAAATATAATTAAGTATAATAAACTCTTTCTCAGCATTTTCTTTGTGTTCTTCACTTAAAGGAAGCTCTGTTTCTTAAAGACTATATCCATACTTCATTCCTGTGCATATTTTTATAACCAGATGAGACAATTACAATGTTGACCTACATTATATTAATGACAAATTCAAACTGCTCACAAATACTGGTTTATCTTGTTGGCACATACCATCAAGGCCATGCTACGAGAAACTTGTAGGCTGATTTTGGCCGTGGAACTTCAGCCTTCTTTAAGGCCAATGCTCAAACTCCAGTGTACTGTAGGCAAATACCATCACATACTTATGACCTTTTCTGGTTTCATTCTGTAGCTAAGGACAAATAAGTGCAGTTCACCTTTTGGTTTCAATATTTCTTTCCTTTGAAGCAGTAGGTCTGGCCTTTCATCAATCTCGTTGCTGGTACCTGCATACCACAACCAATTCTTTGTTCTTTTACTTGGAAGTAATTGATTGTCAGTGTCCTGGAATGAAGAAAAGTAGAAAGGAGAAAAGCTTTTTTTCTTCACTCACTGGTTAGCTTGCCGTAGGAGAGTCAGTAACATCACAACATGGATAAAAAAAAACAACAGATAAAATGTTTTAAACTATTATATTTCAATCATGTCTGTTTGGAGGATGTTTTAGCAAGTACTCATTTACAGCATTGTCTGTTCTGGTTTAGTAAATTCATAATGTCTGCTAAATGAATAGTATTAAAGAGAATTAATAAATGCCCAAGATGCCTCAGCCTTGCAAGGAAGCAAGAACATACTTGGAGTTCTCAGCATTGCAGTGCTGTGAGGCAGTTGCCTTGTTGAGGTGAAGAAAAATATTTAGGGCACACTTTATTATTTAAGTCTAAACCAGTTTCTTTAAAGGATAATTCTTAATGGAAGTTGTGTGGAAAAAAAAAAAAAAGAAAAAAGTAATCATAATATATTAATCATTTAAACTTCCATGGAGTCTGGGGTTGTCAATAATGATGCCAAATGATACCAAAAAGTTTCTCCATTTAGGGCACATATAGGATGTGGAAAACCTCTGCATTTTGCTGGACATTATACCTAGTCCATGTAATGTTTACTATGTCAAATAAGGAATTTAACATGGCCTATTTTGTGTCAGTCAATACATCATCATAATAAATGACGGTTGAAAGAGATTTTTAAGCAGAGGTTGTCTAAGTTTTTCTCATTCACTGAGGGTTTGTAATAATTCATATTTACTTGCATTAGTTTGTGTGTGCAACTATTTGTTTGTATTACTGTAGTGCCCGAAGCTTTTCTTTCTTTACATAGACAATACTTTGTGTGCTAGATGCCTTATAAATGATGCTTCTACATAGAGAAAAGGAGTGAGTGTATATGTATGTGTATGTGTATAGATATATATGTATATATGTGCTTTTGTCTGTGAAATATTAGTCATTACTGAAGACTGTAGCTGGTGTGGACCTGAAATAGATGGCTAAAGGAATATTTCGTTTTATTCCATTTCTGTACTCATCTTTATAAAAGTCTTCAAACAGTTCTTTGACTTAAGTCTTAAGCAATAAACATGATTGATAAGATGCCAGTTTGATGAGATTAAAAAAAATTTTTAAATACAAAATACTGTTGATAAAAGTCCGTGGGAGACTCCTGTAATAAGACTGTTGCGTTTAGTAAAGGAGATTGGCAAAAGATGTGTAAATATATAAAGTATTTAGTCTTATCAAGCTGAATTGTCATTATAAAGAGCCTAAAGTTACGTTACTTTCATCTAGTGCAAAATGAGCGCCTAGAAAAATCGCAGAATTCATCTGTTGCCTTCAGGAAAAAGGTTGAAATTGCTTATGAGGTTTGTATTTCAGATGAAGAGGAAAGAGAAGCTAAATTCTAGATATAAGTATGAAATCAAAGTAGAAAATATATTCCTTCTGATTTGCAACAAGACTTTAAAGATCACAGAGGCCTGTTATAGGATAAGAGTTTAAAATACAAAATCGATACATTTTACTCCATGCATAGATGGAAGTAAGACTTAAATAATTGCATACCATTTTAAAATCCTTTGCAGTCGTTTCTGTCATCCAAATAAGATCTAAAAAGTTTCTAGTGCACAATGTAATAAGGAACAGTAAAACTGATTATTTAGGAATTTATATAGGGAAAAAAGGCAGAGGTAGGAATGAGATTAACAAAATAGCCTAAATTCATCTGCAGATAATAGGATTGCATTGGGGATAAATTTAGCTCAATTAGTTTCCTAAGCTTTTTATATCTGAATCTTGAGTTCAAATCAATGAGAAGAAGCTGTAAGATGCTCGTAAGGAGTTACAAGACATTGCAATGCTAAATTAAAGGTATTTAGACTTTTTTGATTTGGGAATTGTGTTATAACTGTCAGCCATTCTCTCAGAGTATTTCACATCTCTCCTGCTCCTTTTCTGCCTTATCTCAAAACATTTTGAGACTCTGAAGTGCAGCAGTCAGAATTTTCTTCAAGAAAGTTCTATAAGGCTGATATAAATGGTTCATGTCTAGCCTATTCCTGGAATAGTGAACTGGGATGGTGAGTAAAAAGGCCATCAACAGTCTTTGCTGCTCTGTCTCATTCACTGGCTATTGGAACATCCTCAAAGGATGCAGTGCAGCTTCTTGCAAATTAAAGAAAATCAGCCACAGGTTTTGATTTGATGGCCTTGACTGATATTAGATTTGTGCCTATAGATGTTACCTATGACTCTAGTTCTCTGCTTTTTTTCTTAGGTCCTCCGGAAGTCAAAGAGAAGTATTGAGTTTACAGGCTGTAAGATAAACACATCTTTCATTTGAACTATTCAAAATTTCTCATTGAATTTTGGTCTTGGTAGTGTGTCAATTCCCCTGTATTCTAATTCTCTTCAAACAAGTTCTTCCATGCATGGCTGATGAAACAAAGTTTGACTCTTTCGTCCATCTTTTTTTTCAGACTGATAAATCTCAAACATTTTGTTTCATGTTTGCAACACTTGCCTTTTTCTGTGGCTACATAATGCAAAAATGAATTTGCAAACATCGTTGAGAGTGATGTCCAATACTTAGTGGACTCGCCTGACCTCAGGGTTGGTTTTGTGTTTGGTGTTAGTTTGTCTTTGTTTAGTTTTTTTGTTTTGTTGTTGTTGTTTGTTGTTTGTTTGTTTGTGGTTTGGTTTGGTTTGGGGTTTTTGTGTTGGGTTCATTTGGGTTTTTGTGTGTTTTTTTGTGGTGAGGTTTTTGCGGGGGGGTTTGGGTTTTTTTGCTTGTAATTGAAAGACCTCAAGGTCCTCTACCTTTGAAACGAAATTGGGCACTTGATTTTTTTTAAGTGTTGCCATCTACAGCTATTTGTTTACAGAGAAAATAGTGGTGTTTTGGGGTTTTTTTCCTCTCTCTTAGAGATATCCAGGAACTTTGCTCTGGGTTAATGGAATGTATTTGTGTAATACATTAGGGCATAGATCTTTAGCTGTGCAGAAGAATGTGTGTTAGTAGAAGGGATGTGTTTGATCTGATGTCTCCTTTCCTTTCAAAAGTCACTGTTATGCTGTGATATCCTCAGAGTGGCTTGAGTTATTTGACAAGGTCTCTCATATGATTTCTTTCAGCAACTAGTTAATTAAACATACTCCTGCCACTACCCAAAATGGGATGGAATGGTTTTGAAGAGCGCAACCATCAGGTGCTTTATCTGGCAGAGGTGGAAGACAGAGGCAAATATCCCCAAATAAGAGAGATCCTCCATTATTCAACCTGTTTTTCAGGCTGCTTTCTAAGACCTTTAGAAAAGGTAAACAGAGCAGCTCTTTCAACTGTGTTCGAAGCATCTGACTAGGTTTTTACATGCGAATATGAGTGAAAACACTTTGTCTCTCCCAACCTTCTACCCTTGCCAACCTTTCTGTGCGAAGTACGCAGCTTTCAGGACGCGTTTCATTAATTAGACAGGTAGAGTTGCTTGGATAAACTTGCCCCAATCCTGACTTCTGTTCATGAGAGCACAAGGTTCAGAAGTTCAACATTATCCCTTGCTGGAGCTTCTTCTGTTACATTCTCTTTTATGAACATTATGTTTACCTACTGAAAGGAAAGCAATGGCAAATAAGAGAGAAAAATGAAAAAGAAGTTTGACCTTTTCAAAGCTGGAGATGTACAACACATGCTCAGACCTTTTGAAGTCGTTGCATTCAATAAAGCTGTAGGACATAATTTAAGCTTTATTCATTGCATTACACCAGTACTTTATGCTGGCAAGCTGAATTCCTCTTTACCTGAGGTGTTTGAGGCACGTTGTTGTAACTGCAAAACTCAGAAGTATGAGAACAAAAAGTGTGTCCTAAAATTATAATTGCTTTTATGTTGGATTTTCAAAATACCATTTATCACCAGTGAACTTGACAGCCTGTCATTTTTATTTGAAGAGGTATTTTTACATTTAAATAATCATTACAATCACTGAAACAATAATAACTTAAAAGAAGCCATATTTCCTTGGGAAAGTTGCCTAGAAATAAAGATTTTGATGCTTCAGGCTCAGAGAGGTAGACAGAATAAAATGTCTAGGTTCTTGAGTCCTTAGTGTTTATACCCTTGGGGAGAAATCTAGAATCCTTCATCAAGTTTTCAGTGAAATGTAGCACTACAGAATGATTGTAAAAAAAATCCAGTGCAGGGAAAGCTACATGAAGACGCTTGCATCCACCCAGTATCTGGAGATCAAAAGTCTTTCTGGAAAAGATGCAGCAATATATTTTCTGCGAAATGATTTAATGAGGTTTACTGCTGTCTTCTGAGAAATGACCAGAAAGGACAGTGACGATGTTGTCACATACTGTTCTTTAATGAGCAAGATCTGGAAAATCTGTGGTAATCCCAGCTCTGGCTGAAAGGGTTGACGTTTTCTACTCACAGCTTCTAAAAGGCATCTTAGCATCCTGCAAAAACTGTGTGGAAGTGTTCATTGCATAGGAGAGGAAAAAACATTGGGCCAGATAGAGAGCAAGAGAGAGCAGGACACAGTGTGGCTGAAGGCTGGTGGCAATGGCACAGGCTGATGGAGGGAGTCCTGGCTCCTCTCCTAATATTAACTGTAGTAAGTAGATGGCAGAAAAAATCGCATAGCTTTGTAGGTTAGTAGTTGGATATTACCTGTCTCTTATAATGTGTATAATGGTTTCAAATATGTTTCTTCCAAAATTAATGCCCTTTCACTGGTTTGGAAAAATTTCACCCTCTACATTTAATCCTCAGACCCTCAGCAAATTTGATTATTTCCGCTAATTTAAAATATATTGCAATATTCCCATTTTTTTATTGTAGTATGGGTTCCTGGTTGAAATGATGTGATGCTGTGCCTGAAAAGGCATAAGAAAACAGGCAAAGAACAACTTTGCAGCTTACTTTGATGATACTGTGTCATGTTTAATCAGTGAAGATTGAACCAGTCACCTTGAGATTCTGAGAGCATTGTTCAATACCATTTAAAACATTGATTTTCTGTAACTATGAATCCTCTGAAGTAGTCATTAGACAGGAAGCAAGTTACCTGGGGTTTTTTTTAATACAGAAAATGTTAGAAAGATAGAAATCTAGCCTGGAGGAGGCAAGCTGGAAACTGAGGAGCAGTTTGTCAGACCTGAAGCAAAGGTACATCTCCCAGGACTGGCAGGGTGATGATATTCAATTGATTCTCAGAAAGAGCTAGAACAACTTTTTGACCTTACCTCACCTGACAGCAGTACTTTTTAGATGACGGAAAGTGGGGAAAAAAATGAAAAAGAAAAAAAAAAAAAGTTCTCGGTAGATGTGAAGAACTAATCCTTGGATCTTTTTTTCAGAGCCAACATTACTTCTGAATGTTTACTGCCAACAGATGTTTCAGCATTAAGGCAATTACTTGAAAACATTGCCCAAGACTATGTGAACCTTTATTTCAGCAAAAAAGTTATTTTCCATAATCTCTCTTGGTGCTTGAAAATGTTGAGCTAAAGCAAGAATGGTTATTACAGGTGTTTACTGTCATCACTTTGCCTATTGGTTAGAACGGTAGAGAACTACAAGTAACAACATTGTCAGGTGATGCTTAAATTACAGTAGAGACATAGGAAAGCAAACATACATACAAAAATATCAGCAACACAGAAAAAATACATATATATTTCTCTTTTTTAATATGACTTGTATTATTAGCTGCCTGCTTCTGACAAGCACTATTTACCTAAATTACAGCAGTACCAGAACTTGCTGGAATCCTGCTAATCTAAGAAAAGCCCCTAAATAAAATTGTCTACTGCTATAATTAGAAGTAATTTATAGGGATATCCATGTACATATATCTAAGCTATTGGGATTTTATATTGATCTCATCACTGTGGTATGAGCGTGGTCTGAATTTGGTATTCTGAAGTACAGCATCATTGGCAGAAACTACTCTTGGTTAATAGGCTATCCTGTATGATGTGAGAAATAATGGAAATTACTAGAATAGTACATTTCTACAAAATCGGGGTAGTTTTGAGGACTGCATTTGGATGTACTTAAGCTTTGTATTTCACACCAAAGATGACCAGTTTTGAAACTTATTTTACAACAGTTTTAGTCATCAAAAAAGTGAACAGTTTGAAATGTTTTGTTTCTATTTGCCCTATCTGGCTACACAAATATGATACTGTATGGACAATTCTCTTGGACTGGAAGAATTATTTTGGTGGATAACTTGTGGTTATTTTGTGGGTATCTCAGCAGGAATTGCTGAAGCAGAGTAAACATTAACTGCCTACTAATAAATCCAAATATTTTTCTGTCTCTCCAGTCGAATATTTCCTATTACTTCAATATTGAAATATAGCAAATGGAACCTGTTTATCAGTGTTTCTTCCATAACATTTTTCATTAATTTTCTTTTCTGTCCTGCTTACTCTCCTGTAAAATCTGCAGGCTTTGGTGAAGATTGTGCATCATAATTGATTTCTGGATTGTTACAAATGATATAAATTCACCCCATCCAATTCATTTGTTAAAGCTTCCAAACACTTTTTTCTGTTATACACTGTGGTTTTACATTTGTTTTTGAGAAGTTGCTTTCCTGCAGCATCTTTTGTTTCAGTGTGATGGAACATATTGGTCCAGCGAGTATGGAACTAACGTGTTTTTTGAGGTATACTTAGGTATGACACAGTGAAGACACTGTCTGTTTGCGTCTCTCTAATTAAGAAGCTTGAAAAGTAGCTTTGTAAATGCTACTGGTTATGCAAGGTCTTTGCTTCTTGTGTGTAGTGATTCCTCTGGGAAGAAGATATTTCTTTATTTCAACATCACCTTACCTGACAATGAATCTCTCTCTGTACCCACCTGAGAACATACTGGAAAACTATTTGTGAGCAAATATAACTGACCTCAGCAGGGACTAATAGCTTCATTAAGACAAAAATCAAGGGAGTACAAAAAAAGAGGGCAAAAGAGTGTTGCAATTAAAATTAACAGCTTTTTAAGTGTTTGAAAAAAAAAAATCTATTATGGTCTGAGTAATTCTAGTGTAGTTATCAGCTTTGCCTGTAGTAAGTCCAGAGTTTTTGAGTGTAGTGTTACAGTGAGAGCAGCAGAATTTAATATGAAGCTTGTCCTCAGTTTTTCCTGTTAATTAACTCTTTGATACAATGCATTTGTAAGTGCATTCCCCTGCAGATTGTGGTTGTTCAGAGTAAACATATTTATCTTAAGAATACATGGCAAAATCTGGCCTAGATGTGAAGTGATGATGGTACTTCTTGGAGATGCAAACAGTTTTATCCAGAAACATGTAATATTAATTGGATGTACAGTTACTTCTTACATTAAGGTAAAACATGCATGCTGACCTCTGTTCTGTTAAAATGCAGAAGTTCTACTGATACCATTAGCATATTGATATGTCATCAGCTGTTCAACAGTTTCAAGTAGAACATACTGAATTCTATTTAAGACTTTCTAAAACAGTGCATTTAGTGCTCAGATATGTCTATTGCAGACGTTACAGGAGAATCACAGAGCTTTATGGCTGTGTTTAATAATTCTTACCTGCCAATAGTTTCATTTTTTTAATATTACTTTAAACTGTTGCAAGCAGTGCTGTTGAATTGTCAAGCTACACCTGCTGTGCCATGAGTCATTGGAAAACCAAAGAGAATTAGTTTGGCTGTGCTTCATTTCCTACCAGGTTTATAACTCTGTTTCCAAGCAGTCTCTAAAATGTTCTGTGCAATTAAGTGATTCATCGTTTATGTTCATGTTTTGCTAAAGACACAGCTGAAAACTCAATGGATACCAAGCAATAGACATCGAAACCTAGTCTTAGACTATCCAAATATGAGGTTGTACCCTTGGGTTCACCCAGAACTGTTGACAAGATTGGACGCAAAAGTAGTACCAGGCCTCTGGCCTGGACAGTGGGCTTAGTGGAAGGTATTTTGTTATTTTGCTGGTGATATGAAAGAACTATAAATCAGTCCATTTCTTTACTGTTATTCATTTAGCCATCTTTGAGGCCTGGTCTGCATTATAAATAGTCGTTGGTGCAGCTACATCTGTATATTGTGCTGGCAAGGTACTCCTGGTATGACAGCAGTTAATACAAGTTAAAACCAGGCTTAGACAAATATGACTCATTCCTCACTTAGTTTCCCTTCCCAAAAGACACAGCAAGCTGTGCTGGCAAGAATGCAGTATTTGCCATTATGACTATCTACACAAAGAGCACAGTTACTTTGGTCACAAGGCACACTTCATTACACAACTCTGCCAGAAGAACTTTTTAGTATAGAACTTGCCTCAGGCACAATGTCTCCCAAAGCTATTTCTGGGCTGGTACGGTTTATGTAGCATCTTTTGTTCAAGGCTGTGCCTAAAACCACAATGCAACCCTTGCTTCTAAACAAGCAGACACCTTTTTTCTTTTTTGTAACACTTCCATTATCACTCTGACATTAGTACATTTTGTGGCTTCTAGGAATTAATATTTAACTTTTAATGTTGTTAATAGATCAGCTTTTACTTTACCTGAGTTGCTAGAAGCAATTAATAATACCTTACTAAGTCCCCATGAATAGCATAAAATATTGATATAAGAGCAGAGAGACTATTTATACTCCCTGAATTATATACCCTCATTCTGCTTGTCCATAACAGACAACTTTATTAAGACTTTTGGAGGAGAGTTATGTTGGCCTCTCATATATTCTCAGCCATATTGACTAAAATATTTGTTTTTAATCTGGAGTGTTGTATCATTAGGTATTCAGTATGTTCTAGTCAAAGAAAATATATTGGGTTCACCAAGGGGAAAATGGGTAAAATTTTTTTACCTATGTTCTACAGCATGTCCTACCAGCTGATCTTAACATGCCTCTTGTCCCTCAAATCTACAAGCAGACAGTGAAGCGGGGCACCTGGTAGACTTTCAGTTCAGTGACCAGGCTGGAAATTCTGCAGCAGAAATGGATGTTAGTATATTTCAAACATAAATTGTTTTGTGGAATTAGTCAAACACTATAAATTTGGAGAAGAATTTAAGTAAAACGCATTTTTCCATAGGATAAAGACTGTTTCTGTCAAAACTTTGCAGCTAAAGACTAACTGAGAATGAGAGAAAGGTGGGGTACCCATTCTGCTACCACTGCTTTTGAATAATATATGCCCATTTGACAAGCAATGCTCACAGATCATCTTGCAGAACAGAATATGATTATGATATGAATATTACTTGGGAAAGGAGAAGACAGATCACCCCATCATTCTGAATAAATTATTAGAGCGGGCAAAGGGAAAGGATGACATTCTGAAGGTCTGTCTCTGTTCCATGGTGGTGAGAAAAGTGCAGAGTTCCTTGTGATTACAGGTTTTAAGATCCCTAAATGTCTACACTTGTGTTCCACAAGCATTTGGCACAAATTTTCTGTTTTCTTCAAGGCTCCTTAGTAAAGATATTTACTATTAAAACCTTTTCATATGCTTATGTACTTCCCCCTCCACCCTCTCCCCTGTTTAAGTTACAACTGGAGGCCTGTGGTCAAAACCCGAAGCTGTTCTGTACTAAGATAGTTTCAGACATGAGTGTACAGTTTTACATCTAGCACTCAGTTTAAAGTGGGGAACCAAGAAGCAGCACTGAAGTCATAAAGAGAAAACCAGGCACTGTTATTAAAACTCTTCATTATTGCAATATGTTTGCTAAAGTACTGAGATACAGCTCTACTTCAAAAACATCAGTGGACAGATGACAGATGCAGACATTTTATTATGGTCCTCAAAATATTACTAGATAACTAATTAAAATATAAAATCTCCAAAGGAGTTAAGAAACAGGACTATACAGCCTCCATGCATTCTATTACTTTGCCAGAAGATGCAGTCTTACATAAGACCTCTGAAAAGACGACAGTATATTTTTGTAGGATATTGCAAATTTTCATAATCTCAATAGCAGGGGTCTGTGAGAAAGGCTGGTCCAGCGAGTATGGAACTAGCCTAAGGCTTGCAATTGCCACTTCTACATCTTTTCTCAGAAACAATTTTGCATGTGAAATTGGAAAGTGACTTATTCTCATTGTACTTCAGTCCTGTAGATGTGGAATGCGACTAATAGAGTTTTTGTGTCTCACAGTGGGGATAAATTATAAATGATTGTGAGGTGCTCGATTCTACAGTAAATGTATGTGAAATGTAAAGTATAGCCAGGCAGGGATGATTAATGTTATTAAAATAATATCAAGCCGGGAAGCTTCACTGTCAAAGCAGGCCAAAGGTGTATTTAATAATTGTATCGCTAGTTGCCGTTGTTTCAGTTATCTAGTGCTCTACATTGCCAACACATTTACATTAGTTGTATTTTGCCAGAAAAACAGTTATAGTGAATTATGGTAGTCTGGTTTGCTCATGAATTTTATAAACATTTTTAAAAAATTGTTGTTGTTTGAGCTTAAGGACAATGGAAAAGAAGAACACTATATTATATATATATAAAGATGGTGACATTTTAAACAACAGAGAAAGTTTTCTCGATAAAGCCTTTCTAAGGAGCTCCAGGGATCCAGGAATTACACGTTATCTTTCTTATTGAATGGTGCAGGTCCTACATACTTTGTTCAAGATAGAATTTCCTTCCTCTACCTCCCCCTGGAGCAGATGTTTTCTTTCTTTGTTTTCTTGTGGACTGATTATTATTATTTCACTCAGCTGCCAAGGCTTTGCTTGTGTGAAGACTGGAACTTGCCCTTTTTTTTTAATCAGGCTTTTTTTTTAGTTTAAAAGGCAAGAACATACCAAACTAAATGTGACCTCAGAAAAATACTTTTTTTTTTCTTTTTTTTGATGAACAATTATGGAGCTTATTCTCTTATGATTTCTACAAACAGAAAATTGCATGCTAGCGTGACTTGCTCTCAGGATCCATGGAGTTAAATCGTGAAACCAAGCAGAAATGGAAGGAGGGTATGCAGAAGAAACTGTGAAAGTGTAAATGGCAGATGGAAGCTCAATTCCCTTGGAAAGTGATTTCTGTATCTCACCCAATATCTTTTATTTTTTAGTGCCACGTTCAATGGAGTCAATAGGAAATAGCCATGTGAATAACAAAAATACATTGGAGTGAAAGGTGGCACGAGTAGGACTCTGAGGTCCCTAGATGCAGTATTTGTACCCTTTGGAATGAAAACTTCATTTTCCTGCTGACAGCGTGGCCAGTCTGCAGTTCGCTCTGCAGTGGGGTCAGCGTCGCCGGCTGAGCAGTGTCAGGTGTTGTGGGGCAGCAGACAGCTTGAGTGGATTTGAAATCTGAAGAATGGTAGTTGGGAACCCCTTTTCTTTATAAATTGCTTAATCAGAAGCAAACTCAGTGCAGTGACGTTTAGCACCCATTATTAAACATTTGTGTGAGACACAAGACCTGGTGTTAGACAAGTTGCTGGGCTATGACATCCATTTGCTCTTCTGCTTCTGGCGCATGTGGAATACTTAGACTCCTATAAAATTCTGTATAAAACATTATATATGATACTTGAGTCAAGTATCAGGGGACACTTGGTGGTTCTAAACCCCAGTAAATTAATTCACCTTGTCATCCCTTCTGGGCAGAAATGCAGAAAGTGATATTTAAGTAGATTTTAAAATAGCAGCAGTATTTCTCTTCGTATTATTGCCTTACATTGTGTGTCAGATATGATAAAGAGAGAAACATGTTGTCTGTTTGTGAATATGGCAGTGTCTTTGAACAAATCCAGATAACTTCCAAGCTGACAAGTAAGATAGACAAGTGTCAAAACCTCATACACATTAGACTAGCAGGAAAATGTCATATTCTGCTCATTTCCACATCACAGATTTTACTATATGCTTAGTTATTAGGAAAGCATCAGGTATATTTGGGGGTTTTGACAGAAAAGTTTAGAACAGATGGATGGATTAAATTTGTCAAGTGAAATACTCCCATTTTAATTTACTGCCATTCAGGCTATTAGAAGAGCAAGGTAAATTTCTTTTGCTTTTTCTATGAGGAAGGAAATTAAAGGCTAAGACAAAGGTTATTTAATTAGCTGCGTAATTCTTACTAATAAAAAAATCACATGCTAAACAAGATAGCACAAAATGTTACTATGTCTTGAGAATAATCCAAATGAAAAATTCACATTTTTAAAAGTTCAAAAATATATAAAACTTCCAATGAAAGTAGCATAGTTACTTTATAGCCTAGTTATAAATATTATGGAATTGCTTATAGAAGAAACAGTATATTTATCATCACCAAAAAAAGTGTACCTTTCAAATCAGGAATATCCTTACTTGTATTCAGTCTCTGATTTTTCCAGGTAAGCCATGGAGACTCTGTTACACCACTTTTCCACAAACCTTGCTCTGTTCTTATGATCGTCACAAATTTTCAGCTGGCTTCAGTTCAAAGCAAAAAAACCCAAAAGAACACAAAACAAACAAACAAACATAAACAAACAAACAAACAAAACAAACCCCCACCTATTATGGTTCTTGAAATCCTGAGCGTAGTCTTGTAGCAGAATTCTGCTGTTCTCTTTTGGCATTTATGGAAGAGCTTTGTAATGAAACATGCAGATCACCCAAATCTATTCTGCATTTTTTTTTGTGATTTTTATGGGAAATATTTCTCTTTTCCATATACCAGCTGGAAATAAGTTACTAAGCTTTCGGTGAAAAATACTAGTGTTTTCAATCAAATTCATTTTTTCCTTAGAGTGATGATAGTTTTTCACACTGATATGATAGCAGTTGTACAGTCAGGTACCAAACAAACCTTTTCCCAAAGTAGTGTGTTTTGCAGTATTCAATTGTGTTCTGTGTTTAAGGCAGTTTGTTAAAATCACACAGAATAGTAACACTTTTTAAACTTATTTGCAAAGCACAGTATATTTTGCATTTTATAGAATTGCACACATGAAGCTTTTAAAAAAGACTCTGGCTTAGTTTTGATCATGAAATGTCTTTTTCATAGGAATTCACTTATGGAACCTGTCTAATGTAAAATGAAATAAATCTAAGAGAGACTAGCTCAGAGTTTTATTAATTCATATAGCGTTTGAATAGTGTTTGTTTGATAAATCCTCAGCTGCAGATTGAATGTTTGTTTCTTTATGGATTACCATTTAGTTTATATAGTCATATAATTTAAATTAAATTCCATGATACGGTCATCTGTATTCACAAGGAAGGTGGTCTGCAAACCAGACTAAGAATATCAGGCCGCAGTGTTTTGTGCTGGGGCTGACAAAGAAACCACTTAACACAACCACTCTTGCAAAACACATTCAGAGAGCACATTCACACATTCCCCCAAGGTTATCTCTGTTTACAGGCATCAGAGAACAATGCAGCCTTTAAAAAACCCCACATCTGTTATTATTTTTATTGCAAAATTACAGATGATGAATTTGAAAGAAAAGAATTAAGCATGTTATATGCTATGACAAATCCTTTCATTTCCTTTTACCCATTAGGAGCGTACATAGGAGCAGCCAGTTAAATTAAAAGCTAATAAAAGTCATAAAATACTGAACTTTTGCACGACTTACTGAAAACCTGTCATAGAAGCAAACATCGTAACCATATATGCAAAATAGATCTCAGAAAGCAAATAGGTGTATTACGTGATTATTTGTGAAACAAAAGCATATGTGAAGCCCTTTTTTCTTCCTATGGATTTGAATGTTATTTTGCATTGTATCCTGTAGTCTTCCATAATCTACATTTTCCACTCTTTTTATGCTGTCATTGTGTTCCTTATAGAGGCATCTAGATTCTGACTGTACGAGAACTCTAAATGACCTTTGATTTCAAGAACAGCTTTATCTATATGAAGGGCATAAAGACAAACAAGGCCAGTTTTGAAATGATGCTGAATGCAGTATTACTTGGGCACAAGGCTCGCCATAGTACAACTGCGAACACTACACTGGTCTTAAATATGTAAACAGGAGAATTTGAAGGCGTTAAGGAGTTCCCTCTGCCATTGCTATGAACATGGCTGGATTAATGATAGTTGGAGACAGCAGGCGACACGGCTGTGCTTTTAGCCACCCAAATCTGTTGCCGCACACCTTAGGGAGCTGTACCCACAGGTGAACAACGAGTGAGCAGTTTGTTTGAACTGATGAAGAATTATGGGGGAAAAAGTGTGAGGAAAACAGAGAATAATTTGAGTTATTTTTTTTCAGAAATGTGTCTGTTTGAAGGAGCTCTTGCCAGCACCACATTTGTGATCCAAGTGTGAAATGGATGTAGTCCCTGTGGCCCCAGAGTGGAGAAGCTGGTACCCCAGGCTGTAGCCACAGCAGAGGAGCAGGGTCAGGTGTGAGGCAGCCACTGAGTTGTCCCCAAGGAGCCACTTCAGCTTTCTACTGAGTGAGAGAGACCAACTGTATTAGTGAAGGCAAAGTCTGGAGGAAGAGACAGCTTCTAGTCCACTTTGAATAAAACAGAGTAGGGATTGAAGTCCAGATGTAGCAGGTGAATGCTCTCCTCACCAAGCCTTCTGGCTGTTTATGATGAGCTTCTCCTTCCCTGTTTCTGCAACAATCTTGGTTTCATTCTGACAAAATCTAAAAACTTCAATTTTGTTCCTGTGACAGAATTCTTGTTTTGCAGCCAAAATATATTCCATTTGATAGGATTATCCGATTTTGAAAGCAAAGGTAATACATTATACTCATCTCTGATACAGTTGATATCAGAGGACTAATATTTGATCTCAGTGAGTTGCAACAATGTATATGTTTTCAATCCAAAAAGACAGTTTTTACCAGCTTCTCTCTGGATTTTTCATTGCTCTTTTTTTAGCGCTGGAGGGGATAAGCACACAGCTCATCCCTGTGGAGAAAGACCCAATTCAGAACGAAACTGGAGCTTGCATATAAGGAGTGCCCCTAATGTGCAGCAATTGCTAATGGGCATTTAGCCCTCAACATCACATCAAAACTTGTTGAAATAAATTATCTCCAGCACACACGATGTGGGCATTTCAACACTCAGACCCAGTTCTATTTTATTGCAGTACTTGCTCAAGTAGATATCCTGAATTGACTAAATTTCTGTCAACTCCCACTGTAGTGAAGTTGAGACAAACAAAACTTTTTGACGCTACAGTGAGTGCATTTTGAAATACTGGGGAGGATATGGACAGTTATAATTATGATATTGTTACATAAGAAAATGGTTATATAGAACAGCAGTCATTCTCCAAAAATTAGGTGATGAAGATTTAGCTGGACAAGATCAGTAGTATTTGTGACAAAATGCAGTTCACTGCAAGACTTTCTCATAAGATTTTATAATGATATATGCCACAAGTGTACTTGATAAATACAAATTTAATGTATTTGTTAAGAATGCATTCAATCTAGTTCTGTACCTAATGCTAGATTTGTACGTTAATAGGAAGAGAGGCGTTCTGCAGTGCCAGAGAGTCATCAATGGAGGGGTCACTTGGAGAACTTCTAAGATGAAGTAATTGTTTTCAGTTCCTTTGTCAGTTTTTACGTTTTGTTATTTTTATATTACAGTTCAGTGTTAGATGTCACATGAAATGCTCAGAAATAAGCTGTCACTTAAATGTAAAAAAAAGAAAAAGTCCTAATAGTGATATGTTTCAATTTTTAAAAAAGTTATGCCAATTAGCAATTTCTGATAGAAAATTGCTCTTTTTTTCTTGGGGTATATTTATTTAATATTTCAGCTCTGCTTAGATTTGACTCATTCATTTTTCACTAGCGCACTGTCAACTGCAAGAGTGTGTGTAATGCTCTTTTCTATATTATCAAGGGATTTTCCTTCTTTTATACGGTGTGGAAGAATTTTTGAGGATCTTGTACCGTGTGCTCGGAAGGTACCACAGTCTGAATACGAAATTGCTGTTCAGTGTATCTGACACTAATAGATGTAAGAGGAGATAAAAGATTTCAACCAAATGACTGCAGATTGTGCCTGGCCTAGGTGCTGGAGACACACAAAAAAGTGCAAAGCCAAATAAGTTTTCTGCCTACTTCTATCAGCCCCTTCTGTAATCCCTGTAATACAGAGCAGATAGAAGGAAGATTAGAAGCATAAATTGGTAAGTGGCACCTTTTTAACCATGTTGTACAGTAAACCAAGCAGGCATTAGTTTTGGGGACTGGTTTGCAATTGATTTGCTCTCTGACTAAAAGCTATTTTGTATTTTAATATGTTTTTCCATTACTGACTTCTCAGTTTTATTTTTCACAGAACTTCCAGAAAAGATTTTTTTTTTTTTTTTTAAGATGGGGAATAGAACAAGTTCTTAAGGCATCTGAAAAAAATGCCACTGGTAGGAAATGGACAGTTAATGGACAGTTGAAAATCGGCTTGTTATTTCAGGATTCAATGAGTTTGTTTAAATTCCCTCCTTTCCATAAGATGTTGGATCTTATACTCTCAGACAGATCAACTCAGGGTGGACTGGGGAAGTTGCTCTATTTGTGTGTTGCAGACGACAGGAAAATGAATAGCTGTGCTATGTCATACAATACAATATAAATCCGTGGAGTGAAAGTGCTGAAAGAAGGCAGCTATTTAGGTTATGATGCTCTACTTCTAGGACAAGATTAATCCATGAATGTGTATCATATAGACGTAGTGTTGATTATACTGTCAGAAAAAAATACTTTTTAGGGACAGATCTACTTTTCTGTCTTTCCTTTTTTTTTTAAATTTCTTTTATGAGTAGGCTACAACACCGTAAGTCAGCAGATTCTGAATGACTGTTTATGAATTTAAGTGGGGTTTGACAGAGGCTGGATTTCTCCTGGCATACCCTTTGTGGTACTGTCCTATCTAAATTATCATCCTTGCCTGTTTTGAAGAACTTAGTGTTCTCACAAATACGATAAACAAGAAAAAAGCAATGATACTTTTACACTGTGTTTATTCGTCAAAGAAAGTTTTGGGGGGAAACTTAAAAATGCTGGTTAGCAGAAATTTAAAAAAATAAATAAATAGAGCCTAGTAGAGTCTACCTGTAAATTTAAATTTTCAAAGTGTTGCCCTGATATATTTGTTACTTACATTTGACTGTAAAAAATAAAAGCTCATTTTTTAGGTAACACATTTCTTAGGCAATAAAATTGTCGTCTCCACTTACCTATTTTGAACTGAACAGTTAAATGCTAGAATTATTTACTCTCTTCCTATTCTTATAATTGAAGAAAGTAATTTTAAGAATATATAGGTGTGTAATTTTAGCCCCTCTATTAGCACAACAGCAAGTCTTAAACTCATGTTACAAGAATTTATTCCTTGCGAACTACTTCAGTAAGGTCACTTACCTCTTTGTATGCTTTGATGACAGGTGTAATTTTTTTGGTCACAATTTACATCATGTACTTGCTATATTGCTGTTTAATTATAAAAAGGATTAATTAATTAGAGTTTTCATCTCCATAGGTGATACTAAATTCTTTTAAGCCTTCTAATGATATTCTGGTGAAGTAGATCAGAAATCTTTTTCAAAACATCTATTTTTGTGAAAATCCAGTGCTCTTTAGATCTTATCTGTAGTTCTAGTTTCATCTGTCAATGTCGTACATAGTTTTGTATTGATTTCATACTTTAGAACTCTTGTGGCTCTGTTTCAGGTCTGGTTTGAAAAAGACAAGGCTAAAATGTAACTTGATACCCTTTCTGTGCTTCTATTTCAGAAATTATTAACTTGGACGATTAGAGGACTTCAATCTCCTGCAATCTGAATTGTGTGAGTAGCTGTTCTATGCAATATTTCAGCTCCTTCAGAATCAGAAAAGCTTAAATCATGAGCTGCTTATATTCTTAATGGCACTACATGTATGTGGCTTGCCAAATTTCTCCTGAGATGGAGGAATGGTCACAGGATTTCAAAAAGGTAATTTCAGATTTATTCCGATCTTGTTACTGCAGAGTGAGTTTAAATTTAAAAAAAAAAAAAGAGCTGACCATTAGCCTTTCCATCTTTGGCTGAAAATTTCAAGGAAATGAAGTTAATGTTTCTGACTTGATCATGGTTTTGAACATATACCAGTTTTTAAAGTCAAGAAAATCTGTTTCTTACTGAATTTTGATGTGTTGGCTTGTTTAGCTTCTAGATTAGAAGTACTAATTTAGATTTCAATCACATTTTGGTATTGAGTCTTTTTAAGAATGAAGATTTACTGCAAATACCTCAGGAAGGCAAAGGATTACTTGTGTACTGCAACTGTGCCAATGTGTAATATAGTATTTTTAACCTTAAAATGAAAATGACAAGTGATAATCCCTTCCAGGGATTCCTTAATCTGCTTGCGAGGTGGGGGTTCCCCTTTAAATTTCTCTTATAGCTATTTTGGAGCACTGGGTTTGAACCTCTATTAAATACTTGTCATACCAGCAGTTACTTGCCAAAGGACATTGTTTCATATGAATTACAGGGAGGTTCACAGAAATGTTAAGTTAGAATGGTCCTGAAAAAGTTATCTAGTCTATTAGAACCAGGGGACAGGAGGGTCAATTATATCTAAGTAATTTCTGACAGATGTAACTACACCGTTTCACCAAAATATCAGCAATAGGGATTTTGTTGTGGGTTGTGTTGGCTTTGGTGTGTTGTTTTGTTGTGGGATTTTGTTTGTTTGTCTGTTTGTTTTGTTTCTTTGTTTGTTTCTAGTCCCTAGGTAACTTATTCCAAGGTTTTCCTATCCTCAAAATTAGGAAGGTTTTCCTAAAACCAAACCCTGGTGCAAATGAAGCATAATAGTTGTAGTCTTAATAAGGTAGATATATGGTATGATTGAGCACAGACCTCTTACTCATGGCATTTTAAAAACTGGGAGATTGATATTGTCCTTTTATGTTCTTGACCAGAAAGTTCTTTCAAGATTTTCATGGTGGCTATAGCTTAAACTTTTCCAGTTGTCTGCTTGTCCTTCTTAAACTTTCTTAAGTAGACCCAGTTCAGTGATATTGAGAGTTTCTCTAAAAAGAGGATAAAGTTTATCTAAGGAAAAACTCATAACAGTGAGTAGATGATGAACAATTTCTTCTTGGAAAAACATTGACAAGATTTGTACAAGCTGTTTAATAGATTGTTCTGGTATTTTTCCTCAAATTAAATCTCTCGTTTGGATTGCAGTTTCCTGATACTTCTATTCTGCCCTTTTACTCGGTTCTACATTCAACCTTCTCCAGTCTGCTGTGACTGTACTGCCTTTCCCCGCTCTCCAAGAGAGGTCTGTCTGCTCTTTAAAATTCTCTTAGCTGCTTCTTTGTACCGAAATTTCTCACTTCTTAAGCATTTATTTATAGTAGATTCTGTGTATATAGTTACTTTGTTTTATATATCTTGGTAAATTCATCACATAAAATTATCTGAAATAATATCTATGTTCAGTTTCACTCCAAGTACCATTATAGGAAGTTCACAGTAATATTCTGTTAGAAAAATATTATTCCACTTTTTAGCACAGAAGAGTGCAAGGATTAACTCTGTCCCATTACGCAAATCCCAGGCCCCATAATGCTTTTGTCAACCTGCTTGTAAAATAGATAGGGCAGTTGCCAACACACTAAATCAAAGGATTAAAGATTTAATCTTTTAGAGTCTTTGCTCCTTAGGATCTACAGTCAAATGATAAAGTCACTTACTTTTGCTTTGAATGGCGAGTTCCTTAATTGCGAGTGTCAGGAGATGTAGTTTAGAGAACAGATGAGAAATAAGTTAGGAATAAAACAAGAACACGCTTAATATATGTAAGCTTGATTAAGGTAGCTCACGGAAGCAAGGCAGGGGACAGCTTTGCTTCTCTCTGTGACACATGAAGATGAAATAAAAAGCCAATTATATACAGGTCATGAATTACTCATCCAGCAAGGACAAAAACAAAATGAAAAGGCTGTATACTCTCTTGATATCTGTGCTTTTCTGATAAACTCAGTTTTGTCATTCCTGATTTATACAGATTTAGTGATAAAAGAATGGCTCAAAATACTTAATGCATGTTCTAAAGCCTTTACTTTTTATGTGTGTCTGAACACGTAACATTTTATTTTTAATATTCATATTACAAAGCTGGTCAGTTCTTGTATTGTTCATGGTAAAGCATGCTTTTTTGGAATGACAGGAAAAACCAAGGTGAAAGAAAATAGTTACAGGTGTGGTGATTCCCATACCAAAATGCACCTGCTGAAGCACCTGTAATTGTTGGAATGGGCTGCAATCACTGTGGGGCAGGAAAGGGCACTGGGCTCTAAGAGTACATGCACGTGGGGTCTGTTCCCACACTGCTGGATGCCCTATGGTGGGTGAGGATATCAAAGCCTATGGAAATTATAAATATATTCCTAATGTCAGGTCAATAGGAGTAGATGGATCTGCACGTCTACAGTGAACTGATCCTGTTGACAACTGGGTTGTAATGGGTGCATGCACTCACTTCATCATTCTTCCAGGGAGGTAAAATAACATCCATAAAAAAATCCCAACCCTGTAGCATTTTTGAAACCTACTTTACGTAAGGAAAGAAGCTGTTCTGGTCAGTATATCTAGATATTCATTAGCATTTAGCTAACCAAGTTAATTTATGAAACTGAAAAAAAAAAAAAAGTGAAACAAAACCAGAGCTAATTTAATGACATCTCTATTGGCATTATTTCCAGTCTGCACATGAGCAGATGTTATGAGATTCTACCAAACCACTGCTGAGAATCAGTTCAGTTCCTGAAAATTTCCATCTAATTACATTTCTATGTATGGAAAGCAATTTATTCGCTGTAGATAATAATTTTATTAACACAGCTCTTAGTACTACAGATTCTGAGAAGGAAACAAGACTGTTAAAGAACATTTTTCTAAAAATAAGTAGATTTACATATGTTACAATAAACTCATAACTAACCTTTCTTAAACATGAGAAAAAGGAAGAAAGGACCCAAATGAAAATAATAAAAATTAAATAAAGAAATAAAAGATAAGATTTTCCTGTTACTGTTTATCAACCTCTAAATTGTCATGATATTTAGTATAAAAATGTTGTTATTAAAACTCAAGACCTCCACAAACTAGCAGCATACACTAGGGACAACAAGAGAACATAAAGCTGAAAACAAGGGTAATAAGTTTTTTCCAATTCTGACTAAAGTGAATAATGCTTTTTCTTTTCCTATGAAATTCTAGAAATTAAAGGCTAATTGCTGAGAAGGTATTACTTTTTGATATGTGAGAAATATAGTGAAATGACTCTATATGTTTGTTTATACCTATATATGCACATATGCACACAAACACAGAGACTCCGAAATATATATTCACACGGTGCTAACAACCTAGACTAAATAAAAAGCAAGGAAATACAAAATTCAAGCTGTTTGCTTTGCCTTATCTATTTCCATTATGCATGGTAAATATTGCAGATCATATGGTCTATAAAATTGCATGCTGTTTGGAGGCTTCTTCAGAGCTTTGCCACAACAGGGGATTCTGACTCTTCCAGACTTTTTTATTTAGTTGGACTCTTTGTGATATCAGCATATGGGGTTTTTTCTTTTAGGATGTCTGAGTTTTGAAGGAAATGGAAAGCACCAGCGTGTAATAGTGGGAGATTAGATAAAGAGGTCTGATATTGCTCATTGCAGGAACCATTGTCTATCCAGAGTCTGGGCCTCTGTGTGCATATGGGTTCTCTCAAGTCCCAAGGCAACTCAAGATTTTTCATATTACAGCATTTAGGCTTTAACTGACTGTACAAATTTTCAGAAGAGAACTCCCTTGTAAAATGAAAAACAACTTTTCGAAAAGCTAAGATACATAAAACTACTCCCTGAAATTGTTGGGGCAGTGGTGGTCTGTTTAATAGCTGGATAGCAATGTGTAAGGTAGGAATAAAAGGTGGGAATGAGACCTTTGTTGGTGTTATCATAGGAGATCTTTGCAGTAATACAGTTTTCAAATGAGGGTCAAGTTTTGATTTAAAGCAAGAAGTTATTTAAGGCCAGCATTTATACACAGGAGACTTATTAAGAAGGCAAGTTCATTTCATGTGCTAAGCACGTTAGCATTAATGTTATAATGTTATAATGTTATAAGAAATGTGTGAGACCTGGTGATTTTACTGTTTTTTTGTTACTGACACACCTTAAACCTGAGCCAGTTTACAAAGCTGCCACTGATAGTAAATTTACATTTTTACTTGGGTTCGTTGACTCAAACAGGCCAGCTCCTAATGACATACGAAATTCAACCTACAGAACTGAGATTCCATCTCTGCAGTGGGTGAGTGGGTTCAGCTAATAATTGCCGTATTTTTTAAATGGTGTTGCTGGTAGCTAAATAAACCTGAGGTTTTCACTTTGCATTTTGGGTTCCCGCACATCTTTTTTGAAAGCTAAATTTCATACCTTGTTTACAGCCTGCACCTATGAACTTGGACAGAGAACGGGATCATTTTCAGATGGAATCACGTCAGCAGTTCCCCTCTTCATGCTGATTGTTCATTGCAGAGTCAGTCTTTTTGAAAAAATATAAATATGTAATGTATTAACATACTATGTTCAACAAAAGAGAAACAGGAATTATTAAAATTATGGCTGCGTCATTTTAGGAAAAAAAGCGTCTTATGGAACAGTGAAAATTGGAAGAGCTCTCAATATATGTGAATAAGGCTGACAATCTCAAGAGAGGGCTTTTTTTAATTAAAATCCTATTTTATTTTAATGAATCAATACTAAAGGTTCCTACGATTACAGTTCTTTAATCTTACGGATTATAGAGAAAGGAGACAGCTGATTTTAGCTTATCATTACTGCACACATTTTAAAAATTCCTCTGCTTCCCCCTCAATCTATAAAACTTCTTGCTATGGGTTCTAAAAAAATATTGAAACCCCTGTACATAAATTAGGAAACAGTTTGATTTTTTTTTCAGTCTTATGAGAACATTCTCTCTTTTTAGTAGTAAAAATATCTGCATATTCAATTTTCTTCTGAACTTTCCAGCATTGCACAGCCAAACTTGACAAAGGGATTTTTTCACTGAGTTAGTTTCACTGACTTCAAAAGCGTTATGTCAAAGTGTGCATCAAGTCCTTGACAAATAGCTAAGCAGAGAAAACCTTTATTTCAGAACTGGTTTGAGGCTGAAAGTAATGAGTTCTATTCCTACTGTGCAATTCACTCCTGATCACTAGATGGTCGTAACACCACTGACTACGCGCTACGGTAGTAAGGAGGATTCGCCATAGTGCCAGGATGGGGAAATTTTTTGCTAGAATTAGAAGTGGTACAAAGCTGCTCATGCTACCTACTACATATTGTATTCACATCTCATTTGCAATAAATGTATGGGAAGTAAGGAAAGGCTAGAAAGTATTGTCATTCATTTCTCATATTTTATCTGGCTGAAGAGCTGAAGTAGACTTCTCTAGACTTTGGTGGTTTCGGAATTTCAAATATTTCAGCAAATGCTAAAAATAAAGGATATTTTCCAGCATGCGGCCTATAGGCAAACCGCTAGTACTAGTGCACAGTTTGGATGAGCAGCCTTCATGCAAATCTCAGAAAAGCTGTGCTTGAAAGCATCAACAGCTGCTTTCAAAACAAAGTTAAAAATCTAGTTCAGAAGAACAGCACTGATTGTTCACTTGGAAAACATCAAAAGAAGGGGTTCTCTTTGCAGTGGTTTTCTGCATTTCATCCAGCACAGGATTCATTACATCTTTTTATCTGCGGCAATAAAAATGTCTATAGTGGTATGAGATTAGAGATAAGTTACCTTAAAGATTAGAAGTCAGTGATGGTGATCATTGATGCATCCCCTTGAATATGTAATTGCAGCAGATGTAACTTAAAAGGAAAGTGTGGCAACATATTTACTGATGGTTTTGCATTAGCAAAATGGTGCAGAAGGCTGGAGGCTCAGCTGGCTTCCCAGTTCTGCGTCTGGATGGCTGGTAAAGAGGACAAAGTACTCACTAGGACCGTTACTGTCTCTGTTACTCATGTTCCAGTTTCTGTTAATTCCACTTATGATAAGACTGTAGCATCTGCTCAGCCTTTATTAAATTAATAAAAGCCTGTTCTTGCTTTGATGGTGCCACTAGAAACAAAGATTATCGTACCATCCCTTGGATAGTGACGTGAATCACGTCGCTTGAAGATGTATTCACATTGTACCAGATGTTAGAGGCAGCAATTTGCTAATGTCAGAACATAAGAGCAGGAGTCAGTTTTGTGAGTTCTGGTCCTGTTTTAGAATGGCATCCTGTAAAATGCAAAGGAAGCTTCTTGCAAAAGATATACTGAAAAGAAAAAAAGGCATGGTGTATGCTTTTATTAGTATTTGCTGAAAATTTGAAGTGCAGTAAAATACACTGATCACTGCAATGTGCTCCAGCACATCTCATAAGTAGAAAGCATTTTTGAGTAGTGCTTTGATCTTGAGCAGCATTTGTCCTTAATGGGGAGTAAGAATAGCAACCCTTATCTGGCAGGCAATTTTACACATGTAGATTGTGTGAGAAATCCAGGAATACAGACAATGACTTTGAAACATTATCCTGCTAAGGATACCTTTTAGAAAGTTCAGATGAAACTCTGAATTACTTTTAATCTCGTTTGGAGGAATGGAATCTACTTCAAGGGAAGAAAATAGGCAGATGTTGAAAAAAACTTTGTTTTTTGTTTTTTGGGTTTTTTTTTTAAGAAGGCCTATATATTGTGGTCTGCAAGTGGAAGTGAGACCAATACATTATTTTTTATGAACAACTTTTATGGAGATTGTTTGAAATTTTACCCAAATATCTAGTGTCAGGACAGTATAGAAAACATACCACAGGCACTAAAAATTCAGTAAGTGCACACAGATTACACAGTCATGACTAATCATAGTTTATTCTAAGAATAGCCTTAATTAATTTTTTCTCCCTCATTATTAATATATTCTCACTCTTCCCAGAACAGAGAGGACAGTGCAGTTCTTGTATCCTGGCTGCTACAGCAATGCTGAAAGACACTTCCAAGGAGAAGATATTTTTCAGTACTTGTTGGACTTCGCTGCAGTGAACCAAACGTGACAGCAGTTTTGTTCCATGTGCAGCCCCAACTTCAGGCTGGCCCATTATTCTCAGGTAATGGTATTTTCTGTGTACCTGGCTACAAATTGCTGCAGGCAAGGTGCAAACCGGGAGCCGGTGTGCCCAGGAATTGTCGATTTGATGTCACGCGTTCTTTCAGCAATGAAATTCAGACGCCTTGTTTACGAACGAAACCTCGTGGTTACCCCATTATGGAAAGTACTTCCTCTACATCTACATCAAAAAATGGCTTTTTGCTATTTTGGCTGCTGATTTGATTACCTGTTGTACCTGCTCTAAAAACTGGCTCCAGCCACTGAAGCGTTGGAGTAGGTTGTTGCAGAGAGAAGGAAACAGACGGTGCCATCGATCTTCATGACTCCTGATACACATGACTACATTTCTCCCTGCCTAAGTGGCACATACAAGGTGATTAAATAATCAGTGCTGTTACCCTGGAGGAATATAAATCCCCGCAGCAGCCACTCAGAATGCCGCGCTCTGGTCTCTGAAGCAGAAGAGGGGAGAGGCAGCAGTGCCCGTTCCAGGTACAAAACAAATCGCAAAATGAATTCTTGGTCCCTGTGTGGCCTAATGTCTTTCATCTCTTCTACCTGTTTGTCCCTATTACTGCTTAATCATAAAATGGTTGTTTTGGTATTATGAGAAATTTACATAGCAGTATATCTTAAATGGGGTGTTGTATATCCTGTAGTTTAGTAGGGAAAAAAAATGTATAGACAATTCCCCCAACAAAGATGGTTTTATTGGTATGTTTAGCATCATCCTTTAATATTTATCCAGAGCATGTTTTAAACTTTTAAACTGTATTAAAAAATTAATCAGGCAGAACTCCAAATCCAAAACATAAATTGATTTTGAACACACATGAATCAAACTGCTTTTATTAGCAATGTACTGGGCAATGAAAGCAAATGCATTTTACATGTTGCTGTATGTATAAAAGTATTAATAGTGTCTCCTATATTATTATCGATTACAAACTAGAGATAGTGTTAAACTGACTTTTCTGGTGTCCTTTACCCTGATTGCAGAAAATGCAGCTTACTCGTACATTCAGATAACATGGAAGTCACATTATGTCTTGCCAAAAATAGACAATCCAGTCAGTTTTATTTAAGCAAGAAAAAGGAAAAACCTTTTATCTGGGTCTCCTAATTACTCAAAACTGTAAGTTTTGTATTGCCAATATGAAAATTCATTTTTTAAAGGAGGGAAAATATTTCGTAGGAGATGAACTAGCTTAGGGAGGAAAAAAAGAGTTAAGATGTATTTATGTCTTTCTATTGCTTCAAATGTCATTTTAAAATCTGAAGTAATTTTAAAGTAATATAGCAACAAAGTAGTGTAATTGTATTATCTGTTTAGTCTAAACTGCAGCATAAAATCAGCAGCTGAGGAAAGATGGGAACAAACGTGAAGTTTCCAGCTTAAAATTATCTGATTGTCTCAAGTTACCACTTATAGAAAAACACAAGATTTAAATAGAAGTTCCTCGGGAATCTGGTTGAGTTCTAGCTGTGTCCGAGGGCTGCTGTACAAATAGCATATTATCAGAAACTCATATATATTGTATGCTATGTTTTTAATTCAGTCTGCACCTCTTAAACTGACCCATAGGTAGTATAAGTAATTTTTTTTTGTCTTTCTTCTGTTTCTACCTATGGGAAATTTGCTTTTGTCATTTAGAGGCCTCTAATATCCTTTTGGTGCCTGCTGGTGTGGAGGAAGTGCCGGGCTAAGAGCGTCCTCCTCAGACAAGAAAGTATAAGAGAAACTTTTAACACGTTTTGAACATTAGAATACTTGTGCTTCCTCCAGGCAGATAAATCATACTTTTGGCTTTGTGTCCTGATTTTCCTGTGGTATCTACGCAATTTCTTGATTTTTATTTGTTTTGTGAAGAAACTGATTGCAGAATGTGTAACTAAAAACAGACGTTTCTGAAAACTCTTCAATCAAAACATAGCGAGAAAGCTGTTCCCAAGATAAATCAGTAACTTGTACTGCTTTGCTCGTCTAGATCTTTCCCTCTTTTGTGTATTTAAATCTGCTACCTATGAAGAGAAGTCTCAGCTTGCAATAATGTACTAGGGGAAAGCAGAATAAGCCTCCACACCTGGCATTGCAGGTAATATTTCCTTTTTTTTTTGCCCTAAAGGTGAGTTTTGCATGAGTACAGCAGAGTTTGCTTGCTTTCGTCATGTAGCAGTGGTGCTTTGCTGACAAAAAAAGGTTAATTATCAACAGAACAGTGGAGATTTCATTAATTAATTGATTCGGTCATTGTGAGTTATTTCTGTTAGCAGAAAAAAACAGTGTTTTTGTTTGGCTTAAAAAATATATACATATATTTGTTTTCATTTCTGGTCTGTCAGTAAATAAAGAAAAATATTACGTGCCTGACTTTATTTTGGAGGTAAAAGACTATTTTATTCCCATGGCTATTCCCTGAGTAGCTGTCTTTGGCTGAGAGTGCTAAACACAAGACCTAGCTACCACCTAGAATTTCTGCAGTGTAGACATTGTTCATTGGAAATTGGATTATACCATCAAACTAACTTCCGAGACATCAGAAAGAATTTATCAGGCCTAATCTCATGCGTATTTATATGGATATGTCTCCTGTTTCAGTGCCTACCAAGAAGTGAATGGCTCCATCAGTCTAGTCAATACCATAATCCGCTGTAAGTAAATACAACTTCAGAAAGGAATCTGTATGTGTTTAGCATGTTTTATTTGTTCCTTTGTGACAGTGAGCCGTAGATCATTAGTAGCAATGATGTCAATGAAATTACAGTAGTATAAGTCCAGCATAACTAAGTTGGTTTCTGTCTCTAATTTTGTGACATTACAGAAGTCTTTTTGTTCTATAGAGCTGTTTCAAAGACACTACTTCAACTTGCAGAGATGTTTCTTTTGTTTGACAAGTTATTCTGTTAATTCAGGTGGCGTATTAGAAAGTATAGTATACGAAAAGGAATGTTAGTAAAGTCTGAAATTTGGCAAAAACAATATAGAGTTTTTTCATGTATAGTGAGAAGTGAGGAGTAAGGATATGTTTGGTGTATTATCAGGAAAATAATTTTGTTTGCTGAGAATAACGGTAAAACCACTCCGTTTGTTGCTGGGTAGATCTTCTCACCTCTGTTACTGAATCCTGTTTACATTGTTTTTTTGGTAAATTGACATAAAGTGAAGTGAGCACATTATACAAAGGGAAAAAGGGGAGTTACTGTTAGAAAGCAGAAAAAGAAAGAAACTAAGAGAATGAAACAAAGCATATTTCCCATACCTTTCTCTTCCAGATGCATATGCACTGTGATTGTCCGTTCTCATATGATATGAATTATTCATTTCTAATATATTATGCTAGACCTGTGTGAACATGTTCATATGCTATTGATGCATCATTCTTAGCAACCTACAAGTCATGCTTGACTTAGCCAGAACCTACATCTAAGTTTGATTCGCCAGTTTCTGTGTCAGATTTAAGAAACCTATAGACTGTCACTCTATTAAAACAGTCTGGTTTGGCAGACTGCTTGAAACTGGATCCTGGAGAATCCGACTGTATATATTGATGGAGAAGAGAGAAGTGGAAAAAGAAGGAAGTCTTTCATGAAGCCAAAGGAAGACATTAGCATTACAGTATATCATGGCATCTTAGTGGTTGGCCTAGTGATGCTATCATAATGAGTTTTTTACTATAAATATAAAACAGTACCATTTCAGGAGGAATTAATTGTTATGTAAAAAGCAGTGACCCTTCTGGATTTTTTTTTATACTTATAAGAAAGTTATGTTTCTTTCATATTGTGTGCCTTCCCTTTTTTAAAATGAAAAGCCTTCTTCAGTTGTGGATGTGAATCAGAACCGTACTGTTTTCATCAAGTAAGTAAACCTAGTTAATTCATTTTTATATAAGAAGTCTGTGAAGATAGTCTCAGAAAATTGCTTTGTGGGGAACATTTTTTTTCTGAACGACTATTGCAAACATTCAGTTATCTAGTAATGAAATGTATGTGCACACTCATTATTAACAAGCCAGCACATAGTGTGAAAAGTTGAAAACAAAAAACGCCTATCCACTGCATGCACAATAAAAACACGGGGTAGAAAAACATGTAGAAAAAAGCCTGTAATTTCTAGAGGCTGCAACATGCCATTTGTTTAAAAGCATTTTAAACGATAGTACTATTTTCTTGGATTAGGTTAAGAATGGTCTTCAGGTGTGGTGCATGCAAGGCCAGCAGAATTACCTGGAGCTGTATCAGTTTCATCAGCTGACAATTCTATCATACAGTTGTTATGATGATAGTTTATAACCAGTGGATAATATTTTTTAATTATGAGTTTTGATAGGACACCGAGCTATTTTTTCTTTAAAAAGCATATGAGCATTTGTACTTCATGCTGTGTTTGCACACATGCACTGTGGTAGTGGTCGGGCTCAAAAGTATCTCTAGATGTTCCAGAGAAGTGGAAGGTCAACCTGTGAGTAACCAGGCTAACCTTTGGATCCAGAACCATGTATTCTCTTAAAGAAATAGTGTAAGATATATTATGAATAAATACGGGTATAATATTTTAGCTTTTACAGGAAAAGAATTAGTAACAGTGAGCCCTCACTGTGCATGTAGACATCCTTTTAGTCAAGACACCTTCTGTGAATTAGCATAAGAATTATGTAGATAAGCTCTTTATCTAGCTTCTGTATAGTTCTTTGAAGTCTTCAGAAGTTTAGGAATTAAACTAAAGGAAACTGAATAAATAAACGGCACTTTGTTTGTACAGGAGATTAACTACGCTAAATATAGGTGTTGATTCACATTGATATCTAGTGACAATCGTTTTTCCATATGCCCATGTAAAAATTAATTTTGTATCTAAGATGAGTTTTACAATTCACAGTGCATTGCTGTGAGTTGAATATAAATTTAATTTCTTAAAAAATAATGGTATTACCATGATAATTTTGGAATAGTGTTATCACTCATGGGACTTCCAGAGACAAGAAGATGAAAGGTAGATTGCAGCAGCCAAATTTACTTACCAGCAGCTATGATTTGGGGACAGGGAGGGAAATCAGAGATACTGACAAAGAAAGGAATATGGGAACCTAAATTTCACAAAAAGAATTCCAAAAGCTCTTCATCCCAATAGGAGAATGTTGCCACTGTTTCCATGCAAAAATGACTTTGATCTTTAAGTCCTCCTGAACATACATTCACTCTGGACACAGCAGGAAACCCATAGAGAATTACACAGTCCTCTCGGCACATCCCCGTGTCTGTCTCCCACAGCCGGGATCTTACTATCATTTTGTGAATTATCGGCTTACCTTCCCTACATGTTACAACCTGATAGATGCCAAAGCCAGGGAATGCTGAGTTACTCTGGATTTCTCCTTTTCTCCCTGGAGTTGTTGCTCCTTTGGAGCCTTTGTCTCACATTTGGTCTTTAACGTGCTGCGACCCTTCCCCAGCTGGCAGCATTTCGGTGCTGGTTTTTCATTCTGACAGTTTTAATATGACAGAGAGTGCTGCTGTAGTCTTTCTGTATAGACTTGTAACTTTGTTATAAGTTCTCGTTCACTAATCTATTAATTATTTTAAAGCAAGTCATCCTGATTTTTGATTTATTTCCTTCTTGGTCATGTACCTTAATGTATGTTTCTATGTGCAAATAGTGTTTTGCAAAGCCTTCAATATGAGAAGTTATTAAGAAGAGAGGATAACCTGTTGCTTACTCCAAAGTTAGCTTGCCTATACCACAGGCAAATAATTCATCCCAATAATGGGGTAGGTAACTAAAACACAAAGAAACAAACAACAACCAGCCAACCAAAACCAAACCAAACAAAATAAACAAACAAAAAAGCCCTTAATAAAATTCTGTTCTAGGAACACACATTTTCCACCGAATTGCTTATCAAAACAGATTATCAAAGCTTCATAATTAACTTCCTAGCAAATAAGAATTAGCATATATTATATGAGTACTCTGCATTAATCAAATAATATTTAGTGAGGCACCCACCTATGCATGCTCAGGAATTACAAAGCTAATGAAAGACAGCAGTACATTAAACTGTAACTAATTAAGCAAGACACAAAAGATTCTGTAGATGTTTGACTGAATACGTTAGAATTTACTCATTATCATATTTCCATGGTAAGTTTATTACAGTACTTAAGTTTGGCAAACTAAGGTATTTAAAGTTAACTTTCCGTCTTCTATATGGCTTTATACTCACTGTGTTTCTCCCTGAAGGGTTTGTCACGATGTGACACACACCAGTTGTGTGGCAGAGTCCCTGAAGCTGATGCCACAGCCCAGCCCAACCCGTGGCTGCTCTGCTGGGTGATGCTGAGGCCCCACTGGTGCCGGGTGCCCAGCGCTGAGGCTGTGAAATACGGCTGCGTTCGTCCTGCTCCTTTTCGGGCATCAAACCGAGGTACCCTCTGAAGCTTTTTGTCCTCTTTCAAGGACAGTACTACGTGCTGTTTCTCATTTTCCAATCAGATCATGATCATGCACAGATTGTAGCAAAAATAGGTTGAGCTAGGACTACTCAGAAAAGAAATTGCCTTCCTCTGGAAAAAAAAAATAAAAGAAAGTTGATATTTCAAAGATGTTTCTTTTCTATTAGATTGTTGCAAAGATGTTGAAAAAAAACAGTGGAACAGGGACAGGGGAAAGGCAGCTGGAAGAGATCAGGCTGGTAGTTAAAGTGTGTTTTATTTGGGGAACATGTAGTTTGAAATCTCTGCCGTGCCATCTTTCCATAGTCTGGGTGATGCCGTAAAAGAGGGTTATAAAGGTAAGCCCACAGCTGAAGTTTCCGTTTTTTATAAATTGGGGATAGTAGCTCTAAAATACAAAAGACTGAGCTTCATGGTTCTGATCCTAAAGATCTTAATAATGTTACAAAATGACAACATTTTATCCAGCAAGGCCCTAGTGGTCAGCACTTCAATTGGCAAATGTCATTACAGGGCAAAAAGGCAGAACAGGTACTTGGGCTTGAGCATGTCACAGCTCAAATAAACTCGTAATTACTACTATCACTATTTTAATGTAGTAGCAGCAGTAGTATGTTAATATTCTGCTATTAAATCTGATTCTTAAACAAGTTGTTTAGTCAAGAGGAGTGTCCTTGAGGCTGAAAAAGACAAGATTTAATAAAGCAGTTACAAGTTATACTTCAGTGACTATCACTGTGGGTTTTTTTTTTTTTTAGAGATCAGGTATTTCTTATTTTTAAAATGCCTAATTGCAGTCTAAAAGGAGTAGAAAATTCATGCGACCCACGAGCATGAGAGGTGCCCAAAGAAGTACATATCAAAAGTTTCCCATTTAGTTGAAAGTTGAGTTTGGGGAGTGAAGAATTAAATGCAAGCAGAACCGAAGGCTGTGCTCATCACTAAGTGTATTTTTTTCTGAATTTTGTTTAACATACTTAAATTACAAGAGAAAGCTTCCAAGTGCTTTCATTTCCAAGGCTGTTTCATGTGTAGATTTTTTGTCTCTATGGATTGAACACAGTAAAGCGTTTCAAAAGAGAGGTCTAAGCACACAACCAACTCCTATGATCTGCTGGTTTATTTTTTAAAGACTTGCGGAAGTGAATGTGTACTTTTTCTCTAAGAATTAATTGGAATTATACTTATGAAGGCTGATGGGCTCCAAAGAAAGTACCCTTCATTAATGTGGCATCCTAATGGGAAACGATGTAAAGGTCAGTGAGTACCTTTCTGCTTATTATATAATGGTTAGTCTCATAAATTCATTAAAATAATGACATACATAGTTAAGAAAAGTTGCCATACAAGAGTCTCCCCCAAGCACACTAGACAGATTAAATCCTCAGCACTGATCTTGGTACCTCAGTCATGAATAAAGATGTCAAAGAGATCGCTAAACTGTTAAGAAATTCTAGTATGGCTGAAAGAGAGTGTAGGGAAGATAGAAGAGGTTTTCTAAGTGGCAGTGTAATACTGATTGCTTACCAAATGCGTACAGAGTACTGACAGAGAAAGTGCTGTTGTATTGTGGAAAAATATCATAATGATTTTAATAGAAGGGTTCATTAGAATTTCATTGAAACATTGTCCAGTTACTGTGTCTAAGTCCTTTAATTTTCTTTTTCTTTGAATTTTAATGAACAATATTTTGGTTTAGAAAGGTTGATTCTGGATCATTTGAACCGATGTTATCATAGGCTGTTAAAGAAAACAACCTGAACTTGGCCTATGCCCTTTAAATGTCTGTGAACAAGCAAGTCCCAAAGCAGGATGAAGTCAAGTAGCTGTTTCAGCAGTAAACAGCTGAAAACAGGCCAGGTTGCTGGGAAAGGAATGAATGAAGGTTTTGTGCCTGTGTTTATGAAGCCCTCTGGGTGACCAGATCTGTCCCTGCCAGCCTTTAAAGTTCTTGCAGTTCTGAATTGCTTTGATCTGAGCCGCCCTTTCTTCTGCTGCAGTGCTTGGGAATCCCACAGTCTTCAAGAGTACTCAGTTTTGAATCCTCCTCGTACATGCTTAAATAAGAAGGTGAAACATTTGAGATTAATAGTCAGTATTGCACTGTGGACACCAGTCTCATCTAATGGATGACTAATGGATGACTAATGGGTGACTAATGCCACCAAATCATCAACCGTTTGTATAACAAGTGTTGCGGTTAATATCTGAAATTCAAGGATTCAGATTCAGCTCTGTCATATGTACTGTTTCCTGCAGACACACAACAGTTACTGCCTCTATTTTTAATTTAAAATTGTTTCTGTATTTTTTATGACTGCTTATAAGTTTTCTGTCAGCACACAGCAAGATGCAAGTGACATTCTTTATAATATATTTGTTCAGAACTGTACTTAGAAATGAAGATCAGATCAGACTCTTGTCCTTGTATACTTTTTCTTTCTAGTGTTCTTGGAATAAAACAAAGGCCTTTCAAAGCGGTTTGGCTTCATTCCAGCATCAGACAATGCATTTAATTATGAGGTCTTAAGATCAATGCAGTTTTTTAAATCCAGCCTCAATGTCAAAAAATGCATGACTGAGATGCACGAATTGATTTGATCTACATCTTTATGTATCTACTATGCTATGTAGATTTTATTTTCCAGTGGAACATCAGAGGACATTTTCCAAAAATGTACATTTCTAAGTTGACAGTAAAATTAATACAGTATTTCATACTTTTATTTATCCCCTGTTTCTAGACTCTAATTTTTGCTGTTCCATGGAAATTAATACACTTCCTTATTTTTGGAAAGAGACAGTGGGAATGGCCTGTGATGATAATTTCCTAGAATCACAAATGTTGAAGATGTTAGACCAGTGGATGCAAGACCCTATTTTTTTTTTTTTTTACAGTAATTGCCAGCGTTTTTTTATCATTTGCCAGTTCTCTTGATTTTTTTATTTTTTTTTTTTTCTCATGACTTGAATGGGAGGTGGTGTAAGACTTGAAACACCCTGCTTTCTGGAGGCACTTGATTAAGAATCTCAGCTCTTGTATTTTTTATATGAAAGACGTGATGAGAAAATAAGTGTATTTATCTTACTACTGCAGTTTACCTTGTCATTATGCTACAAAAAATGTATTTAGTATATATTTTGATATTTTGAATATCACTTCTTGCAAATTTCCATTCTATTATAGTGAATTGGAAACAAGGTGATTAAATAGAAAAGACTCACATCTGAATGAGAAAATGGTCAGAGAGACTGAAAGGTAAAGCAGTGACATGAATTGTGATTTCCACAAGACAGAATCAAGAAAGCAGGTAAATACCAAAATGGCAAAAAGAAGGTTATTGATATATGATCTGAATTAAAATCTCATGTTACAGAAAACAGTTTTTCTTTTTTAAGTATTGAGTTTTTGCCACTTTCAAAAATTAGTAACAGTTGCCCACTGTCTCCAAAATAGTTTAAGACTTTAGTGTTGGTGTATTGTTATTCCATATGCTGTCTTTTTTAAACAGATCAGAATAGAATCAATTTTATGCTTTCAATATCTGCATTGCTAATTCTGTTCTTAATGAATCAGCATACTATTTATTAACTTTTTTTTAAACTTGGATAATGTTGTATTTAATGGTAGTATCAAAAAGACTGAAAAATGTTAAAATAATTATGTATGTTAGAGTATTACTAAATAATGCCCTATCACATCTAACATCCACAGCACACATACTGAGCAGAAGCTCTATTCTCATGAGATTTAACACAATGACTCTCAGACTTTGGTATGGATGCTTTGGATAAAATTTCTGCAGATTAATAAAACTCAATGAAATATTTACCTTAATTGCACTTCAGCCTCTTTCTTTTAATCACATTTAATAGACCTAACAGCAAGTACTGTTTCCCACTGATGTTTTTCTCATTAGCACACTATTGGAAATAAAATTCAAAGATGAGGGTTGGCCCCTAAAGCAGCAGAGAATTTAAAGTAATCTTTCCTGGGTTTTTAGACAGGACATTCACATAACTTTTACTACCAGGGTTATATCTCAGAATCACTGAGGTTGGCATCGACCTCTGCAGATGGTACAGTCCAATATCCCTGACCAGGGCAGGGGCAGCTGGAGCACGTTACTGGACACTGTCCAGCTGGGTTTTGAATATCTCCGAGGACAGAGATTCCACAACCTCTCTGGGCAACCTGCTCCAGTGTTAGACCACTCTTGCCATTAAATAAGGGGGTTTTTTATGTTTAAACAGAACTTCTTGTGTTTCAGTTTTGTGCATAAAAGCAATTGCTTTTATGAGAGATCCTCCAAGCACCCAGTCATCTTCATGGCCCTTTTCTGGGCTCTCTCCAGTATGCCCATGTCTTGTTTCTACTTGGGAGCTCCCAAGTTGCACACAGCAAACCAGATACGGCCTCACCAGGGCTGAGCAGATGGGAAGGATCATCACCCTTGACCTGCTGGCAATGCTCTTGTAGCTCAGACTGGGATGCTGTTGGCCTTTTTTGCTGCAAGGGTGGCACATTGCTGGCTCATGGTCAATTTGATGTCTCCCAGGGCCCCCAGGACCTTTTCTGCCAAGTCATTTTCCAACCAGTTGTCCCCCAATGTGTACTGATTCATATCTTCAAAAAGATCTCTTATGAAGGGTGACAGGCTTAACTTCATACTAAAGTCCATCTCACAGCATGAACACAGTTGCAAGAAAATTTTTATTTCCAGTAGCCCTTTTAAGATTTTAATCGTGTTGCTACAGTAAGAGTTTTCGTGCTGACCCAGTGCTTCCCTCTTGCTCTCTTCCGTCTCACAGCTATAAAATAGATCCTCATAAAGTGTCTAGAGTCACTTCATGTCATTGAGGAGAGTGAATTTTTTTATTGTTTAAAAAGCAGAAGTGTAATATGTGATCCTGGTACACTGACGATGTGTTGTAATAAGTATCTGAATAATTTTATTCTCACAGAAATAGGGTTTTTTCATGAAGTTCGAAGTTTCTCCTTAGTGTTTTGTATTCAGTGACAACTGTGCCACATTTGCTTGTGGACTTGGGGGACACACAGAAAGGATGAGCAAGTGACAAGCAGGAAAGGAGATTAGTATCTGAGTTTGATTCAGTTGTCTCACAAGTAAGTTGTAAACAAATGTGGAATTTAAAGGAGGATTACAATATTTTGATTCTGCATGTTCAATATCAGTACTTCCATTCCAGAGAGAATAATGTAAATATAGTAGACAGATCAGGATTAGATTGGGATCAATATTTAGATCACGATACCAACAGTATTCACTTGTATTAATTCCTAGCATTCACTTTTGATGGTGCCATAAAAGTAATCAGTTGTTAACTTTTGTTCAGTGCCTGCATATCAGGTGAAAACTCACAAGTGTTATCGAGAGGTAAGAGTGAACACAAAAAGGGAGGTTACGTCTTAATTCATATAAATGTGCATGTATATATATATAGGGGGGTGTGTATATATGTAATTCATAGGTTAGAATAGTGCATTAGGAGAGTATCAGTCTCCATCAATACTTAAGTTTTATTTAATGTAAATTCAGGACCTATTTATTAACTGTCCACATATATACAAATAAGAGACTCTTAGTTGCAATGAATAATTTCCTGATACTATTCTTCATAATCGTAAAGTTTTGATCTTTAATGTTTGTTTTGACACTTAGCTTACTTTTTAGCACAAATCTCTGACTTGATCATACAACTTTCAAGCAAGAAAAGTCACCAAGGAATTTTCAAAAACTTGTAGTGCTTCAGAAAGGTAAACTTCAGGCCAGGTTCATCTCTTGTTCTCAAATCTTCCTAGCATTAAAATTGATGAAGAGATGATTTATCAGGATGAGAATTATTCAACCATGACATACAGAAATTCAGAGTTCCATGTATGTCCTCATTTGTCATTGTCTTCAGTCATTTGTCATTTATGATCATTACAGTTTTATGCAGCAATGGTTCAAGTTCTGTTTTGAAATAGTTCACATCATCAGTTGTAGAACCCCATTTAAAATCTCCAAAAATATTAATTTATTTAAAACAGAAACTTAATGAGGCACTTTGCAGTCCCAAATTTACACGTAAATGTATGTGGGCCGAAACATGATATTGTATACCATCTTTATTCCTTGTTTCTTAAGCAGGCTAAGTAAGAAAGCAAAATTTAGTCCTCATTGTATTCTTTTGTTTTTCCCAGAGAACAAAGTAGTTGAAAATAACTTGAATTGTCTACTGCAATCCTGTAAATTTTCATAGTACTTTATATTAGGGTTAATCAGCTGATAAGAATCAATGCAGCTGATCATCTGATTAGCTGAACTAAATTGTAATTAGGTGCTAATGAAGATCATTTGTAAGCATACGGCATGCATATAATTCTTAAGTTTGATTTCTAAAGCTTGACAGTGTTCTGTTCTACTAGTTTTTATTTTCCTCTGTTTTGTTTTGTTACGTTTGAATGCTGTATTTCCTATCTGCTTTTGAGATGGTAGAAACCAAAGTTATGTAGATTGTTCTGTAAGGAGGTTGAAAAGTGGTTGTGAATATCTAAAAATTCGAAATCTGTTTCACTCTCCAATGGATAAGGTGGATAGAAAGTTGGCTGGACCACTGGGCTCCAAAGGTTATGACCAAGATTACAAACTCCAGCTGCCAGCTGGTTACTTGCTCTATCCCTTAGGAATTTATACTGGGGCCAGTACTGCTTAAGATTATTAAGAATGTGAATGCTGGGACAGAGTCCCCTTTCAGCAGCTTTGTGGTGATACCACTTAGAGGGAGTGGTTGATATGCTGGAAGACAGAAGGACCATGGTAACCTGGAGAAAAGGGCTGACAAGAGACTCATAAATTGCAAGAAGGACAAATGCAAAGTCATTCGTCAGGGATGGAATAACCCCGTGCAACAGTGTAGGTGAGAAGCTGTAGATGAAAACCAGAAAAGTATCTGGGGGTCGTAGTGGACAAGTTGAACACGAGTCAGCAGTGTGCTCTTGCAGCAGGGGAGGCCAACTGCGTGCTGCATTAGCAAGGGTGCCAGAGAAGGTCAAGGGAGGTGTTTCTTTTCTGCTCGGCTGTGGTAAGACCAATTCTGGAGTGCTGCGTGCACTTGTGGGCTCCCCACTACTTGAGAGGCATGGGCGTACTGGAGTGAGTCCAGCAGAAGCCATCAAGATGGTCAGGGGCTTGAAGCACATGATGCGGAAGAGGAGGCTGAGATAATGAGGTTTGGTCAGCCCTAAGAGGAGAAGCCAAAGAGAGCATCCATGCCATCATAATTCAGGTTCTTGGGTCTTCTGTAATACCTGGTTCAAAATAATTAACAGAGATTTATAAACAGAGCTTGGTAAACAGAGAACTATGATAGCCTTTTGGCAATTTGATGTCATTTAAAAGCAAAAATAGTAACTCATATTTGAAAAATGATAGAACCAAATCAAGCCTAAATAGATAAAACACTCAAAACCCATTAAAATTCAATGCACTGTTATTTCACTCACACAAACAAGGTTTCTTGTTCTTAAAATTAAAGGTAGTTAACATTAGTTTGCTTGTTTGTTTTCAATTTAAACTGAGGATGTAGAATTTAATTCTTTGCTGTCTAATGTTTGAGCCTTACACAAACATGCACAAAAAAATCTCATTGGGACCAAGATTGTCTGGTAATGATTCTGATCAGAGAATTACGTTATGTATTCATTAACTCCAGCAAAAACTTTTGTTTTATCTGCTTACACCAATTATAGTTTGTTTAAAAGTGTAGATTGCTTTGCCATTTTAGGGCTATTTCTTGTAGGAAAAACAAAGATGATGTTGAATTGTTCTGTTCAGCATAGTTACTGTTCAACAAAGTTACTGTTAAGCATAGTTTGATGCTGTCGATAACATGAAACTGCTTGAAAAAACCCCATATAATTACAGAGGAATCAAGTCCTCTTTAGTATGGGTTTGCATACTACTCTGTCAATAAGGCAATAATAATAATAACTTGAAAAAGTAGCAAAGCAATTTCAATATCATGATAAATGTTTCAAATAAATTGCTAGCTTATGCATTGACCTTGGTGAGCACTTTCATGGGAATGTAGGATGATTATATACAACTTGTCAAACAAAACAATAGTTTATGATCTTAAAAAATCGAATTGCCTCAGCATAATTGTAGAAATTGGGCAAAAATACAATAAATGCAAGTAGCTGTTCAGGTCATGTCTTTATTAATAGCATGTCATTAAGCAAACTAAAAAGCGTTAACTGTGCCGTATTTAGAGATTAAGTGGGAGCAGAACCTCATTAGCTGTAACAGGAAATCTCAGTCAGATGATAGCAGAGCTGGGAGCACTTCACTAAGTACATCTGTATAGTCCATCCTTATTACGGGGTCATGTAGAGAAACAAGGCACCTTAAGTGTTACAATATAGTGGGTTGGCTCAGAGCCTCGTAGAGGGACTGGAGACCAACAACCCAATTGCCTGTTTGACTCAAGAGAATAACCTCTGTGTGAAACAACCTTAGAAGACTCTCTGGATTTGGCAGTAGACGAGTATCCTCATTTTCATGCCCCATCCCATGCCCCATGCTTTTTATAATTTTATCCTCTTTCAGCTTCTCATTGTATTTTTGTTCTCACCTCAGCTGTTTATTGCCGTGTCACATGAGGACAGCCTTTGCATTCCTCTCAGAACGCTGTGCTTTCCCTCAGTTTGCTGGGGGGGGGGTTTCAGCCAGTGGGGACCAGACAGGTCCTTGCCCAAGATGAAGGTGAGTGAAAAGATGTGACAAAAGTCCCCCACTTATAATCACAGGATCATAGAATACCAGGTTGGAAAGGAAAACAAGGATCATCTGGTTCAACCTTTCTTGGCAAAAGCATGATCTAGACAAGCTGGCCCAGCATCCTGTCCAGCTGAATCTTAAAAGTGTCCAGTGTTGGGCAATCCACCGCTTCGCTGGGGAGATTATTCCAATGGCTGATTGTTCTCATCATGAAAAATTTCCCTCTAATGATGAATAGCTAAAGAAAAGGAGTAGGATTAAGCTGAAGCATGCAAACTATTTTCTCCTGCAGCACTCTAGACTGAGGTTTCCAAGAGGCAGGGAGCCAGTTTAGTCTATCACTGTCATGGTTGTGATATAACTACATCACCCATTATAGGAAGGGTTAACTCCTGCCAGAAGTGACAAAGAAAAAAAAATTATTTCATTCTTTCTTGCCTGGGCCAAATTTGAACTGATATTTATTGAAAACCCTCAAAGCCTTAAAACAAATTCAACCACTACTGAAATTAAATCCTACCAGAAAAACTCCAAGAGAAAGTAGTTGTAAGTAGGGGAAAAGAGTTTGGTTGCCAAAAATTTTAGTGATATCTGAATACTACTCACTGCATATGGAGAAGGTATTAAATTCTATGCTAAAATTTGTTTTTCCCCACAGTAGCAGAAAGATTGCTGAAGCAGTTAGGAGCTATTGAAGAAACTGTTAATTCACTGTCATTTTTTTCTTGCACCATTTCTGTGAAATTATTCTTTTGTAGCCTTGTAGCCCTGTAAATGTGGTGTTGCTATTGCTTGCAACAGGTACAGGCTTTGTGTTAAGATAACAACATAGACCTTAGGACCTGTCAGGCTTTGTCTGGAGTTGGCTTGGCCTCTGCGTGTTGTGTCTTAGCTTGTTTAGCTGTAACAATTTTCTGACAAACAGGTGCTACTGCCTGTTTTGTTTTATCTTTTGTACAGTTGACTGGTGTTTATATATAAATATATGTATATAAATTCTTATACATTTTTATATATATTTCTATAAATGGTAGGAATAACAAGTAGCTGTTCTGTGCAGAATGAACTACCTATGACCCTGGAACAAAAATACAGCATAGAAGAGTATAGGCAAGAGATAACAGCAGGAGTCTTGAATCTACAGGCACAGGATGATATCAAAGGCCTGAGAACCATAAATAACTCACCAGTGGATGGTTATTGTTAAAGGAAACAAGCCTGGGACCTGAGTAAAACCAGTTTTAGGGGTAGGTAACAAAGAAAAGAAGTAACAGATACTTAACATGCATAAAACCACGGCACATATATAATACATTCGGATGTAGCATGTACTTGCAAGCCAATGAATAAAAAGCTCATGAGAAAGCATGTAAAAGTGACATGAAGTGGTTCGATGGGTGGAAAAGATAAAACATGGGGAAGGGGAAGCACAACACTGTAGCAAAGTGTTTATTCTAGAACATTTATGTCAATATTTTAGCCGAATATAATTTGAGATATAAGTATCAATGTAACTAGTCTAATTATTTAGACTAAGACTTCGGTTAAAATAACAGTAATTTCTAGGCTGTGCATATAAGGTCTGTTCCTTTTGCTCGTACCTAGATTTTAAGTGCAAGCAACAACAGGATTTAAAGTGCACCACGTTACAAACTGGGAATTTGTGCAACTTACACTGTAATTTCGATGAAATAAAGTGCTGGCACTTTGTTGCACAGCGGTGTGCACAACCCGTGACTCCAAGCTGTGCCTTTCACAGTTTGTAAAATTACCAAGGATTACCCAAGTTCTTCCCTTAGCAGCAGTAGCTGATACGGTTTTTGAACAAGGAAGTACCTATGACTAGAAATGACTAAATCTTTTTCTAGAAATATGAAGTTTGTCAGCTGATTGCATGGAGGTCAAGCTGTCCCACTTCTCCACAGGCCTATGAAAACTAGCAGGTTACCAGCCATTTTTCTCTAGAAGAGAATGCAATATGAGCCATCATCTATTTATAGTTCAGAAATATTACATCCTACCTTACAGTTGAAATTTTTTACATGGAAATAGCTGGTCAGTTTGGTAAGTGTGAATTTCAGTAAAGCCTTCACCAGTCCTCTAAAATATAAGCATATAATTTAAACATTTTTTAAGAACTATTTCAGGTTCTCTGCAACTATATGCTGTTCATAAAAGCAAGGAAAATGTAAATATGTATAAGCTGAAATACCGAACTCCTTAATTTATCTCATAGTGGCATATTTTAGTCCAACTATGTCTGACTACACATTGTCCTACCTGTAAATAAAGTTGTTAGATTGTCCCCAGAGCCTTCCGAACATGTGTCTATAATCAGCAGTGTTAGGATTATAACACTTTCTGTATTAGCAGTTTGATCTATACAAACACAAATACAATAGTAGAGGGATTTTAAAAGTCAAATAAATGTCACTGGAGTGCAGTAGCAAATGTGTCCAAGGAATGTGCTACCTTAATTGAAAATTCAAATTACTGAACGTTGCTGCTTTTCAATAAAACATTCAGTGCTGTTGAATGAAAAATCAATAGCTGCTTTATAGTGCATTTTTCTTAAGCAGTAGGCAAGCACTCAGTTCCCCTTCAAAAGATTTTTAGTCTTCGATCTTTAGTATTTACATCTCTTCTCCGTCTCTTTCCACAACAAAACAGTCTTCAGTTTCTTTTGTAAACTAAAGCATAGTTCACTGGTAAAAAACAGAATGTGCGGCATTCAAATTTGATAGTAATTGTTATAGTTTAAAGCCATTACAAAGTCAGATGCCTAGATACTTCTTTTTTCCTGACTGAACACTTAATTTAGACTGTGTCTACTGAGATTTCAGGAAATACTCTAGTTTACATTTGGATAGGATGGGATTTAATTTTAAGGCAAGAACTTTGATATTGTTGTAGAATAATTTGAGATTTGTCCTTGCTACTCAGAGGGAAAAAAGAAAAGGACAGAACAAATATTTAAAAGTTCAACTGGAAACAGTAAAGATGCTGAAGATTTGTAGGACATTGTAGATGCCTATTAAAACAAAGGTCTTTGTGGAATGTGAAGTTCTTGGAGAAGTTTCTCCATGATGCTTGATAAAGATGGAGTGCACTCCAGCTGCTTTTGACCTTTGACTTGTATGTTTGACCGTTTTCCATCCAGGTAGGCTCTAGCATGACAGGACCAGTTCTTGGTCTCACGTTGCCCTCTCTGTACCGTAGTGATGAGAAAAAAACTTTGGATTTGCCATACAACTTGTGGCAAGAAAAGCGATCATGTTATAGACTGCTATGCACACAGGCTGTTGGGAGTTTTGAATCAAAATTATATCAGTCTTTGAGGATAAGTATGTAATAGGTCATTAAATTCCAGCATATAAATCACAGATATTGATTATAGCTGGCACTTGAATGCATAGTGTCACTACAAATGACGTAGCCTGAAGTTTTGTGTATATCGTACATTCTCAAAGCTTTTAGGAAAAAAAAAAAAAAAAAAAAGAGGAGAGAACCATGACACTAGGTATAAGCTCCCAGGGCAATGTGCCTTGCTAAAAAAAACAGGAATGAGCTTTAATTTAAGTTTGAAGATCAAAAATAATTCCTTGGAACATGGATGAAAATTGTGTGTGCCAATATAGACTCATTCGTTTGAATGGAACTTGTCCTTTTGTAGCATTTCGCGGATGTGACTTAGCAACAAGGGTCATCAGCCTCTAAGCTAAAAACCAGAATAAGAAAAGAGCCGGATCAAAGTATGCATTACAACAGGAAAACCACTGCTGATACATGGTCTGAAAGTACTTTTGCTTTTCCCTGTTTCAGATTGTCTCTTTATCTCAGCCTTGTGATTGTGATTGCCTCCAATACTATAAGCAGCTGCTTTTTTTTTTGTTGTCATTTTTTCGTTCTGCAGTGTATCAAATTAACAGATGCTCGTTGGGAAGTACGTGCAGATGTAGAAACAGAAAAATATCAGAATGTTATCAAAAGCTAGAGAATGGCTGTGTGGACTGATGTGGAAATTCTCCTATGTCTAGTAAATCATTAAGAAACTGTGGCTGGTCACCCAGAAGCAGAATCTAATCTGTATTTGTGATAACAGATGTAAATTCTGGAACCTTTTTCAGTATCTTGTGCAGTTTGTTTTCAACTAGCTAAAAATGTGTGTTTGATTTTCCTCTCATCAGTGAAAGTCAGTGAGTGATGAAAGAACCAAGTCTCTGTTATTTTGTTTGCTGCATAGAGTTTCTGTCCTTAAGTGACTTGTGACTTTTTCAGTCAACATATGATGCTTTTTGACTTGTTCTGAGCATATCTGTGAGTGGTAAATAGAAACTAAATCAAGTACAGTCTGCCTCTCCATCCTTTCAGCATGGTATATGTTGTTCATCTATATCCTGGTTTGGTGCATGGCAAGATACCTTTCTGGTTCAAGTGAGAGAATCAGATGGAATAAGTTCCTCTTGCTGGGCTTCCCGCAGCCTCGGGAAGTGTCCTCACCATCTGCCTATTGATCATCCTGGGTTAAGGCTTGTGTTTAAAGCAAAGGACAGGCACTATCTGCAACATTCTGTAGTTCCAGTCCATACTAACCCAATTTGGGGACTTGGCTTGTGTGCGCTCTGGCTTCTCCGGTGTCCCTCTGCTTTGTGTCCTTCGTACAGGAAGAGAAACATGGGATGGGGAGGGGGCAGGAGGGAGGGAAATTATGAAGGGCTTGGTCTTGCTGCAGCATGGAAGCGGGATGTGACTGGAGCATCATCTGAGAGCTGGGAACATTTTACTGATTTTCCTTTTAAGAGGAAGGAACAAGAAATGTTAAGATTTCTTATGTTTTGGTTTGTTTGTTTGGGTTNCTATAGTTTTTCACTCTTTGTGATGTCTGTATCAAACAGGGTAACTTAGAAATGTTAAAAAAAATCAAATTGTCTAGAACATGTTTCCCCGGAGTGACATAAATCCCAGCATTTGAATGCTATATGCTGTTACCTTACCCTGAGCAGGAGAACAAATGGCTGTTGCTAATACGTAATCTTAAACAATGCTGAACGGCTTCTTCAAAATTAATTTCAGGCAAGACAAATGCTATTGAGGAGCCAAGCCAATCCCCCCATGACCTCCCTTGAGGCTGTTTCCAAACTGCCACAGCTACTGCTTGTAAAGCAAGTCATGGGATCTGTCAGAGAGCGAGCCAAGCAACCGAGGCAGAAAGCCAGATTCAGAGGCTGGAGGCATTCCAGATTTTGCTATCTCTGTCAGATGTTTACTGATAATCTTCCATGTGTGGATATAAGGCTTCAGGAAGGAATTTCTGCCATAGCAAAGATACCCAAGTACAATGTTATAGAATGTCGCCTTGTGTTAGATGCCTTTCAAATCCCATGTTCTTTTAAAGTGCTCTCACAGCAGACTGAAGCAGAGGGACAAGGTAGAAGCCCTATTGCCGAGTATTACCATGCATGGAATTTGTGATACACATAAACTCAGCAACTCAGATATGACTAAGTCGGCTGTTATATTGTGGTGGCTTTTTAAGTCTTATGGAAGGGATTACTCTCTGTTTACATCCTTATTTTCTATGCTGTAGCAGATACATGGATAGAAGGGGTAAGAAAAGAGTCTTAATGGCTTTGTGATATTACCTGTTCCGAAGGTTCTTTTTCTCCATTCCCATGAATACCACAATGGGAGCAATAGCAAAAAAGGGGGCAATAAATACCACGTAAACTTTTCACATTTTAGAGGAGGGAAGTAACCTGAAACACCAAAATATTTCCCTCTTTCTTTTAAACAATGTTTTTTTTTCCTATTCAAGAATATGAGGCATTATAGCCAATTTTAGAACCTGTACATGGCTGTATTCTGTCTGATTTCAAAATAATCAGAACAAAACGTGCTAAAATGCATTATTAATATCAGAGGGTGGCCCAGCAGACCACATGCAGCTTTTAATTAGAGTCATGCAATTCTGTATAAGCTGGTTGGCTTTCACAGAGTTAAATGAGAACAGAGTTTGACCTTCTCTGCCTATAGAGTGCTAAATGCTGTAGCACTCAAGACAGTGTAATACAAGACGCATTGCTAACCTTCCCATCATGTACAGTCCATTGTGGCTGTTGCCAACTGGATCAAATGAACATTTGGAAAGGTGTGTTAAATAGTGGCCAGATCCCATTCTCTCTTAATTACGTGCCTTTCACCAGCACACAGTACTAAATCATCCTTGCCCAGGGGTGGTATAATTACTGCTGAATAGCCTAATGCTGAATAACTTAATATACTAGAAGCAACAATTATTCCCAGAATGTGTCTGTTCCAGTTTGCCTGTTTACTTGTGTTCTTCAGAAAAAATTATCCCATGACTTAAATACTCTTTAGGGCAGTTCTGGTCTTTGCCTTGATTATATTGGTCACAAACTCAGTCCTTTGAGAGTAAGCTAAAAGACTTCCTTAGAAGAACGAAATGGTAATCGAATAAATATCTTCAGTAGCTCTATAGAACATATTTTTAATTCTGTCATGGTCGTGCTATTCATTTTAATTTAATCTCTACTGCCAACCTGTTTATTTTGAATTTCTCAAAATTATTTCCTCCTGATTTGAAAGAAAAGAAAGCTAAACTTACAAACCCCGATAACCAAAGGTCACTTTTGTCTTTAATATTTTAATAACCCATTATGGTTTACATTTGCAACTGGAGAATTTTCAGCAGATCCAATGCAAGATACTGCCCCGTTTCTTTCGGGCACATAGTCCCTGCCCTCCTTGTTCGGTTTGTGCCTGGTGTGAATGGGAACAGTTCGTTGCTATTATCCACCTTTCTCCACTTAACCGTTCTTATTACATTTATGTTGAATAGTGTGGTGGCACTGGTTGTAGAGACTTTGACGTGAAGTTGGGGAGCAATGTGTTGCCATTTCTGCATTTTGAGACTTCTCACTGATCTGTCTAAAGGGTTTTCAAAAAGTACATCCCACGAATATATATGCTATGGGAATATTTCCTCCAGATGAGGGGTGTTGACATTAGCGAATGAAATTAGCATTAACCCTCTGGAGGGTTTTGCGACAGAATATGTTGCAAAACTCTTAACATATTATTTAATGTAATTTTAATTATTTAAAATCTGCATCATGGTGAAGTAATTTTGAAAATTTTACTTACTTGGCATTGGAAATATTTGGGTTTGAGTTGTAAACATGTAGTGTCAATTTATCAGTTTTTATTTGTCTAATAGCCTGGCCTCAGTGTTGTATGTTGTTTATCCCGAGATGTAACCTTTGTGTCTCACAGTGATTTGACAATTAAACTTTGCTTAATTTTTTTTTACTACTCTCTGTTTTAAGGTGGGAAAGATACCTACCTGAAAAGAAAACTGGGGACAGAGTTAAGTCTATATAGACTCAAGCTAAACTGTCTGAATACAGACCCTGGCATCTTGGCACTGTATATTTGCCCAAGGTGCAAAGTTCTTTGTATATGACCTCAGACTGTCTGTGTTTAAATGTTGCAGCAAATGGTTAAACTACCGAGTATGAGTAGGGAATGGATTATATTACTTCAGCAGGCACTCATTCTAAAACATATTTGATTATAACTTTATCTGAATAAAGGCTGCCCTCGTTCCGAAATCTATAATGTTATTTCATTACCCTCACATTCAAACATGCATACAAATCTGACAAGCAGTAAATTCATTGGCTGAAAGCAGCTTCCACTTTAGCAGCTGTATCTATTTTGGTGTATTGTCTTGGAGGCTATGCCAATGAGCCGCCGTATTCGAGTATTCAGTACTGAAGTGCTGAAGTTTTTGATTGGAAGCAGACTAATATTAATCTTCAGTTATCAAAAAGTGTAATTCATGATCTCTTTTCCCCAAGTCCTCAATAAAAAGAGCATTTTCTTTTAAGTCTGACAAAAATTCATTTCTATTTGCTGAAGTAAGATTTTTATTTTTAAACAAAATTACCACCCCCAGAACAGGATATGAAACTGAAGAACTTAAGTGTCTGATGTTATGGCATGTGGAGACAAATTCATTCTCTGTACCTTGGAGACAGGACCTACCAGATGAAAATCAAATAAACTAATTAGTGTTGAGCAAAGAACATTTTATGTATTATGGCTCTCTGGGCTAATTTCACTCCTTTCCAGCCACTCATTTTATAAAGCTCCTTAAATCAGTGGGACATAAGGCACTGTACTGAGAGCAAGGTCAATGAAACCAGACTCTTTCAGGATATAATGAATGGAGACAGAATTCTCCAAGGGATCTTCTTAATGTATGTCAAGAGCACAAGAGATCACAGACTAGTGATTATGAAATGGACCTGTAGTTTTATTTTTTTTTTTCCCCCAATTGCTGTTTCCATTTTTTCTTCTTGAACATTTTTAAGTTGAAGATGAATGTTTAATAGGAAGTTCTCATTATCAGCTTGCCTCTTTATGGGAAAAAGGTAAAGGTGGGCACGTGGAAAAAAAGTCAGGAATATGTTCCTGTTTGGTTGAAAACTGAAATTGATGAGCAGCCATGTAGTCTGACTTACATTACTTCTTATTTTACTGAAATAGATTTGTTTAATGTATATCTCCAATTGCAGAATACCTTCAAGCAGGCAGTTTGAACACACAGAAGAGGTCCAGTAACACTCCTGAAACTTGCTTTTAAAGCCTATGTTCATCTGAATTTATCCACTGCATAAAGCATGCCTTTAAACGGAGTGGGTCAGCAGTCGTGGTCTGTGAACTGTTCTGGCAGAAGGTCTGCAACTTCGAGTAAGTCTTTCTTAGATTATTTAGAAATACTGGTTTTTTTGGTTCTCATTTAGAAAATACTGTAATGAATGTAATGAATGTAATTTCTTGTATCTTGAAGTGATATGTTAATTCTATTTTGTTAAAACTGTGAGGTCATATTTACTCTCATTTTACACAAAATCACAGTAATTCTATACCAAGCCTATATAGAGAAATATCAGGGATAAAAAGGGGAGAAAAGAAAAAAAGATAAAATATCAGAGAAAAAAAAAAAAAACAGAGAAAGATCTGTTTCATTATATGAAGTACAAACTTTTCCAGGCTTGTAAGTTCTTGAACAAACTGGCATGAAACAAACTCATGTTAGTTGAGTTAGTGAGTAATTATGGTGAAAATTTAGCAGCTCCAATGAAGACATAGACATGTGACGGGTTGTCCAAAGGCCATCTTTAGCTGTACAGTCCACTGGAAGGAAAAAAATGTGGGTTCTGATTGTGTTGATAGTAGGTTGTGAATAGTTTGTGTAACAGGCCAGCAGGAGTCATTAGACTGCATAGGTAGTAGAGCTAAGCTACTGACTCATTGTAATCAATTATTTGTATTTAGTAAAGTCTGTGGCTCAGAGTGGCAGTTAGATATGAACATATCCAAATCGTCTGGAACTGTCATCCGAGATGCATAAGCAGAGAGATTACAAAATCCTACAAGAAACCTAAGATGTTGGCAAGCTCTATTTTGAAAAAAAGAGGAATTGGGAGGTTTCAAGAAATAATGGAAAAGCCCCAAGTAGACTTGGTATAATTTATAAAGAAATATAACATCTGATAGAAATGCTAGAGTCACTAAATAGCAATCCAAATGCGATAGTCACAAGAGTTTTATTTTTCTTTTAGGTGGTATTTGTCAAAGATGTTTCAGTTAAGAAATTTGTGGTACTTGGAAGTATTCAATACAAACAAACAAAACAGCAAAAAAATGATGAGTAGCTCAAAGGAGAAACCTAAAGCTTAAAGAATATTGCATATTTTCTCTTGAAATCCATTAAAAAATTCTGAAAGGCTGTGTTTTGGATGCATATATGCTTATTGAGTCTTAAAGTTAAGATCACGTAAAACTGGGCAAGCAAAGAAAAATTAATAGATCGACTTAATGCAGATCCATTAGATTTTAGAGGGTACTTGACCCATCCAAATCTCATAACTTTGTAGAATCATTTTTATTCCTTCAGGTTTATTTCATATATTAAAAGCATGACTCATCCATACTGACCATGAGAAACAGATCTGCTTTATTATACAAAGCACAAATTGGTAATCTGGAAGAGGCAAAAATATTGGTCCTTCAAGGACATTTCTGATTTATGTCTGAAGACAAATCCAGGGGACATAGGGATGTTAAATTTAAAAAAACTGGATTCACTATTAGTGCTTGTGTAACTGTATTTATACAGCACTACTGGAACTATTGTTTGCATCTTTTTTTCTCTGTCTCTCTTTTTTTTTTTTCTTTTTTTTTTTTTTTTTTTTTTTTTTTTTTTTTTTTTTTTTTTTTTTTTTTTTTTTTTTTTTTTTTTTTCTTTTTTTTTTCTTTTTTTTTTCTGAAGGGCAGGAGAGCAAATTATTTGATTTAGTGTAACCTTGTCAGTGTTTTGTTAGGTTGCCTTCAGTCATGAAGGCATGCATGCTAGTACAGTGTAGTCCGTCTCTAATGATTTTTGATGTGGTTATGCTTAAGAAGCTATTTTTCTGTGGATTGCTAGAGGATTTTATATCCTGAAGCATCTCTACTTTCTCCATTCATAACTAAATTGGAACACTCAATTTTGAAATAATAGTTAGTGTGATTTATTATTTACCAAGGCAGCAATGAAGAAATGTATTTGAAAAGAAGCCAGTAGCAAATTACAATCGATTTGCACAATATAACAAATAAAATGTTATACGGAGGCAGACTTGCTGTTTCAAGTGATATGTGATCCATAATAATATCTCCAAGATGTCTGTTTCTTTGTTACTGTCAACAATTCATTAATCATCTTGCTACAAAAAAGGAACTGCATCCCCCCAACTCTGGTTCAGACATCTAAGAAAGTGCTGATTGTGGCTCTGCATTTTTCAAAATGCTGTTGTTTAACTAAAATATACATAGAGAACTTCAGGAAGTCCCTTCAGGTGCACTTGGAGTGAAAGAAGGTAAAATTACTTCTCATGGTGATGGACCACAGTTACCTGATGTGTTGAATGGTAGCTATCCACAAATAGGGAAACTGGAGTGACTAATAATGCACAAATAATTCATCCTAAAATCGTATGTGTAGTTAAATATTCTTACAACTGTAAGTTCACTAGAAGCAGGCATTTGTATTCATTTTCTAAGAAGGTAAGATATTGTGGTTTTATAACAACAACAAAAAAAAATTTGGTTAAATCTTCTGCTGTGCTTCTTAACTCTTTGGTTTTCATGCCCAAATGCTGTTATGTCTGCACGCCAGTTAATGGAGCATAACTGCTGTGTTGTGTGCAGTTCTGTCATCTGGGGAAAGACACTTCTTCCATGTGCCAAGAATGTTGCTGCTACATCTTTTGAGTTAATCCAGAGTATTTTTTTCAACAATATTATTTGTCTTCACTTCCCGTGCTTTCGTATATGTTCTCCTGACCATTGGTGGATTCCTGAGGAAGGAGAGACAGCAGGAGCAAAAGATGCTGGAGCTACAAACAAGTTTTTAGCTCAGAGATATTTATGTGCCTAAATAAGATAGGTAACTAGCTTCAGAATAGGAAGCTTTATTGGATACTCTGCTACTCAGTATTTGTGTTTCTCAGATTGTGCTGGACATTTTACTGCATCCCTTAGATAACATAGATGAGTTGCAGAGGAATGAGTTTTCTGCATCCAGTAAAGTATAAATGAAAGATTAAATCTACAAAGATGTTTAGGCATGTAAAGAAGCAGATAAGCACTGACAGGATCATCAGCAATCCGGTCTTTATTTTATCCTTGAAAAAAAACACGCTACTTGCCAAACATAGCTTGTTACCGTAGAGGAGGTCATTCTGCCAAAACCACATAGTATTGCACTAATTTATCTAGAAAGTCTCAGGAGCTTCTTGACTAGACAGCACGATCTGTAAAGCCCATTCTTTGATGTGCCATCAGTAAACAGAGAACAACCTGCGTCCATTCCCTCTGTTACAGTCCCAGACTGCAGCTTGGTTACTTTTCCCAGAGTTAGTTGCATTTCTATGCATATCCATGCATGTAGTAATCCTTAATTGATTTCCCTTACATGAATTTGTGCAATCTATCCTGAATCAGTGCACAGTCAGTATGAAAATGTGGGGTTAGGACCCTTATTTCAATCAAACTGATCTGGAAACTCTGAAATGTGACATTAGTACCAATTAATTAAATCATCAGCAAGAGGCTTAACCACTCTTCTTGCTATATTGTGCTATTTATAGAATGAGAACAACAACCAGCCAGTACATCAAGACTATGAAAGAACAAAAGGATAGTAACTTCTCATTCAAGTAAAACAAGTTGCATTATAACTGATAGAACAAATAGGAGCTCTGTCAAAATCTGTAAGAATGTTTGGTGAGACAGATGTGACTTAAAAGCATATTTCTGTAACTATAAAAAGCCCACAATAATTATATATTAATATAATTTCTGCTCTCCCTTGTCTTTATTACAGGTGGTTCAGGGAGGCATCATGGGAAGAAGCAGTATGAAAGAGCATAATATCACCAGAGCAGTGGCTTCCCAGTTTTTCTAAGTCGTTGAATTTCTATGTGCATAAGAAATCTTTCACAATGAAAAGAGCAGCACAGATTTTTTTTCATCGTTTGAATGGAAGTCATTTGTTTTTGGAGAACTTTCTGGGTTTTTTCAAGTCTTTCATTTTGAAATTAAACTCTGCCACTTGGACAAGGCAGACAGGCAGCTAATTAGCCAAAAAATGGGCATCGAGAGCTCTTGGAAAAAAAAATTCACACTTCTGTAACTAAAATGATTGCTGAGGACATGGTATTGATTTGATAGTTTTGCAGCTGAAACTGTTTGCTAATTGGAGAACCAATTCTGTATTTTTATTCCCAGCATAGAAGCAAAAAGCTTCTGAATCAAACATCAAGAGCAAATGCTTGCTGAAGGAAAAATAAATCCAAAAAAGCTCAACATGTGATACTGGATGAAACAGCAACCTGGCAGCCTTGCTCTGGGAGTTCTAAAACTTCCCTATAAATGGACAGGTACAAATTGTCATTAAAAAAATGAATCAAAAAATTAGTATCAATGAATGGTAGTAGGCAATTGCAGCTGGCCAAGCTAATAACATTTTTCAGTTATTGTTTTCATCCAAAATGGTCTGTGAGGCTATTACTACTATTGTTGTAATGATTAACAATGAAATACAAAACCTTGTAATGTGTTTCCTGTGCTTTCACAGAATTGTCTCCCTTTCTGGCAAATTGTTGTGATAGAAAGAAACAGGTAAAGGGGAAGACTGAAAATGTTAAAATGTTTCTTTTTTTTGTTTGTTTGTTTCTTAAAAACATAAAAAATTCCAACAAAATATCTGAACAATATGAGAATTAGTTTGGATTATTTTTAAATGTATGCCTTTTTTCATTTCCCTTTAGATAAATATATTTATATCATCAAGTGGTGTCAACCCTGTGTAAATGCTGTATTCAGGGAACATAAATCATCACTGTTTTTCACTTCAGATGTCATTCAAATGGCAGAAAGTGTTTGGTGGTCTATAGGAGCTAAATACCTGCAGGCTGCTGGTAACTGCTGACAAATGACGCCAATCACTTCCTTACATCTGTATCCCTCTTTGAATTTTCTTAGGTTTGGGTTTTTTTTTAATAAAATAAATTTTTCCTCTCTATCCCAAAATCAGATATTGACACTTCTGAAAGAGTGCCAGACACTATGTCAGGCAATTTTGATAAATATACACCCAGCAGTACAAGAAGAAAAAAGAGCTATAGTGAATCCCCCAGCAACCGTGTGCTTCTAGCCCATCCCCCTGAGTCCCCCCAAAAAATCTATGCAGCTATGGGATGCTTGCTAGGAAGGTAATATATAAAATATAGAAGTATGAATAAATAAAAGACCACTTGTTTCTTCCAGTGTGTACACCTTGTGCCGTTTTGTATCTCTTCTTTTTCCCTCCCTTCATCCTTACTGTCTCATTCCTTTTATTAATTGCTCGGCTTTTTCTCCTCTTCCTTCTTTTCTGGCCTTTCTTCTTGTGGAAAAGCATAACTTCTGTTCTACTCATTCATTTTTACTCATTCATTTTTCTTCATTGTCTCTTGGCTACGTAAGCCTCCTTTCCTCTACGCCAGAGATATTTTCTCAGTTCTCTTATTTCACTCTCTGTGATCTGTGTGCCCCTCCTTCTGCCTCTAATTCTTTCTGTTTCTTTGTCACATGTGCTCCATCTTACTGACCCCCTTCCTCTGCATTCTGTCACTGTTTCTTTTTGTGTCCTGATTGACTTCTTTCTATGGCCTCTCCTTAACTTGTCTTGATTTCATTATCTTCTGCCTACCACAGTGCACAGCTGGTGCATCCAGCCATGTCCCATCTTTTTCCTTCTCTTCCATCATTGCAGCTTCTGGATGACTTCTACCGTTCCACCACCTCACTGGGCTGCACCTGTAGCTACTGTGGTTTATTCTACTCAAAGTATGGCCCTTTCTGAGCAGGCTGACATGCCGATGTTCTGCTGCTGCTCAGTGTCCCTTCCCGGCCATCGGAGCGTGTGGGGCTGGCTGGGAGGAGGGCGGGTTCGTAGCCGGTGCCTGCTGTGCTCTGATTATTCTGCACTTCCCAGAGCTGCAAGAGACAGAGCATAATTAGATCAGCGATGAAGCTTTTTACAGTTTGGAATCATTTGTTAGTCCCACTGATGGTTTTGTACAGTGAAGGGTTGATTTTATGTTGAAAGTAAGTTATTGAATTACAATGTCAGTCATAGTAATTAGCAAGCCCTAGTTTATACTCACTACAGGAGAATGATGTGGGTTGTTTTTCCCCTTAAGTAGATTCTAACTTGGATAACAAGTACTTGAAATTTCACCTTCACATATAAAGCCCTTTTCTGCTATGTGGAGGTCCATACTGGACCCAAGACCTAGGGCAAAAGCTTGATATTGCTAAAATCTGTCTTTGACACCGATGGACTGTTAGGTGTGGTGGCTGCATCTGTACCAGCCTATGAACACTCTTGCTCATACTGTTAAAGTGTTAGTTGCTGGCATGTTTTCTGCTCATGATGACTTAACTAGACTCTACTCAATGATGCTTGAGTGCAGTTTGGGGATAAGCAGGGGCCAGCATGCAGCCCCTGTTCGGCAGTTGGGACAGGACTGCCCTGCTTTGGGAACAGAAGAATTTGGCTAAATGGAAACAAGCTGTGCCTGCTGGTTGGCCCAAGGGCCTGAAAATGGTGCCTGCATTATTTCATTTACTGGTGTATGCTGCTAAATCTCATCTCTTGGTTTCTTAACTTTTTAGTTGTAATGTTTATTGCTGATATTTATACCACAACTGTACTGATTTATGTCAAAGGTCATTTGAACCCTGTGCAGTCTCTCCAGCAGTAGCTTCCGTGAACACCCATATCAGATGTAAATGACACATTCCCTAAATAATCCAGTATAATCAAGGTCTTCTCCAACTAGTTGCCCAGTCAATTCAACTCGTGCAGATTTTCTGTATGCATCCTTTGTCAAGATTTACTGTCAGCTGTTACGAAGAGAACTACCTTCTGTTTTGGTTGTTTGAGCTTAGCTTCTGGCTTCACGTGACGTCTTAGTTCTTGCGTGCAAGATACAATAAATAGTTAACTGCTGTCTGTAGTCTGTCATTTATGTTAATAATAATGTGTTAAAGAGTACAGGTTATAGAACAGATTGCTGGGCATGTCCACTATTTATCCCTTATAATTGTAATATCTGACCTTTTTTAATTTTACCCTTTCTTTCTTTTAAACAGAAAAGATGTGGATTTTTGAGTTTCTCTGAATACTGATGCTGGTCAAAAGTAATGTATTATTTTTAATCTGGTCAAAGTCAGTTCTGTAGCATCCTATGGACTTGAATTCATGCAAATAATTCACAAGGGTCGTTTTGTGCCTTGAGTTCCAGACTTGCAGATAGATTTAAATATGCCAATCACATCAGAATTTTCTAAGAGTTCAATCAATTCTTCAGTCTTTCCCTATACCTGTGTAGTATGTGGATCTGTTATTTAATATTATTTATGTGCTTTGTTAAATTGGTAGAATTAACAGCACTAGACCTATGTGGAAGACTTTTTTATATGCCAAATAGTTTAGTCTTTTTCCCTAGCGATGGTGGATGTGTAAATGTCTTTATTGGTTTTGTTTGGATAGTTCACTTTGGTCATTCTCATCCATCTTACACAAGTGAAACTCCATGAAATGCTGTTAATTTACATCAGCCCAGGTGAAAAAAGACAATCACATTCAAGGGAAAAATTGTTTTTAAAATTACTTACATAAAATTCAGTCTTTTGTGTAAGAATTCTCTCTTGTTCACTGTTTCTTCCATGTGCTTTTGAAATGGGAAAGGCTGGCTAGTGTCAAAGAGCACTTTCCCATGCTCTTCTACAGGCAGGTTATAAATAGATCTCATATTGTTAGGTACTGAAATGAGAAGCCTTTTATTTTTTATTTTTTTTTCCTAGGATAATGCTAAGAGACTTAGTTTAGTGTAGTTTTGAGTTTCATTTTTATTGCACATTACCAATTTTGCAGATGCTTGTAACAATGCTATTTCTAAAAACATTTCCAATTAAGTCTGCAGTCTAACAAGGAATGTTCCTGTCTTTATCAGACCTGCATGTGTGTATAGTGTGCTTGTCATTGACCCATCTCCTTCACCTTTCCCTGCAGAAAGATAAATTATAGAAACTATTTATTTTATTTAGAAGGTAGTAGTAGATGTGTTTGCTAAATCTTGTGTTCTGTATGTCTGAGGAGTTAAAAGTTCAAGATGACAATGTAAATCTCGGTTTATTTTCTCAGCAATTATTTCAGTTCTCCATATGCTTTAAGTACTGTTTATTCTCAGAGGTGGATTCCCATGTGATCTTGCATTTGAAGTAATTAATATGTTACTGTTTAAGGCAGAAAGCCTTTGTGGACTGCTAACATACAAGATGATAGATAATGTGGAAAGTATCAGCAGTTCTGAACTCAGATTTTCGTTTCTATAAGACTTTTTCAGAGTTCTCTCATTGCAAGTCTGTGATTCAGACCTCTTTATTCTAATCTCAGCTGTCTCAGTTTGTTACCAAGAACAAGTTTCTAACTTCTCCCCACCCACCCACTCCCATTTTTTTAGCTCACAATGCCTTCTACAGAGCATGGTACTGAGGATTGATTCCTGTCACATTTACAAGGTGCTTCCAAGGCTGACTTGCGTTCCAAGTGGACAGGTATAGACAAAGGTGGTAACTTTGTTTAATGCTTTATATTGAAAAAATCTTCAAAGTATGTTATAAGCTTTAATTACAGGGTTATCAGTTTCCTTCCAGAAAATTCAGAACCTTGGCCACTTTGCTTGTGTCTTTGTTACAGGGAGCGCTATGATCATTTGAAAATATTTTGTGTGAACTCAGGGCAAATAATGGAATTCTGAAACTATTCATGACCAGAGGGGAACAGCTCCTATGTACAGAGCTACTGGAACCTGCTTTTCTTGGTCACTGTGCAATGAACACTTGCAAAGCATTATATTCTGATCAAGCATTACCCACAAACATGAAGAAAACCTGATATGAATTATTTATTCATTCATTTACCTACCGATCAAAAAGAAGTCAGCCTCTTATTTAGAATCAAATCACCGATCTGTCAGAGATGTGTATTATGGTGAAGGAATCAAAGATGTGATGGCTGAACTATTTTCTTTTAGCGAAACTCCTACAAGGCAATTGTAAAATAATAAATGTAGATAATTCTATTTTAGTATATTTGCATATAAGTAAATATAAGTGTACTTATAGGAATTAATGTATACAGTTTACTTATATACGGCACATATGTATAGAATTTATATAATACATACATAATTTATATAAATATCTGTAAATATATAATTATGTCTTTCTATTAAGATATTTAAAATTATATTCTTTTGACTTAAACAAATTGAATTGCCTGGTTTTCCTGTAACAGACTTGAGAGACTGGCACACTTGATGATTCTTTCTCCACTGAGATGTACAGAAAACTCAGACTCCCTCCCTTTCATTTGGATGAGTTAGCCAAAGGAATATTGGCTCCTATTCAAAAACTAACCAGATAAATTTTGGAGTTTTAATCCTGGAACTTCCAATTGGACAGAAGACTCTGAAACAGAACAATCTGAAATTTCTACAAGAAAAATAATTAGATGTTATCTAAACTAATTCTTACAGCACATGATGGTAGAGATTATGGAGAGATTTAAGATGACAGTGGTTTCTGGCACTGGCGGCTTTATTTCACGTGGATTATATTGGCAACTTCTTCTGGAAAGGAAATAGAATTGACTTATTTAAAATAAATATTTTATTCTGTTATTGATTTTAACCTTTTCATACAAATAAGTTCATAATTGTTTCCTTTGTAGCTTCAGAATCCATGGTCAGATGCTGGTTGAGTAAGATACTTAGGTTTATATTGCTTTTTAAGTTAGCAAGCAATTCTTGGAAGTGATTAAAAATAGTAATTGCTTAACTTGGTAATTGTATGCAAAGTCTAAGACCATGTCTGAGCTAATAATGACGAAGTATAATCCATTGCATTTGTATTGTAAATAACATGTCATTGTTTCTAACCTCAGTTTGCACACAGCTATTTAGGAAACAAGATAATGTGTTAAGAGAGTATGTTTAAATAATATTCTAGATGCAATAGCAACAGAAGAAAAGGAGGGAAATAGAGAAATAAAGCTGCCACGTAATTTTAATCTGTTTGACAGTAAATTGCACGGAGATCTCAGATCAGGTCACAATTCCAAATGAGTTACTGAATCAGTGCATGGTAAATGAGTTAAGGAGAAGGCTGATGCTCACTCTGTTGTTTTTTTTTCTTTTGTCAGTTTTACCATAACTTAAATAAAAGTGGATAGGTTTTTTAACTGAGACAATATTTTCATATAAAGTTTCCTTCTATTGATTCTGATGTGCACATCATGTGAATTTAGGCTGTGTCTTCTTTTAGTGGCAACTAAAGTTTTGATCAGCATTCGTGAGAAATGCTGGCTGAGGTGTCCGATTGCTAAATGAAGTGGACTCTTCTCACTGAATTAGCAATCTATTTCTTTGTTCAAGAACTACCATTACCTTCTGATCTTGAAGTTTGGGGAGTAATTTTTCCTATTCTTGAGTTTAGCTCAGCAGAATTTATTGTCTCTTGAACAAAATGACCTGTAGTTTCAACTATACTCTCTAAAAAAGATTCAGCAGAACATTTTATACTTTCTTTTATGAAGCAACTCAGACTTTTTAATTACATACATCATAATTTTCGGATCCAAAGTCACAGAAAAAGGACAGGCAAGGACTAGGTGTGAGAAATTACTAACGTCGGCTTCATCCAAATGCAATGAAGTTTTACTATAGGTTTTTAATATAGGTTTTTGGTTTTTTGTTTTGGTTTGGTTTTTTTGGGGGGGAGGGGGTGTTTGTTTGTTTGGGGGGGTGGGGGTTGTTTGATTTTGTTTTTTCCCTGTGAAATGCTGTGGTAACCAAATCATCTTCACCAGATCTTTTACTAAAAAATGAAAACAACAAATAAAAATAAGTCGTATGGAAAATAGGGGTAACATAGTCAATAAAACTGAATTTATTGAGTACCTTTAAAGATCCAGAAGAAGCACCCAAACAAATGTTGTTTATTAGGAAAGGAAAAGTGTATTTGCAAATTATTTTACCACCATCCATGAATGGATGCTTCAGGTCACACCTCAGTCATGAATTCATGAAATTTCAAGCTATTCAAAAGTGCAAAACTGAAATATTTTTAAAATAGGATGAACCCTGCAGAGCACCGTCCCCATCTGATCTCAGTTACCTTGTTATCTCAAAGAGCTAGCAGCTCTGAAACACTTTTTTTTTTTCAAAATGCTCTCCAGAATTTGTATTTCATTTATACCCATCTCATAGGCCCCTACTGATCATGGTGTTTGAATCTTCAAGCTTGATTATCCCTTGTATATCAAAGGAATGGGAAGACATGTGTACCCATGTAAAATTAAGGGGCATCATCTCCTCTGTGCTGAATAGATGTCGTCCAGCCAACACCAGATGGAGAAGAACCATGAATCCAGTCCTGGCTCACTCAGATGTTTCTAGGCACATTTTGTTTGAATTTCCAGGTCCTTCTCTTAGTCCTAAAAAACCTCCTTGATCTTTGTCCAAGCTACTGAAGATTTGAGAGGGTCAGTATCCTCTTTGGCTTTAGCTGAAATCATTTGATCTTAGGCAGCTTTTCCTTACCACTGAAACCTGCTCCTCTGGATTATTTTTGCAATTAGCTATTTGGCAACTGCCTTTATCTAAAGATGCCACAGATGCTGCAAACTCATTTAATCAAAATTGAAGATGTGTTTTTCTTTATGCTTTGACCTGCTAATGTGTCATTTCAGTCCTTTACTGATCGTCCTGTCAGTGTATCACCAGAAGATAACAAACACCAATATCTGTTAATGCTGTATATTCTTTTATTTCGTTCTTCAAAGTTTGGACAGGTAGCAGACAGCCTTTTTTAAATACTATTTATTTATTTTCAATTTGGATGCTTCATACTCTTCACGATCTTCAAAACGAAGCATCTAAAATCTATTTTGTAATAGGTAGCCTCTTAATGATTTATGATAGTAATGTGACAGGTTTTAAATCTTGTAACAAGTAATCTCTGAAGTATTTGCTACCTGGTTTTAAGAATCATTCACCAAAACCAGACAAGTGCTGTAGAAGTCCCAGAAGCTTAATGAAGTGCTCTATGATGCAGCTACAAAAATTGTTTTGGAGATTTGACAGTCACTGTTCCCCTTAGCTGTGAACCAACCAGTTTATCCAGGAAATAAGATCCACCTAAAGTCCTGTGGCTTCCTTTTTAACCGCAGCTTTGTTTCATAATCAGGGCTTTATGCTGTGAACAATTTAGAATGTCTATATTGATTAAACCTTAGGAGTCTTCACTTTAAATTCTATCTGGTGTTCTGCAAACTATAATGAACATTACTGAATGCAGAGTGTCTTCTGGGAAACACCTTGAGATTATCAAGTTTAATTTCCCCTAGGAAGTTTTTACAGCAGTGCAATCAAGCTAAGTTTTACTCCCTGTAATGGAATAAGATTTAATCTACAATTTTTCAACCACCAGCTTTTCCTAATTTTCTTGGTTTAGGAAAGCTGTACGACAGAGTTTTGCTCTGGTTTTAGGTTACTGCTATACTTTTTCCCATAGTGCAACTAATGACTATCCTGTCCCTTTTCAGTATGCTGAATATGTACAAGCAGCTTAAACCCCATGGTTACTAAGGAATTTATGTAAATATTGCAATTAAATGTTTTCTGTAATAATAGGTGACCTTTAATCCAGTATATATTGAGTCCCCTAATCTCTCAGATTGTAATTGAGTGATGAAGATGGAAGGCTTCATGAAAGAAAGGGAGATCATAAGAAAATAATGATTTTGTGTGTGTGTGTGTATAAATCATGATTTTCCAATTACTCCTCTCAGCTGGGACATAAAAACATCCAACTTGTGATATGTTCTGATCCAAAATTAATCCTTTTGTAACTGTGCCTTTTTTTAATCAATTTTTCTTCCAGGCGAAATTGCCAACCCCTGTGGTAATTTTAATGTGAGATGTATATTTTTTTCTTTCCTAGGATATTATTTAAGTATAAGCAGATTGGTAAATGTACATTTAAATAATATAGACATATATGGATAAATAATCATTTGAGTAATTTTATTATCTATTAACATTGCTTTAAGGATTAATTGTGTCTGGTACATGTAAAAAAACATGTCCCTGAATATAGTGGAAGCTTTCTTTTTTCAATTTATGAAGTAAACATCTAGTTGTTATAACTAATATTTTTAAGATACATTAAAATGCACGTAGATGCTGAATAAAGGAGGAGTTAAAGGCTTTGATGACATGATAAGTGCACAATAAAATAGGGATAAGATTTGAGTGGCCAGAAATTCTGGGCAAATATTGATGTAAACATTTGTTATGGCTTTACATCATGGAAGAGAAATTTTTAAATCCTGGTTATGCTTACAGTGTCTGTGTGTGTGCCAACAGAATCATGCAAGAAAACTGTCAACTGTCACAGTGATCTTGTTTGTAGTAGTAGTTGGAAATGGAATGACAAAAAGTGTTGTGTAAGAATGAGGTGTTTATTTTATTTATGCAAATTACTGCTTGCTTATGTTTTTGCTTCCATTTCCTCTATTTGCTTATATTTTCCAACATTGTTAATAGTGGGAAAATGTGTTCCCTAGTTGTCTTCTTTATTGAAATAACTAATTTTCAGATGCTAATGTATAGCAGCATCAGACTGGGCTATTAATGGATATTTTAAGCTGGTGATATCTGCTGTTGGGCAATGGAGAGCGTATAAGGCCTCAGTTTAATGCAGGGCAATGGGAGACTTCTGTGTCTGTGTGCTGCTGTCTGGTGGGGTGGTCTTGGGTTTGGGTTTGCTGGTGTGTGTGGAACTCTCCTGAGACAACAGTTCCTCAGTGGTTTTGTAATTCCTCTTATGGCAGTGGTCTCAGGATCCTCTTGGGAGAAAGTTAGGCAAATAAATCAAGGTAAGCAATGGATACAGTTTCTCAATTAGTTCATACCTTTGCTCTGCAAGAATTTTGTTCTCCTCTTTATGCTGCACTAGTTACTGCAGTTGACAGATATTTTTCTTATATTGCACTTGACAGATTTTTTTTATCTGTGTATTACAAAACTGCTTTAAAGAAGAAAATAATTTATACTTAAAACCTTAAACATTTAACTCACTTGTATTGTACGACTGTGGAACTTTTAATTAAATCAAAAAATACAGAATGATTTTTTTTTTTTAATCCTTGAAACTGAATTTCATTGACATTGATATGGTCTCATTGAACATAAAGATATATTTATTTTCCTTTTAAATTCCAGGGGAAGAATGAAACTCAGAAAATGCCAAAGCATCCTCTCTATTTTCTTTAAATCTACCCTGGTTAAGAAACTGCAGTTAAGACATGAACAGCCTTTGTAAACTGTGAATGAGATCAACTTATTTCATACACTTGAAATTACAAGTAAGTCCATCTAAAGGTTGAAGTATTCAAGGACTTTTCGATCTCCTTGTTATGGGTTATGTCAAGAGAGGACCCCTCAGGAATTTGAAAGAAATCCGTACAGTCCCCAGCCATAAATGATTGATAAATATCCTCTGAAGGATAAACTAGAGGGGTTTCAGGAGAACCGAGAGAGAACAGAGACACAAAAGCAAAATGGGGGAAAGATTTTAAGCAAATGGCCCATCCCTTGCTGGTTAAGGTGGCTGATGGGTGAACAAGGAGGAGGAAGGCGTAAGTCATTCTTGATTTCTACTTCAAAGAGACCATTACAGACTTAGATTAGTTTTGGTCGAATGAGGGATGGTTATCTGATCTGAGAGAGATGTGAAGATACGTTGTAAATAAAGAGTTTTAATGAGTATACCAACGAGACATAAACAAGAAGTGAAAGAATAACTGAAAACATGAGTACAGCAAAAGATGTATTTTTTTTTAATGATGAGTGAAGTTTTATTTTCTTGTATGGCAAATGGGAAAGAGCTACAAAGGGAACAAAAAAGTTACTTTGCCCACTTTCTCCATATTGACATATACAGGGAGAAACAGGAGTATAAATAATCATAGAATAATTTTGGTTGGAAGAGACCCTCAAGATCATCAAGGCCAACAGCCAACCCAACACTGGCACCAGGAATGCTGCAGTTGAGAGGATAATCAAAAGCAGTGGGAAGGTTGCTGTGTCTACAAGCATGAGATAAAAAAATGATGGTTTAGCATTGTTAATGTCCATGTGGCAAAGTGGCAGAAATGAAGAGGACTGAATCTCTCCTACTGCAACTGTGCAGTTGTGAGACCTCTACATGTTGTCAGGGTGGTCGCTGGCAGCAGGGTGCAATGTGACAGCAGGAGCCGAGTGACACAGGCTCAGCTCCGGAAGTAGGAGGATGGGGATTCATCTTCAACAGGCAGAGATCATGCTTGTTTTGTGAGTGAGTTGGGACGTTTTTCTCCTAAAAACAGTACAGAAGTGGTCCACCAGGAAATCTCCCTTACGCAAAAGTTGATGCCTCTTCATGAATACAGTCCGGAACAGTTCAGGTAGATATCTACATTCCTTAAGTATTTTTTTTTCCTAGAAATGCTTGCTTGATGGCGAATACAAGTTTTGTAAATGCCAAGACAATTTTGCAGTATGAATATAAAATGTGGCTTGTACTAAAATAATTCATATTTTGTAGGTTGTTCATGTTGTTTATGTAGCTCCCTAATCACTTGAGGTATGTTTAAGCTTTTTGACTGATACTTAGTGCATTCTAATTAGTAAATTAATCTCTTGGGTACACAGCAACTCAGCATACCTGGGGTCACAGTGCATAAAGTTATTTTTTATTGCTATCTACAGATTGTCTTGACATGCAGCATATACCCACAGGGTCAGAAGAATTGCCCTTTGATTACATGTACAAGAATCTGGATCTCCCAAGGTATTCAAGTGGTTAATTAAATATCAAGTAATTGCTAAAACTACTAAGTGACATTTAATTAGTATGTTAATTGATATTAAATTTGCTCTCACTATCTTGTTTTATGTTAATAAAATCCCTAAACATTTATTCGAAGTAGATTAGGAAACAATGTGCTTCAAATCTACTAATGCAAACCAGCCTTCAGCATTACTTCTGCTTGTGGAACATAACTTGTGACTTAAATTTTTTATCTCAGCTGTTTTATGTTGTCTATCTTTAAACTTACTTTTTGCTAAGAATATATTATATTTAGGAGTATAGACCTCTCTTGGAATGGATTTTGACTTTTCTAAGCCTGTAATCCCTTATAAATCTATTTAAAGTATGATAACTGTTAATAGAAATCTAGGGCTGTCTCTTGTCCCTTCAGCACTTACAAGTAGAGAGAGCGAAGCATGATGCCTCTGTTTGACTAATGATCTGTTTCTGTGCTGCCTCCTGATATGGCAGGTAGAAACCTGTGCTTCACACATAATGCAAAATCGCCATTGAAGTATTAAGTGACTGAATATTCTGCAGCAGCAAAATGCTGCCTTAGTTCACACGACAAAGGGCGTTCTCCTCCTCTCCACGAGCCTACCTAGGGAACAGCCCTGCTTTACCTTTCACTTTCCAAAATTTTCTCTGTGTTCTTTGATTGAAGAGTCCAATTATGATATAGAAAAGAGATGCCTTTAGGCTTGGGTCCTAAAAAGGCCTGACTGAACTCCAGACCAACAAGAGCCCCAAGCTTGTCCTTCCAACCACTAAAGTGTTCCCAGTGGCCTTGTCAAGAACAGGTGAACAGACCAAAGTTAAATCTATTAAGGAAAAAGTTGTTTTCATAACGTTTAATTTGAGAACATACTGTAAAAAAACTCCGTGAATATTAATATGATTTTTTTAAATTAATTCATTTCAGCTGAGCTCATGCCTTTTGTGTGTCAGCTTTCTGTGGAGTTTCCTCTGAGTTTTATTGGTGCCAATGCACAGAGAGAGTTGGTTTTACATTCAGGATCACAAAAAGCAAAGTCTAATTTATTCTCCATGAACATTCACACCCAATTACTTCAGAAGAGTCCAACTGGGGAATAGAAACAATGGTGTTTGACCATGCACAACTAAACTACATAGTGCCGATTCCAATCCTTCTCAACTTCAAAATCTGGAATATTCGTGTAAGCAATATAAACACTGTAAGGGGAAGCGGGTTGAGGAGGGACTGTCAGGGAACTTTGGATTACGAATAAAGAAAATCGTGATCTGTTTATTCATGGATATGTCACAGAAAAAAAAGAGGCAAAATTGGTGATGTAAATTATTCATTACAAAGTACTCAGCACTAGTTACGTGACATCCAAATACTGCTACAGAACTAAGAATACAGCAGAGTAATCCTGATAGGCAAAGTATGACACTGATTTTAAACTAGGTTTTGACTGATTTATTTGAACTTCTGTGGCTTCTTATGTATGACTTTGATTTAGATTTCATAAGTAGTTTCACGCAATATATTTTTAAAGTTTCGTTTTTCTCTTTGGATATATTTGATAATCCACAGTTACAAAGTTCTTTTTAGCAACAGTGTAATATTTTACACCTTCTATAATACAAAGTGGATTTATTGCTGTTATTTGTATTTGTAAGTAGCCTTTCCCTCAGTTCAGAATGTCCTCTGCTAAGTTAATGCTAGTTGTACAACTTGTATACACTGAAATAATGATACATATGACTTCAAACGTGAATAATACATGTGAACGGTAGCATATTTAGGAGTTGCGTAGACTTAAATTCTTGGAAAATAATATACAGGTACAAAAAAATATTCAGACTTGACATGTTTATTTATGAAAAAAATCTTCAAACAAACTTGTCATAGCAGATGAAAGTATTGCTACCACTTTATATCCCTTTTCTGCCTTGTCCATTAGCCCCTCAGGTAATGTCAGCTTCATAAGTATTTCCAAATACAATCCAAGTCCCCCACTTGCAGATACGGCTGTTCACCGTTGTTGTCACCAGCAAACATTCTCTGATTTCCCAACACCTGCATTGTCTTTCTCTGCTTCCCACCTCATCTTATTCGATGTCTTGCCTTTTCCTTGAGTCCTTTTGGGCCCTCTCTCTCCACCACCGTGTCTTCAGCGGTGACCAAGGTCCAGCTCCAGCCTGGTGTCCCTGGCAGCTGCCCTCTTGCCTCCACGCTCAGGGGCTCGGGAGGCGATCTATTATCTTCTCCATCATATGAGGCAGTTCCAAGTCATTGCCAAATCATTAGGCAAGTGGCTGTATTTTGAACGCCCCGTAGGAATTCAGTGGAAGCTACTGCTTCACACAAAAGCAAGACACAGCTAATCGGCTGCTCACCGCAACGCAGAGCTCCTGTTCCTGCTGAATGGCTGGGGAGGTTATTTGGTGCAGGGAACAGCAGCTCCTTGCAGGGGACCCCAGGAGCTCTGGGGAGCCTGAGCCCTGAGCCAGCAGCCAAGAGGCCGTTCTGTGAGGGTGCCAGGGCACCGGGACCTCCTTTAGACAGCCTGGGAGCCACTGTCTGACACTGGCACCAACACAGAACCTACTTATGTGGGTGACAAGTGACTTCTTGCCTTCAGACAGGAGCCTGAAGCTCAAGTTTCACTGGGGCGAGATACACAGAGTCCCTCGCTACTGCATCAGCACCTGCTGCTCCCGGCTCCCGCGCTCTGCAGCTCCCTGCCTGCCGTGCTTCCCGCTCCCCTTCGAGCATTTTATGGCTGCAGCTTCTCCATGCTCTTCTAATTTCCAGACCTGCTTGGGTGCATTTTACCACCACAGCCTATCATGCTCCCTAGTGATTCAAAACAGTGTTGTTGAGTGTTATTTGTATACACCTTTATGCATATCAAAAGAAGTAAGTATGCAGGCACCAAAACCTTCTCGTAATGAAAGGGTGTTTTACGTTCCCTGACTGTGACAGAGAGATAGCAGCTCTTCAATCCACATTTCATTATTTTGTCTGTTGAAGAATAACATAAGCTTGAGATCAATGTATTCACTTGCTTCTGGATTTATTTTTTTTTTTCATTTTTTTTTTCTCGGGAAAAGATTTGTGTTTGATTATTAATTTTGTATTCCAAATTCTTCTGATAAAGGCTGGAGTATGAAAAATGTCTGTCTTAGTTATGATTGCTGGTTACTTTGATTGTAATTTTGGGCATGTCTTCTAGGAAACTACATTGTTTAAAACAGAATAGTAATTTGGGCTGTAAATATACCAGTACTGGTCTTAATGCTTTACAGCATTGCTGGCTTTTCATTTGCATTGCAAAATTAGAAAAGTGACCAGTCCTCACCAAGAGCTAAGCTAGTAGTTACTATTTTCTGCATGGCTAATATGATTTCAATTGTTTCAATTATGTTTGTTCAGGCATGAAATTCATTGTAGATCATTCAGCTAATGGAGAAGGGATGTACTTTTCTTTAAATCACCAGCAAGGTAAGTCTAAGCCCACCAGTTAAGAACTGGCAATGTTAAGTAAAGGTTGAAGCACACAGCTATGTAATGAAATCAGCCTTACAGCCCTGCCTGCCACACCGCAGTTGCAACAGTGCTCAGCCGTGATGCATATGGCTGTGGACATGTGATGGCAATTTACACAACAATTTTAAAAGGAGGGACACAATTTTTAGGAACGTATGTATGAAAAGATAACAAAAAAACTTGCATACATTGAGCAACTCAGTTTATAAGACCTCAGAACTTGTTTCCCACTAGAAATACTGCAATAAAGGGTAGGTTTTGAGTTGTTCCGTTACTACTCTGAGCAGCAGCAGCACTGATACTACATTCCTCTTGTAATAATGTATGACTGAAGTTGAAATACCAGTTGCATAGGTATTGCTTAACATTGTATAATCACTACAGCAACCATGGCCAAACTGAATTATTGACACATGTACTTTCACATTTAACATGCAGCACCTCGTTTCAACATAGAAAAATACTGAGTTTAGAAAACACTAAACGTTAGAGATATAACTAATTTATAAGTGATGAAATTTGTTTCAGTGTGTTCTAAATTTCATGCAATGAATAATATTTTTTACTTGCATAAAGTTTTCAGATATCTTAATAGTTTAGGAAATTTGATGCTTAACTTATTTTATAAATACATACACTGAGTGTATATGTCTGTATATGTTTGTATCATTTTCTAATTGTTAGGTCTTTTTCATGCACTTAGTTTTTATAACGAATGCATCTGCCAACTGCAAAATTTACAATTCACATCTACCTGCATAAATAAGAACAGTGACCTCTCCATGTATATAAATACACATGCACAGAAACTTAGAACTGAAAAGTCAACATTCAAAGGTGGTAGAGTGGGAGTCTTCAGAGAGTGATCCGTCATGTACGGCTTGCCAGGAACAACCAGGTGAGCCACCAACAGGCTCAGAGGTGGTTCCTTTGAGATCCCGTGTGAGAACACCCATGCCACCAAGATTCCACCACTTCGTATGCTGCACCCAGGGAGAGCAGAAACCCCACTGGTACGGGTGCACCATGGCTACGAGGCAGGGAAAGCTCCAGTTCTGTCAGCCACAATGGCTGCTGGTACAAAGATGCTCAGGGAAAAAGTTTCTTTCCTTCTGCACAACCTGGCTGATTAACCATGTGTAACAAAAGGATCTACAATGCCAAGACCGTGGAGTTTCTGACAGTGAACAGTCCTGTTGCTGCTGCCAGCTGTGAGCAACAGCTGCTGCCATCGCGTTTCCTGAGCTCTGGCCGGTGAGGAGGTCTGTGTCTTCTCTGAGCTGCCTCTGAAACAGCCACCCGGGGAGCCCTGCTCTCCACCTTTTCATTGAATACTTGCATCTCTTTCTCGACAATTCATTTGCTCTTTAACCTTGTTTTCAGAATTGCCTGAATCTTTGCCAAAATGTCATTCTAAGGCAGAGTGTTGTATGGAATATTTCAGCCAGGCTGGTTAAAGATTAGCAAATTTGGGAAAGGATGAAAATGGTGTTATAAAGATGTGCCAAGTACTCTTAAAAAAGATGTTATTGCCAGCCCTGTTAACAAAATCCCCAGTAGGTATAAGCACTGCTTAAAATTGCTGTAAAATACAGTCCTGAAAGATGGTCAGTTTGATTAGAAAGATTGTTGCTGTATCAAACTATTCTAAAAGGGGTTTTTTTTATACATTTTAGTAGATTTTTAGTATAGCATTCAAGGATCGTTGAATTGCTGCCTGTAATCTAGTTTTGAAAGGGTTTTTGACATCCCTTTCTCCGATAAAATAAATCTAACAGGTTTTGGTTAAGGTTCTTACAGTTTTCGTGATGTGATTGAATATATTTTCCATCATGGTGAATCTTTCACAAAAACAGACTGTATTTGTTGTTGGATACAGGAAAACTATTCTCTGCATAGAATCCATTGTCTAAGACTAAAAGCAGGTTTTCCAATATCCAGAAGAGGTGAATTTTTCAAAAGAATGAATTCAAGTACCCAGTTCCTAAAGAGATTATTTCTCAGTATCTGTTGCAAATCCATTCCTGAAACTCTAGACAACAGTGAAAAAATGTCAATATACTGTCTAAATACATGTAAGAGATAAAGAAATGGTGGATCTGGTCCTGTAGGTCTAGTCTAAGCTTAGAGAGAGGTGATAAAACCTGTTTTCATTGATTTCAGTGAGTTACGGATTCTCTTCTAGATCTAGACCCCACAACCCAATAAATGTTTGAAGAAATTTATCATCAAATTCTTCATGAAGCTGAATGTAAAAGAAAATCTAACAGAATTAACAGAATTACATCCCAGACTATCTTAGAAACATTCCCCTCAATTGTTTCTGTTACAGAAAGAGCAGATACCTGATATTTGGCCTAAGAGAAGGTCGCCTAAAAAGGATATGTGCTAGTACTTTGGAAAATATCTGCAAAGAAACCTGGTTTCTCCTGCTGATCTCTAACTGATTTAAGATAGAATTGTCTGGTCTCTGGGGCTGCTAATCTGTCTTGTTTCATGGGTGTTAGATTTCCATTAAAGAAAAAACTGTATGGCTTTGAGATGAGCTCTCCTGAGGTCCCATCTAAACTACTGAGGAAACCTGAGCAAAGGGATGCTCTTTTGTACTGCTCTTTCACATCTGAAAGCATTTCTTTTTTAATTCATTCTCTTTACTTCTGCTGTGCTGAGTATTATTATAGTCTAGTGAGTTCTTGAAAGTGGGAAATGCCAAAGAAACAGGTGTCAGACTTCAAAAGAAGCATTTGTCAAGACTTAATGTTCTGAAGCTAAAGGTGACAGCTCAACCTAAATAAGCTCTTCTCAACAGGATTTAAGTTTCCTTAATAAAAAAGTAATAATAGAAAGGAAAGTACAAGTCCGACGGCGTAGAGAGTATAAGTCTTAGAAAAATGTGCGTAATTTGATGTGATAACTTGATTTAAAGACTATTTGTGTTGTAGTGCTCAAAGTCCAAGGTTGTTTATATTGCTGATAATTTATGACCTAAACCGGTTCAAGTTTGCAGTGTGAAGCTGTGTGTGGGCATACTCATGGGGCTGGCCAGCCTGCAATTCGCTTGTGGTAAGGGTAGAGTCTAGAATGAGAGCACGAGAGAAAGAATAAGAAACCAATAGAAAACCAGTCCTCATATAATTAAAAAAAAAACCCAAATATTTAATTTACGCCCACCTCCTCACCCACTCCCAAAAAAGCTAAAACTAAGGTAATACTGTTAATGGGATGCTTCCTGAGGAACAGAGAAAAAAATAAAAAAGAAAACTATGTGAGCCACCTATATATACATATCCTACATGCTGTTTTTCTTGTCATGTTTATACTTTGTGCATAAATAGCTTCCAAGTTAGAAGTTTAGAGTTTATCTATCTGTTTCTCAGTGCATAAGCACTGAGACTAAGAAATTAGATTTAAGAAACAAAAGTAGCAGTATATACTGTTCCATATAGCTGTGCTTTCAATTTTGATTTAAAGTCTGATGGCATAATAAGTGGTGCCTACTTTGCTGCACTTTAAAGTCCAGTCACGGAAAATAGAGCTGCTCAATATAGTGTATATATAGTGATATGAGAAGTATATATTGGTGATATGAGTATATATTGGTGATATGAGAAGATGGCCTATTTTATCAGTGTCATTTTCCATGCTTATTGATCAAAATAGATACTGAACATCTTTGCTAAAAAGCAATATTTATCCTTGTCTCTTCTTGACTTATTACATGTGCAATAGATCTATGAATGGGAAGCCCAGGAGCAGCTGTGTTGTGCTCCTCTATTCTTTTTTCTCCATTCCTTTTCCTTTTTTATTTTTTTTTAAATAACAAGCTATTTCAAATATCAACTCCTATTAGTCTTTATTTGTTAGTTAACCTTCAGCAATAGCTTCCTAATATATTTAGCTACATGCTTCGTCCTTTTACAAAAAGGACAGTTAAATAAAGTCACTTATCTGCTTCTGTTACCAATATTACCTGAGGTTTTGGGATGGCGTTTTTTGGGTGTGCTTCTTCATTAAGTCATACTCGCATCTGTTTTTGTGTTTGTTTCAGGTTTAATTCTGAAGGATGTACTTGCCTTTATTTTGGTGTAGTACCAGTTAGGAATTTTGATTGACGTAGTGTTAAGTAGGACTTTTTTCCCATTTCAGAAGAGCGTTGTTTTCAAGTCTTGCACATAAGTGGGTTGGAGCCAAGGCTTCAATTAACCAAAGAGTCATATGGGACTGGTCAATTCATATGTAGGTTGTAGCAATGGTAGGATTAGCAGCTCCAGGTGCTCTGGAGATATTGCTCCTTCTCTCCTTAAAGTGGAGATTGTGGCAGTCATAGTTCCATCCTCTAACAAGCTGATTGCAGAGACAAAAAAAAGATTTGGATGTTTGCTTTTTGCTAATACTAGTTGATGCAGTATTTTATATTAGGCAGAACTATCTTTTCTATCAGCTCCAGCAAATATTGCTTTGTCTGTTCAGGTATCCTCTAATTAAAAGGCACCGAGTATGATGGAAACAGTCAAATGAAACATGCTCACAGTGTGCATTTTCCCTGTGTATTTGGATTTATCCATCAAATAAACGTCTATTATGATTCCTTATCACCAGCAATTCAGTAATCAGCTGTGCATGCTTGGTTCAGTCTGCAGTCTGTGTGGTTATCAGTATGACAGTTTTTTTAGGAAAAATAAAATCTGATCCTTGCAGTATTCCTAAGCCATGTCTGATCCAGCCGTCAATGACCCTGCAAAGTCTAAAGGCATAGCTGTACATATAGGTACATATATTTCAATAGCATTATTTGTGGGCTTCTCGGATGCATATGATTAGTCTTTTGGCTGCATCAGATGCAACAAAAGAAAAGTGGGTCTGTATTTGTGTAACAGAATGCCACATTAAGGAGCCGCTAAGACTCAGGCTTTGAAGACATGAGAATAAGGAGCTACAGATTATTATCAGTATAATGAAGGAAAAGCAAAAATAGCTGTGTGCAAAAGGAATTTGTGTGATGTGCTCAAATGTTTGCTTTTCCAGAAAAACACAGTTCCATCGTCTGTCTTTTCAGCATTTGTCTATGACGGATGGTGTGACTCGAAGTCCCCTCTAAATACTGGTGGCAAAACAGCAGACACAATAAAAATAGTTGAATTTTACTGATCTTCACCCTTGAATGGCTCCTTTCCAGTTCTTTTCTTGTGTTTGCATTCTGTACATGTACACCTTAGCAGAGGCAAGAGGTTTCTATCAGGATGAGCAAAGGATACGTTTTTCTGCATGTGCTGTATTGATCCATTCTCAAACTCACTTTCTGTGTCTTCTGTGGACAGTCTGTATTAAACATAACTGCAGAAAATTTTGCTCATATTAGAACAAGTATCCATTTCCTATTACCTTGTTGTTAACACAGTTTAAAATGGCAGAACAAAATGCATGTAGCAATAAAACTGTGTAGCAGTGAATATAAATATTGTGAGCCAGAAGGCAGGGTAGGAGCTGGGCTTTATTTTTATTTTTGTTATACTACTGATCTGCCAAGAGAACTGTCTTAGATCTGCTCTTAAATTTCAAAATCTGTACCTGATCTAATTTTACCTCTCAGCGTGACAAATGCAAGTATTTCAAGACCTGTATGTAATTTGTCAGTGAATCAGCTAAAATATAGAATACTCAGCTATCTAGGTGGTTTTTGTTTCTTGCTCACCTTTGTGTTCTTGAAAATCTGAGAGCGTAAAACTGTTTTTTCAAACATATAAGATGAACTCTGTGTTACCCAAAGGGAGCTACCTATGTACTTGGAAAAATTAAATGAACATAGCAAATCGGCCACCTGAAAAGTAGAATGAGGAAAACTTCTAATGGCAGGAGAAAAGTCGAAGTTTGGAATAGGAACTACAGAACTTAAGCCACTTCAGTGTCCAGGATGTTGAATAGAGCCCAAAGGGGGATCCAGCCTAGAGCAGTCTGCACCTCGTACCTGTGGTATTTAAATTCCACTAATTTACCTACTCCTACTCAGAGCATGCTTTCCTTCAGCTCTCCTCTACAAACGGACCATGATTTTCATTGTCAAGGACCCATCCACACTGAGGCAGACTGGTCTGATCTGCATTACCTAGTTACAACTTACACCAGATTGTTGCCACTGAAATGATGGAGCCTCCAATCTCTGAAATCCAGTGGACACATAGGTCAGTCTTTGTCATTGCCAATGCTTTCCAAATACTTTGGCAGCAACTGAAATCTGACTGGCGATACAAGATTTTGTTTGCTGGAAGCTTCTGATATCTGGAGTAAATTGTCTTTTTTGACCCCATATTGTGATTTTACAATTCCTTTGCAGTTCTTACACTAAACAACTTGTATGCTTTGTTAATCTTCCTAGGCCTTATTTTTTTGCTGTGGAAATTATTCACTAATGCACTTGGTTTTCTAAAATCATTGCAAGAAGCTCAAGATTTATACACATGATTACCTTGGTATGTGTATGTACCTGTTTATCTGCTGCCTTGCAGTATTCATGGGCCTGTGAGTTTGATTGAAATCTGGCTTTCTGGGTCATGCTCAGGGTAGGCAGAGTGCTTGAAATCTTATCAGGAAATGCTAAAGGAAAGATTAGCAATTGTGTATAAATGGGGATTTTTAGAGGTTTCTAACTATGTAAAATTTGGATGTCTTCTTTTAAGGACAAATTCAGGATTTGCTTTCATTTCACTACAATTCATCCTGTCAAATTTCCAATTCTGTTTCAAAGCAAGAGCCAAAGGAAAATCTTGCATACATGCTGAAAGAAGTAAAATCACCAGCTCAGTGTTATTATTTCCTGTCTTCATTGCTGGAAACAGGTCAACCCAGACTTTCCAAAAACATGGGAGAGATTTATGAAAGATAATTCTAATGCCAGTAATTAAAATTTAACCGTTAGAAGGAAATCAAAACAAGCTACGCTAGTGACACTACAGCCCTAACCATAGTGGTCTGTCAGGTCCATTTGTAATACTTGATAAAATCAATACATTTAAAAATAAGGAAAGCAGAAGTTATAAATATAGAATTCCGGTGAAATAGTTCCATGCATAATTGCTGAACTATAAATGAACAATAGTATCTCATATTTTACCTTTTTCAATACAAGTCACTGTCAGAAGTTGTGTTCTCTGGGCTTGCAAAGATGGAAATTGGATCTAAATTATGAATGTTTTCTACTGACCTATATGTAAAATGATCAAGAATTATAGAAGTCTCATGCAATGCAATAGTCTGCTCTGCATATATATTTAAAGAGCAATGTATGAATATTCAAAAATTATTGTTTGTCCAATTTCAAAGAATAAAAGAAATACAGTTGCTCTGCTGTGTGTACATAAAGCATTTCTCCCAAGGTCAGAAGGAGAGGTCAGAGCCAAAATAAAAATCACTCCTGGGAGTGGTTTGCCACTTGATCTTTTCTGTGTTTTGAAAGGTCAGAGTCTATGTGGGACAAATTTAATAAACAGATCCCAGAAGTGCTGTATTCAATTTCTGAGGAAACATTCCAGAATGCTAGAATTGGGATTTTGCTACACTGAAATGCCAATTGTTTTGAGACATTTTGTCTTCTAATTATGAAGGTGGCACAGCTCCAGCTAAATCGTTGATTGGTTGTATCCCTTCCCAAAGAAAAAAAAGGATGTTATCTAGAATGTCTGGAAACTGATATTAGAAATTGTTAAAAGTGGAAGCTTGGATCTGCTTTTTTCTGTACTGAGCTTGACAAAAATGAATGGTACCAATAAGCACCATAACATCAAGTTAACCACCTGCTGTAGAATCAGCGGTTCAAAGTATTTTGCATCTTTTGAGAAACATTTGATGGGCATTTCTGCTGTATACAGAAAATGAGCTGATAAAAAGCTGAAAATCTCTGGTCCTTTCTGGGGAATTTTCCAATCAAAATAAGAACCTTTGAAAAATCAAAGAGGAACAGCAATGTAATAAAGGCAGTATACTTGGAAATATCTGTCAAAGTCTTTAGGTTTAAAAATTATTTTAAGTAATTTCTGATTTTATTTATATTTATAATATTTATATTTCTTTTGTTGTGTACAATCTCTTTAACAAAGATGGTTATTCATCCTTGTATCCTCTTTCTTAGAGAGATATTCTACAAGAATATAATGAAATATACACTAGATATAAGATTAAAGAGATGACATTGAAACATACTGTTCCCAGAAAGAAAACAAAAGAAAATCACTATCATACAGAAAATAGTATTATAATTCCCTATGCATGCAATTCCCACTGACTCTGTAGGCAGAATTAGGATTGTAATTATGTATGTTGGTTATTGGTGACAGGACAAAACATTAGGTACTCCGACTACTGGTGCATATTTCTTTTTTCAGTATATGGTAGTAAAATGAAGTTGGTATAATTCTGAGTCAAACCTTAGTTTCAGGCTGTGTGGATATGATTATTATTTCATTCATGGTGACTCTACTTCAATATTGATCGTGTCACTCATCTCAATGCAGTGGGTTGTGATTTAAGCTGGTAAAGGTAAAAACAGTCTTCATGATTATTACAGCTGAGTACCATTTATTTTCTATGAAATACAGTAATTTTTGATGTTATATTTGCTACTTGCTTCCCCAACATGGCTTCCCCAACACTGGTTTTGCCTTTCTGTTTGTCACAGATTTTTTTTTTTTACCCTACAGGTATTTTGGGGCATCTATCATGAGCAACAGTGTGTACAAACCTGCTACAATAATAAGAAGAAATGAGAAGATAATTGACATGATGTTTCCTGTCCAAGTTCTAACAAGGGCCATCCAGCCCTGTGCCTCAGCGATCTGTGCTGTATCTAGTACAGATCCTTAGGGGGTGGAAAAATCAGAACAGAGCAAATATAGCCTCAGTGAGGGAGCAGTTGGAGTCTGCAGACAATGTAGAGCATTACTTCAGAGGAGCAAAGCTTGGGCTTGGGACTGAAACCTGAAGGTAACAGCTGAAATTATTTTAGTGTTGTTCTTTCAGCAGAAACTTCCCAGAGGCTCCAAACACTTTTTAGTCCTTCCCCTGTGCCAGAAGCACCAATTCATTCCCACACAGGATTCAAATTCTGCAGGTGTTCCCTCAGTAACTTCCACAATGAAGTTAGTTATTGCTAAAACAAAAAATCTATAGCACACTCTAAAGTGGAAATATAATACAATATATTTAATGGCTGGATACCTCTATGAAGACTTAAGAAAGCCGTATGGGAACAGCTCAGGATTTGTATGGCAAATGTAAATTTTCCTGAGGGCAAAACATCAGCACAACTTTATGACATCTGCTTCCTCTTCACAGAGGGAGCAACCTTAGGTGCTGCAGGAAGGAAAAGAAGGGCATGATGTACAATAAACCCAGTTTGCACCTGGAAGCCTCAGTGACTGTGTCTGCACTGCTCACCCTGGGAGCTGCTGCTGCAGGCTCACCTGGTCTCCTCTTCAGCTTCTGCAGCAGGAACATCCTGAATACAGATCATCCTGAATATGGAACTGCAAAACCCAGCAAAAGTGCAGTGACAGTGCTTTCTTGCAGTTGCTTAGCTTCAAAATCCCCTTCAACTGCTACCAAATTGCTATTACTAGTTCACTGGGAAATTTCATAAACAGTATCAGCCCTATAAATGATGAATTATGAGAAGTTCTCTCCATTTGCCTATGAAGTTCTTAATTGTAGATAAATATGAACTTTTCACTGATAAACCTTCGTAAGTATTACTTTCCTTTTCAATTGTTTAAAGTGAGGTTCTTTCCAAATGGAGTCTGGATTATGTCTTTAATCTACCTCAATGTAACACAGAGCAAACCTTAATTTTATGGAGGATGGGAAAAAATGTAACACTATGCCTGCATCTACACATTATGCTCCTAATTATTGCAACACTTTAGGGAGTTATAGTTTACACAGTTAATTATATTACATATTAAATTAATCTCACCTGAAATAGCTGATACTGCCACTATTTTTAATGGAAAAAATTCTTTTCTGGAAAAAGACATTGACTTGTGTATATTGAATTAACACACATCTCCTGTTGCATTTGGTTTTAAAAAAACTTAGTGCTTTGATGTACAATCACAAATTAATCACAAAATATTCTGTTACAGTTAAAATTTAGCTTATCTTCATTTATTAGTTAAAACATGGGTTGTATTTAGTAGAAATAAAAGTTCTGAATGCAGAACCTTGATGTATTAGACAGCTTTATGCTTATTGTCAACCTTTTTTGTTCTTTAATGAGTTCATATATTGTTACATATTGTTGTTCATCTTCCCGTAAGGGATAAAACAGAAGCAATTATAACTTAATAACACTCTCTATGCTAAGAATGTGTGGTGACAGATAATGAAGTCCAATATACCTATCTGATTACAAGTTGCTCTTTAGATGTAGGACAAATAGCTACAAGATGGCAATGTCAGAGCAAGGAACACTTACGCAATGAAATATTAATGAAAATACATTGCACTTATGTCTCAATGACATCTAAATGGGGATCAGTTATCAGATCTTGAGTGTTTGCAACAAATTTCTACTCAGTAACAAAAAAAAAGTCCAATGAACTTTAAAAATGTCAGCCAGCAGGGCTTTCAAATACATAATTTACTATTTTGTTGGCTTCCTATAAATGGATAATAATAAACTCCTAGCTAAAAGCAAGCTCATAAATGCTGACTCAAAAACCTGAAGAACACCACAAAATGATAAATGCGGAGCTGTGTGGTAATTGTCTTTTAAGTAGAAAATATGGCTGTAGTGTTAAAAATGTGAATGGAAATTTTGACGTTCTGCTTGTGCGGAGCAAGGTTTGCATAGGGGAGAATCTGTGCCATTATTAGTTTCTATATTGCTACAGCAATGCAGTAGCAACACTGCTGAAACTGCAGCTCATGTTTGATGGACTTCCATGAGCATGTATGGTCATAGTCATCCTTGTCAAACTTGCCTCTCTGATATACTCTCATACTTATTTATTTAAACACATGAAAAATCGACTGTTATATTAATCAGAGGGCATAATGAAGTAATTTGTCATAGAGAAGTTTTAATCTTAATCAAAAATTGACCGATGTGTTATATTTTTAAAAGGCATATATTATTGAATGGTATTAATAGAACTTTTAATGTTAAAATACTTTATATCAGCCAGAATTAGATTCTATTTTAAGCTAGTGCTGTAGGTTGAATGACGATAAAAACTTCTCATTTTTTGGTTCAATTTTATTATAATAGCATACAGACTACACTTGAAAGGCTCTGTTCTGCTGATCAGTGCTCTTCATGCTACCTGACACTATGGTCTCCTCTTTATGAGACACGATCTCCCTTGCTGAGTGTATTATATTAAATCAGTAGGCGTGACTTGCCCTGGGAAGACCAGTGAATAGAACAAAACTTGATAAGTGTATCAGGTCATGAAGACTGTTAAATCTTTCATTTGGATAAATGTGTCTGAGATTATAAAATACCATTACATGGTCCCCTGCCATCATCAATTCAGATTGTGCACTTGAGCTACAACAAAACTAATTCCTTCACCCAGATTGCAGGAGTTGAGAGCACCCATGCAGGCTCTGATCAACTCGTTTGGAAGGAATCCTAGATTTATAATGAAGTGATTTACAGCCTGATCTCTTCTGAACACAGTGTCAGTACATGGCTTAGGAATTGGTGGTCTGAGCCACCTTGATATAATGTGAACTCGGTTAGAAGAGATTTAGGATTTTTTTTTTTTTCAAATGTTTATATTGCATCGTTACAAGAAAAGGAAAAATAAGTAAATGTTTGACATTGGAGCCTTTAGGAAAATTGCATTTATGTAGGATGAATCCTGAATCTGTAGAACTAATTGATAATTAGATAATTTTTTTTCAGGTTTATGTTTCAAAAATCAAGTCTTTAAGCTTAGACATTTACACAGCTGTAAACAAACAAACAAACAAAAAAAAGGGCCTGGCTTAATTAAAGCATTGTTATAAGAAGTATTTAATTGGTTTTCTTTTCTGTTCACAGTAAAAATGTTGTCATAAGAGCTACAGCATTATGGAATATTAATATGGGACATATTCACACTACACAGTCTCATGGTAGACCTTGTATCAGGAAAATAGTGTTTCAGTTAATTTTTTTTCTAGTTTAGAAGAATATTCTTGGAATAAGCATAAATTCCCTCCAACTTGCTTATCATAGCTCTTTTTAAAATTAGTTGGGTATCTAGCAGTATGCTTAGGATGGCTGGGTAATTCTATACGCATAGAAACTACAAATTGTTTTACAGACATTTTTTGTATTATCTTTTTTATTATATTAGAGCCTAAAAACTGTTTAAGATAAGGTCATAGTAGAACAAGACGTTGCAAAACATGGAAACTAAATATTGAATAACTGCTTATTTTGCTTTGTGAAATGATGAATTGTCAAATATCTTTCTAACGTGATATATGCAAGTTTTCAGAAGGCGCATCTGCTTCTCTCCTTTCATTTATTTATTTCTAAGTGGAAAAAAAAAACAAAACAAAAGTATTTTTGTAGGCATCATTAGGCAATTCATCCTGTTCCTCACCAAGATCCCCACAGTTTACCCACAGCTTTATTGATTCTTCTGAACTGTCTCATACACTGTACACAGCCAGTCAATAGGGTGATGATGGCAATCAATAGAAAGTATAATAAAATAATAAACTTGTCTGAGAACAGCAGCGGTACACTTAGAATTTAACCTGTGAACTAATTTTACATTCGACAGGCCCTTTCTGTATTAAAGCTTACTCCAGTGTATTTGGCACTGGGTTTATATTTGTTGCTTGCAAGAACTAAAGCAACAATCAATCTTGTGTAAAACCTGTTAGCAAAATAATGCTGCAAAACAACCTACTCCTAGGATTTGCATACTGCAGTTTCCTTTGTTGAGCTGTAACCAGTGGCTCTAGAATCTGAACATTTAAATCCCATTAATGAATTATCAGTCTAAGATGTTTTGAGTTACAATACACACAGTAACACATCTTAAATTAGATTGTATTTTTTTTTTTGCTCTTGTATAATGTGAATTAGCTCAATTAGTCTTTGCCAAATGACTCACTACAAATAATTCTTGCAGGTAGACACATGACTAAATTTGAAACAGAATCTGCATCTGTTTTTCAGGCACTAGAAAGCCCTGTAAAACACAATTTCCATTAGATAAGGTAATAACTCTTAGTTATAGTATTATTTAGGTATCTTCCTACCAATAACAATATTTCAGTGTCATACAGGTATTCTAATGTAATTTATAAGTTTAAAAGTATTGGGCAGCCTCCTGACCTAGAAGGGAAGGACTGTTATGTGCTGCAGAGGTGCACAGGACAGTAACTGCTTACTGTCTGCTTCAACAGAGGTAACGATCAAGGAGAAATCAGAGCTGTTGTCTTATAGACTAACACACTAGATGCAATGCATTTTGTAATGTTTTAAATGCTTCCTTCTGTTATTATATTGCATCCTTCATTCTTCTTCCCTGGCTTTCTGCTATCAGCAACGTAATTGTCCCATGAGCTTTGTGAATTGAGTACCTTAGTATAATGTACAGATTACTGCCCTTGAGCTGCAGAGTGAATATTGCAGCAAATGTAAACAACTGAATTGACAAGATTGGTTTCAAAAAGCTTTGCTGGGATTCTGCATACTCACATCCTCTGTACCCATGGATAACTTACAGTAAAGAGCACTGTAGGAACAATCACACAGCTGTGCTATAGGCAGGAAAAACTAGAAATAAAAAGGCTATATCTGAACTTCAGCTTAGAGAAAGACTTCCCAACTCCTGACTAAAGCTTTCAGCTGCATCCCAACATGATTCTGGGAGAAGACCCACATTTGGACCCAATTTCAGATTTGAACACACTAATTTTTTTTAATTTTTTTTTTCCATTAAGTGTAGTCTTATTGGCCACAGGGAAAGGAGAGCTGGCTGCAGCCTCCCCAGGTGAGGAGGATACCTGGGTCAGGGGGTGGGCCCTGAAGCTCTGGGCCTCTTTAAATGCAGCTCAGGTGGGTGTGGGAGCAGTTTGTGTCTGTTCTGCTCGAAGCTGTGAGGAGCTGCCCTGGTCTGTGAAGGTGAGGGAGCAGTGTGTAAAGGTCACTGAAACAATTATGTTTTTATGGATCAAATGTTTTTTTTTCCCACGTATGAATCTATAGGAAATTCCCCTGTAGCCTTAGGTGCCAGTAATTATTGACTGTGGTGTGGTACAGCTGTAGTTTTACTGCATCATTAGAGGCACTTCTTCCACTCTGGTGCTTCCAGAAATGTTTCCAGTCATGTCCCAGAATACCTGTGCTATGCACTGGAAGATGCATTGTGTGATTTGTTGCTTTCTTAGAGGGAAAATCTTTTGCATATCTTGAATGTTTTCATGCTCACGGTAGTTACAGGCAGCCTAACACTTACTGTGTAGGAGTTGTGTTGGCTGGTTGGTGGTGGTGATTTTTTTTGCTTTTTTGTTTGTTTGGTTAGAGTTTTTGTGTGTGTGTCAATGGAGAGCAGTCTGTTGATGTAACTCATCATCTGTGCAGAATTCTCTTCTTCAGCACTCTGTAGTGCCTCAGACTAGAGACACTCTTAGTGTGGGTGTATCTGTACACCTGTATAAATATATATGCATATAGCAGGAATAATTTCTCTTATTACTGAAATGCAGCCAGCTCTTAGATGAGATGTGGTGACTCCTAGGTACCGGACAGAAATATTGAGTGGAAAGTGAAGAAAAAAAAAAAAAAGAGTGTGACAAGTTATGTGCAAAATGCTTTAGTTGGGATATATAGTAATGCCCTATATTGGCTTTGCCTGAGATACATGAGCCTCATATACTAGTTCTGGCAGAAATGGCAGTGAATATTTAACACAAGTCACTACTTTTACACTTCCATGTTTCATATTCAATATATCTTTCTAAGTGTGTTATTCATCGTACCAAAAGTGATATAAACAAATTGTGCTCTGCCTACTGCTGTTTACTCTCCAAGTGGCATTTTAAGAGCAAACCCTCCTTCCTTGACATACCACAGTGACGAATTACAGCTAATACTTCTATATCCAATAGGAGAGGAACACAGTGGTGCTGAGGATTTATACAGTTGAGAACCATGTGGTATATGTAACTGGCTGGCATTTTTAGTGCCCTGCCTTGATTTGAGACAGTTTTGGTAATACATAGCCTGCCTTCTTTGTCCTTGGCTATTTAAAGACTTTTTTTGCGGGGAGGGGAGGGTTGCTTCCTTAATTTTGTAAGCCCAGAAAAACCTCCAAAGATGCATGTATAACAAGTCAAATGACATCTTTAGAAAATCTCAAAGAACATATGTGGGTAAGGAAAAAAGGTGGAAAATATGAATGGGAAAAAATATGATTATATTTTGTGAAGCCAGACATGTTAATTATGAAATGCCCATTCCATCATTCAAAATTTCTGGCTACATAACACTGAATTAAAATGGCTTTCTTTGCATTTCTATATATGAGCTGGAAATTACGTTCGAAAAGGGATCACCTCAGCTTTTAAACTGTCCTTTCTTTGAATAGATTGTGTTCTTTTAATAGATTTTGAGATTAGTTTGTCTATCTTTATCTGCCTGACCCAGAACAACAAACAAAATACAAACCCATGTAAGGTAGAAAGGAATAAATACAACATAAACTTAATTTTAATAAGAAGAATTACTTTAGTTGAAGATATTGGAGAAGGTAATTAAGGTATGTTCCTGTTTATGATTCTTACCCAGATACAGCGTGTTTCAGTAATAAGCCTTTTTCATGTTTGACAAACTATTTTAGAAGATAAGAATGATCATGAGTTTTTCTGTTGATAGGAATTGTTATACCACTGAGTATTTAAATTCTTTTCCAACATGGCATTGCCCTAGAACTGTTACCTGCTTTCACTTGGAACGGTTTTTTCTTTCTTTTTTCCCTTCTTTCATTTTCTAAAGGCAGAAAAGCTTTTGAAACCTGTGGGGTTTTCTTTCTTTCCTTTTTTTTTTTTTTTTACCCTCCTCTGCCCACAGAGAAGCAGTTCCTTTAATGATATGCTTGAAAACACTAAATGGGAGGTTTTTTCAGTGCTTTATAAATAATCTGTTATTTGAATGTCTAGCAGTCCTTTATGCTTGGCAAATGGTACATTGGATTAGAGGGAAACTTTGGATAGTCGAAGTGTTATCTTAAATTTTATTTAAGTATTTATTTCAAAGTTGAAAGTAAATGAATGAATACATAACAGAGAAGATAAGTCTTCCTTATATGAAGTAGTAACCCTTTCCTGTCCTTTTTTACCAGATTCATCTTGTTAAAATTTGCACAGGGAGTTTATATAAGCTTTATAGTCTTTTGCGAATTATCTTTTTAGAAAGTTTCTAAACTGTATGTTAAGTAGAACTGAGAATTCTTATGCATTTTTAGAAAGGCCATCTTGCAAATCAGGGCTTGTTAAAACAAAAAATACAGACAGTACAGAAACTGTCTTGTGGAATGATCTTTCCTTAGAAAGGAACATTTTGATAAACTGTAGATATTTATGTTGGAAAGTATTATTTCTTGAAAACATTTGACATGAAAAATACATTTGTACTTTTTCCAATGCTGATGGCCTATTTCCATCCCATGAAAATGATGATTTCCTATTTTGATTTTCAAGTTCCAGATAATTTAAATCTTGTTGTAACTCTGTTATTTGAAAAAGCCAAAACATCAGTTTAAGAAACAGGATGTTCAGTGTTGTATTACATCAAAATAAAAATGGGGGGGGAAATCTGTAGGATTTACCTCAATATGCTTCTGCACGTATCTAATTCATAGTTTTGTTGCCAGTAATATGTGATCTGACTTTCCCATGAATTACCAGTTAGATTTTGATTTCCTTTTTCACATCGTTTTAAGTTGGGTAGAGTTGTCTAATTAACAGAAAAATGATAAATTGATGTGAAAGCCAGACTAGAACTTTTGGTGGTTGCTACTAGGATACAAAATATTTGAGCATTTCACTTCAGAGCTTAATGAGCAGGAATTAGCATCACAAAAGCAAATACCTGCATCATTTTTGTAAAATGTGTAACCTGTTTTACTGGCACAGTGTTGATCAGATATATCTCACCATGACTTCTGGCTGTCTTAGGTTTATGGAATAGCACTCTGTTTCCTTAGACTCATCCCTGGAGGAGTTTAAAAGATGTGTGGATGAGGTTCTTACGGACATGTTTTAGTGCCAGTGTTGGATGAATGGTTGGACTCAATCTTGAGGGTCTCTACCCAACCAAAATGATTCTATGATTCTATGTAATGTTTCATGAACATCAAGCACTGCTAAAATAACGCTTGGTCACTGAGGGTTGCACAATAGGCTTCTGGAAAGGTTTTATTATTTAAACTGGAATAAGAACTCAACTTTGCTCATATTTAAGAAGAGGGGGGAAAAAAAAACTTTGCGAAAATCAGGAGGAAACAAAGAGCTCTGTGATCTTTCTTTAAAAAGAACTACTCTGAAGAGAGTTTTCAATTAAGGTGAAAACCCTTTTTTGTGCATCTCCTTTTGAAGCTCAATATACTTCAGGTCATTGAAGATTTCCAGCACTTTGAAGCGTCTGATCTTGCTGATTACTCCTGAACATGTTGGCTAAACAAACCCGCACAGCATATCACTTTGACAAGAGACAGTGCTAGCTTGCAATCAAGACTATAATGAGTGATTTATTTGTTCCCTTCTCCCTGGTCTTACCTATCATTATATGTTCATTAAGTAATAATTGTCATTGATCGACAGGTTTGTGTATGGGTGATGGTAAAAGAAGCAGGACTATTAAACCTTCACTGGGTAGAACAAGTGCATGCCACAACCAGTAAGGTAGATTAATGAGAAGAATTAAACTCAGGATAGCTACATTGTGGCCCACTTCCTTTCTTTTCATTTTTTTAATGGTTAGAGACAAGTGTATGGTATCTTAGACTTCAGAAATAAAAGTATAACAATATGAAATAGAAACGTGACCCAATACTATGCTGTTCAACTGCTCTGACCCTTAACAGCAGCTGGTCATAACTTATAATAACTAAACTGGTTTGGTGGTTTTCAGATAGGTTTCATAAATAGTGTGTGGATCAGTTGAACTAACAGGGCAAAAGTGTATCGCAAATGAGATTCAAAGTCAAGTCAGATTTCTAATGGATCATTTTTGGGTAAGTCCCTATATAAATAAATATTTGAAAGATCAAAAAGGCCTAACAAATTAAGATTTTTTTAAAAAAATATTATTTTACTCGTTTAATTGTATTGTTTTCAGAATCCTAGGTAGGAAAAATTTCTGGAATTGACTCATTTGATCAGCTAATGTACCATCAGATGAGGTTGCCATAAACTCTTGTAAAGAGTTGTGTGCTTCTAGAGGCAGGGTGCTGTTGCTTTGAAAATACGTTCAGCTTTAGGTATATTTGCATCTATATATACTCCTATATATATTTAAACATTTTTGCCTGCCTTCTCAAATAAGATTATAATAGCTAGCTGTGGTCTGTATCTTAGTAGCTTCCTCCAGCTCTATGTTCATGTCTAAATAGAAATATTGAAAATTTTCTCTCACAGTGCAAATATTTCTGACTTACAGCATCACTTATTTATTTATTATTCCTTTGGCTTATTTTACTTGGTTGCATCTGAAAACCAGATATGTACTGCTATTGGGCCAAATGTCATCGCCTGTCTAACAGACTTGATTTTTTTTGAGCATAGATTATTCATCCTTTTCGTTGTGGTCCCAGGCCTCCTGCAATCAATCTTTTAATAAAAAAGGAAATGCCTCTTGTTGTGTTTTTTTTGTTGTTGTTTTGTTTTTTGTTTTTTGTTTTTTAAACAGACATAAAGGTCAGGACAACACTTAATGAGAACAAAATATGGAGAAAAAATGACATGAAAAATTCTTTGGGGAGATGGGAGAGAGTTAATTAAGTGTACTGATTGCAGTCATAGCTTTAGAAAGCATTGTCCTGTGTTAGTGCTTTAAAAATACAGCTTTAATTATTATGCTAGGTAAGGAACTACTTTAGGGTAGATTCTGCCAGTGCTTTCCCATTGATTGCTACAGAAATCTAATACTGCAGTATGTTCTCTGCCACCACTGCCAGTATTGGCTCAGAATATCTACTGTAACTGCTTACAATTCGGGAGCCGTATGAACTGTGAAGCAAACGTTTCCAGTCTGCATCTCAATGCAAAAACAGTGTTGATGAAAAGCTGGATAATTATTTTCAAGTTATAAGGATGGAAAATAAAAAAGTAGATTTTTGACTTTTTGACGAGAATTCCTATGGCTATTTTTAATCACTTTTTAAAAAGACAAAACTATGTATTATAGCCATTGTACTGCACCTAGAAAATGAGTTTAGCCCAGGCAAGCCTCATCTGAGTTTGCCTGAAGGTGAGATGAATATGAGAAGAGAGCGATATTGCTTACAGAAACACTGTGTGATATGCTTCCTACCTTATGAAATATTATATTTGACCTACTGTGAGTTACAGGAGTAGATGTTTGTTATTTGTAAGGGGAAATAAAGACAACTCCCCAATTTCTTTCAGAGATCCAGCTACACCAGAAATTTAGGCAAAATCAGACACAGTATCGAAGCACTAATAATGATACAGGAACCGCATCATCTCCCTGCAGTTAGCAGAAACAGAAAAGCATCTAGTTCAGAGACGTTTAGATTGTAGAAGAAAATAATCAAGGTATCATTTTTAATGGAGCAGCTGGATAAACAATAAGAGAAGACACATCCAAGCACCATTGAAGTTTACTGTCAGGATAGCAGGAACACACGAAATCCGAGCAAGCTCATAAATAACCATACCAAGAGAACGCAATAGACCAGAACGGCAAAAAGAAAAGAAGACCATAATTTGGATGTTTCTTCTATCTTTAACTCCATTTTTAAGAGGACGTAAATTGCATTTTCTTTAATGAATTCTAACCTATGCTCATTGGGAAGAAATAAGATGGATAACATTACCTGTAAATATTCAGAGATAAATGGGTTTCTAGTCTGTTGTGGAAAATATGCACTTACAATTAACTATAAAATATTTTTTCTTGTCATAGCTGTTATTAAACTATACAGTTTTATAATATAAGAACAGAGATATTAAATTATGGATAAGTTATAGCTCAATCACTTTTAAGAAAAATGAAAGTTATGTGCAGAAACAAGGATGAGGAAACACCATCAGAATTTCCTGAGGAATCTGGAAATAGAACAAGGTCTGTCTTGTGTATATGAACTTTAGATAAGAACAATATTTAAAGTTTCAGACAGTTATGAAGTTGTTGGGTTTTTCTGAGCATTTGCCTTTATTAATTTAGAAACTAAACACTGGAAAGCCTTCAGTGGAAGAGAGACTGGAAGTATTTCTGTCCAATTTGAACCTAAATTTGACCTACTTTTTTTTTTTTAAAAAAAAATAAACCACTTCCCTTTTCTTCTCCCTCTTCATTAATGTTTCACTTATTTCACTCTGTGTAGATGAGCTTAAACAAGTCAGAAGGTTAGAGGAGTGTTATGGTTTATCTTAATGATGGAAATGAAATAGAGAAAAACTTCACGTATTTTTAGATAATTAAGCTGCAGTGAATAAAAAATCGCTGGCCCACCACCAAGCATTGATGAGGTCTTATGCCAGGAAGCCCGTTCAGTAAATAGTAACTGAAAATCTTCAGAGGAGAAATCATGTTGTGAAAGTTAAGTTGTTTAAAAGTTGAGTGTCATGTCTCAGCCAGACCTTTAGATTCCTTCAATGGCCGAAGGAATGAAAAGCTGGGCTGTGAGGCCTTTAGGATGCTGGTCTGAGGGGTTGATGACCCCCCTGCAGCATTTTGGGATTACCAGGCAGTGTCACAGCTTCAGCAAGGCATGGCGGTGCCAACTCAAGTGACAGTGGCATCAGGGCTAAATCTGTCAGAGAAACAACCTCTTCACCAAACCAGTTCCTGCAACGAAGGAGTCTCACATTTGGGTGGATCACGAGTCAACACAAATAGCTACAGCAATTTTGGTGTTTGGTCTGTGACTTGGGTCCTCTGGCATGACTACCAAAATACAGTTACTTGATTCTAATGAGCAAAAAGAAGCAATTTCTCTTCTTTTGTTTTCATTATCACATCTGTAACAGCTTATAAACTCAACTTTTTTTTGAATTTAATTATTTATGAGCCTCTACTGAGTGTTTTATAGAAGGTAAAAATCCTCCCTTTGTTTTCTGTTTCAATGAAGAGATTAAAATAATTAAGTACTGATTAGCCTTTCATTGACCTTTACTACCAAGCCTGCTTATAAAGTTTACAAACTTCAACACTTTTTCCCTTTCCTGGAAACAATTAAGTATGCCACTGAACAGCACGAAAGAGCACTGCTTTAATCACCTAGTAAGCAAGGATTATTTTTTTTTTCTTTTAAACTGCTCATTGGCCTGGGACAGCTCAGAACTCTTTTCTGCCTAGTTTTTGCCATAATTAGCAAATAATGAATTATCCTGAGGACATAAGTGATAACTTATTCACACCTAGGACAATGTTGTCCTTGGTCTTTGATAGCACCTCATTTTTCCCAAAAGCATTAAACAAAGCACTCTAATATAATTAGTCTTTTAGTTGTTACATCTTGCTGGAAGGTTGTAAAATGGAATGTTGTGCAACACCTTCTTGAAAAAAATATCTTTTTCTTTGCCAGGATAGGTAAAAGGTCTACATGTAACCATTACTTACAAGCCATACTTGCTTTTTTTTTTTATTTGCATATTTACTGTATAAACATCTCATCTGTTAGTTAGTTATTTGGCTTTGTTGTTACCCATTGATTGCCTGTGGGGTTTTTGTTGTCACAAGCTCAGCAACACACTTTGACAAATGAATTAATTCTATAACTCAGAATTAAAAAAATTAAACTTGACTTTACCATAGAAAGAGTAACTGCCAGATAAGATGGTCGGGCTCAGAATCTCTAACATCCAAAGACAAATTCCTATTTCACATCCTGCTAGGGAAGTAGACAGCTCCTTTGATAGATCATTTTAATTCAATGCATGCACTTTTTAAGAATTGGTTTTCATTTCACATATAAGAATGTCATTCACTGATGAAGTGCCCAAGCTCTAAGCTGTGAAGACTGTTTTCATGGAAACCCACTTGTACTTGATTTTTTTTTTAATATATTTTCTTTCTTTCTTTCTTTCTTTCTTTCTTTCTTTCTTTCTTTCTTTCTTTCTTTCTTTCTTTCTTCTTTCTAAATGAACACATTCTTTTATTTCATGGATAGTGAGATAAGCCAGACAATTCCAACTTTTAACTAAAAACTCCAAAGGTACATTTGCGTACCACTGTAGTGCCACTCTGAAAGAATAATATGAGGAGGAAAATATCTGGATTATATGCATAACTTCATCTACCCTTTGGATGTAAGGAAAAATGCTAATTCCTCAAGAAGTTTAATGAAACGCTAATGCCTCGAAAGTTCAAGAAATGCAGGAAAAAGCGTGGATAACACTACCCTGCATCATTCCAGCTTTCCTGGAATGCAGAGTTTTACTCAAGAAAACTGAGGCAAGCAGAAGCTGGACTACTTTAAAAGAAGTGTCTCCAATCTTTCCTTAGAATGTTATTTGACATAAATAACAATTAAACATGAAGCAAAAACATCAGCCTTCCCAATTAAGAGAATCTGACAATCCTGTTTGACATCTCAAGATAACACCAGGCAAAGGCAAAACTTGGGAAATGATGAAGTTTTTAGTGGGGTATTTAATGCAAATATTTGAAAATATTATCAAGAACAGCTTGCAAGAGAAATGAGTCAGTCTGTCAGTGGGTATCTTCCAGATGTAAAAAGAAAAAGCACTTCTCTCTAGCATTTATACTTTATGGAGAGATAACATACATTACATGCTAAGAGTACCTGGTACTTCCAAGAAACAGTTTACTGCAAGTGTCATAACATTTTTACAGATTTTTCTCCAATACTTTTTACGTTCAAAGTACTTTTTTTTTTTCTCTCCTAAGTCTGTGCTTTTATAAAAAAACCCATTATTTTAATTAGTATAAGGTCAGTTTAGCTTAATATTTCTTCATGTTTTTAATATCTGTGCTACTGGTAAGGGCGGGGGGGGGTGGGGAAGACACTAAGAAAATAATGAAATAATAGGAAATATTGAAAGATGGCTAATTACAAGTTGTGGCTTGTGCTCTCTCCTCCCTTTCTTCAGCAGAGAAACATTCGGCTTTTCCCGTACTCCTATTCCCTTGATAATTTTTGCTCCATATGCACTGACTACATGCAGCGGTACACAGTCCAGCTGGTTCCAAGCTGTGTCCGTAGCGGGGTAGCCAGTTACGTATCACTATTAGTATATAACAGCACAGATTACTACTGAATATACATTAGAGCCTTTTCCTGATTTGGGTATTTCAATTTGCCTGGTTTTCTCTACGCAGCCTCCAATTTTCAAGAAACTTTGAGAACTTCAGTGTCTTTAAGAGTCTTATTTTAGGCTGATATGTCAGACAAGTATGTCAATATATTCATAAATTGTTATGAAGTGCTGACAGATAAGCAGATAATGCACTGCTTCTTCTGAAGAACGCAGGCTAAAAGTTTAAGAAAAATAACCTTGTTTAAAATTCACCAATATTTATATTCTGAAGACTTTTTTTTTTTTTGGTCCAGCTGGTCATGAATTTATTGGTAAGAGCAATAAAAGTAAAGAATCGTTTTATATTATTGAAGATTAGATATATGCATTAAAATATACCTGGTTGTAAAACCTCCAGTATTTTGTTTTTGCAACTTTAGTACCTTTTGAATATTAACACAGTCTCTGTCCGGAAAGAGCTAACAGAACCTTCCATAATGGTTAGAGTGTGAAAAATTGGTTGGAGCTTTTTTGCAGTGGTGGTTGGTTGAGATGAAAGCTGTTTTGAGATCAAGGATTTCTGCCAACAAACAACGCTGGTAAATGGCACTGTATCTGTGAACTTGAAATTTCTCTAGACTTCCTCTGCAATACTAAATAAATGCAGGCCATTTGTTAGTCCTCTCACAAGGTCTGTTTGATGGCAAGTTTCAGACATTACTCTTACGCGTTTGTAGTTTCCTGATTTACCTCTGTTAATGTAACTGTTACTTCACAAGCCACAAAGGCCGATATCAAGTGTTATATGTTACAGTTAGTGCTCTTGCTATTCTTTCCCCACTGTCCTTTCAAAAGATTTCTTAGAATGTTTCCCATCTTTCTCATCTGCAGCCCTTTTTTGTTGATGTTTGTTTTCGTTCCTGCCTGGGCAGTGTGCAAACATTTCTTGCTCACAGCACTGACTTGATGTGGTTCTCTGGGTTGATGGTTGTCAGAGAAGATTGCTGATCACTGATGCTAGGGCATCTATTAAGTTTTTGATGCTCTTGATTCTATGCTACCGAACACATAGGTCTCCCTTGTATAATCCTAATTAATATTGATGATTTCATTTACTCTCTAGGATTTCTTATATGAAGTTTTGCTTCTGTACATGGTAGAAAGTATTTTAGTCTCCACAGCCTTGAGCAGATCAGTTCTTACCTTAACTCTAAGCCTCACTGGGATTAAAAAACTAGGTACTTCTGTCCTTACCACACTGAATGTTTTATACATTGCATTAAGTATGCAGTAGAACAGGGAATGGAATTTGTATCTATTCCTCTCCAGGGGAATGCCATAGCCATTGTACTATCAGGTTGCTTTAGTTGTGTATTTCTGCCCTAGAGAGTACTTAATTGTTTGGGGAAAGATTTGATGTGAAGGACTGAGACCCACTCCACTTACCTTTGCTCTGATAATATTTTATGAGAAACAGGGGCAAATGGAATGGCAACCTGCTTTTGCAGGGCCAGCCAGACTCATGCTGAGGGGAGAAATAACCCCAAAATCAGAACCAGACAGGGACTTGTCAGGTGTCAGCTTGATGTGACTCATTGACTCCCAGGTGCGTAATGATCCTCTAAGTTTATAAGTGCAAATATTGGGTGCAGACACCTTGAGGCTACCACAACTTATTTCAGAAAACAAAATTACCTCTATCATCCGAATTTTGCAGGAGAAATAGTTCTCAGTGTAAGTGCCCTTTCTCTCTTTACACTATGCTTGTGTTCAGGCTTTCAAGAATATGGCTGACAGTTTTTGTCTTAAATTTTCAGACTTACTTGACTGAAGAAACTTTCTGTGCAATTTTGCTTTCAAGCTTTCATAAAACAAATCCTAAAACATGTTCCTGTGGGGTGTTATTTCGTTTGGAAAAAGAAAAGCCCAGTAGGATTACAAATTAAAACATCAATTGCATTTAAGTTCATTCTGAACCGTTATGATACAAAGTTGAAAGTAGTTTAGAAAAATTGCTTAGAGAAATTATTTTAAATTTCTAGATGAAGAAAATTCTACAAGGAGAAACCTTTAAGTGTGCATGGGGAGGAAGGGGAAGTGTACTGAATATGTAGAAAGTGTTGCCACTGCAGGCAGTTCTAGAACCAGACAGGGTTGAAAGTAGGAAAGTACATGTGGGGAATGCTGTGTTTGCTTCTCTTATTATTATGCTCCTACCTGCTGTTGATCCCAGACAGAAGCATGATAGAAGATAAAATGATCTGACTTGGAGAGAGCACTCTAATATTGCGTGTGGTGTGTGTGTGTGTGTTGGGGGGTGTTGTTTGTTTGTGGTGTGGGTTTTGGTGTGGTTTTTTTTTTCTTTTGTTTGTTTGGTTTGTTTTTGTTTTAATCATCTCTGATGGGAGTTAAACAGCAGTAGCCTTCCAGCTTTTGGGGCACTTTCTGTCAAAAAATGGTGATAAACTATGTTTCTTTGAGCCTTTCTGAGCTGCATTAAATTCGGCATGAAAAATGACTACTTCTGAGTTTCAGCTGCTCTCTGTCATGCTGTCTGTGTTTGAATTCTTCTGCTACACTAACAGGAATTCCAAATTTTTAGATTTGTGACTTTTACATAACGTATGCCAATGTAGTCCCTCAAGACAGCACATGGCATTGTACCGCAAAAATTTTAAATTATTAATTCATTGCCATGTAAATGGTTGGGTACAGGTAACCATTTATTAAGACACTTTGCATTCAACAGAAAGGTCTAAAAGCACAGAAGACTGTTTTCACACTGTGATTAAACCTTTGGTATGCTAATTTTATGTATGCAAGTGACAAAATTGTGATCTGCTTTCTCCCCATGGGACAGAATGATAATATATAATTCTGTCAAAACAAGATGTGTAAATGAGGTCATTTAAACTTGAAGGGTGCTCAGGTACTTAGATATGAGTTTTCATACTATACCAAGTGAAATTTAACTAAGACCTGGTTTTAAACACTAAAAGCAAGATTAGTACCGGTTCTGATTGGAACTGCCACCAAGAATATCTGGAATTTTGGACTGAGAGTGAAAAATCAGAATTTTTAATTGCAGAACAGACCTTTTCTGTCAGGAACGTTCTGGCTTCTGTATTGGATCTAGCAAACATGTGACTGCAAGGAAGGTTGTTTCAGTTCACCTGTCACCTAGAAAGCTGACACACTAAATATAATAGTAGTGTCAGACCAAAGAGCTGATTGTAATTGCATGTGCTTGGATCTGGTGCCAGAGGAGCCTCACCAGACCTGAGAGGGTGCAGAGGAAACTTCCCTTCTAGGACCAGCTTCTAGGTAGTTGAACCAGCCAAACTATGAAAAGAAACGGCATGCTTGGGAACCGTACTGGAGGACAAAGCGTGCTTTGCAGGGAAAGCCCACCTTCCTAAATAGGTTTGTGGCTCTAAATTTGCTTTTCATCAGATTACGATATAAATTTAGTGTCATTAATTCCAAATAGTGGTGTCCATTTCTGTGGGTCTTTTAAAATTGTTTTTCCTCCCAGTTTTATTGTAGACTGCACATACTTAGATCTCATTGTCTTAAATAGTGTGATTCAATTTATTAGTTGATGATTGCATTAAAAAGCATTTAGTTAAATAGCAAATAAAAGCAAGTACAGAAACAAACATTAAGTATACTAAGTCAGAAATACTTATTGCCATTCTAAGCACAAAATTGTGAGATTTCACTCTGAAGTCAGTTAAAGACAATCTTTATTGTTCTCTCTACAGAATATTACTTTATTTGTAAACTAATAAGGATGTAATATTTTTATCCCTGTTTTTGGAGTCACCTGTGGCCCTACTAGAAAATCCCAAGTAGCTAATACTTTTATCAAATGCCTTTTTTACAGCTCTGACTTGTGAAGTATCTATCTACTCTACTAGAACCAGAAAGGGTAACCTGCAGAAAATAGACAATGACAGCTTCATTATTGATTAAAAAAAAAAAAATTATGATAATGAAGGCTAGTTTACTACTGTCAGTTACTACTGTCCTTCATGGGTCTGTGACAAAACAGGTTTAACACTCAAATAATAGGAAAATCCAGTAGAGAGTTTCATTGCAATTTACATTGGTGTGATATGATTTGATCCTACAGTTGCATTCACAAAACACCTGAGCCATGACACTAATGATTGCATTCTCTGCCTATTAATGCTAATGTGTATATTAATGAATCTGCTTTCCCTCTGATCACTGCTCTGAAAAGAATAAAGGAAAGATATCATGTTTTCTGGTATAAGACCATATTTAAAAATAGTGAAACTGCATACAAAATCTGTTAAGGCATTTATTTATTTATTTTTAGCAGCCAGATGTCTCTCAGTAACCAACACAAATGCCCTTGTGTATTCTGTGTTAAGACCCTCTTTAAAAAGAGTAGTTACATATAAAATGTGTGTTTTATTTTGTTTTTTTACCAGCCATATATCTCAGCAGCGAGCATCCATGCCCTGTCACTGTTATATTACATATCTCACGTTTAGAGTTTATTTTGCATAGAGCTCGGGTATGAACCTGTCCTTAATCAGTGCAAAAAAAAAAAAGAAAAAGAAACTAACTAACTAAGAATTTCAAAATGTAGTTCTGTAGATTTGCTCTTTGCGAATTGTATGTGGTGCATACGGAGGAAAGTGACAGTCTGCCTCAGAAAAGGCCAAAGGCTGCATAAACTCACAGATAAAAATGTCTATCACATTCCGCTCAGGTGGTCGTTTAAGATGAAGGGGGAAGGTACATCAGCATAGCGGTGGGAGGAAGCCCACCTGTGGTTTGTGTGGCTGTGCTGTGCTGATTGAGACACTGGGGAACTGAAGCCATTCAGACACAAACATTGAGATTCATCAATTAAATATAAACCATTCAAACAAATGCAATGAAAACAAAGCTTTTTGTAGCTAGATCCACATTTTGCTGTATGTTTTCTTCATGATGGCTTCTCTTTACTGAGAAGGATAAGTGCTTAGGACTGGGAAAACTTGGGAAAACGTTTTCAAAGTAATTTATAAGAACTGTTGGAATTCATGCTCCTGTCTGTCAACAGTGTAGAAGAGGCACCACAACAAGACAGACTCATATCTACAGTGATTCTTTTTTATTTAATGCTGCAGTTGAAGGGTCTAAGGAAGTATTAAAAATTATGTAGTATTTAGCTGATAATAGGATGAATAAATAAAACCATTCAGAATTTTTTTTAATGTATTCATCATACTAGTGACTAACTCAACATTTATATAATTTTTGTTATTGGTTTACATTTCAGAAATGTGAAAACATTTTCAGGATTATTCTCACATCTCAGAAATGTCTAAGCATTGTGTAACATATTTTGATGTAATCATTATTTATGGGAAGTTGAAACTATTACTAATATGAATCTGGATATGACTGTGAAGCATTTTGAAATGAAGATCATTTTGCAAAATGGTGTTTTTAAAAGTGTTTTGCATGAAATAAAACAACATAATTCTTCTGTCTATAAATACAAATGGCTATTCTTTTAAAATTGTCTTTGCTGGTTTCCCTACCCCTGCAGTAAATTTATTAGTTTATAATACATTGCTCCCAGGATAGCACCAGATGGATCTGAATGTATGATGGCTTTTTAACAATAGTCTGTCATCAGTGACTGCTCTTCTAAGTGTTCTTTCCTTCATTCAGAAGTTAAATGGACTCTTAAAGCATGAGAAAGAATACACATGCATCTGTTAATATATGAGTATTATTAAGATAGAAGTTGCTGAGAATCAGATAAATTACAGTAGAGCATATGAATACAGTTCTTTGCTTAAATCTAAGAGGACATAGAATTCTTTTTAATGTGCTATGGACATCTGCCCTCACGATAGTGTATTTCTTTACTGCTTTTCTGTCATAGGCAGTTTTTGCTGTTACATTTAGCAGCAATGAATAGCCACAGCAGTTGTTTCACTATGCATTAAACTATCTGTCATATATGAAAGTTGGCAATTTATCCAGCTGAACCAAAGCGTTGCTTTGCCTCTCTGCAGATGTGCACACAAAATAAGCTATCTTCACTTACCAAGCTTGATCTCCTACCAGAAGGAGAGTGGTCTTTTGCCAAAATGGAAATCAAAATGAATTTCAAGGCTCCAGTAGGGATAGCTTACATCTCTTTTGTCTTAAATTATATTAGCAGAAATACTTCCCAATTTATTTAAAGAAGCTGTTTGAAGCTGAGAAAGATCACCTGCTTAAATATGTATCTTTGATACAACAAATGCACTGCATGTTGAAGATACTGAGATTTCACATAGAAGATGCTGTTAGCGGAACATCTTGCTTGCCTCCTCCCATTCTCCTACTAACATAAATAGTAATATTTCTGCCAACACATGCAATGCTAAACAGTTTATCAAAACGCAAGGAGCAGGTGCAGTACCTGGTGGCATCATTTTTCAGGATAAATAACTAGTGCGCTGCAATGATGAAACTTGTCCCATCAGGCCCCACTATCTAATATCCAAGACTGACTTCATTTCCAAAGGATATATTGCATCATGCTAAAGAATCCTCTTATTTAAATAAACCTACAGCGATGCACGGAATATTTTAGGGTACACTTTCAGTGCAATGACTACTAGGATAGGGATAGAGTGAGAGACTCTTCTCTATACAAGAATAAACTAACTCCCTTGTTATTTAAAAATATGCTCCTTCTCAAACTGTACATTTATGGTACCATAAAAATATAATGGAATGGGTTAGGTTGGAAGGGACCTTAAAGATCATCTAGTTGCACCCCCGTACCATGGGCTGGGACACCTTCCACTAGACCAGGTTGCTCAAAGCCCAACCTGGCCTTGAATGCTCCCAAGGATGGGGCATCCACAACTTTTCCAGGCAGCCTGTTCCAGTGCCTCACCACCTTCATGGGGACGAATATTTTCCTTCTGTCTAACCTAAACCTCCCCTCTTTCAGTTTAAAGCCATTAGCCCTTGTCCTGTCACTACATGCCCTTGTAAAAGGTCCCTCTCCAGCTTTCTTGTAAGTCCCCTTTAGGTATTGGAAGGCTGCTAGAAGGTCTCCCTGGAGCCTTCTCTCCTCCAGGCAGAACAACCCCAACTCTCTCAGTCTGTCTTCATAGGAGACATGTTCCAGCCCTCCGATTTTTGTGGCCCTCCTCTGGATATTCATCTCAGATAAGTCCTAATTTACTGTTTCTTTGGTGTACAAGAGAGTCAAATCTGTTGTGGATGTGCATCCTAGGTCTGGAGTTGTGCTGGAAACATCAACCAGTGTCATTCTCCAGCTCAGTAACAGAATTGGAGTAAATCAAGGTGGTCTTTGTTGTTTGTAGTGAGACAAGTTGATTGGATTGCTTCTGGTGTCCATCCCCATCCCGCCGCTCGACCCAGTATATTCTTATTGAATAACAAAACAGTTCTCACTTGTTTTTCTTCAGATTCTCCCTGGTTCTGTTTAAAAATCGTCACACAAAGCCTATGCCAGGAATTCTGTTTGGAGGAACCTGATAAATCAAAACCATAAAACTTTCTGTAAGCGCTCGTGATCACTTATCAGAGCCTTCCCTTTTAATCAGTTTGGAAAATCAGATGAACGCTGTAGTGTGCTCTGGCATTTGACAGTTTTTTCTGTTCTCCACCCCAGAATCCAAACCAGTTTATATAAACCGATTTGTAGTCTGGTAAAGGTCATGAAAAGTGATCTACCAACTGATTGAGTTCATTGTCATCTAATATTACTTTCCAACAATATATTTCCTATTCTACCAAGGAAATAAATTCATGGCTAAGGTGGGTAGTAGTTAGCAGTCTTAGTGTATTCTGCATTCTTCTTCTACTTTGTAATCTCGCAGTTGTGGAGTACTTTATGTAAGTAATTTTTGAAATTCATCCAACAGACACGCATCAAATGCTATAAGAAAAAGGAGACTTGACTAGGAATACATTTTGATCTGATTTATAACAGAATGCTTGAAGAATTACGAGAGGAGTTAAAAGTGGCTTGATGCAAATCTCTATTGAAAAGTATTGACAGCTGGACCTGATTTTCTGTTGTGGTGGTTTTTTTTTATTTTATTACTGAATTTTACTTCCATTGCACTTTTGCCTTTGATCCGAGGTATTCAGCATTGAATTTCTCTGAATATGTCATTTAAATTTTAAAATAATAAGACTGTCAGGTCTGAAAGAATTCTCTTGCGGAGTATCTTAAATTTGACTTTTTATGAAAATTACTTATATGGAAGTGACAGATAATAAATGACTTGTGCTGTATTTTTATTAGGCTTTAAACAGCTGAAATATATCACTAGCTTAAAAAAACTATTTCTTAAAACTAAAGGGTGAGCAGGTCCATTTACTGTGCTGGAAATGCACTGTGTTATCACACTTATGAGAGCTGGGCTGTGACCTTGGGATTCTCATACAGTTCTCCACTGAGAGCTAGCTCTTTGCTATCCTTAGCACCATGGTTTTTACATCAGATTTATGGACAGGTTAATAAAAACTAAGTACTCCTGGTGTAATGTACTGGCTTTGGTTGTCTGAATGAAGGCCACGTAGATCAGTGGGAGTCTTTTTGTAATGGATCTGTGGGATCAGATCCATCTCTAGGGACAGGGAATTATCTTCAGTGTTTAGAAGCCATAAACTACTTGTAAAGATTATGAAGCTGAGAGAGAAAGGACAGGCTTTGAATTTGCATGTACTCCAAAAGAAGACTAAAATGTATTTCACAACCTCTGCAACTCCTTAGTTTTCACAGATGTAGTTAAAACAGTTTGTTGTTAGCGATGGCATGAAAAAAATCCCTTCAAGAGTAACAGGCAATAGAGCAGCTAAGATAAGAAGTAATTTAGAAAAACTGAAGCTGATCAGGACACGTTTCCAACATATGTGCGTCCTTTTAATTGACATGTTTCCCAGAATAGTGTCAAAACTTTAATTTTCCATTCAAAATAATACATTACAATTATTCACTAGGTAATCATGAATAGCATGTTAATTATATAAAAAATCTTTTGAGATAATTAGTAAAATAAGATGGATGTTTAAATCATCAAAACTGTGAAAGGTTCATTTAGGTCTACAGTTCCGTATACGATAACATTCTTTGCAAAGTAATGAGAGTCTCATATTTCAAAGGCCGTCAGGTAAATAGTTAGTGGGTAGTACAACTCTAATTACTTTTTAAAACAATGCTCAAAGACTCTTCATTTTTTTTTTTTAAATTCTAAAGTCAAACTTCAGTATCTCTTCTCTGATTCCAGTCCTTGGTGGTATGTCATTATAAAAATGACACTATCTTAGTTTGCCCCTATTTTGTGCTCAGTTTCACAGATGATCACATGATTTTCTTCATTGTTAATCCAAGTAAGAAAGATTGGCTCACATCCCTTATTGATTCCGCATTAATACAGGGCTAGAAATGCCCTCAGCAGTTTTACAATTTGGTCTTCTGTTATTGTCAGCAACCACGTAAGATCAGCCCATGAAACATTACAAAAAATTATCTTATGCTTATTTCATCTCTTTCTTCATAATTCATATTATTTTTCCAGAACTTATTTTCTGATATTTTGTACTAATTGTCTCATTATGTCAACACAATTATAAAGGGCTTTATTGCCAGCGATGTGAGAAGAGCCAAATCCAACTTCACGTTTCCAGGAAGTTCTGGTAATGAAATACTGGAGAGGGATGGGGGAGGAGGTAAAACCTGTCAGCTTTAATTTAATCTTTTTAATGGAATCTGTTGAATGTTAGGGCTTATGTACCATGGCGTGCGATGGCCACTAAACCAAAGCTGTTTCCTGTAGTTGTACTTGATTCATTATTAGTAATTTAGGATTAGGAGAAAGTGGTACCTTCTGGAGTTTTTGAGTTTTGAGTTTCGTGGGTGGTTGTTGGTTGTTTCTTTGTTTCTTTGTTTGTGTTTTTGTTTTTGTCTTTTTTTCCTAGCTTAGAGCTAGAAGGCAAAAACCTATAAGCATTTAGAGATCAGTAATACAAAGATTCTTGCTACAGAAAATCTTGGTAAGGACTGAATCAGGTGCTATAGGTTACCTGTGATGGTAAGGCTGAATAAGGGATCTCAGAGAAATTTGGAGAGAAGCGAAAGGAGGGAATTAATGTTCCAATTGTAATGACAGTAAATGTTGTGAGGTTTACAATTTTTCAGTAGTGCAAAATAGGAGTGGGAGATAAAAGTAACATATATTAATGTATGTGTATTTTACGTTAGTCAGGTGTTTATGTGGTAGGGAGTTCTTTGAAAATATCAATATATGATCAAATTTTAGACTCTGAAGGATGAGGGTCCAGTGAGTTACTAAACCTTCTAGCTATCTGTATTCCTTATGTAGCCTTTTACCTTATAGTAAAAGATTCTCTGAACACAATAAATAATATTCTCTAACTATATATTTGCTATTGTTCACTAAGAAGAGCTACCTCTCCAAGAGACCTTCTTCATTTTCATGTTTCATAGAATAAGTTCAATTTTTGCTCTTGTGTTTGGTTATAACTCACATTTCATTTAGATCTGAAGTGGGTATTAAAATCTGAAGTGGGATCTGGAAGCTGCACATATGTAACAATGGTTAATGGCACACAAGTCTGCTGGATCATGAAAACTCCCCAAGTTTGCAGTTGCAAAGCCCTATATTGTATGCATTTTCTGAAGAAAAAAAAAGGCTGGTTAGATATTTTTCCACTACAAACTGTATTTCGGTAGAATGTGGTTTTTCCTTAGAGAAAATCTATTGTATTTTTCTTCTTCAAGATATTAAAGATCTCTAATGACCTCTCAAAAGTAATACAGGGCAGCTAATGATCTCCTTGAAATAGTCTCATTTCAGCTTTGTTGAAGTACATGGAATTGTTACTATTACCAGGAAGAGGACAGGGAAAAGACGTCTGAGATCTTTCCCATGAGAAATGCGTATTTACTAGTGCTCCTCAGTCAACTGCTTTGATTATATGAGGAAATTTTCTCTGCAGGTGAATGGTGTATTATTGCAGAGGAAGAAGTGACCCTGTAAATTAGGAGACAGATCTTTTGTCTGACTTTTAGTGTGACTATTTGGCCTGTATATGAGACTGACTACTGGGTCCTAAATACTTGCAAAAAACCCCAAAAAAACCAAACAAAAGGGGGTTGAAAATTCAGAGAAGGGAAAAATGGACATATGAAACTCATTTACATAGATTCTTACCTTCCTTTAGCTCTTTACCTTACCTTGGCTGCCATTTCCCTACTCCATTTTGAAATCACATGCGAATTCTGTCAACTGAATTAATCTCATAGAAGCTAAATTAGCATTGACCCTCCCTTGGCCTCAGCCAACACAAGCCTATCAAGCAGCATGTAAAATACCTCTATCAAGGATGAGTTCTTCACTTTCCAGACTTTTGTGTCTGCCTGATCTATTGTCTTCAGCATCAATATATTTATTGTCTTCACCTGGACAAAAATACACAACAGAACTGCCCTGTACACTAGGTATTTTACACAGATGTGAGAATTGAACAAGTAGAAAGCAGTAAGCGAAGCCCTCTGGAGGTCATTGAAAACTGGCTGCTGGAGATATCTTTTAGGACATCACCGAGCCACTGGTATACATTGCACATCAAATGAAGACAAATTTCCTTTCATTTTCTCTGCCATTTTTCATTCATTGTGTCTTCAGGAAAAGAGTGAGAGAAAGTGAGGAGATAGTTCTTCTGACAGAGAAGAATTAAGGTGAGCACCACCAAGAAGATATTTTTTGTTCTCCTCTTTGACTAAACTTGCTTGCTTTAGAAATAAAACTTCTGGATTTTCTGTCCTTTCACAAATGTTGAGTGTTGCATCAGATATCATGTTATTTCTGAAGATTTTTTTAAAAAATTAAAACAAAAAGCTGTCATCTTTTAATTGTCAGCAGAGTCAGAACAAACCAAATTTTATTTGTACTTGACAGTAATAGTTAATATTACTGTTACATTAAAATTTACCCAGATTTAATACCTAATATCTGATACTACGTGATCAGTATAGGGCCAAAACTATGTGTTACTTAATGTTGAGTGAATTAATGTTATTATTATAAACTATCTAGTATTATTTAAAGTAACGGCATCAGGTAGTAGAAGTTATTCTAATAAACGTAACTGAAAGGAACCTGGTTTTTCTTTTATTCTTTTCCTTTTTATCACACTGAATCTCGTTATAACAAGTTTGAGTCTGATAATGTTCTTAGAGATGCCATCACTAACACATCCCAATTTGTCCTGTAAAACTGGCTAATATACATTTGTATGTAAAAATGTATATTTTACATAGAGATCTTACAAGATACACACATCCAAGAACAGGGTAGATAGCACTTAGTGTTACATGTATTATTTATGGCCCTGATTTGGCTTTTAATCTGTGCAGGTTTTGTGAATTGTTCTGGACTGATATCTCTGGAGCATCTAGTTCATTCTATATGCAGAAAACAGACGAGCTGCAGAGCAGCAGTGTGTGGAGAGAAGATTCTTCAGTTTTCCAGGATCAAGGGCAAAATTAGGAATATAATGATATATAATTTTACCTCTGAGTAACAAGAGACTATTTTCAAAGGCAGCAAGAAGAGATAGTCTTTCTGTACAAAAATTAAACACTGTGCATTACAGGCCTGATCCAGCCAGTCTTTCCAGAGATTGCAGGATATTTATGGTGGGACCTTGAAGATGACCCCTGTGGTTTTGCAGTTTTCTGACATCAAGCTAGCAGGTAGTCAGTCCACAAGAGCTGCTTTCACTTGGGCTGCATTGTTCTTGTTTTTATTCTGTTTGAGCTGTTACATGTCATAAAGTCACAACCTTTTTCTCAAGCCAAACATATCTGTTCTTAGTCAAGTATGTCCTCAGCACTCCTGTCTTATAATTAAGCTATTTAATGGCCCTAAAGACTGTTTGAAAACCCTAAATAATAGGTATGCCCTTGATTTAACGTAATTAAAAAATAAAAGTAAATTACTTTCCCTCAAAGTCTCATGCCTTATTTTGGAGCTGGCCTTAAATACTGTTTAGCGGTAAGGAAATGAAATGGAAAATTCTGCAATCCTTTTTAGTGTCTCTGGCAGCCTTCCAAACACAAAGCCCAAAGCCAAATATTCATTTTAACCATATTTTGTTTGGAAAAAGATGCTTTAAGCAAATTAATTCAGTTTAACTCTAAAATATTTTAATAATGTGAGGCTGCTGATGTTGATTAGAATAAATATTGTGCATTTGAAACATAATAGCCTTGTCTGTACTAACACATAGTTACTATATGCTTACAAAAGGATGGAGTGGACTGATATGGGATTCCAGTATTAATGTAAAGCATTCAATTTCTGTCTGTGTCTGAGTATTCTCCATTGTTATTATGTGAACTTTTTTTATTTTTGACAAATGAAATCAAAATTAATTTAGATTCATCAAAATCCATGTCCAGAAGTTGAGTTTAAGAAGATGAAATTCTCAGAGCAAAACTATCCTCTCTTATCCACTCTGTACAGATGGCAGATCTCTTTGATTTGCACAATCACTCTGCTGAGTTACCTCTGATACAGACATACGATTAAGCACATCTAACATAATGTAGTGCGAGAATCTCACACTTTAAGGACCCTTAATGAAATTTTGAGAAGCCTTTAAACAACAAAAGGTTTTAGAAAGTTGCAGGAAATTATTGTTATCGCTGTGCAACTCCATTTTGAGATTGAGTTGAGGTATGGCTTGTCCCTCAGTGATGACCCTGCTGTCCCTCTCCTGGCCATCTTCTCCTGGGCATCTGCTGCACACATGGACATCTGGGCTGGGTTGTTGCAGCTGGACATTCACCCAAATTAGTATCGTCTATGCATTTCTAGCTTTATCCATGACCCTTTCCTAAGCTTTTCTCAGTCCGTTTGGATATGAAATCACTATTTTGATTTGCTTTAGACATCACTCTGTGTAAATCATGCTCTAAAACATCAAGTTACTCACTGAGGTCATTCCCTTTTGCCCCAGATGGGGTCAAACTCTCTCCTCTACTGAAACTTTAACAGTAAATGAAGACAATAATGTGAATGCTACTTACCTCTAGCAAGTAATTAATATCGAGGTCCAAAAAACAGCTGAAAGGAAGATTCTCTTTTTTTTTTCCCCCCCCTTTATTTCTATTAAATTTTCAGACATGAATAATAATAAGATATACGCCATTTACAGCAATTGATGTCACAAAGAGCAAGCCTGCAGTTATATCTGGACAGCTGAAATCGTGGCAAATGCCTTTTTCACTTTGAAGAAAAGAGGGTCATTATCTAACATACACAGTACGATATGCAAGACTTTTATGCCTGGTTCTTTCTGAGGATTACTTAGCAAACTCTTCCAATGGTCTCATTATCAGATTGGCCAGCTGTGACCTATAGGTACTTTTGTGGAAATTAATAATTGCTATCTGAGGAAAAGGAGGACAACTTTCTTCCATTCCACAGGAATACGTAACAGGAAAGGCAAATTAAGTAATTTGTTGTGGTAGCTACAGAGTCCGGTTTTTTGTTTGAATACGATATTCAAAATTTATCTTGAAAGGTTCCATTTTAAGATTTTTCTAGAAATTAAATCATTTTGATATTTCAAAACAGAATATCCAAATTTAATGCAAATATTCTGGGACAGAACATTCCATCAGGGGTTTTGTGCCTTCATGTAAATATACTTGTGAATAAAATTCAGTGCAAGTGAAAACCCCATTGGAACATGGTATGTTTTGAACATGCCAATTTACTGCACATATTGGTTTTAAAAGATTTTTTTTTTCTATAATTGGTCAGCAGCTCTTTAAGAAAGTCTGTTTTTTCAGGAAACAATGTCAGTCGGACAAGGGTACCAGAAAACCAGTAATGTTATTAGGACAAAGTAGGGCTCTTATCTCAAAGGGATTGATTGATTGATAGTAATTTCATGGAAACAGCTATTTTTAGAAATTCAAATTAGTTTCCATTAAAGATACTGCTTTTAATTATTAAAAAAAAAAAAAATATTACTGAAATAGAACTCTTAAGATGAGATTCCATAAGGTGAATATTGCAACTCAGAAATAGTTTGAAAAGAATCAGTTTGCTTTAAAACTTTTATGTTGTTCTGATTTGAATAGACTCTTCCCTTTGAAATTCTTGGTTTTGTTTCTTGGGCTCTTACCCCTCTTCTCCAAAACCTCACAGAAACATAGGAGAACTAGTACTTAAGGACAAGCACAAATAAGCCTTTTTTTTTCTTTTCTGTACAATTTATTAGCCCTGTGTTCTGCAGCTCTCATGGATTAAGGAAGATTTTACATGAAGAAGTTCTACATCTACATTCATAGTGGATGGAGTTGACCATGATATTTTACAGGGATCTGCAGGGAAAGGTTTTGGAGAAAATTTCGAGAATTACATAAAACTGTTTTAATATAACAATTCACTTTTCTGAGCTTTGCCCTATTCATTACAAAAAGGAATAGAGCAAAGAATATGATGAACAATTGTGAAACCTCTGTTTTCTAGAGGAGGTTAAAGAGACCATTTGATTAAATTCTATAGAGAAAAAATATGAGAAACAGGTTTTAAATAGGCTGGTTTAGATGTCTTTCTTCACAGCACTGGTGTAGAATCTGGGCCAAGCCATAGGTGAAATCCTCTCAGAGTCCTGATACATTTTACATTGTTTTTGGCAGCAAAATTTAGTTTAAGAAGTTTTCGCTTTCTTATGTCGTCTTTTTCTACTTCAGTGTCTGCTTCCTGACCTGTCCTTATTTTATTAAGTCTTTTTTTTTATTAACAAAGATTTCACACAAGTTGAGGATATTACACATATCTGTCTAACACTTATTTGCTAGAGACGTGGTTAAATGTCACATTCTGTACCACATGAAAACAGTTGAGTACTGTGAGAGAAAGGAGATAAGGATGATCCAATACAGCTAGTAGCTATCTGTGAACCAATTGTGAGGTTCTTACGTTTGTAACAGAGAAAACAAACAAACAAAAGAAACAGTTGAATTTGGTTCCAACTCTTGTCCTAATGTAGATAAATTGAGAAATAGAGTTCTTTGTTTGCTTTTTTAAAATAATACTTCTCAATTTCTAAGCTTGCAGTGCAGTAAAGTCTCATCACTTCTGTTTCTTCAGGCACCAAATCTTGTGTCTCCAATCACGAAGTCCGTTGCCCAGACAAACTGGCACTGTAAGGATCCAAGTTCAATCATCATGAAGTAGCTTGAGGGATCAGAATTTAATAAATATTACTTTGAAATCTTGAGAAGAGCTATGTTAATCAAGCACACATTGCCATTATTACTTCTCTTTTTGATGAATGGTCTCTACTCCTGCATTCTTGTGGTCCACGCTAGAGAGATTCCATGGGTTTTGAGTAAGTGAAGACAGACTGTGCTGCTGATTGCAGTAAATGTTGACAGATCAGAAGGCAAGAAGGTTAGAGATAGTAGACATTTATGGTGATTAATACAGACAAGAAAATTAGAAGGTTCAGAGTCCTAATGGCAAGAAATGTTGGAAACAAAGCCACTTAAATGGGGGATTACAAACTGCAAAGGTTGGTGATGCATCCTACCTAGGGGATTTTTTCAGCTGATGTAGTAGTCACCTCGGTGACTGAATACAGGGAGAAAAGGGGTTGACTTACGAAGACAGCAAGCATAGGCAGTGTGTGAAACTATTTAAGAAAAGTGAAAAGTGTGTAGTAGGTGTAAAGAGCTGTTTATTTTAGGGACGGAGAAGGTGAGAAAATTCATTTAGCAAATCCCCAAAAGAATCTTGTGCTGTCAAGCAAAAAAACCTGGTAAACACTTTATACTTATAGACTTCTTTAATTTATAAAAATGTTTGTATGCAGTGCTCCAGGCACACTTATCCTGTTCTTTAACACGTATAAAAATATAATTTGACCCAGTGACAACATCTACCAGTCGGTTAGAAATGGGAGAAGTGATCAGCACTTCAGACTTGGGTACTACATTTCTGTTTTCATGAGCTTGTTGATTGAAGATCTGTGTATAACGTGACTTGTACATTGTACTTCTCTAATGTGTAGACACTCTTCATGTAAAACTTGAGATTGAATTATCAGCAGTTTTAGGAATACCCTCAAATTGTCTAATTTTTTCATATAATGGCAACTATTAAATACTGAATAGAGATATGGAAAAACACTCACAGGAAAGTATTAACTTTTTTATTGTCAACACAAGTCCTTCTGCGTAAAAAATAACAATAATCATAGCTCAACTGAGTGTCATAAATTTTCTAGCAAAACAGTGGGGAAGGAGACACACTCCAGTTTAGGGAGATTTTAATGAAAAATGATATACCAAGAGCAATTTCTCTTCTATACTGAGGGAACTTTCAATTTCCATTGATCTCAGCTGTAGATGTATCACATAAGAATCTTGTAAGTAATGAGATTTAAAGCATTAAGCTTAAGTTGACATTTTCTCTCTTAAATTTAGCTGTAACTTGTCACCCTGTTTATATACTTCACAAAGCACTAGGCAGCTTTGCATGAGACTATTCCCAGTAGGAGATCATAGGAAACTCCATCTTCCAAACACTCTGTCTTACTCAAATCACAAAAAAAAAATGCAGTGTGTAAAATTAATTTTAGCCATGCTTCTTTCTTAAGCATCCTTCAGTTGCTTTTATTTGTGGCTAAATGCATCTATGTTATGGAAGTTCTTTCTCAGTTCCTCATCATCTAGAGTGATCCTATTATGCCTCTCAACTTTCTTTCAAGCCCTAGTTTGTAGAAAATATAGTAAAAACTATGATGAAATACATACCGTTTTCCTAAGGTGCTGTGTGATGGCAAAGAAAAAAAAAAAGATCTGACAAGTAAATATAGTAAGATTGCTGCTTTCATGCTCTTATTCAGGTTTTAATGGTTAATTAAAAGGGATGGTACTTAAACCTTCCTTGCTAATCAGGAGTTAGAAATCATGGAGTGCTGCAAGGTCTATACAGAGAAAAATGGCAATTGCAAGCAAATCCATCACAACTCCTGGCAATATGGAGAAATAGTGAATATGCTGATAAAGAGCAAACAGTACTGTATATTAAAGAAACATGGATGAGATTTGCATGTAGTCATGGCAATCACAAGGAATCTAGTTGTATAATACATAATAGATTTCCTAAAGATAGCAGGAGAAAGGAACCCCCTGTGAAAGAGTGAAAATGAGAATCATTAAGACACAGTGGAAAAAGGAACTATAAAATATATGCACACAAGGCTAACACAGAATGAGACAGAAGTGGGGAGATTTGCTGCAGACTTCTAACTGTTGACTTGTGAGGATTCCAGAGGGAATTCTTCAGATAAAAGATAGTGTCAAAGATCTATGGAAGCTGAAAAAACAAACCAATTCACAAAAAAACCCCAAACAAAACCAAACCTCAAACAACAGGCTGTTTATTAAATTTGTAGTAAACATAGCAATTATGCTAGACTCCAAAGAATGCAAGAAAATGTTTGGTCTTTTTGTCCCAGAGTATATTTCTAGAGCAAATCCAAACTACTTTTTATAGGCTGAGTGATTAAGGCCACTAGCCTAGTTGCAGTGACATTCAAATAGATATTGGACAATTGATATCAGAATATCCAATAGTTAAACTGAAAATCTATAAATGAAGGATTTGCTTTTGTCTCTGAAAGACTTAATGGAAAGAAACCTTAGTCTATTATCACTGTTTAGCATTGAGAATGTGAGCACTGATCTTGCATACAAACACAAAACAAGTTTGAGGGGCTACACAAGCAGGTAAGTCATCCTCAGCCTTTGTAGTGGTAGCTAGTTTTATGAAGAGTGCCTACTCTGCAAATAGAAAGTCAGCATGGATCCAGGTGCATTGCTGTTATCTTTGTAAAAGATGCGTTCATAAGAATTGAGAGCCTTCCAGCAACTGATTCTTTTAAGATGCAAAACCCACAGTGTCTGATACATGAAAAGAAAAATCCACAAATGTGAAGGAGGAGTCTCTAAGATCTGAAAAACATGACAACAGCTAGCATCGTGTAAAAAGAGAAGAAATCATAGAGTGGATTAACTCCCTGCTATTAGAGAGAAACAGGAGAGGTCTACACCTTTGTAGGGATCCCAAGACATTATTTAAAATTTAAAAAAAAAAAAAAAAAAGGCAAACAGGTTTTCCACCAGGTTAGGTGGCTTCTCCAGGTTTTGGCAGGTCTCTTCAAGTGAAAAGACCGCTTTCAAATTGCTCTTTGCCCATTAATTCTTCCCAGCTGCTTTTCATAACGTGATGTGCTTGAAATGCAAATCACCTGTGAGGGCAGCCTTGGACTGGTGTCACCTGGGCCTTGTTTGTTGAGAGCAGTGCTGCTCTTGAACATTGGTAAAGACGGTGGGATTAATGGAGAACTAATAACGTCAGACTGAATTAGACCCAATTTCAATTTTAGCATTTTATTTTGGAAATCAATTAGCGTCAAAGATCTTAATGTACTGAAATCTAAATAAAAGAACAGAGTTCAAAGCTGTTAGAAATACTGAACTATGTCGGCAGGTTCTGTTAGTGTTGTAATAAAACATAAATTTGCCTAAAACATTTGCAGAAGGTCAGCCTTGTGACAAGGAAGCCAAACGATGAAATAGAATATTTAAAGTATATTCCTGCTGATTCTATCGCTAACAATTTTTTAACCCATTGGTAGCACTTACACATATCCTAGAAACTTAACTAGGAGCAGCTGAAATAGAGTATTACAGAACATATTATTGGCCATTTTTGTGCATTGAGAATTTTGGCAACTATAGAGAAAAAATAATGCAAAATCAGGATAAAACATGAACTTGAGCATATAAATGAGGAAGACTTCATAATTCGATTTAGAAGCAGAAACTGAACATGTGTTGTCTTCTAATATTGGTTAAACACTAGCTAAGTAGATGCTGATATTGATCATTAAAAGTGCCCTGCCTCTTGTCTGCTGAAGGAAGGTTTCCACTATAATATTTCTGAAATGCCTTTAGAGACAGGTCAAAATATGTTATGTCTCTACTAAAGCAATCTGTAGTTACTGAATCAGGTATTCATATTAGAAGCTTGAAAGAGATCTTAAAGACTTTATAGAGAAAGAAGTCATTTAAAAGTAAAACTTCTGGGAGGTAGGTGATTACACAGTAATGCTAATGACTTTACAAGTCTTTACTGTAACTTTTCATTGCCTTATTAAGGACTCAATTTTGAAATCAAGTTTCCTTTAAAAAGTGATAATTATATTTTTACAGAGCTCTGCAATCTGGAATAGTACTATGGATAGTTGTGAACAAAAGGTTTATGCTACAGTAATATCATATCAGATTATTAGCTTGCTATGTCTGGTTAATGCAACAGTACATCTTTATGAACCCACAGGCTCCTGAGAGCTGTATTACTTCCTTGTAGTTGTAGATTTCAGAGGTAACATGAGAAACTATTTTTACTCCCTTTATTCCCTTCCTTCCTATTCATAAAGGCTAGAACTTTTAATTCTCATTAAACTTAAAACAAAAAAAGCCCACCCTGATTTGATTATGTGAGTTTAGGACCTGGGATTTTATGATTCGGTCTATATGCTCTTTCCCTGCTTCTATCCATTGAATAAAATGTCTGCTGAAGCACAGAAATTTAATCTCTGTCATGTCAGATGCTAACCTTAGCTGGCTAGCTGATATGCACAGAGCCAGAATCCACCTCTAATAGCACCCAGGAGTTAGTGAATTAATCTAACCTGATGAAGTGTGTCTCCTCAGTGCATAAATCAGCTGGAATAATGTCATTGATATGGAAGGAGGATGTGGAGAAAAAGAATTTTGAAATGAGCTACAGCTGTGAGAAACCTGCTAATGGATAGGGCCTTAATATTGAATAATGATGAGCAGTGGGAGTAAATTCTGGCTGTTTGATTTCCTCAAGGTTCTGTGGTATGTATTTTTAATTTAAAAAATAGTTAAGTAATGTATACTGCAGTATAAATGAGCCATGATTGTTTTCATCTTTGTGTTCCTTGTGTACAAAGTGCATGTTTGTATGTACAGTACCATTTTAACATTTCAGTATTTTGGATCACACCCATCCTGACTTCAGTTGCCACTGTATTGTATTTTGACATTGTCATAGAAGAACCAGAAGAATGCAAACCATCAATAAGAAAATGAGTGTTAAACACTTTGGCACTTAAATTATGTACAATTTATGTAGCAAATCATTCTCAGCAATTTACACAAACCTGGCTAATTCAGAACCCTAATATTCTTCCTATAGAAAGGTCAGAAAATCCAGTACACTCTTGTTACTGCAAGGAGTGTGCATGAAAAAGTAGGGATTTCAGAAGCCACCAGTCAGTTCTGTATTGTGTTTTGATGCTTTAAATAGTTAATGCATTCCAGCAAATTTACTGTGCTACCAAAGCTGGATAATTTGGATACTTTTCTAATTCAGGCCATTATTAGATGTTTAGTGTAAAGTCATTATTGCTAACTATTATTTTAAGAATGAATGACCACAGGATATGAAGTGATTTAATAAATGTAAAATTTTAGACTATTTTATTCCCTACAGACAAAAATTGGTATTTTCTCTGTGGCTCACAGCAGATTTAAGGGATACAGAGACAAGACAGTGTGCAATAAAGTGTGAAGTAAAACATTAACTGCAACTAAATAGTGGAATTTCTCCTCAGTTATTATAGTTTCAAGCTTTTAAATGGCATGGCATCCTCAATTTATATTATAATAACAGTTAAGTATGTAAGGTTCTTCAAAGCTCACCCAAAGACTAAGTGATGTTAGAAACGTGTGTCTTCACAGCAACTGTGCAGCAGAAGCAATATGTTAAAAAAAAATAATGAAATTTAAATAGGAGGTATTTATTTTTATTTAGTGAGTGGCAAAGCAGAATTAAGACTTTGAGCCTTGTGTTTTATCTCAGTTTCAACAAATAAAAGCTTCTGTTTATGGTGTGAGGCCCTCCAAGAGCTAAACAACTGAAAACAAGAGCTTATTGGGCACTGTAGACTGAAAAATAAGGTTATGGTTAAAAAAAAAAAAAAAAAAAAAGGTGAATTTATCACAATGAAGTAGTTTGTCAGGGCAATGAGGAAAGGAAAGGTGTGGAGGGTTGACCTTGGGCAGCTGACAGATGCCCACCCAGCTGCTCTCTCAATCTTCCTCCTCAACAGGACAGTGGGAGAAAATAAAAGTCAGAAGCTTATGGGCTGAGATAAAGAGAGGAAGTTTACTTACGAGTTACCATCACATGGGCTGCAGGGAAATACCTGCTCCCCTGAGGTGTCTCCATGGCTGCAAGGGAATCTCTGTTCCCAGAGCCGTTTCGCACAATATTTACCTCACTTCTCACTGCCATGTAGTGTTTTGCCTTTTCTTAAGTATGTTTTCACACAGGGACCACCAGCTTTGCTGATGGGCTCTGCTGTGGCCTGTGGTAGGACTGGCTGGAACCGTTTGGATCTGGCTGTGTCTGCCGTGGGGCAGTGCCTGTGACCCCCCCTGCTGCCAACAGCTGGATACCTACACCGGGTACAAAAGGTATGTGGTAAAAGTTAAATAAATGTTTAAAATCTTCTGTTACAGTATTTCCTATACCAATATCTGTTATCATGATAAAATTACTTCAATAATTTAAGTCTGTAAGGAGGCATGAAATGTAAACCAGCTTCCAAATTACTGAAACTTATTTCCTTACTTAACAAAAGCATTGAGACTTTCCATCCCAGTTCAGGTTAATGACCATTCAAAATCTGATATACTCAAGCCACTGAAAATTTTTCCTGTAAAGTGTTAGTAAAGATTAAGCTGACCATCAGAAACAAAAACTCGCAAGGAGCAAAAGAGAAAGAGGTGAACAAATATGACACCATAGTATTTCTTTGAAATGAAAGATGAAAGGGGAAGTATTCAATGTCGGTAGATCCACTGGAGCTTTTCCCCCATCTCTGCATCCTTTGTAGTAGAGATACAGATTCCCCTAGCTATAAGTAGTAGTAAAACAAGTTGCAGGTTATCATGCTTCATCACTTTTTCTTTAATCTCCATGTAGCAATGATTAATTTCAAGCTCCTTTGACTATATAGCATTCAACATGCAGGGTGGTAGAAAATCAAGACCATCTCAAGAAGCTTTTTCTTTCATACTGCAGAATTTTACTTTTTTTTTTTTTTTTTT